>JBAWJU010000013.1:0-600000 GCA_037356035.1 Xylaria sp. Z50 | reverse complement strand
TTCTGGGAAACTTGGCACGGTATCTGACACGGGCGACTCATCTGTTTTATGCTCGCCTTTTAGGTCTGTTGCCAGAGATTCAAACAGCTGGTGAAGTCTCGACTGGAAGGAAGGCCGACCAAAGCAAGCCATGACTGCTCGCTCCTTTTCGACGATAGCGTCTGGAAATCTGAGGTTGTTTTCGGTGCTCAGAGATGGTAAACGTACCAGATAGAGGATGATAGCTTTGTACAGATCCAAGATTGCCATTTTGGTTTCCTGGTTTTGGGAAGCGGGTCGATCGAGAAGGCATGGTAAGGCGCAGTACCACTCCATCGCCGAGATGATGTTTACGAGATACTGGGACAATACCAGGCTGACTGGACCTGGCATATTTATCAAAGCCTATGATATGTTTCCCTGTATCAGTTCGACAAGGTCTCAAAATTAGGGGGGTTGATGGTGCTTACACCCGCGGCCCTGCAGACGGCAACCCACGCGACAGCAGCCCCGCGCTGGGATTCTTGCAACGCGACGTCTCGAACGATGTTCCTAAACTCGGAGAAGCCAGCAATGTTGACATCGATGTTGCTGTCGACGCCAGCTTTGTCTTCACCTAAGTCTGATTCGTTAAGAAAACCCTCTAGTATTTGCCGCAATTTGTCTAATCGAGAGACAGGTTTTGCGAAGTCGGGGTCGATATCGTCCGTAATGTACTCAATGACCAAAATCTGCTGCTGTCGGTGCCAACGCCTCAAAAGATCCCGATCGACGCGAGACAACTTGGGGATATCGTCACGTAGTAGAGCATCATAGGCCTCTTCCCAGAGCAGAAACAGAGCATCATTTCGGGCAGTAGCCTTATCATCCGTCCTTTTTGATTTGTCTGTTCCTTCCGCCACCGTAGTTCTAGCTGCTGATTCTGATTCGGGGGTTGCTTGAGGTGCGGGCGTCTTCGTGTTCGAGGAGAGCTCCGTAACCCCCTGAGTCAGACTATCGCTGGCGACACTCCGAGTCTTGTCATTTTTGTCTACTGGCGTCTGGGAACTTGAACTTGGTGCAGCACCGGCCGACGTGCTGGAGATGCCTAGGGAGGTGGTTTCGCTGGGCCCGGCGGCCGAGGAGGCAGGTGATGATGTAGGGTTGTTTTCGTGGTCCCATGTCTTTGTCCGGGACTTCTGTTGCAGCTTCACTCTTTCGTACCATCGTGATAAGGATGCCCTCATTGGGTTCGGCTCCGGGTTAGTAGCGCCGTCGTTGCTCGTCATCCTTAGCAATTTCATTGACACGTGCACAATGCACTATGTAGACGCGAGATTCGGGTCGTGTGCTATGCGTATGACTTAAAAGGAAACATCCTAATTGAAGCATTCCTCACAACAGAGACTCGAGTGCCATACAAGAGCATAACAAAGAGGTTGGGCTCAAAAAGACCGGAGTCGACAACAGGAAACTTGCCAGGACCAGTCACATTCTACACGCCAGCGTGGCAGGTATATACCTGGTCAACGAATGTACCCAGAAGTACCATCATGTATCACGCCAAGCTGCGCCAAGCTGCACGAGTTCACAGCCTCTCCTTTTCCACTTAATATTGCCAACTGATCATCGAATACCGTCTTCTTGCGGGATATCGGGCGGTACCCGGGTAGAGACGAGAACATGACGATGGGATGCACCGGGTATAAGCCCTCCCTTACCCGGTCACCCGCAAGCACTTCCCAATAAAGATCCGTTGACTATGAAGGCTTAAGAGACGCAGCATAATCAACAATTTCAGGCAACTAAGCCAAATCACCAAATAATTATCACCCTGCCTACGGTCGAAGCACCCGGTCTGATCTCCGAGAGAGCAAAGTGACGAAGATGGCTGACCAGTATGACGATGAGTATAACAGCGATGAGAGCGACGTGCGATACGAAAACCTCGATGTTATTGACTCGGACGATAAACTCCAGTTCAAGCTCCACGAGACTTACACCAACTCTGCGCTGGTCGAACAAGGTAGTCTTAAATGCTACCAAACTAAGAAGGAGGGCACCCTGCTCTTCTACGACGAAAAGCCCTCGGACTACTCCATAGCGGCCGATCGAATCCTCTGGGTCGACGGCTACGAGAGCACGACGGCCAACGGCCAGCGTGGTCGCGAGATGACTTTGATCTTGCTCAAGATCCAGCTACATTCGGCTGACCCCGAGTCCAAGTTCAGTGGATTCACAGCCGAGCTGAGATTTGAGGGCATGAAGGGTGTCAGCGACCATGTGCCGCGAGTAGAAGCTTGGGCCCCCTTCCGCGAGCCCGAGAGGTGGAATCCAGCGGTGGCCCAGCGAGAGGTGACGGATAAGAAAGAAGGGGGGGCCAAGGCTGGCTACCAGGGTGTCGAGTTATCGGGCACCCGCAGCCGCGAAGAGAAGACGTCATGGACCCAGGTCGACTTTGACCAGGGAACCTCAATCCCCCTGTTTAGCCACACGGCGAGGCGTAATGGGGTACGGTGGACCTTGACACAGAACAAGGTGAGCAACCTAGGCGTCACGCCTGAGATCTGGGTCGCTGTTCTCTTGTCGCGCGAGTCGCCACAGCCATACGTGGTCAAATTTCGACTAGATTCCCGTGGTGGGAGCTGGCGTGAAGTTGCCCAGGGGACGAAGCGCTTCTTTGGATTGAAGCCAGGCGAGACGAAGCCCTACTCGGTCACACCTTGGAAGCGCCAAATTCTTCAGCAAGGCGAGGGCAACCGAATTCACAACGCCATCGACCTCAACAACCTTGGGAAGCTGCAGGATCCCTCGGATAACACTAAGCTAATTCTACCCATGGGGCCCGACTATCGCCTAACACCGCCGGAAGTGTCTAGCAGGCCTGTAGCTGGAGCATCCGAGACAGCGCCGGGCGGTGATGTAATCTCAAGACCTACAGAGACATGGAGTGATAGAGACGAGGAAAAAACAACCCTGCAGGAGTCTGCAGCGGCTAGCCGACAACGGGACGCGCCGCGACCACAGGCCCAGCGCCACCCTGCGGGAGAGGTTGGCCACTCAAACTCAACAGCGACGGCTGCACCCCTGCCCGCCTCCGTGACCCATTGGCGCGCCCCAGCCGATCCCGTTCATCTCGCAACCCTAGAAAGTCGTGTAGATCAGGCAGAGTCACTTATCAATATCCTCGAGCTTACTATCCTCGAGCTGCGGAAAGCTTTGCTCAAAGCCAAGGCCGAGACCCAGCAACCATCGGTCTGAGTCTCATCTACACTATAGCCTGCATGAAAGATGCGCTTATCATCTTTATAAAAATTTGTTAGTGTTTATCACTATCAATCTTTATACAAGGATTTAACTAAATAAATATAACCGCCTGGGATTCTCGTACTTAATGTTTTGCTAATTGCACTTAAGGTTAAACTTAATATAAAAATTGCTATATATTGCTTTACCACTTACCTAATTTATATAAAAAATAAGCAACTTTAAATAACGCATACCATAAGCGGATTAATATTACAAGCGGATTAACACTTTTACAAGCCATATAAAAAAAGTCCGTGCATATCACGTAATATTTAAATAACTCCGCAAATATTAATGCTATAGACTAATAAATAGTACTTTTAAAATTATAATAAAATAAGAAATTTAAAAGTATTTTTTATAATTTTATAGCATTTTTTTTTGCCAAGATATTCCTAAATATGCTAAAAATGCTAAAAAATTTTAACATATTTACTATATTTAGCAATAACTTTATAAAAGAAAATACTATAAAAATATAAAAAATACCTTTAAATTTTTTATTTTATTATAATTTTAAAAGTACTATTTATTAGTTTATAGCACTAATATTTACAGAGTTATTTAAAGTAGGAAAAGTATTTTTTATAAAAATTATTTTAAAAGGTACCGCTAAGCTAAATATTAATCTGCTTATGGTGTTAATCCGCTTATGTTTTATGTTAATAAATAATATAATAGTTAAAAATATAGCTTATGTTAAAATATTATAGCCTATAACATTATTATATATTTATAAATATATTTTAAAAAAAATAGGTTAATAAAATATTAAATTTTTAATAAAAAATATATTATAATTAAAATAATATTAATAAATAAATAAATAGTTAAAACATAATAATATTTTAAATATAATAATTATAATATAAATATTTTTTTATTAAACTTAAAAATATTTATAAATTAAGTTAATTATAATAAGTTATTAAAATAATTAAAATAAATTAAAAATAATATAAAATAATTTTTATATAAGGTTTAACTTTAAATATAATTTATATAAAATGCTTATGTTTTTTTTTAAATAAATAGCTTAATATATAAACATAAATAAAATAATATATTTTATATTACGGTTAGGTAATTATAAAAGGCGCGGCTTCGTAATAAAATACTTTATTTATATAAAATCTACGTATAAAAAAAGAAAAAAGAAAAGAAAAAACAAGTGTATAAGGCATACATACCTATATGTGTATGCTATAGCTAATGGTGTGATTATAAGGCTATGCTGTTAACACAGCTATATCACTATTACTTTTTATACTTTTTAAAATTATTTAATTAATTAAGTTAATAATTTATAAGCTTATTATAAATAATATAAAATATTTAAAAGTTAAACAGAAATTTAAATTAATTATAATAAAGATATTATATTTAAAACTAAGGTTTATATTTAATAATAATTTTTTTATTATTATTATAATAGTTACGGCAGAGCGAACCAGCAGTGTGCAGGCCCTAGGATCTAAGAGCTGGAGGCGACTATAAGTCACGGGCTGTCTGCCGTGCATATAGACCATACTAGATAACTAGGCTGCCACCTTAGTTATTCGACATTCCTTTTACAGGGATTATAGCCTAATGGGTATGGTATTATGCCGTAATCGTCACAATAATAACGTATATTATAAGCAGATTAATATTATAAACAAATTAATAATTAACTTAGCAATACCTTTTAAGGTGATTTTTATAAAAAATATTTTTTTTACTTTAAATAACTTTATAAATTTTAATATTATAAACTAATAATTAATAACTTTAAAATTATAATAAAATAAAAAATTTAAAAGTATTTTTTATTATTTTATAGCATTTTTTTTTAATTAAAGTATTTTTAAATATAATAAAAAATATAAAATATAAGTAAATTAATATTATAAGCAAATTAATATTTTAAAAATATATATAAAAAAAGTTTATATATATTATATAATATTTAAATAACTTTATAAATTTTAATGCTATAAACTAATAATTAATATTTTTAAAATTATAATAAAATAAGAAATTTAAAAGTATTTTTTATTATTTTATAGCGTTTTTTTTATTAAAATATTTTTAAATATGCTAAAAATATTAAAAAGTTTTAGCATATTTACTATATTTAATAATATTTTTATAAAGGTTTTTTTTATAAAAGTATAAAAAATACTTTTAAATTTTTTATTTTATTACGGTTTAAATAATACTACTTATTAGTTTATAGCATTAAAATTAACAAAGTTATTTAAAGTAAAGGAAATATTTTCTATAAAAATTACCTTAAAAGGTATTGTTAAGCTAAGTGTTAATCTGTTTATAGTGTTAATCTGCTTATGTTTTATATTATATTAAAAACTTTTAGCATTTTTAGCGTATTTAAAAATATTTTAGCAAAAAGAAATATTATAAAATAATAAAAAATATTTTTAAATTGCTTATTTTATTATAATTTTAAAAATATTAGTTATTAATTTATAGCATTAAAATTAACAAAGTTATTTAAAGTAAAAGAAATATTTTCTATAAAAATTACCTTAAAAGGTATTGTTAAGCTAAGTGTTAATTTGTTTATAGTGTTAATCTGCTTATATTTTATATTATATTAAAAACTTTTAGCATTTTTAGCGTATTTAAAAATATTTTAGCAAAAAGAAATGTTATAAAATAATAAAAAATATTTTTAAATTGCTTATTTTATTATAATTTTAAAAATATTAGTTATTAATTTATAGCATTAAAATTTATAAAGTTATTTAAATATTATATAATATATATAAACTTTTTTAATATAGCTTATAAAAATATTAATTTATTTATAATATTAATCTGTTTATAATATATGTTATTTTTAAAAAATTTAAATATTTTTAAGCTTAAAATATTATTTTTTTAATAAAAAAATTAATAGCTTTATATAAACTAATTATATTAATATTTTAATAACTTTTTTTTAAAATAAAATTATAAATAATTAAATAATATTATAATTAATATAAAAAAAAATAAAAGGTTTAAAATTTTTTATTATTTTAATTTTTAATACGAGACGGTAAAGGTGTTATGATATAACACCCTCTTATGGTTTATAGTCCCATGGGCTATGGGAGTCATGTGACCTATGGTCACATGACCTATAGTCATGGCACTTGTAGATAGCTGTAGGCCTAGCCCTTAAGTAGGAATTCTGTGGGCTTCCCATAGAATTCCTCTTTTTTTCTTTTTTCATCATCTTTTAATATAACAGTTACAACAGCACCCCTTAAGAACACTTCTCAATTTTATCATAAAAAATTATTTTATAAAATTTAATAATAAAAATAAAATTTTAATAATAAATAATATTTAATATAAAATTTTAAAAATATATTAAAAAAAACTATAAAAATATTATAAAAAAAACTTGAAAAAAATAAATTTAATTTTTTAAATAAAAATAAATAAATAAGTTATAAAGTTATATTTATATAAAAATTAAAATATATATTATAATAAACTATTTATAATATAATAATTATTTTAATAAAAATTAAAAAATTTTATTTATTTATAGCTAATTATATATATTAAAGGTTTTTTTAAGCTTAAAAATAATAGTTTTTATAAAGTTATTAGTTAAGAAAAGTTTTTAAAAGGTGCTATTATAACTATTATATTAAAGATAAAGAAAAGAAAAAAGGAGGAATTTTATACGAAGCCTATAGAATTCTTACTTAAGGGCTAGGCCTATAGCTGTCTATAGGTGCTATAACTCTTATAGCCCATGGGACTATGAACCATAGGAGGGTGTTATGGCATGACACCTTTACCGTCTCGTATCACTAGTTTAAGCTGTTTTTATTTTGTTTTAAAAAAATTTATACTAGCTTGCAAAATTAGTTAGACAGCTAAGACTTAAGCTAAGTCTTTTTGCAGGGAAAAAAATTATAACAGCTTGTTAGCCTAGTAGTTACCTACCTATAGCTGTTATAATATATACTTATATAACTTATCCCGCCTAGTTATTTTACTATTGTTATAGTGGTTTATATGTAGCTTTACCATATATATACTTAGTTTTCTTTTTCTTTTTCTTTTTCTTTTTCTTTTTCTTTTTCTTTTTCTTTTTCTTTTTCTTTTTCTTTTTCTTTTTCTTTTTCTTTTTTCTTTCCTTTTTTCTTTATGCTATATATTAATTTTTAATATAAGGTAAAGTTAATTAATTAACTATATTACTACCATTATAATTATTATAATATTTATAATAAAGCAATATATTATTATAAAGTAAATAGCTAATTAAAAAAGCGTTTTTAAATATATAATATAAACGCGCTTATAGTTATATTAAAGATTTTAAGTTATAATATTATATAACATTTTCTAAGGTATATTTATTAAAGCGTATATAAATAAAAAACCTTTATAATAAATAAAGTAAATAAAAAAAAACCTTTTAATTTACGTTTTTAAAAAGGTATATTAAGCGCTTTATAAAGCATTAATTTTATTTTACTTTATAAGCAAACCTTTATTAAAATATTTATTAAATTAAAATAATAAAATTTAAATAAATATTAAAAATAAACTTTAATATATTTTTATAGTTAAGTATTAGTTTTTTTAACTTATAAAAAGCTATAATTAATTTTAAAAGCTAAAGCGTTAACTTTATTAATATAAAATAATATTAAAAAAAGTATTATATATATTATATAATTATATAGCTTTAACATATATTATAAACAAATTAATATTATAAAAAAATTAACATTTTTAATAATTATATAAAAAAAGTTTATATATATTATATAATATTTAAATAACTTTATAAATTTTAAAGCTATAAATTAATAATTAGTATTTTTAAAATTATAATAAAATAAAAAATATAAAAGTATTTTTTATTATTTTATAGCATTTTTTTTTTGCTAAAATATTTTTAAATATATTAAAAATGTTAAAAAACTTTAACATATTTACTATATTTAATAATATCTTTATAAAAAAAATATTATAAAAATATAAAAAATACTTTTAAATTTTTTGTTTTATTATAATTTAAATAACATTATTTAGTAATATTGGTAAAGGGAACTATAGGGGAGGCAATGTAATATATTAAAATGATGAAAAAAGAAGTTTTCTTATCTCGATTGCCATAGGCAATCGAGATAGGAATACCTTCCGCGGTCTCACCTACGGTGAGGCCCCCTACATGCTTGCATTAAATATATAGCCTTAAAATTTATAAAGTTATTTAAAATAAAAAAAGTATTTTTATAAATTTTTTATATAAATTACTTTATAAAGTATATTAAGCTAAAGTGTTAATTTATTTATAATGTTAATTTATTTATAATGTTAATTTATTTATAATGTTAATTTATTTATAATGTTAATTTATTTATAATGTTAATTTATTTATAATGTTAATTTATTTATAATGTTAATTTATTTATAATATATATTATTATTTAATTATAATTTTATATTTAAGTTAATATATAAAGATTTTATTATAATATTAATAAAATTTATTATTTTTTATTAAGTAATATAATATAACCTTATAAAAGGTATATCGCGTGTTATATGTTAAAATACGTGTTATATATATGCTATTAACTATTAAGCCGTTAAGCTATTGTGATAGCTTAACAGCTGTTAGGTAGCTAGCATACCATGTTTATAATTTAATGTAGGCATGTAGGGGGCCCCACCGTAGGTGGGACCGCAGAAGGTGTTCCTATTTTAATTGCCGTAGGTAATTAAGATAAAAAACCTTTCTTTTTTATTATTTAATATACTATATTACCTTACCTTATAGTTTTTTTTACTAAATAATATAGTAAGTAAATAATTATAACTTTATTTTATTTTAGTTTATAATTAGTTTTTTTTATATTGCTAATATTATATTATATAGTTAGCTTATTAATAACTATGCTTAAAAACCTAATATACTTTAAATTAATAATTATAGGCTAGTTTATTAATAATTTACAATTTAAACTTAAGTTATTTAAACGTAAAAATTAGCTTATTAGCAATTTAAGCAAATTTTAACGCGCTATATAAGTATAATTAGTTTAATTATATTAAAAATTATATTTATAGCTAAAATAGCATATTTATAGCTAAGAAACTTTATATAATTTAGCTAAGTTAAGTTATACTTTTTACCTTTTTTTAAATAATATATTATATTTATTTTTAATAATATTATATTTAATTATAGTTAATATTTATAATATTATAAATAGTATTTTTTTTAAGTTTTTACTAGTTTTATTAAAATACTATTTTTTAAATTTTTTAAATTATTTTATATATATATTTTTTTACGCTATTTATATAATTTACTATAACTTTAACTTTTAGTTTTTACAAAAATTCTTTTTATATATATAAGGTTATTAAAAACTTTTTAATAGCCTATATATAAAAATTAGCCGATTTAAAGTTTTACTAACTTTTATAACTATATAACTTATTTTTTTTATATAATTTTTTTTTTTTTATATAACTTATCTTTTTTATATACTTTATTTATTTTATTATCTTATTTTACTTACTTATATTTTTTAACTTTATTATATTAAATAATAGCTAAAATAAACTAAAATCCTTAGTATATAAAAAGTTTTAAACTTTATTAACAGTTAAAAACTTTATATTAAAACTAGTTAAAACTAAAAAAATTTTTATTTTAAACCTTTTTATTAAACTATTAATTTTTAAGCAATAAATTATTAACTAATAAGCTTTTAATAAAAAACTAATAAACTTAAAATTTTATATTAAGCTTTTAACTAAATTTTAAATGTTTATTAATATATTAAGTTAATAAAAGCTTTTAAAGCTATATATTTTTAGCTTTACCGCCTGTTTTTTAAACAACTAGCTTGTTTTATTATTAATATAATCTTTTTTTATATGCTAAATCTTAAGCTTAAAAAAGTTTTTATTAACAACCTTATATTTTTTATTATAATAGCAATAAAATTTGTATATTATAAATACCTTACTAGCTTTATTTAAATTAACTATAAATAAAAGTTATATTAATTTTTTTTAAATAAATAATAAATAATAAAAAAACTTAAAACTAAATCTTATAAAAATTAACTTAGCAAAATAAACACATTTAAATTTTAGCTAATAATATAAATTATTTAGTAAATATTATTATTATTAATAAAAAAAGTATTTAAAATAAAGTAAATAATAAATATAGTTAGTAATATTATTATTAAAATAAATAAAATAATTAATTTTATATTTAGCAAAATATAAAAAAATATAAAAAGTAAAAAACTAAAAATACTATTTATTTTAATTTAATATTTTACTATTACTTAACTATAACTTATTTTTTTTTATGTTTTATTAGCAGGCACTTTATTTTTAAACGTTTTTTTAGCCAACTATTTTATTATATTATATAAAAAAAAATAAAGGCTGCTATTAACTTTACTACTAATAATACTAACCTTTTTACTTAAAATTATATTTAATATAAAATAGTAATTAGCTTTTAAACAGCTATTGCTAACTTAGCTAGTTTAGCTATATATTTAACTAATATAGCTATATATATTAACTTTTAAATAGCTTAATATTTAAATTAAATAGCTTTAACAACTATAATAACAAATTATAATATGCTTTAGCAAAACTATAAACATAGTTAAACAATCTGCTTAAATAAATCTGCTTATAATAAACAAATTATTAATATATTTTATTTTTTATTAATAGTTAACAAAAGCTAAAAAGTAAGCTTAGCAAATATTATATAAAGCAGGCAAAGCTTTTAACTTTAATAATAATAATAATAACAATAATTTAAATACTAAAAAAAGAAATAATTATTAATTAAACCTTTTTACTTTTAATAATAATAATTATAGCAGTTATTAAAATATACTTAATATATTAAGTAATATATTAATTAGTATAAAATTAAAATTATTTATAAATAGGTTTAACTATTTAAAAAAAAATAAATATTAGTATTTTTAATTTAAACTATTATAACTTTAATAATATAAAAATAATATTAAAAAAAATAAGATTATTTTTATAAATATATATTATTTTATTAAGCATATTAAATTGTTAATAAAAAATAGAAATACTAGTAAAATAAATAAAATATAAATTTTATTTATATTATTAACTTTAATCAGAAATTAAATATTATTATAGTAAAATAATAAATTTACTAATATTTGCTATAAAAAACTTAAAAAAAAAAGGTTTAGCAGTAATTTTTAAAAAATATTTACTTAATTTTTAATAGAGCTTGCTATAGCTAATAAAAAATTTACTAAAATAAGCCTACGTTTAAAAAATATAACCTATAATAAAAATAGTATAATATAATATATTTAAAAAAAAATCTAATATGCTAAAGTAATAAAAACGCTTAATATTAATAGTAATAATTAATATAATATTATAATATAAATTTAAATAGCTATAAACCTTAATATAAAATTTTTTTTTTATATATTTAAAGTAATATAAATATATATTAAATATATAATAACTTGATAAATGCTTTTTAAAGTGTGTATATAATGTAATATATTAATTAGAAAATATAGGAGAAAAGGAAAGGCCAAGACTCTAGGTCTTAGAAAAAATCTAATTATAGACATGGTGTGCCAGCTGCCTAACAGCCGTCAGGCTGTCACAATGGCCTAATGGCTTAATGGTCAGTGGCACACAAACAACACGCGTTCTGGCGCGTAACACGCAATACACCCCCTATGGGGTCATATCATAACTATAATATAAGCAAAACTATTTTTATTATTAGCTATTAAAAACAAATACTTAAAATATGTTAAATATTATTATAAAACTAAAAAATAGTTTTAATTATATAATTAAAAAAGTTTTTAAAAAAATAAAAGTTATAGCTTAAAAAATAATAAAAATAATAAGCATAACTAATAAAATAAAAAAAAAAAATAAGTTAAAAAATAAAAAAAAAATATTAAAAAGCTAAAAGCTATAAGTAAAAATTAAGTTAAAATAAATATAAAAATATATATAAGCATAATTAAGTAAATATAGCTAATAATAACTTATAATATAATATAAACTTAAACTTTATTAGCTTAATATTTAATACTTTTAACTTAAATAATGCTTATATAGTTATTAACTACTTTTTAATTTATAAGTTTTATAATAAAATTTTTAACTTAAAAAAGTAAAAAAATTAATATATATATAAATATAAACACTAATTACCTAAAAACATAACTAATATATTACTAATAAATAAATTTTAATTAGCTTATATATAATATAATATAGTTTTTAAGTTATAAAATAAATTATTTAAGCATTTATTAAGTTATAACTATAATAATATATTAAATAATATAATAACTAAATATATATACTTTATAAATAAAATATTATTTAAAAAAATAACTTTGCTTTAGCTTTATATAACATTATTTTACTTATATAAGCTAAATAAAATAATAAATAAACAAATAAAAAACTGTTATTTTTATTTTAAAACTATTATATATAGCTTATTAAATAAACCTAATATAAAAATTTATTATAATATAGGCTATAAAAAAAGCTTAATTATAACCAAACTTTTTAGTATTTTAAAACATACTATTAAAAAAAAAGCTGGCAAAATTAAAAATATTAAAAGCAAACTTTAACATATTTTTACTATTAAGCACTAGTTTTTTTAATTTATAAAAAGCTATAATTAATTTTAAAATTTAAAGTATTAATTTTACTAATATAAAAAACTTTAATTAAAAATTTAAAATATATTTATAAATATATTTATATAAATATAAAATAATACTATAAAAAATTGTTTTTATTTTTTTTAAAAAAAACATTATATATATTATATAATTATATAGCCTTACTATTTAACTATAACTTTATATTTAAACTAATATATAAAAACTTTATTATAATATTAATAAAATTAACTATTTTTTACTAAATAACTATATTTAATTTTATATTAAATATAAAAAAAAATTATTAAAAATATTTAAATAAATATAATTTAAAAAAAAAGTAATAAAATATTTATTAAAATAACTTAAAAAAGTTATATATAAGCTATAATAATAGCTAGCGCTTTAATAAAATTAAATAGCATTTTTAATATATTTATAGCTTTAAATAAACTAATTATTAATAAAACCTAATTATAGCTTTTTAGCAGTTTTAAAATATTATAAATATATATAATAAATTAAAAATATAAGCTATTATTAATATTTAAAGCTTTAATAATTAAATAAATTAATTTATTACTTTTAATAAATAGTTTTATTAACATATTAATAAATATAATAAAAACTTATAGCATATTTTTTAAAAATAATTTTGCTAATATAATTAATAACTTTAAATATAATAATATATTTATAAATAAAACGCTATTATTTAATACTATATTTAATATAATAAAAATATTAATTAAATTTATTTAAATACTATTTAATATTATATTAACTATTATAATAAATAAAAATAATTTTTTATTAAAAATTTTTAAAATTTATATTATAATAAGTATTAAAAAACTATTTTATTAAAAAAACAAACTATTTATATTAGCAATAGCTATATATTTAATTTAATTAAAAAAGTTTTAACTAAATTTTTTAATATTTAAAATAATATTAAACTAATTAATATATTAAAAAACTAGTAAATAAAAATACTTTTAATAAATAACTAATAAAAATATAAGCTAAATAGCTTACTATATTTTTTAAGTTTTTAAAACTATAAAATATTTAATATATTATATAATTAATTATATAAATAAAAAAAATTAAAAAAAATTAATAACTTATACTTTTTTATATATTTTATTTTTATAATAAAAGTTTTTTTTTATAAAAAATTATATTTTAAACTAGTTATTAACTTTTAAGCTTTTAATAAAATTATTATTTTAAATAACTATTAATTACTATTTTAATTTAAAGTTATTATTATATTATATAGTAAAAAATATATTACTTATATAAATATAATAAATTTTTTTTTTAATTTTTTGTTTATTTTAATTATTAAAACTATTTTAAAATAATTAGTTATAAAAAACTAAAAAAATTTACTATAGCTATAATAAGCTTTTAAAACTTTTTAGCTTATATTTAATAATTTATAAACAAAAAATTTAAACTATATTAATATTTTTATAAAGTATTTATTAATAACAAAGTTATTTTTTTAAATATTATTAAAAAGTATATTAAATATTTATAGTAAAATTTTATTATATTTTAATAAAAAAATATTATACTTTTAATAAAAAAGTTTTTTTTAAAACATTTTTTTATTAAATTGCGAAATTTTTAAATAAATAGCTTAAGCATATTTATATTTAAAAAAAAGTTAGCTGTTTTTAATAACTTTGCTTTTTTTAGTTAATTAAAAACGCTTAAAAAATATATTAATATTATTAGTTTTTTTTAACTATTATTATTTTATTATATAAAGCTTATAAAATTATTATAATAATATAAAATTATTTTATTTAATAGAAATTACTAAAAAAAGCTTTTAAAAAATAATAACTTTAAAAGAAAAATAGCTTATTATAAATTAACTTAATATAAACTTATAAAAAAAAAGCTTTTTTTAAAATAGTTTAAAAACTAATATATAAAAACATTATAATTTACTATTATAACTTTAATAAACAGCTATTTATATAAATAAATATATTTTTTAAGCAAAAATTTAAAGTTATGCTTTTTTATTTTAAAAATAGTTATATTTAAAAACTAAGCATATTAATTTTTATAACTTAAGTATAGTTACGGCAGCCACGTAGGGTTAGGTCCCTTATACCCTGCCGTATATATAGACCATACTAGGTAACCAGGCTACTGTTGGATTTAGTACAGTTGATCTGTTGTTATATTGTATATTGTTCTTTTTTTTGCCAGAAAGACTGAAAAGCTCGGTTTTATAACTAAATATACAGTAGGAATAGCATTATTAAAACTTCTTTATATAACAGAGCTTTTTTATATAATATACTATGCTTATACTATTTTTAGTTACGTACTATATTTAGTTACGTATTTATATAGCGCTTTATAGCTTTTAGTTATATGCTTATATATAATAGCTATTATTTAATATATTTTTTTAAAAACAGTTACTTTAGTAACTTTTTTTATACTATATAATTGCTTTTATAGCTTATATTAAATATGTATATGTAAATAGCTAAGCTTTATAGTAGGTAGCTAGTAGCTTAAAATGTGTGGTACCTAAGTAATGTATTATAAGGTAGGTTAGCGTGCTTTTATATGGTTGCTAGGTAGTGTGTTATTTAGTATATACAGGGCTAATTAAGTATACTAGATATTATTAACAGGCTTTTTTTTTGTTTTTTTTTTTTTTTTTTTTTTTTTTAATATTTTTTAAGTAAGTAGGTTTTTTTTGCTATATTATACGCTTTTTATAATTTAATAAGAAGCTTATTTACTAATATATTAATAAATTATATATAATTAAATATTTTTAATAAATATATAATAGCTTATAAATTTTTAAAGTAGTATTTAGCTAGCTTACTAATGTTTAAAAAACTGTTATATTAATTATAAGTTTATTATAAATATTTTTGTTTAAGCTTTAAAAGCTTAGCTAATAAGCTTATACCTAGTTTTAGCTTATTTTTTTTTTTTTTTTAAAGAAAAATAAACGTAAGCTTTTTTTTTTTATATTTAACTGCTTTTTTGCCTATTAAAAAATTAAGCTTAAAATACCTTAGGTTATATTAGTTAATTATATTAGCTTTTATAAAAAAAACCTTAGTATTTATATTAATTACTTTATATTAATAAGCTTACTTATTTATTTTATTTATTATAACTTTTAGTTTTAATAAACTAATAATAAATATGTTAAGTATTTATAAGCGCTTTAATAAAAATATAATTTAAATTATACTAGTTTTTTTTTTAAAGCTGCTAAAACTTTTATTAGCTGCTTATATATTTATAGTATTTTTAATAGCACCTACTGCTTTTATTTTTTTAAAGCCTACGCGCTTACTAGCTATTTTTAAGCAGTATTTTTATAACAAACTAGTTATACCTAATAAAATTAATTATAAAACTTTTTATTTATAATATATATATAATATTTTTAAAAGTTGCTTATATAAAGTTTGCTAAAAAACTATAAAATATAATAGCTGCTATATTTATTATACTTAAAAATATACTTATAAAAAAATATAAATAGCTTATTTTTTTTATTTTAATAATTATTTAATTAATAATTTTAAACTTTTTAACGCTTAATAAGCCTTTTATACTTTATATAATACTTTAAAAAATAATGCTTTTAATATTTATATTACTGCTTTTTAAACTATTATTTATACTTTTTTGTTATTAGTAAAAGTTATAAAAAAAAAAAAGTAAAAAAAAAAAAAAAAAAAAAAAAAAAAAAAAAAAAAAAAAAAAAAAAAAAAAAAGCTAATAAAAAAAAAAGTAAGGTAGTTTTAAAAACTAAGCTTTTACTACTATAATAACAAGCTTTTATATATTATTTATATATTTTTATAGCTTAAAAAGCTTTAAATAAAGTTATTTTAATTATTTTATTAATATATATTTAGCTTATTTTATATAATTATTTCTTATTTAATTATTTTTTTAACTTTTTATTTAGTAATTAATTTTTAAGCTTTTTTATAATAACTAAGGTAATTTTATATAGTTTACTTATTTATAAAAAAATAATAAGCTTTAGCTAAATAAAAAATTTAAACTATTTTTATAATAAAAAAGCTTTAATAAGCTTATTAGTAATTATTTTTTTAATAAATATATATTTTATTATAAAAGTTTTTTATTTAACTTTTTAATATAGCTAATAATTATAAATATTTATATATTTTAGTTTAATATATAATATTACTATTTTTTTAATAATTAGCTTTATAATTTATTAATTATTATATTAAATATATATATGCTAGTTATTAAAGTTTATACCTAGCTTATTAATTAAACAGTTTATATATATTGCTTTTTTAGCTGCTTAAGCTAAAACAAAAAGCTTAGCTTTAGTTATTAATATAGTAATTATATTTTATTTATTAGCTTTTTATTTTATAACTTTGCTAAAAAGCTTTATAATATATATTTAAAAGCTTTTTTAATTAATAATATTATTATTAAATAAAATATTATTAGCTACTATAAAATTATTTTTATTACTAAATTATAAAATATAATATTAAATACTTAATAAATAAAATAAAAGCTTATTAGCAGCTTTATAATATTTAGGTAAAAGGTTATAATTAAAATAAGCTAGCTATAAAACTTTAAAAGCTATATTAAAATATATAATAACTATAGTATAAAAAATAAATCTTATTTTTTATTAATATAATCTAATATTTGTTAATATTATAGTTTTTTTATAAAAAAAAAGCTTATTAGCTTTTATTAAAATGCTTAAGTTAGCAATAAATATTAAGCTTTTTAGCTTTAAGATTTTTTTAATATAAAAAGTTTAAAAAAGCTATATAAAGCTTTTTTTTTTATTTTAAATAATTTTTACCTTTAAAAACTATTATAAGTTATTTTTTTTAATAAGGTTATATTTAGCTTTTAATATTTTAATTACTTTATTAGCTATTTGTTAGCTTTATTTTTTATAAGCTATTACTATATTATTAATATAAATAAATAATAAAATTTTACTTTTTAAAAAATAGCAAAGTTTATAAGGTATAAAAATAAATTTAATTTTTTATAAAAATTTAGTAAGCTTTTTTTATTATAATAATAAAAATTTTTATAATTTATATAAAGTTTATAATAGTTAAACTATTATATTTAGCTTATAATAGCTAAATAGTATTTATATAAATACTTTTTTAAATAATTTAGTATTTATAAAAGCGTTTATAATATTATACTGCTTTAATTTTAAGCTAAATTTAATAATAATAGCTATTAATATTTTAAATAATTTTTTTATTAATATATTAGTATAAGTATTTTTTTTGCTATAATTTAGCTATTAATTTTTATATACTATTAAATAAGCTTTATATTTATTATAATAGCTATATTTATTAAACTTATAAATATATATTTATATATAGTTAAATATTAAACTTTTTTATAAAAAGCTTTTTAAAACTTTTTTTTAAGTGCTTATTTTAATATAGCTTTATAAATAAATATATTTAGCTTAGCAAAAGTAATTTTTTAATAAGTAAATATTAAGCTTATTATGCTATTTTAATAATAAAAAAAAATTTTTATAGTAAATTTTTTTTTGTTAAAATAATAGTTTTTAAAAATAAGTATTTTAGCAGCTATTTAATAGCTTAAAAGCTTTTTTCCTATTTTAAAAGTAAGCTTTTTAGCGGCTATATAGCAGCTTAAAAACTTTTTCCTTATTTTAAGCAGTTTTATTAAGATTTAGCAGCTATAATATTCTGTTATAGTAAGCATTTTAGCAGCTATATAGCAGCTTAAAAGCTACTTTTTTATTTTTAGCGGTTTTATTAAAATTTAATAGCTATAATATTTTATTATAATAAATATTAGCAAAGTTATTATTAATATTTAATAGCTAAAATTAGTTATATATATATATATAAGCTTTTAAAATATATATATTTTATTTAAAAGCTTTTTTTTTTTATTACCTTTTTTATTAATAAAGCTTTTTATAATATTTTATAATAAATTATTATAAATATATATAGTATTTTATAATATATAAGCTTATTATATTTTAATTACTAGCTTATTATTAATATATAATATATTATAAAGTTTTGCTAAATAAAAATAAATAGCTTAAATATTATATACTAAATTTAAAAGTAATAGCTTAGCTTAAGCTTTTAAATTATTTTTAATATAATTTAAATAAAAACTAGTAGCTTAATTAACTTATTTAGCTTAAGCTTATAGTTTACTTTTAATATAATTATTTTTTAAGCTAAAATTAAAAAAGTTAAGTTTTATAATTATTAAACTTAATAATATACTAGTAAATAATATAAATAATTTTAAAAATATTAATAGCTTTAACTTAAATTTTGCTATAATATAAAAATAAACTTTTTTTTATAGCTTTTTTAAAGTATTATTTATAAGCTTGTTATTTTTTTATTTAAAGTTTTTAAAGTTTTTTAATAAGCTTTTTAATAGTTTGCTTACTAGCTTATTATTTTTTAGGTAGTTTTTTATATTATTATTTAGCTTAGCGGTATTTTTATAAATAATATTATTAATTAATATTTTAAAAGCTTTTAATAATATTTTAAAAAAATTATTTTTAAATTTATTTAAATTATTATTAAAAAATTTATTTTTATTAAAAATAATATTTTTTATAATAATTATTTTATTTTTTTATAGTAGCTATATTTTATAGGTATTAATAAACTAATATTTTATTATATAGCTTATTTAAGCTTTAAAATTAAGTTTTTTATACTTATATTTTTTTTATTTAGCTTATAAAGTTATAATAAAAGCTATATAGCTATAAACTTTTAAATAACTAAATAATAAGCTTTTATTATAGCTTATTTATTTTTATAAGTTATTAAAATATAAAAAAAACTTTTTATAAAAAGCTTATTAATAGTTAATTTGTTTTAATATATAGTTATATAAATAAACTATTATTTAAATTATTTTAGTTTATAAAAAAAAAAAAAAGCTTATAATTATTTTATATTATACTTGCTTAATTTTTAATAGTAGCTTTTACTTTTTTTATTATATTATTAAAATTTTAAATATATAGTAATAAAATTTTAAAAGTTATATTATATATATTTTTAATAACTTTATTAAATTATATAGTTTTTTAATTTAAGCTAGTAAGCTTATTATTATATTTAATAGTTTTTATTTTTATATTAAAGTAGTAATTTATATACTTTATATAATTTTTTAAAGCAGCTTATATAATATTAGCAAGCTTATTATTAATATAATAATTTTATATATAGCTTAAATATTAATTAATTATTAGCATTATTTTTTATAAGCGCTTTTTTTAATTAAGTTTATTATATTTATAAAAATTAATTGCTAAGCAAGTATTAGCTTTTATAATTTTTAAGCAAGCTTTTTATATTATTTTATAATATATTTTAATTTTATTATAAGCTATATAATTTATAATTTAAATTTTATTATTAAGTTATAAAGTAATTGCTATTTTTTTAATATAAGTTAATAGTTATTTTAATAGCTTTAAACTAATATAGCTAAGCTTTTAATACTATTTATAAAAGCTTATTAGTAAAATTTACTAAAGGTAGTATAGTATTAAGTAAAATAGTAATAAGAATAAAATAACTTTAATATAGTTAATAGCAAAGCTATTAACTATTATTAAAGTTATTTATTTAAATTACTATATAGCTTATATTATAGCTTAAGTAGCTTTGCTATATAAAGCTACCTTTAGTCTGTTTATATTAGGTGCTAAAATATATTTAAAAAAGTATTATTTTTAATATATATAATAATGCAGTTATTATTCTTTTTTCTTAGTAAATATAACTGTTTTTTAAGGCCTGCTTTTACGTTTTTTAGCTATTGCTTTTTTCTGCAAAAAACTATTTTTTTTAAAAGTAAAACAACCTTTTTTTTTAACCTAGTATTTTTTTACTAAGTTAGCAGCATTTTTTAATTGCTATTTTAATTACTACTAGTTATTTTTATATTTATATCTTTTTTATTTAATTAAGTAATTATACCCTGTTTTAGTATAGTTTTTACAATATTTTAAAATAGTTTTTATTTTAAAAAACTTATTAGCTTTATTAAAGTTTTATTTAAAGTAATTTTTATTTATTACAGGTTTAAGTAAAAGTATAGTTTAATTAAACAGGTTTTTTTTTAATAGGCTTAGCAATAAATAAGCTACTAAAATAACTAGGTATATATTAAAAGTTTTTAAAAGGTTTAACTTATATGCTAGTTTTTCTACTTTTTTTTTAACTTTTTATAGTTTTGCTTTTTGTTATAAAAACTTATATAATAGCTTTTTAAGCAGGTAATAATTATTATATAAACTAAAATATACTTCTTTTTTTATAAAAAACTTTACTTTTTTATATTATATATTATATAGCTTTTTAGCTTTAGCTGCTGCAAAGTCTATTGCTAGTTTAGTATTTTTATGTAAATGCTTTTATAAAAAGCATATTTTGTTTAAAAAGTATGCTTTTTTTTTTTGTAATTTTATTAGCATATTATTAAGTTTTAACAAATAAAACTTAAATAATTGTTTATATAGTAATAACTTAATAACTTTTAAGTATACGCTATTAAAATTTTATTATAGCGTTAATACTATATTAATTTATTTTTTATTAAGCAAAGCAAAAGCATAATAATATATAGCTATTTTAATAATTTAGTTTTTTTTTTTAAATAATCTGTTTTTTTAGAAATAATAAGCTATAATTATTAGCAGTTTTTTTTTAAAAGTTTTTTATAATCTTTTTTAAAAAGCAAAAGTAAATTTTTTATTTTAGTCTAATATAATATTATTAAGTATGCTTTAATTGCTTAGTAATAATTATATCGCTAAAGCTATTGCTTAATTTTTAGCAGTATATATAGCATACTTAAAAATAAATAAAAAATGCTTTAATATAGCATATATTACTATTATTATAGCATTATATTTTTTATATTTTATAAGCTGCTATAAAATAGCTATAAATAACACTTTTAGTAGCTTTATAATAAAGTTTATAGCAATAGTTTTTATTAGCTTTATATTTTTTTATTTAATTAGCTAATAGTTTTTATATAGCTTTTTTTTGCTAGTAGTGTTTACTTTGCAGCTTTTATAAAACTTAATATAATTTTTAACCTTTTTTATTTTAAACTTAATATTATAGCTTTTAAGCTTTTTTATTATATATTGCTTTTTAAAGTAGTATTTATTATTATAGGCTATGCTTAAAAATTTGCTAACTTGTGCTTTTAGTATATATAGCCTTTATTTTTTTTTTTAGTTAATATTATATAACAGCTTTTTTTTAATACAAAATAAATAGCTAAAGCATTTAAAATTAATAACGTTTTTATTATTTTTTTTTAATATATTTAATATTTTTTTATATTTTAAGTTAGCGTTATAGTTAGCTATAATACTTTTTTTTTTTATGTTATTTATTATTACTACTGTTATTTTTATACTATTAATTTTTTTTGCTAAAATATTTTATATTTTGTTAAATATTATAAGGTTATTTAATTATACTATATTACTTTTAAAATCTATAAAGTTTTTAATATTTTTTAGCTTACTTAATATATTTAATATAAAGTTTATTTTTTTTAGCAAGTAATATACTTATATACTATATTATAACAGATATATTAAAATATTTACTAGTTTTTTGTTTGCCTTATTAGTTAAAATAGTATTTAAATTTATTTAGTTTATTATGCCTTTTGTTACAAAATAGTTTGTTAATATTACTACTAGGTTTTTTAACGTTTTAATTATTATATAGACTTTTTTGCTAGCTTATACTATATATACAATTTTTATTTTTAATAAGCCGTATTATATTTTAGTATTTAATAAGTACTTACTAAAAAATATTACTAGTAATATTTAAGTATTTAAAATAATACTTTTAGTTTGCTATATATATTTATTTTTTATATAAAACAATATTACTTTAAAACCTTTTTTTAAAGCAGCGTTTACTTATATATATAGTATTTTTTTAAAATTATAATAATATAAAGTAGTATGCTTATATATTATATTTTATAACGCCTAAAACAATTTTTTTTTTACTTTTATTAGCATAAAAACTATTGTTTAATAATAAGCCTAACGCTTGCTAATATTATTAATATATTCTATTTTACGCTTTTTATTTAATAAAGTTATTTTTTTTTTTTATAATAGCTTTGCTAACTAGGTATAATAAGGTAATAACGTTTTTAAAAATCTTATTTTGCTAAAATATTTTTTTAAAGCTTTTAACTAGTTTAAAAATTTTAAATTATAAAATGCTGCAAGCTTTTTGCTTATTATTAATATATTTAAAGCGTTTATTTAGAACTTTAGCAACTTAACTAATAAATATATAAAAAAATTTTTTTTTAGCAATAATAAAATTTCTTTTTTACAAAATAATTAAAAAATAGTTTTTAATTAGTATAAATAGTTAGCTTTAATATTTAAAAAAATAATAATATTGTTAATAAAAGCCTAATAATATTTTTTATATAAAAACAGAAGTTTGTTTATAAACTATTAAGCATATGCTAGTAAATTGCAAAATTTTATTAACGCTACCTTTAATTTTTTTAGTTTTTTTAGGCTAACTATAGTAAATCTGTTTTTATAGTTTAAGTATACTCTTAATTAATAAAAAAATGCTATAGTATTTATAACGCTTAAATATTTTTTTTTTTTAATAAACGCTATAACTTTTAACTATAGTAAAAATAAATAACTATTTAATATTATTACTTTATTTAAAGTTTTTAAGTTTATTATAAGTTTAAAATATAGTTAGCTTTTTTTTTGCATTTATATTATAAATATAAAATAAGCAAAAGGTAAAAGCTTATTAACCTATTTTATTTGCTTTTATTTATATAGCTTATTAAATATTATATTTAATGCTTTTTTGTTTTTAAAGCTTAGCAGGTATAGTTTTATATTTAGCTTTATTAAGTTTTAACTATTTACTAAAAGTATTTTTATCTGTTTATTTTTAAAAATATTAATAATATTTTAATTTTTTTAAATTTTAGGTATATTTTTTAAAAGCTTTAAAATTTTTTTTGCTATAATATTACCCCTGGTATAAATAAACTATTTTTTAAATATAATAATTTTATCTTTTTTGCTAAGCTTTTTTATTTTTAATATTAATATAATTTTTTATATTTTTAGCTAAAAAGAGTTTTTATTTATTAGCTTATTATAGCTTTACTTTATACTTAAATTTATTATATTAAAAACTATATCTAATACTTTACTACCTACTATAATATTTGTTAATACTTTGCTAGTTTTTAATATCTTTATTATGTTTGCTATATTAGCTATATTTTTTACGTTTATATTTTTAATGCTTATAAAAATACAATAGTATTAGTTTATTATAATTGTTTTTAATATAAAAGTTAAATATATTACCTAATTAATATTAATTAAGCAAAATAAATTAAACTTTATAAAAATAGTATTTGTTTTTAACTTTATATACCCTAGTTTATAAAAAGTAATTATTATATTAGTAATTTATAACCTTATAAATATTATTACCGCAGTTAAAAATTTTTTCTAAGATTTTTTTTTAATTTAACTATATTTTTGTTTTTTAATTATTTTTATTTTAGTTTTTTTTAAAATAATTTTTATGCTTTTTAATAAGTTAGTTAATATTACTGTTTATAGTATTATAAACTATATTAATAACGCTACTTTATTTTTATATAATAGTTTAAACTTAAAATCTTAATTTAATAGCAATAGCTTATATTATATAGGCGCTTATACTGTTTTTTTTAGCATAATTGCTATTTTTTTTGCTAATATTACTTTTTATATATATAGATATGCCTATAGGTATATTTTAAAAAATACTTTAAAGTTTTTTATATTAGTAAAAATAATTTTTTTATTTTTATAGTTAATTATAGCTTTTTTAGGCTTTAAAAACTCTATGCTTAGCAATATTATAAGCTTAGCGTTTTTATTAGCTAGCTATTTTTTTTTTTTATATTTAACTATTATTAAAAACCTATAGTTATTATATTCTATTAAGTAAAATTTAAATTTTACCTATTTTATATACTATATATATTTTTTGCTTTTAAATTTTTTAATTTTACCGATTTAGTTTTTTAATATATGCTTAAAATGCTTTAATATCTTACTGCTAATAATATTATAGCTAGCACTTATATTAACATATATAATAATATTATTATTAGTTAGTTATTTTTATATTATTATTTTTAAGTATAAATATTTTTAACTGCTTTTTTTAGCAATATTTAAGCTATATAGTTTTGTTAGTACCTTATATAATTTTAGTATTTATAACTTGTTATTTTTATTTAGATTTTTTTTTACAATAGTATAAGTTATATTAGCAGCTAGGTTTAGCATTTATTAATAGTTTTATAAGTAAATAAATAATTAATTTTGTAAATTAAATAAAGTATAATAGCGCTTATATATATAATTTGCTAAATTTAATATAAGTAGGTATATAATTACTTTTATAGCCTGCTTATTATATTAGTTAAAATATCGATTTTTTTTTTATATTAAATTAAATATTTTATTATAGTATTTATATGTTTTACTATAATTTACTATTATAAAAGCCTTATTTAATTTGCTATCTAAGTTAGAAAATAAAAAAAATATTATATTTAATATAAACAAGCTAAATTCTAACTTATATACTATATTAGCTAAATTTTTGCGTTTTTTTTTAAATTTATCCTTTTTATATTCTTTTTTCTTTTTTTTGTTATAGCTTTTTTTTTTTTAATCTAGCTTTTTTTTTTTAAACACTTTTTTTTTGTTATATTAATTATATTAACTTTTTCTATTAGTTTTTTTATTTTTGCCTAAATATAAAAACTTATTTTTTATAGCTGCTATAAATATAAGTTTTTATTTAGCTATTATATTTATATATAAAGCTAATATTTTATATCTATTTAAAATAAGCAAATAGTTTTTAATTTTAAAGTTTATATTAGCTTAAATAGTAGTTATTATTTTTTGCTAGTTATAATTGTTTTTATTTAAAGTTTTTATTACTTTAGCTTATTTTAGTTTTTTTTAAATATATATTATAATTGCTGTATTATTTTATATAATATTTTATAGCGTTAACTTTATTATATTAAACTTTTTAATTATAGCTACTAGTTATATAGTAAAATGCTTTACTAAAATATTTAATATAAAATCTAGCTTTTTGTTTTTTAATTTTAACTAGCTTATACTTATTAACTTTATATTTTACTATATTACTACTAATTTTAGTAATAATATATTAAATAAGCTTATTATTTGCTTGCTATTAAACTTTATAATATTAAAATTTTTAATAAATAAATTAATTTGCTTAATAAAATAAAATATATTAGTAAATATTAGCTTGTTTTTTTTAAATACTATTTTAATATTTGTTAGATTTTAGCAATTAAGATTAAAAAAACTAATATTTATTTTTTTTAAGCAATTGCTATATTTTTTTATAAATATTGTTAACTTTATAAGCGTTAACGCTTTTTAATTACTTTTTATTAATAATAGCAGCAGCAGCTTTATAAGTTATTTAAATAGTTAATTAAAAAGTTTTAGATTTTATTATATATTTTTATTATTGTTATAGTTATTGCTATAATTATTTAAAAAGTTTAAGTTATTTAGGTTTAGATTTATTTAAATATATTTTTGTAGCATAAGCAGCAGTAGTATTTTTTAATAACTGCCTAAGTGTTAGCTTAACGGTTTATTTTTTCCTTATTAAAAAGTATGTTTTTTAGGCCTTTTTTAGCTTTTAGGTCTTTAGTTAAAGCTAAAAGCTAAGGCTTTTTTTTAAACTTAATACTATGCTTTTTTAAACTATTAGTATATAATTAAATATTAAAATAGTTTATTTTAATTTATTTTATTACTAATTAAACTATTGTTTATAAATTAAATAAACTATTAGCTTTTTGCTTTTAAAAGTATAAAAAATACTAAATATTTTGCTATAAAAAAGCATGCTGCTTTTTTAAATAATGCTAGTTTTATAAGTAATAACGCTGTATTTTTTATAAAAGTTTCTATTTTTACTGTAGTTATAACAGGTTTTAAAAATTTTTAATAATAGTTGCTAGCTATATATACTTGTTTTAAAATAATAAGGTATTAAATAAGTTGTATTAGCTTTTGTTTTTATATAAATAGTGCTATAAGTACACTTTTTTTTACTTTGCCTACGCTTTATTATTTTAAATAGCCTAGCTAAAAAAAGGCAGGTGCTTTTAGGCCTGGTTATATTTTTTTGTAAAAGCAGTTTAATTTTTTAAATTTAAACTAACTAAGATTTAGTTTGGTTTTAGGTTTTTTTTTTATAACTTACTTAAATATCTTTTGTTAATTTTTTATTTTTTTAGCTATTTGTTTAACTACTTTGCCTAAAGCGTTAATTAATTAAAAAGTACTTATAGCGTTTTAAGTTAGCATTTATATTTAAGCTTAAAATATTAAGTTTTAGTTTATTTAGTTTTTAAACTTTATAGCAATAAATTTTTAAGTTTTTAAGTTGTTTTTAAATTAAGCTAAGGTAAATTTAATATATAAATAAAGTAAGTAATTTTTTTTTTTTTTTTTTTTTTTTTTTTTTTTTAATAAATAGCTTAGCCGGAATATATAGACCTAGTAATTTTTTAAGTTCTGCTATTAGCATATATAACATTTTTAGTTGTTTTTTTAAAGGTTGAAATTTTTAGCTAGGTTGTGCTTTATAAATTATATTTGCAAATAGTTTTTTAAGCACAGCTAAAAATCTTTTTAAAACAGCTTCTCTAAGTAATAAGCCTACTTTTTTAAAGCTATTAGGTTTCTGCTTTAATATAAGTAACAGTTTTATTTTTTATAATTTTAAAATAAAGTTTTTAACTAATAATAAAGTAACAAATTTATAATATAATTTTTTTTTGTTGCTAAATATATACTATTATATAATACTTACTAAGTTAGCTTTTTTTTTACTTGTTATGTTTTTACTTTGCCTATTTATTAGTTACTTTTTATTTTTATTTTATTTTTTACTTCTGTTTATATATATAAAATAAAATTCGAAATTTTTAACTAAAATTAAATATAAAATGCTTTTAAATATAAAGTAGAAAATTATAATAAATATTAAAATAAAGTATTATAAATAAAACTAGCTAAATAAAATAATAAGGTATAATATAGTTAAACTAAAGTTATTAAAAAAACTATAGTTATTAGCTTATTTTAGCTGGTTATAATAATATTTATATAAGCATAGCTATAAAGCAAATAAAAATAAAAGCTTAAAAAACTTGTTTAAAAAAATTTAAAATAGCATATAAAAAATAGCTAATAATAAGTTGCTATTTTTAGCAGTATTAAACCTTAAATTATAATATAAAATTTAGCTTGCTAAAAATATACTTAGTAAATAAAACTAAGCTACAAGTATATTAATAATAAAAAGATTAAGCTTTTTTATAAAATAGTTAGCAAAAAAACCTTAGCTATTATTATTTTATAAATCTGTTTAATATTTAAGTTTTTATAGTATATTTAAAAACTTGCTAATTGTTAGCAATAATATGTTATAAATAAAACTAAGCTATATATATTATTACTTTAATAATATAAAAAAAAAGTTAAAAAGGTTTGGTTTAAATAATAAAACTTTTTACTTTTATAAATTTAAGTAAAATGTTTATATTAAACTAGCGTTTGCTTTATAACCTAGTTAATAAAGTAGTTAATAGTTAACTATAATAAACTAATTAATAAATTGCTAGGTTAATAGTATATGTTAAATAGCCAGGTTGCTTTTACAACTGCTAGCTTAAAAAAAACTAAATAAAATAAAGTTAATTACAGTACTTATTATACTAATTTAGTAAAATTTACTAAAAGTAGTATAATATTAAGTAAAATAGTAATAAAAATAAAATAACTTTAATATAATTAATAGCAAAGCTATTAACTATTATTAAAGTTATTTATCTAAATTACTATATGGCTTATATTATAGCTTAGGTGGCTTTGCTGCGCAAAACCACCCCTAGTCTATCTGTGTTACTTATTTAAACTTTTAGCTTTTTTATATAAAAATTTAAAAAATTTTAATAAGTATAAAAAGCTTAAGTAATTAATTATATTAAAAAGTATTTTATAACATATTGCTTATATAGTTAAGTTAGCAAATATAAAGTAGCTTTTTACTAATGCTTAAAAAAATTAAATTTTAGCTTATTTTTTTAATATATTTTTATATAGTTTAAAACTTATAGCAATATTAAGTTAGTAGCTATATTAAAGCAATAGGCTATATTATATAGTTTATATATAAAAAGTTTTTTTAAGCTTTTTAGCTTAATATTAATTTTTTTATAGCTATATATATAAATTATACTATTATTTGCTAATACTATATTTATAAAATTAACGTTTTTTATATTTAAAAAATAATATTATAAATTAAAAATATATTTAAAAGCTTTTAAATTTAATATAGCTAAGTTTTATAGTAAATATATATTAAAGCTTTTTTTTTATAAGCAAAAAACGCTTTTAATATAAGCTACTAAAGGCTTTAAAAATTAGTTTTTTTTTATTATATTTATAAGCTTATTTTTTTTAGCTTTTTTTTTTTTATGTTATTATTTTATATATTTTATAGCTTATTTTACAGCTTTATTAATATTTATTTTTAATTTAGCAAGCTTTTTAATAGTATAATTAATATGCTATTTTTTAAGCTTGTTTTTAAAAAATATAAACTAATATTTAAAAACTAAATAACAGCTATAATATATTATATAATTACTAATATTTAGGTTTTTTTACTTATTATTAATATAAAAATCTATTTTAAAGCGTTTATAAAAGTTATTTTATAAGCTTTTTTTATTGTTTTTTTTTATTGTTTTTGTTTAAAGTTATTTTAGCGGTTTTAATTTCCTTTTTTTAGTAAAATTGTTTTAAACAATTTTTATAGCTATAAAAAAAAAGCTTATTATTTTTAAAGTTTTAAAAGTTAAAAATAAAAAATGCTTTTTTTTTAATAAGCTTTTTATTAGCTTTTATAATAGCTAATACTATTGCTTTATAGCATAGTTTAAAAGCTATAATATAATAATTAAAAATATTGCTTATAATTTTAGCATTATAACTATTTTAAAATATAATAGTTTAAATAAAGTAAATAAGTTATAAAGTTTTTTTAAAGTTAGTAATAAGCTTAAAAAGTTTTTTAATATTAACACTTTTAATATTAGCTTTAGTAATTTTATTTAGCTAGTTATTAGTTTATTTAGCAAAGTTTTTAATAAGTTTAATAGCTATTAAATAAATAAAAGCTTTATATTTATTTTTATATTTAAACTTTAAAACTTATTATATTATATTGCTAAGCTTTTTTAGTTTATTATATTATTAATTAATTATTTAATTTAGTTTTATATAAGTTAGTTTATAATTAAAATATATTATTTTATATATTTATTTAAAAAGCTTAGTTATTTTTAATTAATAAATATTATAATATTTTATAGTAGTATTATATTATTATTAAACAATTAAATACGCTTTTTATTAAATAAAAATTAGCTTAACAACTATTATAACTATTTATTTACTAAAAAAATTATTATAGTTAGCAATTTTTAGCTTATATAGCTTTTTAAGCTAAAAAGCTTATTTATTTTTAAAAACTAAATATTTTTATAGTTTTTTTATATAAGCTTTTATAATAAAGTTTTTTTTTTATAAATAAAAGTTATTAAAAAAGTTAAACATAATAATTATAAAAGTAGTTATTTTAATAATTTTTTTAGTTATATATATATAGCTTATTATTTAGTAGAATATAAAAATTAATAAGATTTTTAATTGTTAAATTTAATATAATTAATTTATTATTATATTATATATTGTTTTTTTTTCTGCTAAAAAAACTAAAAAGCTTGGTTTTATAACTAAGTATATAGTAGGAATAGCATTATTAGAACTTCCTTATATAATAAAGCTTTTTTATATAATATACTGCGCTTATACCACCTCTAGTTATATACTATATCTAGTTATATATCCATATAGCGCTTTATAGCCCCTAGTCACATGCTCGTATATAGTGGCTATTATTTAACAGCTACCACCTTGGTTATTTAACGTTCCTTTTAGAAGGTTATAGCCTAACTGGTATGGAGTTATGCCGTAATTATCACAAGTATTACTTATTATATTTTTTAGCTGCTATATATTATAATTAAAATTATATTATAGCTTTTTTAAAATAAAAATTGCTTATATTATATAAGCTTATAAAAAGCTTAAAATAATAATAAAAAAATTATATAACTTAGTATTAATTTTAACTAATTATTTTATAATAAAAAACATTTTTAATTAAACTAATATAAATATATTATTTATAAATAAAGCTAATAAAAAGCTAATTAATATATTTATTTATTTATTATAATATAGTTTATAAATATATTATTTTTTTAAATAAAAAACTTTATATTTAATATATTAAGCTATTTATTTATTATTATAAACAAACTAAATAAAAATAGTAAAATTAAGTAATTAAATAAAATAGCTATATTAAATAATATATAATATAATAAAGTTATTATTAAAGCAGTTTTAAATAAGTTAATTAAAGTAAAAATTATTGTGATAGCCTGTTAGCCTAGTAGTCACCTACCTACAGCTGTCATGGTATATACCTATACCACCTACACCACCTATACCGCCTAGTTATTCTGCTATTATTATAGTGGTCTATATATAGCTTTACTATACATATACTTAGTTTCCTTTTTCTTTTTCCTTTTTTTTTTCTTTTTTTTTTTCCTTATGCTATATATTAGTTCTTAATATAAGGTAAAGTTAGTTAATTAACTATATTGCTATTACTAAAGCTATTATAATATACAGTATTATTTTTTACTATTTAAAAAAATATTAACTTTTTTTAAAAAAATTATTAAATAACTAATTAATTAAGCTATAGCTAATTTTAATATACTAAATATAGCAAAAGATGCTAATCTAGCTAAAATAGCCTAAAAGTAAGTTTGCTTTAACCTTTTCTAAGTTATACGACTTAAACTTTACTAGCTTTTTAATTTTAATAATAGTGTTTATTAGATATTTTAACATTTGTTTTTCTTAAAAAAAAACAAAAACTAATAAGTAACTGCTTATACTATTACTAAAGGTTAAAAAAAAAAAAACTTTAAATTTAAAACTAATTATAACTTATATAAGTATTTTATTACGGAAGTTATACTGTTTATTTAGTTTAAAAAAACCTGCTATACTATTATAACTTTTAATAATATATTTAAAAACTTATAAGTTTATATTAATAACTATATAATATATTTTGCTAATAAATATAAAATATTATATTTGCTATTTATTATATTTATTAAATAAAAAATAAAAACTTAGCTATAGTTTAATAAAGTTATAAGCTATTAAAAATTTATAAACCTGTTTAATAAAAACAATAAAGCGTTATTTTTTAAATTTAAGCAATATAGTTTTTAAGCTATTGCTTTATAAAAACTAACTAAAAAACTATAGTAAGTAATAGCTATTTATAATAAAAATATATTTTTATTTTATTAATAAGTTACTAAGTTAGGTAAACAAACTATATTTTTTAAAGCTAAAAATAATATTTTTATTGCTAAGCATAAATAGCTTTTAAAAAAAAAAACTATTTTTTAAGTAAAGCTTATTATTAAAAAACAAGGCAAATTTAAAAATATTACTTTTAAAAAATTAAATATTTATAACAAAGCTATTATAAAAGCTAAAAAAATATAAGCTGCTAAACTTAAAAAGCATAAAAAAACTATTAATATTTTTTATATAAAAATTATTAAACTAGCAAATTATATTAATATAAAGCTAGGCTAGTTTTTACTTAAAAAAAATATTATAATAAATAAAAGCAAAAATAAAGCTATTTAAAAAAGCATAATTAATAAAAGTAACTATAAAAAAACTTTTATATTAGGTATTTTATAGTATACTAAAAAAAGTATATAATTATTAGCTAAAATAAAAATTTTTTTTGTTTTTATAAATAATAAACCTAAGCTAGATAAAGCAAAAGTTTATTTTAAATACTAGTTTATACTGCTTAAAAATAAATTGTTTAAAAATAATAATTATTTTTTTATAAATAAAAAAAAAATTATATATATAGCTAAATATATAAATAAATCGGCTTTAAAAAAAATTATAAACTTTATTACTAATAACTATAAAAAAAAGCTAATTTTAAAAACAGTTAAAAAAATTTTAAACTATTTATATATATAATATTATAACTTAAATAAATATAAAAAAGCTTATATTTAATACTGTAATTTTTAAATAAAGCTATTAAATAAGTTTACTAAGTTTAATATTTAGTTTATTTAATAAGCTAGCTAAGTTTATATTAACTTTGCTAACTTTAAATATAATATATAAAATAAGCTGCTAAAGTAATTAAATAAAGTTAGTTTTAAAAAAGCTATTAATTTTAAAGTTATTTTTATAACCTTTTATAATTATATATAAATATATAATTATTAGCAATATAAAAACTTTATTGCTATTAAAACTATAACTATAAAAAAAAGCAAAAGCTATAATACTAGCGTAAGCTAAAAAAGTAGTATAATATTATTTATAATAAAAAGTTTTAACAGTATTAGTTATAGCAACTTTAATAGCAATTTTAATAAAAATAATAAATATAATATTTTAATTAATAAGCATTATAATATTTAGTTACTAAAAAAAGTAAAAAGTAAATATTTAATATATATAAAGCTAAATTTTATATAAGCTAAACGCTTAATTATTAAAAAATAATATTTTAAATATTATAAGCAAAGTTATTATAATAGTAAATGCTTAAATAAAAATAACTTTGCTTATTTTAATAACGTTTATATTAATATTATTATTTTTAAAGTTTTAAGCAAATATAACCTTAATAATAATATAAAAAATAAAGCTTAAAATAACTAAACTTTTTTTTTAAGTATATAAAAATATTAGTGCTAAATTTAAACTAATATAAAAAAATTTTATTTAACTTTTTAAAAATGCTTTTAAAAAAAATTCTTTACTTATAAATTATATAATAGCTAATAATAAATTTATATTAACTATAAAAATATTAGTTAATATAAAAGTAAATATATATATATTTATTAACATAAATTTTATAGTTAAAGTTATAAAGTATTTTAAGCTTAAAAAAATTACTAAGTTTTAGCTGTTTATAATATTAAAATATAATAGTAAAATAACTTAAATAATAAATATAATATTAAAAGTATATTTTAAAATATAAGGCTATATATTATTTTATATACTTATGCTAATATTAAATATAAAAAACAATATAATTATTAAAAAAAAGTATTTTAATTACTATAATGTTTTAGTAAATAGCAAATAAAAATAATTGCTTTTTTTTAGTAACTAAAAACCTAAATATAAGCTTTCGAAAATTTTAATAAACTAGGCTAACAAGCTACTTAATAACCTTTTATTTTAAAAGGATATAAAGTAATATAAATACTTATTAAATAAAAAAAATAAGTGTTATAGAAATAAATATATAAGCTAAAAACGCTACGCTATAAAAACGGCTATAAAAATAAAACGCTATATAAAAAAAAACAGATTGTTAAAATACTAAACCAAGTTTAAAGTAAAATAATAAAATTAAAAAAAGTTTAATAAAAACTTTAATAAAAACCTACTTACTTTTGCTTTATTTTTACTATTTTAGTTATTATATTATAACTTTTATAGCTTAGCGCTAATTTAAAAAGCAATTATATACTATAAAAATATAAGCGTATAAAATAAATATTTAATAAAAAAAACTATAAACTTTTACTTTTTTTATTTTTTTTATATATAAAAGTAGTAAACTGCTTAAAAAATAAAACTTAGCATAATAAATAAAAACTTTATAAGCTAAAGCATAATATTATTAAATAGTATAAGTATTAGCTAATATAAGTTATTATTATTAGCGTTTATAAGTTTATATTATTTATATGTAAAAATAAAAATAAAATAAGTGTAGTTATATTATATAAAATAAACTGTTATATTAAAATAAAAAAAAAAAAATTATTATTAAAAAATAAAAAAAAATTAAAAAAGGCTGCTATAAAAATAGTACTTTTATAGTATTATAATTACTTAAACATTTTTAGCAAAGTAATTTTAAATAAGCTTATGCTATATTAACTTAAAGTTAACTACTGCTTAATTTTAAATAAAAAGCTAAAAACTTTAAAATATAGCCTACTTTATAAAATATTACTAAAAAAAGCAGAAGTATATTATAAGTATATTATAAAAAACTTAGCTAAAAAATTTATTAAGCTTATAATTATTTTATAGGCAGCGTTAGTTTTTTTAGCAAAAAAAGCAGATAATATACTAAAAATATATATTAATTATTAAAAACTAAATATGCTAATATAAAAAGATTATTATTTTTTGCTACTTATTAATAAAATGTTTATATATTTTATTAAAGCTAAAATTTTTATAAAAATTAATATTTAATAAGCTTTTTATAAGATTTAAATAGCTAAAAAAAATAAAAAAATTACTATGTTTTATATATAGTTTAAAGTATATTAATATAAAGTACTACTATTTAATTTTATTAATAATTTAGCTATATTTTAGCGTTTTATTAATAATATATTATATAAACATTTTAATTACTTTATTATAATATATATAAACAATATTTTAATTTATTTTAAAAATAAACTAAAATATAAATATTATATTAATAAAGTTTTATAAAAGCTTTAAAAAGCTAAATTATAAGCTAATTTAAAAAAGTATAAGTTTTATATACTAAAAACAAAGTTTTTAAAATTTATAGTTAGCGTTAACAAGATTAGTATTAATTTTAATAAAGCAAAAATAATTTAATTATAAAAGTATTTAGCAAAAAATAATAAAGTATATTTAAAAAAAATAAAATTGTTTTTAAAATTTTATAACTTTTATAAGCAGTTTATAAAAAAATATAAATATATTACTAAACTACTAATAAACTTAATAAATATAAAAATATTTTTATAGTAAATAATAATATGTTAAAAAGTATTTAATAAATTATATAAAAAACTAAATAGCCTGCTAATATTATAGCACTTTGTTTTTAATATTAAAACTATAATAAAAACTAATGTGTTAGATAAAGTTGTAGTAAAAGTGCTATTTTAATATAATAGCCTTAATAATTTATAAAAGCCGGTAGCGTTTTTTTTTAAAACGCTATAAAAAGCAAAATTAAATTACAAAATCTATAACAAAAAAATATTAATAATAGTAAAAAAACTTTTATACTAATAAAACAAGCTAATTAAACTATAGTAATAGCAGCTATTTATAATTATAATAGATTATATTATATTAAAATATTTTATTATAAAATATATTTTAAATTTTTAATAAGTTAATTAGGCAAAGCTAATAGCTTATTATAATTTTATAATTATTTATTAGCTAAGTATTAAAAATATAATTGCTAATATATTATTATGCTTTAAAAAAAACCTAAAAACTTAAAAGTAAAAACAAAATAAGTAGCATATAATAATATTATTTAAACTTGCTATATTAGCAATTTTAGCAATTTTAAAATTTTTAAAAATATTAAAAATTATAAAATAAAATAAAGCAATAGTATATATTATTAGCAACGTTTTACTATTAGCTTTATTAAAAGTAATATTAATAAATATAGTTTTTAAAATAAATAAAAAAAATATAAGTTTAAATAAATATTAATTAAAAGTAAAAATTAAAAATAAACTAAATTAGTTAATACTATAAGATTTATTATTATATAAAAAGCAATTAGTAATATTTAAAATAAATAACTTATATATAAAGATTATTAAAAAAGTATATTATAAAATCTAAACTATATATTTAAAAAAAAAAAAAACATAATATATAATAACCTAGTGCTATTAATAGCTTAAATTATATAAAAATATTAATTAATATATTATAAACTATTTATATAAAGCTATAAAAATATTATATAATAAAATACTTAATAAGCTAATGCTATTACTAATATTAGATTATATATAGTAATACCTAGTAATTAATTTTAAAAGTTTTTTTTTAATAAAAATAGGTATAATATAATATTTTATATAATAAATTATTTTTTAAAGCTATTTTAAATAATACTATATAAAAAATTAGCAATAGTATAGCAAGCTATAAAAATATATTACTAAAGGCTTTACTACTTATTAAGTTAGCTAAAATTATTTATAAATAACTATAAAAATTAATTTATTATAAATTTTATAAATAAACTATTAAAAATTTATAAAGTTTAATTAAATTTTTTATTATTAAAATATTACTAGATTATAAAATAAGTTAAAATTATATATTAATAGCTAAATTAAAAGCTTTAACTTTTTATTACTTATTTTTAAAAAAACTAGTTATAAATATTGCTAATAATAAATATAATATAAGCTTTATTATTATATAAGTTTTTTAAAAAACTTTTTTTTTAAAAAGTATTAACTAAAAATTTTATATAAATAATATTTAATTAAAAAGTGCGTACTAAAAACCTTAAAATAAAAAAGCAATATAAAAAAATAAAATAAAAAAAAGCGTAAGTATTTATATTAATAAAGCAGAAGGCTTTAAAAATAGCTTAGCAATTTATAAAAAAATTATAGTAGCAAATAGCTAGTTAGGCAAATAAGTATAGGCATAACTTTAACTTTAAAATAAAAAACTATATTTATATATTTAAAAAAAAAAAAATAAACTAATTAACTTAGTAATAAACTAAATTACTTAATAATTTAACGCTTATACTAAATTATTAACGTGCTTTTTAAAAATCTAAATATTTTTAAGCTTAAAATACTATTTTTTTAGTAAAAAAGTTAATAGTTTTATATAAATTAATTATATAAATATTTTAATAACTTTTTTTTAAAGCAAAATTATAAGCAATTAAATAATATAATAATTAATAAGTTAATATTAAAAAAAAAATAAAAAGTTAAAAAAGTTTTATTATTTTAATTTTATAATAAAAAATTATTTTATAAAGTTTAATAGTAGAAATAAAACCTTAATAACAAATAGTATTTAATATAGGATTTTAAAAATATACTAAAAAAACTATAAAAATATTATAAAAAAAACTTAAAAAAAACAGATTTTTTGCTACAATTAATAAAGTAAATAAAAGCAGCATAAAAAAATAAGTTTAATTTTTTATATAAAAATAATAATAAACTTATAATAGCAATATAAAAACAAAAAATATATATAAAATTTAAAAATAAATAAGTAAATTATAAAGTTATATTTATATTAAAATTAAAATATATATTATAATAAACTATTTATAATATAATAGTTATTTTAGTAAAAATTAAGAACTTTTATTTGCTTGTAGCTAATTATATATATTAAGGGTTTTCTTAAGCTTAAAAGTAGCAGTTTCTATAAAGTTACTAGTTTAAGCTGTTTTTGCCTTGTTTTAAGGAAATTTATACTAGTTTACAGAATTAGTTAGACAGCTAAGACTTAGGCCGAGTCTTTTTACGGAAAAAGGATTGTAATAGCCTATTAGCCTAGTAGTTACTTACTTATAGCTGTTATAGTACGTACCTATACTACCTATACTACTTATACCGCCTAGTTATTTTGCTATTGTTATAGTAGTTTATGCGCAGCCCTACTATATATATATTTAGTTTCCTTTTTCCTTTTCTTTTTTTTTTTCTTTCCTTTTTTTTTATGCTATATATTAGTTCTTAGTATAAAGTAAAGTTAGTTAATTAACTATACTGCCACTACTAAAGCCATTACAATTATTATTAACTATAAAAAAAACTTTAAATATTATAAACTTTTTTAAACTTTTTATAATAATAATAAAAATATTAAAAATTTTGTTATTTTAGCTATTTATTTATAATAGTAAATAAACTATTATATAATATTAACTATAAAAAAGTTTATAAATTATATATTTTTAAAAACTAAATTAATAAATTTTTAGCTATTATTTTAAATAAAAATAAATAATATAAAACTTAAAAAAATACTTTATTTATTTTAAAATATATAAAGTGCTATTTTATTTTAACTATTATAATAGCTATTAAACTTATATTATAAGCTATAAAAAACTATATAGTAATTATTAACTAATTTAACTTAAAAATTTAAAACTCATAAAAATTATAACTATAAACTTTATTATTAGTTTTTTAACTAGTTTTTTAGCTAATATTTTATAATAATTTAAAAAAATTTATAAAATATAATACTTTAATAATAATAACTTATATTATTTTAAAATATTTGCTATTAATACTAAGTTATAATACTTATAAAGCTAAAAACTAAAGTATTATTTTAGCTAAACTGCTTTTTTTATATAATTAAAGCATATTTTTAAATATTATTTTTAATAAAAACTATAAATAGTGGGTAACATAGCTATATTGCGTCCCTGGAAAAGTCTAAATATTATGCATAGGTATTCCTTATGCTGCTTACCTATTTTTAAAAAAATTACTATGTTGTTAATAAATACTTAACAGTAGTGGTAAAGGGAACCATAAGGTAAGGCAATGTAGTAAATTAGATGATAAAGAAAGAAGGTTTCCTATCTCGATTGCCGCAGGCAATCGAGATAGGAATACCTTCCGCGGTCTCACCTACGGTGGGGCCCCCTACATGCCTACATTAAGTAGTTTCTATAGTTGTAAAATAAATTATTTATAAATTATTATATATATGCAAGCATATTTTAAAATCTTATTACTACTATATAGTACTTTTTTAAGCTATAAAAAAATATAATTATAAATTTATTATAATAGTTTAAATATACTAAAAATTAATAAAAAAAAAGGTAGTATTAATTATAATTATATAATACTTACTATATAATATTATAATTATTTCTGCTTAAAAAAGTAGTAAATAGCTATTAAGCATTATAACTTTATTAATATTATATATATTAATAACTATTTAGCTTTTTTATTTTATTACTTTTAATATAAAAAAAGCATAATTTAAAATATTATGCTAAATAATAAATAAAAAATATATAAAAAATATTAAGCTATTTATTTAGTTTATTTTTTTTTGCTTATATAACTTATTATTTTAATTATTAAAAACTTTTATATTTTTATAATTTAATAAATATATATAACTATATAGTTTATAGTTTTAATTTTACTATTTTTTTATTAAAAAGATTTTTATTTGCTATTTTATAAATATATTTATTATATTTTTATTTTTTTAAATATTAAAAAATTTAGTAATATTTTAAAACTTTTTAGTTAAAAAGGCTTATTTTATATAAATATAAATACTAATTTTAGTTATAATTTTAAAAAGGTTATATAGCTTTTTAATATTTAGCATTAATTAAATATTAAAAATTTTTAAATATAGTTTTTTTTTTATAATATAAGTTTAATATAACTAATTTTATTTATTTTATTAATAATTATTTTTATTTAGTTTATAAATAAGATTTTAAAAATAAATATAATTAAATATTTAATAGCTAAATTAACAATTTTTTTAAAAGTTAATATATTTTTAAATAAAATAGCTTTTAATATAATTATTATAGCTATAAAAGTTAAATTAAATTTATTATTTATATTTATTATTAAAAATAGTAATAATTTATTATATATAGTTAGCTTATATATTTTAAAAATTAATAATAAAAATTTTATAAAAAGTTATAGTTTTTTTAGTAATTAAAATTATTATTATTTTAATATTTAAAATTATAACTATTTTAATACTTAAGGTTATATTTATTAATATATTGCTTATAATATTTATTTTTATAAATATTATAAAAAAAAAAGTTTTTAATGTTTTTTTTAATAATATATTAAAATATTTAAAGTTTTTATTTTTATAAATTTAATTTAATTTTATTTTTTTATTTATTATAACCTATTTAAATAAGTTATTTTTTAATAATATTACTTATAATATTTTTATATTAATTAAAATATTTATAACTATTAAAATACTTTTAATAGCTATAAAATAAAAGTTATAATTTATTAATAATAGCTTATAATTTACTTTTATAAAAGTAAATTTACTATTTTTAAAACTGATTTTTTTTTATATTATTACTTTTTATATATATTTATATTTTTAAGCTATTATTTAAAATTTTATTTAAAAGTTTTTTAAAATAAAAAATATAATAATATTTATATTAAAATTAATATTTATTTTATAAAAAACTAAAAAATAATTAGCTAAAATAGCATTAGCTATTAATTTATTAATTATAATTATTTTTTTTAAAAATATTTATAAAGCTAGTTTATTATTAATATTATTTTTTTTATAATAAAATTTAAATATAGCTTTTTTTAAATATTTAACTTTAATATAGCTTAGTTTTTTTACTTAATAGCTATATTTTTTAATAATATATTTTAATTAGCTAAAAATACTTTTTAATATATAAAAATTTTTTAATTTTAAGTTTTTATATATTTTTATATTTTATTTATTTTTAAATTTTTTAATTTTAAATTAAAAGTATAAATATTAAAAAAACTTAAATTTTTTTTTAGTATTATATACTAATACTATTTTAACTTTTAATTTCATATTTACTACTAGCTTTATAATTAGCTAAAGCTTTTTAAATTTTTTTTTATTTAAATATAATATAGCTATTGCTTTATATATAATATTTTTTAATATTTATAAGTATTATATTATATATTTAAATAGTTTATTATAAAAAGCAAATAATATATTATAATAGCTATAAGTTTTTTTATTAAAGTTTAAAAAAAAACTAAGTTAAAAAAATTATAAAGTTAATTAATTTTTTTAATTTTATTTTAAACTTATAAATTTATAAACAATTATTTTATATTAATTATATTTTAAAAGTATTATAATATTAATAATAAATAAAGTTAAAGTTTAATATATAATATATTTTAATAATATAATATATTTGTTTATTTTTTAAAAAATAATTATTATATTTTATTTTTATTATAAAATAAACTTTTAATATATAACTATTTTTTTTATTATAGTTATAATTTTAGTAGCAATTATTATATTTTAAATTATACTTATTATTATATTAATAGCTATTATATTAATAATTTTTATTTTAATTTTTATTTTAGTTATTATATTTATTATAACTATTATACCTATTATTATAATTATTATAACTAAAATAATTATTTTAAGCATAATTTAAATTATATAAAAGCTAATAAATATTATTTATTTTTTAATATTAGTTATTTTATTGCTAATAATTTTAATTATTTTAATAGTAATTAAATAATTAATTTTTAAATTAATTTTACTAATTATTATAATAACTTTTAAAATTATTTTAATTATTATTTTTATTATTATTTTAATTATTATTTTAACTTTTATATTATAAAAATTTAAATTATTTTATAAATTATATAAAATAAATAAAAAAAAATATATTAAAATGCTTAGTTATTAACTTATTATTTAGTTATTTTTTAGTAAAATTTTATAAATTACTTTAGATTTTTTTAATTTTATATATATTTAATTTTAAAAATTACTTAAATTATAATAGCTTAAAAAATTATTTAATTTTTAATTTTATATTATTTTAAATTTAAATTATTATATTTTCCTAATTTTTATTATTATTACTAAAAATTCTTATAGCTTATATATACCTAAGCTTTTTTTATATATATTAAAATATAATATATTTATTTTAATAAATATTATATAATATAAGTTTTTTTTATTTAAAATATTTTATAGCTATATTAATATTTATTATAAAACTTTTTTTAAATATTTTTATTATTTTTTATAAGTTATTTATATTTATTTTTACTTTTTTAGCTAAAATAATTTTATTATTTTATTATAATAAAGTAAAGCTTATTAATAAAGTAAAAAATATTAAAATAATTTGCTTTTTATTTATATAGCTTATATTTAAATTAGATTTAAAAAAATTTAGCTAATTAAAAAAAAAATATATATTTATAAAAATAACGTTTTTTTTTAATAATAATATTTAAATTATTTAAGTTATTATATATTAAATTAAAAGTTTTTATATTTTTATATTTAAATTTATTAAAATTAGTATTATTATATTTAAAATTTATTTTAAAATTATATTTAAAGCTTTTTTATAAAATAAATAATTATTATTATTAAATAAGCTAAAGCTAAAGCTATTATTAAAACTAAAGTTATTTTTTTATTAGTTAGCTTTAATATTTTTACTTTTATTAATATTTTTATATAAAAGCTTTTAGTTTTTTAAAAGCTTTTGCTTTTTTAAAGGTTTTTATTTTTATAAAAGTTATAATTTTTAAAGTTATTTTTAATTTTTTAATAAGTTTTATATAAAAAAGTTAGGTTTTTTTATAAATAATAATTTTATTTTTTTAAATATTAAAGCTATAAATTTAATTTTTTAATTATATTAATTTGCTTAATTTATTTATTATTTTATTATATTATTTAATTTAACTATATTAAAATTTATAGTAATAACTTTTTAACTTATATTATTAATAGTATTTTTATATTTTTTATTTTTATTATATATATATTTAATAGTTTTTATATTAATTTTTAATTTTTTAAGCTATATAAGTTTTTTATTTTTTATTATACTGCTTTTTATTTTTATTAATAAATTAGCTTATAATTTTAACTTAATTATAAAGCTAAATATAAAAAGCTATATAAATAAGTTTTAAAACTTATTAAATAGCTTTAATATAGCTATAGCTATATATAATTACTAAATATTTATTATATTTAATAAAAATAATATAAAATAAACTATAAATAATAAAATAAAATAAAAAAATAACTTATATTAAACTAGCTAAAAAAAATATTTATAATATTTATTTAAATAAAATATAAAAATATATTATTAAGCTTATTTTATATTAAAAATTGCTTATAAATAAAAACTAATAAATTTATATATTTATATTTTATAATAATAAATTAGCTAAAGCTTATACTTTTATTATTTAATTAATAAAAAGTTATATTTATATTAATAATTTAAAATTAGCTTTTAATTATTTTAAATTTAATAAAAAATATAGTTAATATTAAAAATATTTTTAAAAAAAATAGTTAATAATTTAATAATTTTTATAAATAAAAATTTTTATAACAAGTAAACTTATTATAAAGTAATAATTTAGTTTAATAAACTAAAATAAAAATAAAATAGTTTTTATAATAAAACTTAAATAAAAAGTACTAGTTTAATAAATACTTTTTAAAATATATATATAAAATAATATATTAATTAAAAAATAAAAAAATAAAAAAAGGCTAAAACTTTAGGTTTTAAAAAAAATCTAATTATAAATATAGTATATTAGCTGCTTAATAGCCGTTAAGCTGTTATAATAGCTTAATAGCTTAATAGTTAATAGCATATAAACAATATATATTCTGGTATATAATATATAATATACTCTTTATAAGGTTATATTATTTATATTAGCTTTTTAAACTAAAATATAAAAAATATTTAAAGCTAGATCTTTTATAACTACTATATATTATTTATAAAATAATAGCTTATTAAAGCAAAAAAATTAAATTATAAAAATAATAATTTGCTATTATAACTTTAAATATTTAAACTATTTATAAATAAACTTATTTTTAGCTTTTTAATAAAACTTAAATAGTATTTATTTTAACTTTATTAAATTTTTTCTTTATAAATAGCTTTTTAGCTTTTGTTTTTTTAAACTTAATAATATTTAAATTTAAATAATTACTTTAATAGTTAATAACATTTGTTTTTTTTAAAAGCACTTATATAAAAATATTAAATTAATAATAAACTTTACTACTATAAAAGCTAAATATTATTATAACTAAAAATACAAGCTAATAAAATTTAATCTTAAAAATAAAGTTTATTTTAAATTATATAATAGCTACTACTTATTAAGCAAATTATTTAAAAAACTTTTATAATAATATATTAATTTTTAAAAAGTTAAAAAATAAATTAGCTATTTAGCTTATTAAATTAACTTTTTTAAAATATTTAAAATATATTTTATAGTTTTTATTGCCTACTTATTTTTAAAATATAAAAATAAAAACCTATTTTATTATTTTATACCTATTTTTAAACTTATTTTTAATAGCTAACTAAATCTTAAAAAAAAAGAGAAATTTTTAAAATTAAAGTTATTTTAAAATATCGGCTTAATTAATAACGCTTTAAATTTAAATACCTAATTAAATAAAAAAGCTATAGCTATAAAAATAATTAGTAAAAATTTAAATAGTAATTATATAACTTTAAAAATTTGGTTTAAAAGTACTAAAAATAACAAAATAACAAAAAAGCAATTTTTAAAAAAAAAATATTAAAACTAAAGCTAAACTAATTAAAAAAAAAAAAAGTTATTTATATAAAAACTAATAAAATTAAAATTATAAAAAAATTAAATCTTAATTATATATAAATAAAATAGTTAAATAAAAAGTAGTTAAAAGCAACTGCAACTTTTTTATGCCTTAGCACTTAATATAAGCATATAAAAGGCTTTACCATAGGTAAAACCGTAGAAAGTGTTTTTATTTTAATTATTATAAGCAATTAAGATAGGAAACCTTTTTTCTTTATTATCTAATATATTATATTACCTTACCTTATAGTTCCTTTTACTATAATTAAATTCTTTTTAAGACTTAAAGTCTTAGCTTTTCTTTTTCTTTTATATTTTTTAATTAATATATTTTATTATATATACCCCTTAAAAAGCATTTATTATAATAATATTAAATTTTATGTTAAATATAAAAAAATTATTAAAAATACTTAAATAAACATAATTTTAAAAAAATTAATAAAATATTTATTAAAATAATTTAAAAAAGTTATATATTTATAATTATAATATAAATTATTTATTTTAAAAGTTTTAAAATTAAGTTTATATTATTGTTACGGATTAATATTAGTGTTATTACCTACTAGGCCACCCGCCCCTTAGTAAAAAAGGTGTAAATACTAAGGTAGCAACTTAGCATTTTATAATAAACTATATACCTATAACAATTATTATTTTTAATATTATATAATATTAATAAAAATAAATTAAAAAATTAATTAAATTATAAAAATATATTATAAATAAATTAATATTATAAGCAAATTAATATTTTTATAAGTTATATAAAAAAAGTATATATATATTATATAATATTTAAATAACCTTATAAATTATAATATTATAAACTAATAATTAATATTTTAAAAATCGTAATAAAAGTATTTTTTATAAAAATTACCTTAAAAGGTATTATTAAGTTAAGTGTTAATTTGTTTATAATGTTAATCTGCTTATAATATACGTTTAATACAGGTGGCTAGGGGGGCTATGGCTACTAGTGGCCATAGCCGCCAGTCTAGCCACATGGACCTTAGCCTTATAAACCCTAGCCACATAGGCCCTACAAACCCTACAGACCCCACATAGTGTAGCCCACATAGGTAGGGAATTCTGGCTGCGCCAGAATTCCATACTTTCCTTTCTAATACATGCACTATATTTTACTTCTAAACTAGACCCCTTTGTAGTCTATGTCAACGTTATATATATATATTATTTTAAATATTAAGCTTAATAATTATTAAAAAAAATTAAATTTTTAAATAATAATTAAAGTGTTTTATAATAGAGGCCACCTAAACTAGCCGCCAGTTTTTGTTATTTTAGCCGCCGACCCCACATAGCTAATTAAAAATATCTACTCTATATAAATTTGGTAGGGTTCCTACGTGGCGTGCAGCCTTTACTAGGTATCTTTAATTTACCTTTAGGTATTTTTTCTACATAATAAATCTATACTACTACTTAATAAAATTAATTAAAAATTTAAAGACTTATAAGGCTTTTTTTACTAACCTTATAATAATTTTTGCAATTTTTTTAGTATTATAATAGCATTTTTTTCGGCGTTAATTAAAAAAAATTAATTAAAAAAAGTAATAGTAGCTACTAAAATCTTTGCTGCTATACTAAAAATTACTACTTTAAACAGCGTAAAAATGCCGAATTTAATAAAAAACGCTAAATTTAATAAAAAATGTTAAAATCGATAAAAAACGCAGTTATTAAAGCCTTTAATTACTATATAGCCTACTTTATACTGTTTGCCCTGCTTTTTTTAACTGCCTTACCTTTTTTTAACTGCCTTACTTTTAACTGCTATATCTTTTAACGCTATTTTTTTATTATTATAATATTCTTTTATATATCGGATTATAGTTATACCTTTTTAGCAGCAAAAGCTATAGCTTTTAGCTTTAAAATAAAAATATAAATAATATTAGTATATTTAAATTGTTTATTTAAAATTTTAGCCTTTTTTAAAGCCTAATTTATTTATTTAACTATATAGTTTTGTTAAATAGCTACTTTACCTTATAAAACCTTTAATTTAAAATATAAAAATGCTATTTTAAAAAAAAGGTAGCGCTATTTTAATAATAGTTTATAATTTTATTTTAAAAAAAAATATTAGCGTTTTTAAATAGTTTTATAATATAAAATTGTAAATATTAAATAAAAGCTTTATAATAATATATTTAATATATAAAAATACTTAGTTTTTTAAGCATTATTTTTAAGTTGTTAACCTTAGATTATAACCGTATTAATAAGCAGCGATTTCTTAATTATAAAGCAAATAATAAAAGTTTATACATATATTTTTAATATTTTTAAGTAATTAAAAACTTTAAAATAGCTTTAAACTATTAAAAATCTTTTTATTATTAATAGCTATTAATAATTTATAGCTTTAGCATTAATATTAGCATTGCCTATTTTTTTTATTATTTATAACAGCGTTAACAATATATTGCTTTATTATTAAAGCTAACGCTGCTTATTTTTTTTATTATTTATAATAATAGCGCCTAGCTAAAAGTAGCATTTTATAATAAAGCTTTAAAAAGTTAATAGCAATTAAGTAAAAGCAAACTAAGCCTTTTTAAAATAGCTTTTTATAGTTTTTTTTAAATATAACTATTTTATAAAAATAATAATATTAACTTTATTTAATATATTATTATAATTAAAAAAATAGCTAATTAAAAAAGCTTTTTTAGTTTTTATATATAAAACGCAGTATATATATTATTTTTAAATAGCTTAAAAAAATAAACTTTAAAAAATAATATATAAAAAGCTAGTTTATAAAAAAATATATATAGGTTTTAAATACCTTTTCTTAAGTTTAAAAAACTTTTTAATAGGTAATAAAAATAATTAAGTATTTTATAAAAAATAAAAATTTATTAATTTTTAATTATAATTATATAGCTATAAATAACTATTTTTTTTTTAAAAAAAAATAGCGTAATTATTAATATTTATTTTAAGTAATAATAAAAGCTTATAAAAATTTAAAAAAAAGCTTAATCGCTTAAAAATATAGTAAAAATAATAGTATATAATATATAAAGGTTATATATATATATATTAAAAAAAGGAAATAAAAAATAAATAAAAAGTATTAAAAAAATTTAAAATAAAATTAAAAAAAATAAAAAAATAAAAAGTAGCTGCTATTATAATTTATTAAAAAGTATTTATAAAAATATATTTATTAATAAACTTATATATATATATATATATTTAAACTATTTTAAAAAAAGCTTTTAATAGTACTAACCTTAAAAGCGTAATAAAAAATAATTAGTATATAAAGTTTTTTATTTTAAAAGTTCCTTTTTATTTACTGCTTATAATACTTTATAGCAACGCCGCTTTTAAAACTACCTATATAAAAAAAATTATATGATAAAATTTTTTTTATTTTTAGCTTTTTTTTTATTTATTTTTTATATAAAATAATATAAAATAAAATAAATAATAATATAATATTTTTTATTTTTTTAAAAATTATATATATTTTTTAATAAACAAATATAAAGCTAGCTTTTAATAATATATTATTACTTATAGTTATGCTATTTAAACTAAATTAAAAAAAAAACAAAAAAAAAGAAATTATATAATATAAAATCCTTTATAATTAATTTAAAACCTATATTTTTAAAGTTATTATTAATAAAAAAAATATTAAATTAAAAAAAATAAGCTATTAGTTTTAAAAATTTGCTTTACTTTAATATAAAAGTTAATAGTTTTAAATTATTAATAGTATTTATAACTATAAGCTATTTAGCTATATAAAAAATTATTTAGTATATTATATAATAACTAAAGTTTTTTATAAAATTATTTAAAAAAGTATTAATTACAAATAAAAAATAAAGGTTATATTTAACTTTTTTTAAATTAACAACTTTATATACCTTTTTACTTATAAAATATTAATAATTATATAATAGCTTATTAAAAAAAACTATAATAAGCTTTTAATAATTATATAAACTTTTTTATTATACTTTAAGCTTATAATAATATATAATATATATTAATAATATAAAATAATATTTTTATAAGCTTAATTTAAATAACTAAATAATATTAAAAAATATAATAATATTATTTTAAAGTTTTTATAATAAATTTTATATATAAGCTAAATAAATATAAAATATTTTTTTTTTAAATTAATAGCATTATTAAAATTAGCATTTATTTTGCTATAGCATATATACTTATTTTAAACAAATAAGCTAAAATATTAACTTAAATATTAAAAAGTTATAAAAAGCTATGCTAAATGCTTAATATTTAATAAGCTTTTTTATAATAATTATTAATTTTTAGTTTTTTTAAAAAAAAACAATATTAATAATTTAGCTTTTAATTTAATAACAATTATACATTTAGTATATTATAAAAAATATAAATTAAGCGTTAAAAATAAATAATATAAAATATTGCTTTTAAAATATACGCTTATTTTTTTAAATATTTTTTTATTATTTTTAAGCACTATTTATACTACGCTATATATAAATAAAAAAACTACTATTATATTAAATTTAAACTTTTTTATAACTTATAATAAAAGCTATATTTTTAAAAAAATTGCTTATATTAAATACTGTTATTATAATAGCAAGCTTACTATTAACTATAATTTAAATAATATTTTAACGCTTTAAAAATATATAGCATATACTTTTTTTAAAAGCCTAATTAATATATATTAAAAAAACTTTTAATAAAGGTTTTTAAACTAATTAAATATTATTAACTATTTTAAAACAACTTATATAAAAGTTTAAAAAAAGTAATACTTTGCTTATATTAAAAAATATTATAATTTTAAAATGGTTATATTTTTAATATTAAAATTAATATATTAAAAAATTTAATATTGCTTTTAAAATATAAAATTAAGCCTTTATATATTTATTAAAATTATTTAAAATATTAGCAAAAAAAAGCAAAAAAACTTTAAAACTAAAAAAAGCAGATAGTAAATACATATATATTAAAAGCAGTATATTAAAAGCTTATTTAAAAACCTAAGCTTATATTTTAATATTAGCTAAAAAATATATAAGTTAGTATATTTTTAATACTAACTTACTATAAAAGCTTATTATAAAAGTAAAAAAAATACTAGTTATATAAGTAACTTTATTTATTTACAAAATATTTTATACTAATATTTTTTATATAAAAAAATAAAGCTTAAAGCTAAAAGTAGTAATAATAAGCTTTTTATTTATATAAATAAAAACAATAAGCTTATAAAAAAAAGGTTTTTTTGCTACTAATAGCTTTAAAATGCCTTATAGTAACTAATTAACTTTTTATTATTTATATAAAACCTTATACTATAAAAAAAGCGTTATTTAAAGTAATAAAGTAGTAAAAATTATATAAAAGCATATATTAATAATAATAAACTTTATAAATATTTATAGTTTATATAAAATAAAAACTACTAGGTATTTTATTATAAAAAAATTTAGCTTTAAAAAAAAAGTATTATTTATTAACTTTAAATAGTTAACTAAGTAAAAGTGTTATTTTATTATAAAGCAAATACTATTATTACTTATAATACTAAATAATATAAAAACAAAGCAAAAATTAAAAAAAAAGTTAGTAATAACAAATTATTATTATAAACTATAATAGCTTTAATATATAAACAGCATATACTTTTGCTAGCATTAACATAAAAATAAAATATGCTTATAGCCTTTTTAATTATGCCGGTATTATATTTAAATTACTAAAATAAATAAAAAAAAAGCTATAAAGCTATTATTTAAAACATAATTAAAAATTTTTTAATATAATAAAAAAGCAAGTTATTTTTTTATATTAATATAAAACTAAATATATTTTTATTTTTTTTAACATAATATATTTACTATATAAATTACTAAAAAATAAGTTATAAAAAAAATTTAAAACGTAATAAATTAGCTAACTTTAAAGTTTTTTTATAGTAGTACTTAGCTTATTAATAAAACAAAAGCTTTTAAAAAAACTATATTAAACTTTTAAAAAAAATGCTATTATAATACTAAAAAAATCGCAAAAATTATTATAAAGTTAGTAAAAAAAGCCTTATAAGTTTTTAAATTTTTAATTAATTTTATTAAATAGTAATATAGATTTATTATATAAAAAAAATACCTAGAAATAAATTAAAAATACCTAGTAAAAGCTGTATGCTAAGTAGGAACCTTACCAAATTTATATAAAGTAAATACTTTTAATTAGCTATATAAGGTTAGCGGCTAAAATAACAAAAACTAGCAGCTAGTCTAGGTGGCTTCTTATAATATAGCTAAGTTAAATAATTTAATATTACTTTTATTAATTTTTAAAGCTTATTTTAAAATTAATTAAATTTTTTTTTTTTAAAATATTTTATAAAAGCTAAAGCTATTAAAAAAACTTTAAAAAAAGTAAAAGTTACTTTTTTTATTAACTATTAGATTATAAGGTTTTTGCTAAGGCCTTATAGGCCTTTTAATTGGTCGAGGGGTAGAGACTTGGAGTCTTCCGTGTGACACCGACAATGTAATCGGGGCGTCTGCGTTTTTGATCATTTCGGCAGGCCTAGGGGCAAAAAAAGAAAGATATTACCTCAGCCGTACAGCTCGCGCAATCAATGTCGGTGGCTCTCGAATTTGCTATTGATTGGTTCCTGTTATCGTGTACGCCTGTAAGGTATGCAGCTCATTTCCCCAATTTCGATGCAACAATAACATTCGGCTATCCCGAGTTATTATCATGAGTGGTGTTGGAGGCTCCTCATAGGCCGGGGCTCGCGATCTACCGAAATATTGCTGACCGGTGAGCGGAGCTTGTCATGGTTGACGGCTCAACGCAGCCCGGATGACAAAGGATCTTGTCGAGCTGACTCACCCAATAAAATACCGTGCGGGTGCGCAGTACATGCCTCCTCAAATAAGGTACTTGCAGATACATCCATCTCGTAGAAAGCAGTAGCTAACCCCTATGAGTTTCAAAGATGGCCTCAGGCGAGAGCTCGAAGCCCCCTTAGCTGCCTACTCCTCTTGTAAGCAGACACCCCTTGTTTAAATTTAACTCCTCAATTCGAATTCCAATCTGAGCTCGATTATTCTGCTCTTAATTTATAGAATCATACTCTCTTAGAAGTACATCGCAACTATCTGCAAAATGCCACCACCTGAGCAACACATAAAGCCTGACACTAAATTTTACCGGGAGACATGGAAAAAGGCTAAAGAAGACGCTTCTTCTAATAACAACGCCCCTAAGATACCTGTGTCGGATGTTACTGGTGACATGATTGAGGCGCTTCGACTTCCGTCTGTCGTGACGGATGACCAAAACACCAGACAGGATAAGGTTATCAAAGACATCACCAATTTTTTGTACAAGACTCAAGATATCGATACCTGTGTTCGTTGGGCTATTCTCCACCATGCTGCTGTTAACGAGGATTTTGAGAACCATGAAAACAACCCACAGGCCCTATTGGTGAAGATAATAGTCGTGGAAGAAAAGTTCCTCGCCTTCGAGTTCTTGAACTCTACGGATTGTTCCCTCCGGGCGGAATGCAATAAGTCTCGACAAGAGGCCTTGGATAAATCATTCCCAGCTCCGGATCACTCCAAGTTGGGAAAGGATCTGAAGGAAAGCCCTTTCTACCACGCGGTGGCCGGTTCTCGCAATAAAGCCGCCGTCAAGTATATGGTTGACAACTTGGAACTGTATTGCCGAGACCAGGTAAAGATTGAGCCGGAAAAACGACGAGATCTTCTTCGAAGGACCAGATCCAAGGATAAGGTTCAAGACCTACTTTTGGCCATACTGCAGAGCCGATTCCGAGTCGGGTTGGACGAATGCACGGCTCTGGAGCTTGCCAGTCAGGAAGAGCCTGGGGGAAGCGGGGAACTAGGGGTGCTGAAGGTGCTCTTACAACGCCCCGGGATCACCGATACCGACGAAAAACACCCTGACAGGACATTCGATAAAGCCATGGAGGGTGGCAAAGTCAACGTTCTAAAGGCGCTTCTAGAAGTAAAGGAGCTGCGGGACAAATATGTTACAAGCGAAAACATCACCAAGGCCATGGGCTATATCGGCAACGACATGTTGGAAGACGATTCACGCATAAAGTGCATGTCCCAGGTTCTTCAAGAATTGCTCAAGCATTCTAATCGTGTGTTCAACGACCAGGTGGCCCAGAAAATAATTGAGTTGAACCTCGAGGAGGCGTGGGACAGCAGGCCTGCCAACGCTCATCTGGACAAGACATGCTTACTACACATCGCCGTATACCACCAACACGTCAATTTTGTCGAGCGCTTCCTTAAAGATTACCCTGATTCAGTGTCTCAGAGGGCCTTGGTCCCCGGTACCAAAATGCCGAAAAAGCCCAGCAATATGACCGTTGAGGAACAACCTGGCCCACAGGGCTACTACCCACTGTGGTATAATCGCAAACAATGGGTTGACGAAGAGTGGATGGACCGCAAGCCCAACGAAAGAATCCGCCAATTGCTCGCCCCGGCGACTATCCGACGAGTGGGGAAAATGCAACGTCTATCAAGTATATTTCGTGAATCTGAGGGTAAGGCTCAATAGTACTAGTTCCCACTTGCCTGTGTGTAGAATCCATTTGCTGACATATGCTTGAACCCAAAAGAAGAAGGTAAAACCCCCCGTAATAGTTGATTCTCCTCTTATTTTTCTCTTCCTAGGCTGACCGGGTTACCCAATTGATGGTAATAACTAGTGAACGAGCTCTGCTTTGAGATGTCTCAATTCAACTCCAAGCTATATCGGGTCTCTGACTTTGTCCATTCCCTCATCAGCCACCAAGAGAACGCGGGCCTTCTCCTGTACGAGCCCACCATCAAATATTCTCGCTTTCCTCCCCTGGATGTCCACATTGATGATAAGGAGGCGTTTGGTAGGTCGTTCCGGGAAGAGCACACAGAGGTCTTCGACATCTTGGATTGGCTTAGGGAAAAGAAACAGGTAAAATCCATCATTGAGCTCAAGGTCCCCGATCGGCTCTTCAATCCACATAACGAGATACTTATCGCTAAATATGTTGATGACTTCGGCATCGAGATCCTGGACTGGAGGTTCCTCGACATGTCACTCTCTATTTTTTCAGCTGACACAGTTAAGCCCAGAATCCGGGAGCTCCACCTGTACTCAAGCGGAAAACGGGCTGCCATAAGTCACTGGTTTAGTGAGGAAGGGCTAATTACATTCCCAAATGCAAGTTCCTCTTGACACCGATGAAGGAACGACTGTGACTGATAATTTCCCGGCTCAATAGCTCCAAAATCTACGAATTCATGTCATCCAGGAATTGATGTCCAAGCAGTATTGCAATGAAACGTTAGAGCACATCGACAAAAACTTACACGACTTCCAAATCAGATGGGCCAACATGAAAGCCCAGATGGAAAAGAATACACAAAAGTGGAAGAGCAAGGAGGACAAGGAGATAGAAGAGCAGCAAAGGGAGAAGGAGCAAAAGGCGATGTTCAAAAAGTTCAGAGACAGCGGCCATTTGCTCAATACACACTCCAGCTCTCATCTATGGAATCCTACGCATGAGAGACTAGCGAGTCTAGACGAATTGTAAGTGACAGAGCTTACTTACGATCTGCGGTTAAAGGTATATGACTATTTTGGAGTAGCTAACAAATTTATTTCAAATGATATAGGGCACAGAGGACTTTCCCGAGAATATCTAGTTTCATCAGGAACTATCGCAATTACGTTGAGGACAAATGTAGTACGTCGGGCGCTCGAGACTCTATGACATATCCCAAGAAGCGCAGCTTCAGGCCAACAAAAGTGGCCATCATCGACAATGGGATTCTGAGCATTTCGCCAGTCTCTATCCAAAGCCCCCTCTCCTCAAGGGCTCTCAACAGATTTAATAAGAATAGTAACACTAAGAATACTTACACCAACACAAACAGTAACGTCGGCAACCCGAAGGGGGGGGAAAGAAACGCCACAAAGACTGCAACTTCTCTGTCGTCGTCACTTGCGAACGATTCCGTGATCTCATCGCACCAGACAAGTGGGACAAAGCTTGCCAAGATAGGCTTGTCAAGGGACACTATCGACGCCCAGGGTTTGACGCACGAGGCCCGCGCAGTGGCCACAAGCAGAAGTAGCACAGTGAATAACACTGTTGCTACTGGTGATGTGACCGAGGATGAAGACCGCCGTACCACAAAGGGGCGCAATCGCATCAAGGGCCCTGGAACGCTCTGGTCACGCATCAAGGAGGGCAAATCTTTCGTGGATGACGACCACCGCGTCAGTCCGTGGCTCTTTGCTTCGGACCCTCATGGAACCCAGATGGCCAACCTCATATGCGCCATCGATCCCGTCTGTGAGCTCTATGTAGCCAAGGTCACCGACGGCAACAATTTCGGGATCAGCCCCGAGAGAGTGATTAGAGTATGTTGACGTCTGACCCCCTTTCCCCTCGATAAGTTCACGGAAATTGCTAACTGTGGTGGATGCGTTTGAATTATTAGGCCATTGAGTGGGCTATATCCAAGGGTGTTGACATCATCTCGATGAGCTTCACCATGTTTGAGCAGAGGGACAGGCTGAATGATGTCATCAAGGCGGCCAAGGATCGAGGCATCGTGATGATGTGCAGCAACCATGACGAGGGCGCCAACACCAAGGAGTCGTATCCCGCCTCCTGCTCAGGAACATGGGTTGTGACGGCGTGCGACGAGTATGGCTTCGCGCCACGCGAGAGAGAACCACCCACGGGTGCTGGTTTCTATATGTTCCAAGGCCTGAACGTCGCGGCTGGAGTGATTCCCTTCCTCGAGTCCAGTGATCGCATCTCGGGCAGCTCTGTGGCCACGGCTATCGCGTCTGGCATCAGCTCGCTGATCCTCTCGTGTGCACGTCTGAACACTTGCAGTCCGGACGGGAACTGGCATGGAGAGAGCTGCCGCAGGACTCTCGACAGTCGCTGCGTGATGCAGACGGAGCAGTGCGACGATGTAAACCGCCGCCATATCGTGTCGAGATTTCTCAAAAGCATGATGCCAGCCAAAACAGAACAAGTGGGCTACGTGCTGTTGGAGAAGTTTGGCGAAATAGACGCCAAAGTGAAGGAGGGAGAGTATATCTCTGCAGGGGATATCCTGGAAAACTGGTTCTCTCCAGAGAAGATGATGCAATTCATTAAGGAAGAGTCTAAAAGAAATTGAGAGGATAGAACTCACATATATAGCGCAAGGGTAGACACCGAGACGGTGGGCCATTACCACATTTCCGACAAAACGAATTTTAGTTTTTGGAAATCCGAAATTCTGGGTTTGCCCCACTATATTCCATTTATACGATAACTAGTAGAACTAAAAAAAAAAGAATTCTTAACGCCTTATTAAACCTAGGTTTTTTAATATTAGTTAACTAGTTAATTAACTAACTAACTAATCTATATAGCCTACTTTATATAGCCTAGTTTATATGGCCTGGTTAGTATAGTAGGGTTTATATAGCAGGTTAACTAGCTAATTATAGCGCGCGGGCTACACCTATAGTTTACAGTTAAATCGACGCTAAAGTTTTTTATTAATATTATTATATGCAATTATAAAACAATATAATACTTATTTAAAATATTATAATACTTTTATAATATAAAAATATATAGTTAATTAATTAATTAATTAATTTATATAAGCTATAAATATGTATAGTAGGTGTTAAACTAGTAAGGCAAACCTAGAATTTTAAATTTCGAATTTCGAATTTCGTTTTGTCGGAAATGTGGTAATGGACCTCCCTACACCGATCGAGTGCTTTCTGCGACTCAGCTGAGAATCAGTTAAATCTTGAATCTCGCCGCAAGAGTGGTTGGATAGCGGCTCGCTTGTTAAGCTCACCAAGCATTAGGTGGGTACCTTACGGTCTTTTAGTGGGTTAGATGATGACATAGACAACAGAGGGGTCTATTCAGAAGGTATATATAAAGTGCATGTATTGGAAAAGAAGGTATGGAATTCTGGCGTAGCCAGAATTCCCTACCTATGTGGGCTATACTATGTGGGGTCTATAGGGTCTGTAGGGTCCATGTGGCTAGGGTCCATGTGGCTAGACTGGTGGCCATGGCCCCCCTAGCCACCTGTATCAAAAGCGCTTTATATATTTTTTAAAAAGCATATATTAAAAAATTACTTTTTACTTATTTTATTTATTATAAAAGTTTTTTATTTATATATGCTTTCAATATATAAGTTATATATGCTTTAATAGCTATACTTTAAAAGATGTTATATAATATTATAGCTTAAGGTCTTTGTTATATTATAGGCACGCCTATATTATACACTTAAAGGCGCTCCCTTAATTAGCTACTCACTTTATAAAAGTGGTTCGCTTTGTCATAAATAATATAACTATTATATACTTAATAAAACCTGTTACGGTTAAGTAATCATAAAACGCGTGGCTTTATAATAAAATACTTTATTTATATAAAATCTACATATAAAAAAAAATAAAAAAATAAAAATAAATATATATATAGCATATATATATAGGTATATATATGCTGTAGCTAATAATATAATTATAAAGCTATACTACTAGTATAATTATACTACTATTAGTACTTTTTTTTAAAAAAAAATTAACTTGTTTATAAGTTAAACTATAAAACTTTAAACTTTTAAATAACTACTTTTTAGTTAAAAAAAAATTACTTTAAGTTTTTATTTATATTACTATAGTTTAAGCTTTTGTTTTATTATGTTATTATATAGGTTTTTTATATATTGCTTATTAAATATAATTTTATTTAATTTACTTAATATATAAACTTTATTTATATTTTTTATATACTATATATCAATATATAATATATTATACGTTTTTTGGCTTTATATTTTATTTTTTTTTTTTTACGCTTTATTATTATTTATATATAGTTTGTTAAATTTATTATTTTCTACAGCTTTTAACTACTAGTTTAGTTATATTAACAGCTTTAAAGCTTTTAAGTTTATATTATAAATTTTTTTTAGCAATTTTATATTATTTTTAAAATTTTTAGCTAAATATTATTTATTATTAACTTTTTAATTTTTTTATTTCATTTAATATTATAGCTTGCTATAATATAGCTTAAAAGTTTTACCTTTTTTTATAATAAACTTTTTTTTATTTTTAAGCTTAATAATTTGCTTTTTAAAATTTTTTACTTTTTATTTTAAAAAAAAGTTATTAAAATATTTATATAATTAATTTATATAATATTAGTTAATAGCTTTTTATAATATAAATATTTATAAAAAAAATATTATTTTTATATTTATAAATTTTATATTTTTGCTAAGTTATTAAATAATTTAATTTATTTAATAGTTTATTAGTTTTTTATAATTGCTATTTTTTTATAATAAAAATATAATTTTTAATATTAAAATTAAGCTTATATTATATATACTTTGCTTATTAAGTTATTTAGTTTTATAGTTAAATTAAGTATGCTTTAACAGTGTTTATAAAGTTAATAATTTTTTTAGCTTTATTTTATATATATTTTTTTAGTTGTTTTTTTTATTTAAAAAGCTTTTTAACTTTACTTTTACTGTTTTATTTTTTTAATTAAAATAAAACAGTATAAAAAAACCTATTTTTACTTTATAAAAAGCTAACTTTATTAATTTATATAAAAGCGTAGCTTAAACATAGTTTATTATTAATATTTTATTTAATTAATTATTTTAATAATAATTTATATATAATTATAATTATTAATTAAAATATTTGTTTATAATTTTTATTTATTTAACTATTTTATAATAATTAATAAAAGCTAAAATATAAATAATTTTTATTAATTTATATAACTTATTTATAAACGTTAATATAAACTAAAAACTATAATTAAATATAATAATTATTAAAATGCTAAAAATATAAAAAGGTTTTTTATAATATATTTTTATAGCGTTTTTTAAAATAGCCTATATAATATATAAAATTATTTATGCTTTTTTACTTAGTTTATTTATTATAATAAATATATTATTAAACTTTTTTTTATTTTTTAGTATTTATTTAAAATTTATTACTAAATATTACTAAATATAATTTAGTATTAATAATAAATATAGCTTTTTTAACGTTTTATTTTTAAATACTTTTATAAATTAATAGTTTAAATAGTTTGCTATATATATATTATAATTATTTATTAGCTTAAGCTATTAATAGTATTAAAATATTAAGCTATATATTTTTTTTTTTAAGTAAGCTATTAACATATAATTATATACTTTTTTAATTAATTTTATTAAAATATAAAATAAATTAAAAACTATTAGTTTGCTTTTATAAGTAATAAGTTTATTTGTTATAGCTTATAAGTTATTTTTTTTATTTACTTTAATTTTTTAGCAATAAATTTTTATTTTATAATTAGTATAGTTTTTATATAGCATTTTATTTATTAGTTAAAGCTTTATTAATACTTTTACTTTAGCTTAAAAATAAAACTTAGAAATTATAACCGTTTTATTTATATAAACCTAGTTTAAAACCTTGCTATATATTAGTTTAAATAAGGCTATATAGCGCTATGCTTTTTTTTTTTAAGTAGTTTAAAGCTTATGTTGTTTTTATAATATTATATTAGTTATAACGTTTTTTTTTTAGCCGATATATTATTAAAAAATTATATTTTATAAATAATATAGCTTATGTTATAATTTAGGTGTATTATTAATTATAATATACCTAGCTATACTTATTTTAATATTTATTTTTAATATACTTTATATATTAATCTTTTTTTTTATAAGGTTTAGTTTTATATAAAACTTATTATATTATATACTAGATATTATATTTAACTTTAAAATCTTATTTATAATAATTTTAAAGTTTTTATTAAAAATTATTTATAATAACTATTTAATACTTATAAAATAAATAGCTTATTTAAATTTTTTATAGTGCTTTTATTTATAAATTACTTATAAAAAAGTATTAAAATAAGTTTAATTAATATTAAATTAACAAACCTTTTAATATAAGCATAATAAAGCTAAAAAAAATAGCTATTTAGTTATTTTAATAGCAAAATATTTAATTAATTATTAAAATTAAAGCTTTTAAAAGTTAACTAAAATAGTAAAAGCAGTTTATAATAAAATTATATAACTTATAATTTAAAAAAGTATATAAAATAAGTATAAAAAAAAAAAGGTTATAAAAATAATAAAAATAAAAAATTTAAAAAACTTTAAAAATTAAAGGTTTTTTTACTGTTTTTTTTATTATATTACTTTTTTAAAGCAATAGCTTAATTTTAGGCCTTTTAAAAAAAATAACGTTTTTAACTTAAACTTAAATACTTTTTTATTTTTATTATTTTTTAGTTTAAAAAAGTATTTTTAAAATTAAGCTAAATATAAATTATATTTAAGCTATTATTAAAATAAATATAATAATAAGTTTAATTATATTTTATTTAAAAAAAATTTATTTATAATAAATAAGTTAAATAAATTTAAAAGCTAAATTTTATATTTTTTAACTTAAAATATAAATTTAAAAAGCTTTTATAATAAATTATATATATATATATAGCAAAATAAACTAAGCTTATAAAAACCTATATATTAGCTTTTTTATAAGCTTAAATAATAAAAGAAATTGCTAATATTAATATAATTAAAATATATTTACTATATAAACTAAATTAATTATTTACTAATTAGCTTTTTTAAAAGCTATTATTAATATTAAATTAAAAATAGCTAAATAGCTATTTTATTAAAACCTTAAAATATTTAACTATTATTTTATTTAAATTAAAAATTAAAAAAAAAAATAAGTTAACTTTAAAAAAGCTATATTATATTATTAAAAGCTTTTTATTATTTTTTAAAATAAGATTTTTAATTACTATAACTTTTTATTTACTAAAAAATTAAATATAATAAATATTATTATATAATATTAAAAAATAATAAAATTAAAAAAGCAAAATTAAAATTAAAAATAGTTTAGCTATTTTTAATTTTATATATATTTTAAACTAAATAAAAGTTTTTAGCAATTTTAATACCTAAATAAAAAAATTGATACGAGATGGTAGGGGTGTTATAATATGACACCCTCTTATGGTTTATAGTCCTATAGGCTATAGGAGTTATATAACCTATGGTTATATAACCTATAGTTATGGTACCTATAAACAGCTATAGGCCTAGCCTTTAAGTAGAAATTCTGTAGGCTTTTTACAAAATCTTTTTTTTTTTTTTTATTTTTAATATAATAGTTATAATAGCACCTCTTAGGAACTTTTTTTAAGTTGGTGCCTCTAGCTGTTTTATTGCAGAAACTAACAATTATTAAGCTTTATATTTTTTTTTTTGTTATTTTTAAATTTATTATTAATTTGTAGCTAAAAAAGCTAATTTTTTTAGCTATAACTAATTATAAATTAGCATTGCAATTTATACTATGTATTATTTAATTAAGGTAAATATATTTAATATGTATACTTAGTTAGACCTTTTATATTATACTATATTTTACTTGCAAAAGCTTATATTATTATTTATTTTGCTTTATACTACTGTATTTTGGTAACTTTTAAAAAGCAATTTAGGTACCTAATTAAGTGTTATATAGATGTTATAGTTTCTTTAAACCAATACCGACTAAAGTATGTGTTAAAATACTGTTATATTTTTTAACGCCAACTAAGGTACGTATTAAAATACTATAGCAATTTACCTTTATCTATTTTTTGCTGCATTTTTAACGCTGATTTAGGTATATATTAAAATATAATAATTTACCTTTATTTATTTCTTGCTATATTTCTAACGCCAACTTAGGTATATATTAAAATATAGCATTTATTTTCTGCTCTAATTTTAATGCTAACTTAAGTACGCGTTAAAACTTAGCAGTTCTTATTCTATACCCTATTGCCTTATCTTACTTTATAATTATTTATTATAGCATTATAATCTGTTAATTAAGCTATATTTAAAATATAAAAAAGTAAAAGCTATAAAATATTAATTTTGCGGTTACAAACTGCTATAAGCTTAAGCTTAAGTATAATTAGCTATTTAAATTTTTTAAGTTTGCTAGGCTTTATACCTAAAAACCTATTTAGCTTATATAAAAAAAGTAAAAGTATAGCTATTAATAACAATAATAATCAAAAAAAAGATTTTAACTTTAATTTTTAATTTTTAACTATATTAGCATTTTTAAGAAAATAGCCTTTTAAATTTAAAGCTAATAAAAATATAGTAAAATAGTTAGCTAAAAAGGTTAAAATACTTAAAAATACTATAGCAAATATAAAAATTAAAAATAAAAACGCTATTAAAAATATAAAAACTAAGAACTAAAAGTATAATAAAAATATTAATAACTTTATAACTTTATATTATATATAAAACGGCATTTTAAAAAATGCTAATTTTTTTATAGCTTTTTAATAGCATGTTTTATATAGTATTAATAAAAATAAGGCTAATGCTGTAAATACTACCTTAGTAGATTAATTTGCTAAAATTGCTAATAGCTTTGCTAAAAATATAAGTAATTTTTTTAGTAACTTTATTAACTTTATATTTATAGCTATTACTAATAATAATAGTAAAAACTTTAATAATAATAATAGTAATAACAGCAAAAACTTTAACTATTACTGCTTATATTTTAAAAATAAAAATAATAGCAACTATAACAATTTTTTTTATATTTATAAATATAAAAAAACTTTATATTTTTTAGTATTTATAGCTATAAAAGGTTATAAGCTTAAACATAAAAATATTAAGTTATTTAATTTTAAATATAAAAATTTTAATAATATAAGCGTTATAACTAAAAAATATAACCTAATATTTATTAATATTTACTTGTTTATTAATTGCTTAAAGTTACTATTTAAAAATAAAGCAACTTAAAAATTTAATAAAGCCTAGCTTATAAGCTTTTTTCTTACCTTGCTTATAAGCCTTGCTATTTTATAATAAAATAATAAGCTTATAGCTTTAGCATAATAAAAAGTTTATAAAAAAAATATAAGCAAAATAATTAAAAAATTATAAAAAAAATTTAGCTTTAATACTAAAATTACTACTTAATAATTTAACTAAACTATATTTACTTTTAAAAACATTTAGTAAAACTAGTATAAGCTTTTATAGTTTATTTAGTAAAAGCTATGTTATACTAAAGCAATAGGAATTTTAATAGCTAACAATATTAACTAAAAAAATATAATAATATAAATTTAAAACAGTATATTTTTAAAAATTAAGCAGTTTATTTAATTACTATATAAAGCCAAACTTTAAATAATTATATAACTTTAATTAAAAAAGCTAAAAAAAACCTAGATAATATAGCATAAAAAATTAGTACTAAATAAAATGTTACCTACTACACAATATTTTTTTAATTAAGCTAAACTTAACTAAAACTTTTAAAAAAATACTATATAAATAACTATATTAAAAAAAATTAAGTCTACTTTGCCTTATACCTTTGCTATATACTATATAATAATTAATATTATTAGTTAAATAAACACAGCTTTTACTAAAAATCTTAAAAACAATATTTTATTAAAACTAAATATTTATAAAATAATTAATACTTTTAATTTAGTTAAAGCTAAAGCAGTTGCAAAAGTAATTAAAATTATAATAAATTATAAAAACTTAACAAACTTTAATTTTAATAGCGAAATAATTATAAAAATATAATAAAAAAACATAAAAAATATAATAAAAAATATAGTAATATAAACTAAGTTTACTTTGCTAAATAAACAAATAAAAGCAATAATAATAATAATTACTTAAATATAGCATAGCCTAGTAATAGCTAAAGTAATAATAAAGTTATATATATTTATTATATTATAAATACTAGTATAATATGCTTATAATATTAATAAGGCTTTTATATTATAGCTAATAAGCTTAAGCATTATTATACCTACTAAAAAGACTTAGCATTAAAAACATTTTTAAGTCCTTTTTTTATTAATTTTACTAGATATATTTATAAATACTATAATATATTTTTTTTTTTTAAAAACTAGCTATTTTAGCATTTATAAAAATGCTTAATAAACACTGCTAATATTATTTATAATCTTAAAGCAGTTTTTTTATAAAAGGTTATGCTATAAAAAAAAAAGTTAAAATATAATAAGCAAATAAAAAAAATATGCTTAACTACTATTTAAAATAAAAATGTTTTTATAAAAAATGCTACTAATATTTATAATATATAAACAAACTTTTATACTTTAAGCTTTTTATACCTAAAGTTTAAAATAAAAGTATTTTTAATAGCAAAAAATATAAAAATATATAAAGACTTAAAAACTAAAAAAACTATTATTAAATAAAAATTTCTTTAGCAGTTTACTTATATAATTATGCTTAAAAAAGCTATATTAAAAAATATTAAAAAAAAAAGTATTAAAGCTACTAAGTAAGCAAAGTTTATATTTTACTATTAAAAAGTTAATAAATAAAAAGATTTTAAAACTTTTAAATTTTTAAAAAGTAGTTAAATTATAAATAACAAATTTAAGCTAAAATACCTTATTAAAAACAACTTTTAAGTACTATATGCAGTTAATATTAACTTTTTTAATAGTAAGATTATTTTTACTAAAAAAAACGGATTTTTTATTAATTTTTTTACGGTTAATAAAAAATATATGCTTAATTATAAAGTTATAAGCAAAAAAGCAGTAAAGCTTAAAAAAAAAAAATCTGTATATATTGCGGTAAAATATAAGCTATTTTTTACTAATTAGAATTTTTGCTTTTTTTAGCATATTAAAATATTATATATACTGTTTTTAACACTAAAACCTTATAAGTAGTCCTAGTTAAAAATATAACTAATAAAGTTTTATATATTAATAAAGGCGCTAAACTAAAAAATATTACTAAAAACTAAAGCAGTAGCTATTATAAAATCTTATAAAAAAAAGTAATAAAAGTGCTTATATTTGCAATAGCTACTGCTAAAGCTATATATAATATAATAAATTAAAATAGCGCTATTAATATAATATTTAATATAGCTATAAATATAAAGTTTATTTTAAACTTAATAGCTTATATTATAGCTATAAATATAATACTAGTATATAACTTTTTTATGCTTAAAAAAATAGCTAAAATAGCTTAAAGCTATTTAAAGCAATTTAGTACCTTTATTTTAGTATTTAATATAGTATTTAATATTATATAAAAATTGCTAGAAATTTTTTTACTAGTTTTAAGCAAAGTATTTTATTTTTTTTAAAAAGCTTTTTATACTTTTTTGCTTTTGCCTTTGCTTCTGCCAATTAATAATATATTAAGTTTTAGTATGCTTAACAAAGTATAGGCTAAGCTATTTAAAATACTTATAATTAACAAGCCTGTTATTATAAGTATTAATATTATTAACTTATATATAGATATTTTAGATAAGCTTTTTAAGCTAAAACTATTTAAAATATATACTATGCTTAAAATTAAAAAACTTAGCAACCTGCTTAAACATATTACTAAAAATAGAATTTATATTTATACTAAGCAAGTATTAATTATAAATTAATTTATAAAAATAGTTAAAGCATAAAATATTTAAACTAATAAAAAAATAGTAAATATATTACTAAATTAATAAATAAAGATTTTATTAATTAAAAAATAGCAAAATTATAAACTAAGCTTATAATTATATCTGCTAAATTATAAAAATATAATAGTTTTTAATAAGATTTATAATAGTTTATATAAAAAAAGGCATATAGATTTTATTAACAAACCCTGTTTTTTTATATATTTTTTTATTTATAGTATAGTATATAGTTTATAATAAAAACAAAAGTTAGGTTATAAATAACTTATAAAATCTTAATAAAGTTATAGTATTTAATAACTATTTTCTGCTTTTATAAGCTAATATTATTAATATATTTAAAAGTAAGCAATATATTATAGTTATTAATATTACTAGATTTTTTTACTAATTTAGTGTTTATTTAAATTATAAAAATAAGTTTATAATTATTAGTTTTTAAAGTTTAAAATGTTTAAAAATAGCATTAATAAGGTTTTAAAATACTTTAGCCTATGTTTAAAAATATATAAACTGTTTATTACAAGATTATAGCTATTATTATTAAGCGTTTATTAATAACATTTATATTTTTTTTAATACTATTAAAAAATATAAGGCTTATTTATAAAAAATATTTTTTATTTTTAAATTAAAAAATATAGCTATTAACTTTAAAAAGTTTTTTATTAGGTATTTATTAGTTAAGCTTTTTAAATTTAAAGTAAATATGCTTAAATTAGCAATATTAGAAAATAAGCTAGCAGCTTTTTATAAGCTAGCTTTTTTTTAGCAGCTTAAAGCCCTAAAGCAATATATTAGCATATTTAAATTTCTAAAAAAAATAATTTTTTATTACGCCTAAATAATTAGCTTTTTATAAAATAAAAAAACAATATTACTAATAGTAAAATATAAAAATAATTAAGTTAATAATATAAACTAGTATAAGTATTACTATAAATTAACTTATTATAAACTTATTACTATAAAAAAAGCATTGTTTATAGTAATATAAAATATAATTTATAAAAAAACTAATATTTATTATTATAACCTTAATTACAGGCTTTTTATATAAGTTAACAGATTATTTAAGCATAGATTTAAAGTAATACTGTTTTATTTTTAGCTTAGTATTAAGTAAACGCTTAAAAAAATAATCTTTTTAATAGCAATATAGCCAGTTATATTTTTAAGCAAATGCTTATTTAATATAAAAACTTGTTATAGCTTATCTAAGCTTAAAATAGCATGCCTAGTTTAAGCAGCTAAAAAGCTATATATAATATTAAAGTTAAGCAAAAATTTTATAATTATTTTAACTAATTATTTAATAACTAAAAAAATTATAAACTAAACTATACTTAATATTTTTGCTATAAATAAGGCTAATATTTAATTAGTTAACTTTTTTATATATTTTTTATAATATAAGCTATAAGTATACTATATACTAAAGCGTTTTAATTTTATTTTAAATATGCTTAGCTATTTAAAAATAGTTATAAATATAATTAATAATAAAATAAAAAAGTTAGTATATAATAATAAGCCAGCTATATTAAATATAATTTAGCATATTATTACTAAAGTAGTTATAAATAACAAATTAGCTAAGAAATTTAAAAAGGTATATAGTATAAACCTAAAGTTTGTAATAATTTTATAAAAATTAAAATATAATAAAAACGTTAATAAGTTTTATTTTAAGCCTAGCTATTTTTTTAAAGTTTAAAACAGCCTAGTATATAATATATATAATAAAGTTAAATATTTTTATATTTTTTATAAAATAATTAAAAATATATTAGCAATTATATATAATAATAAGTACTATTTTAAAATATAGCAAATGTTATAAAATTTAAATGCCTATTAAATTTATTATAAAATATTATTAGTTAAAAAGTATATTATATATTATTATATTTGTAGTATAAACTAAATAAATAAGCAGTTGCTAGTAAAAAGTATATACTTAATTTAGCTTAAAAATCTTTTGCTTATATATATAATTACTATTAATTTTATTTTTAGCCTGCTAAATATTAAATTGTTAAAAACCCTATAATAATTAAGTAGTAGCAAAAACTATTTTTTAAAATTTAATTAGTTATTAATAGTTTTATACCTTATGTTTAAGCAAATACTTTTAATTTTTAGTTATAAAAGGTATATAGCTAAAAAATAAGATATAGCTTTAATAAGGCAATTATTATTATTAAACTAAGGCATTTTTAAAACAATTATATTTAATAAAAACTAAAAGTTTATATTAGAAGTTTAAAAAGGTATTTAAAAAGCTTTTAGTATATAATTACTTATAATTATAGTATATTATTTTTAAGTAAACAGTTTATTAAAACAAAAAAATTAAATAGTTAAAATTGCAATTTATTATTATAACTTTATTTACTTTAAAGCTTGCTAGCTTAATATAATACTATTTTTATAATAAAATTTAAATATAATATATTTAAAAGCTATTTAATTTACTTTTTATAAGCAGTTGTTTAGTTTTAAGCTTTTTAAGGTACTAAAAATATTAATAAAAGCTAATTTAAATTTAATAGAGTTTATAAATATAAGATTTTTTTAAAAATATTTATAGCAAAATGCTAGGTTAGCTATAGATTTTATAGCAGTTTGTATAAAAAAGTACTATAATAGTAAGTATTATATACTAGAGTTTATACCTAAAAATAAAGTCTATTTAAAACTTTACTTTAAATACTACTTATTAAAAAAGCTATTATATAAATACTTTTAATAAATATTTAAACTATAAAAGGTTAAGTAATAAATAAAAAAGCTAGCTTATAAACTTAAGTTTTTTAAAAACTATTAAATTTATTTAGTTATTTTTATTACTTACTTAAGGCTTTTTTTAAAAAAAAACCTTTTTTATTATAATATTTTTTTTTAAGACCGGTTAAAGCCGACTAAAAAGCAGGTAACTTTTATAAAGTAAAAATAGTACTAAATTATTAAAAAAGCTGCAAGGTTAGCAGCTATAATTACTTAATTAAGTAAAAAAGTTAAAGTTACTAGTATAATAAATAAAAAACAAAGCTAGATATAAAAAATAGTTAGGAATTGGTAAAAAAATACTAGAATCGATAGGGTAGTAAACTTTAAACTAAAAAATCTTTTAAAAAGCATAAAAAAAGTTAACCTTAAAAGAATAACTTTTAAAAAATTAAAAAAAAAAGTATATTAATATATATATAGTTTGCTAAAAATAGTAGCATCTTTTTCTAAGGCCGGCAGTTTAATATAAGATAATAAAGGTGTTATAATATAACATTTTTTTATAGTTTATAGTCTTATAGGCTATAGGAGTTATATAACCTATAGTTATATAACCTATAGTTATAGCACCTATAAACAGCTATAGGCCTAGCCTTTAAGTAGAAATTCTATAGGCTTTCTATAAAATTTCTCTTTCTTTCTTCTTTATCTTTAATATAACAGTTACAACAGCACCCCTTAGGAACTCTTCTTAAAAATTATTATTATTAAAGCTAAAAATATATTAATATAATTAAAAAATATAATAGCTATTAATTTAATAATAACTAATAAAGCTTTAATAAAAATAATAATAATAATAAAATAAAAAATTATATTATTAAAGATTTTTTTAATAATAATAATAATTTAAATTTATATAAAAGCTATTTTAAAGCTAATAATAATTTATATAATAATTATAAAATAAACTTAAAAAATATTAAATATTTTAATTATAGCTAAAAACAATACTTAAGTTATAATTATTTATAACTATAAAAAATTAAAAAATATAAAATATAAAAAGTTTAAATAAATAACTTAAATAAATATTAATTAAAAAATAATAATAATATTAATTATATTTAATTTAAATTAATATTTAATAACTATATAAATAATAATTAAAAAAAAAATTAATAAACTTAGTTTTTAAAAATATAAATTTTAAGCTTAATTAATAGCTTTATATTTTAATTTTATAATATTTTTATATTTTTTATATTATATATACTACTTTTTTTAAAAAGCTATTTATATAAACTTATATTAATTTAAACTTATATATTAAATATAACTATATTAATTATATTTTTATTTTTTATTATAAGCTAACAAAAGATTTTTTTTATATATATTTATTATAATATTTTATTAATGATATTTTTTTATTTATAATATTTATTAAGTTTTTTATAAATTAATTAATAGCTATAAAATTATTTAAAAATTTTATTATGCTTATATTACTATTAACTAAAATAATAAATTAAAAAATAGCTTAATATTATAATTTTAATTTATTTTAAAAAATTAAAATATTATTTTTAATTTAAAATTTAAATATTAATATTTTAAATTATAACTTAAATATTTTAAACTAATAATAATTTATTAGTTTATAAAAGCTTATTAAAACTAAAAATTTTATTAAATATTAATATAATTATTTAAACTAATATAGCTTAAAAAATTAAAAGTATTTTTATTAAATTATATAATTAGTAAAATTTATTAAAGGTAGTATAATATTAAGTAAAATAGTAATAAAAATAAAATAACTTTAATATAGTTAATAGCTTTGCTATTAACTATTATTAAAGTTATTTATTTAAATTACTATATAGCTTATATTATGGCTAAATAGCGCTATTATATAGCGCTATTTTTAGTTTATTTATATTAAGTGCTAAAATATATTTAAAAAGGTATTATTTTTAATATATATAATAATATAGTTATTATTTTTTTTTTATTAAATATAACTACTTTTTAAGGCCTGCTTTTATGTTTTTTAACTATTGCCTTTTTTAATAAAAAACTGTTTTTTTTAGGTATAAAATACTTTTTTTGTTTAACTTAATACTTTTTTACTAAATTAAAAGTATTTTATAGCTGCTACTTAAATTACTATTAGTTATTTTTATATTTATACTTTTTTTATTTAATTAAGTAATTATATTTTATTTTAGTTTGGTTTTTTTAATATTTTAAAATAGTTTTTATTTTAAAAAATATATTAGCTTTGTTAAGGTTTTTTTTAAAGTAGTTTTTATTTATTATAAGCTTAAGTAAAAATATAGTTTAATTTAATAGGTTTTTTTTTAATAAGCTAAATAATAAATAAGCTATTAAAATTATTAGGTATATATTAAAAGTTTTTAAAAAGTTTAATTTATATGCTAGTTTTTTTACTTTTTTTTAACTTTTTAAGATTTTGCTTTTTATTAAAAAAACTTATATAGCAGCTTTTTAAACAAGTAATAGCTACTATATAAATTAAAATATACTTTTTTTTTATAAAAAACTTTATTTTTTTATATTATATATTATATAGCTTTTTAGCTTTAGCTATAGTAAAATTTATTATTAGCTTAGCACTTTTACGTAGATATTTTTATAAAAAGTATATTTTATTTAAAAAATATATTTTTTTTTTTATAATTTTATTAGTATATTATTAAGTTTTAGCAGCTAAAAGCTAAATAATTATTTATATAATAACAATTTAATAGCTTTTAAGTATATATTATTAAAATTTTACTATAGCGCTAATATTATATTAATTTATTTTTTTAAGGATAATATGCTATAGTTATTAGCAGTTTTTTTTTAAAAGCTTTTTATAATCTTTTTTAAAAAGCTAAAGTAAATTTTTTATTTTAGTTTAATATAATATTATTAAATATACTTTAGTTGCTTAATAATAATTAGGTTGCTAAAGCTTTTGCTTAATTTTTAGCAATATATATAGCATGTTTAAAAATAAGTAATAAATATTTTAATATAGTATATATTACTATTATTATAGCATTATATTTTTTATGCTTTTTTAGCTGCTATAAAGTAGCTATAAATAATATTTTTAGCAGCTTTATTATAAAGTCTATAGTAATAATTTTTATTAGCTTTATATTTTTTTATTTAATTAGCTAATAGTTTTTATATAGCTTTTTTTTGCTAGTAATGTTTATTTTGCAGCTTTTATAAAACTTAATATAATTTTTAACTTTTTTTGTTTTAAATTTAATACTATAGCTTTTAAGCTTTTTTATTATATACTACTTTTTAAAATAGTATTTATTATTATAAGCTATGCTTAAAAATTTATTAACTTATATTTTTAGCATATATAGCTTTTTTTTTTTTTTAGTTAATATTATATAATAGCTTTTTTTAATATAAAATAAATAGTTAAAGCATTTAAAATTAATAATGTTTTTATTGTTTTTTTTTAATATATTTAATATTTTTTTATATTTTAAGTTAGCATTATAATTAGCTATAATATTGTTTTTTTTTTATATTATTTATTATTATTATTATTATTTTTATATTATTAATTTTTTTAGCTAAAATATTTTAAATTTTATTTAATACTATAAGGTTATTTAGTTATATTATATTGCTTTTAAAATTTATTAAGTTTTTTATATTTTTTAGCTTATTTAATATGTTTAATATAAAGTTTATTTTTTTTAGCAAATAATATATTTATATTTTATATTAAAATAAATATATTAAAATATTAACTAGTTTTTTATTTGTTTTATTTATTAAAATAATATTTAAATTTATTTAGTTTATTATATTTTTTATTATAAAATAGTTTATTAATATTATTACTAGGTTTTTTAACACTTTAATTATTATATAAACTTTTTTATTAGCTTATATTATATATACAACTTTTATTTTTAATAAGCTATATTATATTTTAATATTTAATAAGTATTTATTAAAAAATATTACTAGCAGTATTTAAGTGTTTAAAATAATATTTTTAGCTTGCTATATATATTTATTTTTTATATAAAATAATATTATTTTAAAACTTTTTTTTAAAACAGCATTAATTTATATATATAGTATTTTTTTAAGATTATAATAGTATAAAATAGTATGCTTATATATTATATTTTATAATACTTAAAAAGATTTTTTTTTTGCTTTTATTAGCATAAAAACTATTATTTAATAATAGGCTTAACATTTGCTAATATTATTAGTATGTTTAGCTTTATGCTTTTTATTTAATAATATTGTTTTTTTTTTATAATAGCTTTGCTAACTGGGTATAATAAGGTAATAGTATTTTAAGAAATCCTGTTTTGCTAAAGTATCTTTTTAAAGCTTTTAACTGGTTTGGGAATTATAAATTATAGAATGCTGCAAGCTTTTCGCTTGTTGTAGACATGCCTAAGGCGTCTACACTTACCGCACCAATTTAGTAAAATTTACTAAGGGTAGTGTAGTATTAAGTAAAATGGTGATAAGGATAAAATGACTCTGATATAGTTAATAGCTTTGCTATTAACTATTGTTAAAGTTATCTATTTAAATTACTATGTGGCTTGTATTATGGCTAGGTGGCGCTGCTGCGCAGCGCCACCCCTAGTCTATTTATGTCAATAATCTAACTAATTTTTTTAATAAAAATAAAGCTAGCTTATTTTTTTATTTTAAATATAATAATTTTACTATTAATTTATAAAATAATATTATAGTTTTTTATTATTTTATTTATTTTTTAACATAAAATAAGCTAAAAGCTTTATAAATATAGCTTAAAAAAATACTAAAAAATAATAAAATATAAAAATTATAAAGCTTTATAAACGTTTTTATTTTTTTATATTTAAAAAAAATAAAAAACTATATTTATATATTAATTATAAAAAACTTAATAAAGTTATAATTAAAAATTATTATATTTTTTTTTTTAAAAAAAATATTTAATAAGTTTATATATACTAAAGTTTTTATTAAAATTAATTTTAAAAATATTTATTACTATATATAAATTAAAAAAAAAAAAAAAAAAACTATTTTTTATATTTAATATAGTTATTATAAATTTTTAATTATATTTATAAATTTATATAATATCTTTATTACCTTTTAAAATTATATATAATAAATATTTAATAATATTTTAAATATATTTTATTTTATATATATTAATAATATATTTATATTTTTAATAAATAAAAAATTTTATATAAAATATATATAAGATATTATTAAATAATTTTAAAAAGCAAAGCTATATATTAAGCTTTTTAAATATTAATTTTATTAAAAAAAACTTAATTTTTTAAAATATATTATTTTAAGCAATAATATTAAAATAAACTTTAGCTATATAAATACTATTTAAAATTAGCTATTTCTTTATTTTTATTATAAGCTATAATAATTTTTAAAATTTTATAACTTTTATTATTATTTTATAAAAAAATATTTTTAAATTATAATTTTACTAATTAAATATTTAAAAAAAAATATAATTAAAATAAAAAAAAGTTAAATTTTATTAAATAATTTAATATATATAGCTTTTAATAAGCTAAAAAACTTATTTAAAAAAGCTATTTTTTTTAAATATTTTAATTTTAAAAAATAAATATTAATAAAAACTAATTTTTTTAAAATAATATTAACAAAAATATTAGCTATTATAAAATACTTTAAATATTAATAATATTATTTATAAAAAAATAATTTACTTATTAAAATATTAATTAATTATATTAATTTATAAGCTTTTATAAAAACTTTTAAATTAAATAATAAATAAGCTTAATAATATATATATTTAGCTTTTTTTAACTTTATTATTAAATATTAAAAAAGTAAATAAAATAAAGCTAATTTTTTTTTATATTGCTTTAATTATATAGCTTATATAGCTTAAAATGCTAATTTAATTTTTATATTAAAATAAAAAATTAAAATAGCAAAAGCTAAGTTAAAAAACTATATTTTTAAAACTTTTATAAAAAAAGTTTTTATTATTAAACTAGTTATAAAATATAATATTTTTATATAAATAGTTATATATATATAAATATAAATAGCTATATATAATAAAAATTTTTAAGATTTAAAAATTTATTAAAGCTTTTAAAATTTAATTATTTATATATAAAAAAAAAACCTTAAATATTATTAACTTTATAAGCAAATTTAAATAAAAAAACTTATAAAGCTTTAATAATTTATTAAAAAGTTATTATTATAATATAATAGCAAAGTTTATATATTTTTTAAAAAATTAATATATTTTTAACTTATTAAGTTATATTATAATAATTTTATAATAAGCTATTTTAGCTAAAATTATATATTAAAACTATTATAATAAAAGTTTTATTAAAAAACTATAAAAAAATATATAAAAAAATTATATAAAAATATAATATTTTAAATATTTTGCTAATATTTATTAAGCTTATAAAAAAACTATTTATAAACTTTATTATTAAACTATTTAAAATATTTTATTATAAAATAATTATTAACTTTATATTAATAATAATTAATTAATTTATTAAACTTATATTTTTTTATTAATATTATTATTATTATTATATAGCTAGTAATATTATTTTATAAAAAAATAAAATATTATTTTAAAGCTTTTATTAATATAGTTTTTAATAAATATTTTATTTTTATTAGTTAATTTTAATTTAACTTATATTATTATTTTAAAATTAAAAAAAAGCTTTTAATTATTTTTTACTTTTAAATTAATAGTTAAATAAAGCAAATAAACTAAATAATAAAAAGCTATTTTAAATATTTTATTAATAATAAATAAACTAACTAGCTTTAACTATTATTTTAAGCTTTTTTTATTATAAATATTATTATTAATAATATTATTAAAAAGTTGTTTTTTAAAATATTATATAGCTATATTTTAAAATTTAAATTATTTATTAAAAATAATTTTATATTAAAAAAAGTATTTTTAATATAAACTTAGCTATTTAAGCTAAATACTATTAAAAAAAAATTAACTATTTAATAATAAAATCTTATTAAAAAATATATAAAATATTATAATATTAAGCCTATTTTTAAAAGTTATTATATTAAAAACTTAATAATATTATTAACTTAAAATTTAAAATTTTAAAATTATAAATTAGCTTTTAAATTTATTAAATTTTTTAAAATTTTAAAAGCTATTAAATTATAAGCATATTAGCTAGCATTTTTATATTAATATAGCTATATTTATAATATTTTTTTTATATAGTTATTAAAGATTTAAACTATTAAAACCTTATATACTTTATTTATATTTATATTAAAAAATATTAAAAATAAGTAAAAAATTAAAAATATAATAAAAAAAATAACTTATTAAAATAACTTATATTATAAAGTTAAATAAAAAAACTAGCTTAATAAATATAATTAATAAATATTAACTATTAATATTATTATTTTTATATTTATAAAAAAGTTTAAAAAATAATAAAGCTATAAAAAAAATAAAAAAAAATATTTAACTTTTTAGCTAGCAAATTAATTATAAAATAGCTTTAAAACTTTATTAATTTATTTATTTATAATATTTAAAACTTTAGTAAATTTTTATATAATAAAATTTAAATTTATAACTTTAGGTATTAATAACTTATATTTTATTAATAAGCTTTATATAAACTTATTTTTAATTTATTTTATATTAAACTTAACTATATTTTTAAATTTTAACTTATTATTATATAACTGTTAAAAAATATTATTAATATTAATTTTAATAGCTTTGTTTACTTTTTTTATAAAAAAATTTACTATTAAAAATTAAATAATATAATTAATATTAAAAAACTATAAGCATAATATAATAATATAATAATATATAATATATTAATTTTTATTTTAATATAATTAGTTAAAAATATAAAATAAAAATAATAATAAATATTAATAATATTAATATTAATAAAAATAATAAATAAATAAACTAGCTAATAATATTTAGCTATAGCTATTTTATATATAATATTATATTTTTATTAATTATTAATTAATAATAAATTATAAATAAATATAAAATAAAATTAAATATTTTAATTTTTTTTTTTTATAAAAAAAAAAAAGTAGTATAATATAGTAAAAAAATAAAAAAAAGCTTATAAAAGTTAAAATTAAGCAATAGTAATTTATTTACAATAATTTTATAAGCTAGTTTAAATAATATTATTATTAGCATTAATTATTATAAAAAATAAAAAGTTATTTATATTAGTATATTAAGCTTAAAAAGTAAAAATGCTTTATTAAAAAAGCTTAAAAATATAAATAATATTAAACTATATTATAGTAAAAATTTATATTTTTAATAGCAATTTTAATATAATAAAAAAATAAAATAATTTATAAGCTTATATATTTTATAACTTTTAAAATAGTTATAATATATAAATAATATTACTTTATTATAAAAATAGGTAATTTTTAAAAAAAAGCTATTATATAGTTAAAAATAATATACTGCTATATTTTAACAATATTAATATATAAAAAAACTAAAAATAATAAATAGTTTATGTTAAAATAACTAGTGTTAGTTACACTTATACACACTTATATATATAGCATAAACTACACATATAATATTATATAAGGCTATTACTATATGTAATAATTTACCCTTTTTCCTTATCTTTTTTTATTTTTTTAGCTTATACGCTAGCAAAAATTTCTTACTTTAAATAAAAACCTTTTGCTTTATATAAAGATTTTTTTTTATTAGTTAAATAAATAATAATAAAATATAATATAATATAATATATTTTGTTTTAAATATATTATATATATAAATTTATATAAAGCTTATTTAATATTAATTAATAGTTATAAAAGCATTTTTTATATAACTATAAAAATATTATAAATTAATAAAAATAAAAACAAAGTTATTTATAACTTAACTAAATTTTTATATTATATTTTAAATTTTTTAACTATATAAATATTACTTTTTTAACCTAATTAAATATATTTATTTATTAAAAAAACAAAAAAATTAAATTTATTAATATATAAAAGTTAGTTTTTTAACCTAACTAAGTACTTTTATATCTAATAAAAACAATAGTATATAATTATATTAAATAACTTGCTATATAATAATAATAATAATAACTTATTTATTTATATTTATATATAAATATAGCTATAAAAGCTTTATATAATATAATAAAACCTGCTTTTAAATAAAGTTTAATTAACTTTATATATAAAAAAATTGCTATAAACTTTAAAATTAATATTAAAAATATATAATAATATATTAATTTTTAATATTAAAGTTAAAAAGTTAACTATAATTATATAAATAGCTATTAACTAAATATATAAATAACATTTTAAATTATTAAGTATTAATATTTAAAATATATACTGTATAAACTTTTAAAAGTATATAAAAAAATTTTTAAAAGCTAGAAATTAAACTACTTTTAAAATATATATTATATAATATATAAAAAACTATTTTAACTATTTAAAACTAATAGCATATAATTATAAATTAAAAAAACTATTAAAATAACTTAATATAAGGCTTTAAACTTAATTTTATAAAAAAAATATAAACTAGTAAAAAAAAAACAAAATTTTTAAATATTTAAAATAATTAAATAGCTGCTATATAAATATTATTTATTTTTTTTATTTTAAGTTAGTAATTTTATATAACTTTTTATAAAACTTTAATTTTTAAAGCTATTATATAAATAAAAATAGTATTATTAAAAGCACTTTAAAATATATACTTTAATATTTTTAAAAACTATATTTTTTAATATTATATATAACTTATTATTAAATATTAAAATATACTTAAACTTATATATAGCTATATAATAAAAGCAAAATATAAACTAAATTTTTAACTTATATATAAGTACTTTATACCTTATAACTTTTTATAAACTTTAAAATAATAAATATACTTTTATATAATATTAAATATTATTTTAAATAATTTTATATTAAATATATTTTTTATTAAAAATATATAAAACAAAATAGTTTTTTTTTAAAAATATATAATTTTTTAAAAAACCTAAAATAGTAAAAAAAACTACTTAAGCTAGCTATATAACCTATTTTATAATAAAGCAAGGTTATTTATTAATATTTATTATAAACTAAAGATTATAAAAAACTAATATTATGCTATATTTTTTATTATTTTAAAAAGTTATATAAAAAACTATTATATTTATTATATTAGCTTAAATAAAACATAAAATAAAATCTATTATATAATAAATATATATTTTAATACTAATATAAACTATAACTAATATTAAGCTAATTAAATAATTGATACAAGTGGCTAGGGGGGCCATGGCTACTGGTGGCCATAGCCACTAGTCTAGCCACATGGACCCTAGCCACATGGACCTTACAGACCTTGCAGACCCTGCAGACCCTATAGACCCCGCATAGTGTAGCCCACATAGGTAGGGAATTCTGGCTACGCCAGAATTCCATACCTTCTTTTCCAATACATGCACTTTATATATACTTCTAAATAGACCCCTCTGCAGTCTGTGTTAATAATAATTACTTTTATATAAATAAATAAAAAAAACCTAAATTTTATACTATATAAAATACTAAATTTTATAATAAATATGCTAGTAAAAACATAATATATATTTAACATAAGCTATTAAAAAAAAATTTAATTAAATATAATAATTATATAAATATATTAAAAAGTATTAAAATTAGCTATAGTATTTATATTTTAAAAACTTATATATAAAGCTTTTTTTTTTAACTTTAAAGTATATATATAAATAATAGTAAATAACCTTTTAAAGCATTTTATATAATAAAATAATAATATTTATTTTATTAACTAAAAATATAATTAAAATAATTATATAAAAAGCTAATAAATAAAGTTTTAGCTTAAATTTTAAATTATATTACTAAATCTAAATAAATAAAAATATTATATAAATAAAAAATATTTTATATATTATAAAAAAAGCTGCTAGTTTTTAAATTATTTATTTTAAAAAAAAGCTTAAAGAAAAAATATATTTTTTAACTTATATAAAAGAATTTATAAAAAGATTTTAATATTAGAAAAGTTTTTAGCATACCTTATAAATTTTAAAAAATACCTTAGGTTAAATAAAAACAAAAAAAAAACTAATAAAAAATTTAATAACTAAGCTGCTTAATTTTTTATAAATAACATTTTTATATATTATATAATTAGTAAAAATATTTAAAAATAAAAAATAAAAGTTTTATTTAACTAGTTTGTTTTTAATAACTAATATTATATAAAATATTAAAATAAATTATAAAATATAAATATATTAAACTATTTAATAATAAAAAAAATATAATTAAAAGCATATTTTAAAATTTACTTTTATATAAAAGTAAATTAAACTTTTAAAAACATATATATTAAATTTAGCGCTAATAATATAATAAGCGCTATTAATACTATATAAATAAAAAATACTTTTAATATAATAATATATTATATTTTAAATAGCCTTATCTTTTTTATTTTTATTAAAAAATATAAACTATTTATAAATATATTTTAATAATATAAAAAACCTTATTATATAAGCAAATAAAAAAACTATTTTTATTATATAAAAATAAAAGTATTTATTTTTTAATACTAATTTATATAAAATAAAAATATATTTTATAAAAACAAAATTATAATAGCTATATTGTTATTTTAAATACTTTTATATAAAAAAACTATATAATATACTTTATTATATAAAATATAATATTAATTATTTTATTTTAAAAAAAATTTAAAAGTTTTGCTATTATTATTAATTATATAACTAAATATTTTAATATTTTAAGTTTTTTATAAAAAATAATTACAATTTTAATTATAAAGTTATTATAAATATTATATAAATAAAAAATAAATAAATACTTTATATAATTAATATAGCTATATTTTTTTAAGCAATAATATTTTTAAAATTTATATTTATATAAAATACTTAAAAAGTATTATATAAATACTAAATTAATATATACTAAAGTTTTTTTAACTATATTATATATAACTTAAAAATTAATTTTTTATTTAAAAAGGTTTAAAATTAAGCTTAAATAATAAGCTTTTAATATTATATAATATTTATAAAAATATATTAAATAGTTAAAAAAATTAAAAAAGCTTATAGCTTTTTATATTATATATATAATATTTTAAAAGTAAAGTTTAATAGCTATATAAAAAAAAAATTAATTTTTTAAATAGTAGTTAAAGCTTTTAATAATATAGCTAAGCTAAATAGCTTAGTATTAATTTTATTAGTTTTTAAAGCTTATTTTAAAATTAACTAGGATTTTTTTTTTATTAAATATTATATAAAAAGCTAAAGCTATTAAAAAAGCTATAAAAATATTATATAAAAAAAAAGCTAAAGTTAAAATTAGCTATATAATTACTTAGTATAATAAACCTGCTTTATATAATATACTATTTTTTTTACTTAAAAGCAAAGTTTTAATATAATATAAAAAAAAAAAAAATAGTTTATATAAAATATAGGTAATTAAAAGCTTTAATATAATTATTAATTTAATTAATAGCTTTATATACTTTAAATAAATATAAGTTAAGCTATATTATTATATAATAAAAAAAATAATATTAAATAAGCAGAAAATAAAATAAAATAAAAAACTTTTTTAACTTTTAACTATATAAAAAAAATAAAAACGCTTTTAAAAAGCAAAAAATACTTATATAACTTTTATATAATAAATTAGTTAGCTATTTTTTATTTTTAAAAAAAAATAAAACTATATTTTAGCTATTAAATTATATAAAAATAATATAATTAATATATTTAAAATATTATTTAAAAAATTAAATATAATAAAAATTAATAACTTAGTTATATAAAAAGTATTTTAGTTTATTAGGTATAATATTATTAAATATAATAATATTTATATTTTTAAATTATAACTTATATAAAAAATTAAAAAAAAAATAATTAAAGTATATAAAAAATTAAAATTAATTATATAAAGCTATAATAATAATAAAAAAAAAACAATATTAATATAATTACTAACTATATAATAAATAAGCTAATAACTACTTTTTATATTAGGCTTTTTTTTAATATATAACTATAATATATTAAATAAACTTTAAAATATTATATAAGTATATATATAATTAAAAAATAAACTAGCTTAAAAAATTTTTATATAACTTTTTATAAAACTTAAAATAAAATATTTTAAAAAAATAATTTTATAAATTATATAACTTTTATATAAACTTATAAAATTAAAATTATATTAATTTAAAACTTATTATTAATATTATTATAAAAAATTAAAAATAACTATTTTTATATATAATTTATATTTATTATTTATAATAAAGCTTTTAAATAATTTTATAATTATAAGCTTATAAATAAATAATACTTTTAGTTTTATAATATTAGATTTTTTAGCTAAAAAAAAATAAAAGCTATAAAAAGCTTAATTTTATATAAAGCTAAAAAAAACCTTTAAGCTAAGCTAATTTATAAAGTTTAATAAAAATTAAATTATTTTATTATATAAAAGTAATATAATTTTAACTTAAAAAAGCTAAGCAAACTAATTAAAACTAGTTAACTTTTATATAAAAGATTTTATATAATAATATATATTATAATATATAAAAAATATTTATATTAATAATATTTGCTAACTTAAAACTATATATAATTTTATAGTTATTATATAAATAGTAAATTTTATATTAAATAATATAGCAAACTTAAATAAAAAAATCTAATAATAAATAAATAACTTAAAATAAAGTTTAACTTTTATACTTTTAAATTTATATTATATAAAATTATTTATTTTTATAAATAAATTATTTATAAATAATATTAATATAACTTTATAATTAAAGTTTATTATTATATTAATAATAAAATATTATATAATAAAAAGCTTAAATTTTAAAATTATAAAAAATATTATATACTAAAATTTTAATAAATATAAAAAAATAATTAAAAATATATTAATTAATAAACTATATAGTATAATTAATAACTTTAATAATATTATTGCTTTTTATAAAATATTATTAAAAATTTTAAATATTTTAAGCTTATTTTTTATTTTAATAATTTTATATTTTAACTTAAAATTATTATATAACTACTTAATAAAGCTAAGTATAATATAAAAAAAGCGTTTAATAATAAATATTATATTACTTTAAAAGTTATATAAAAAAAAATCTTTAAAATATAATAAATTAATAATAAAAACAACTTTATAAACATATTTATAAAAAAATATTAAATTAAGTATTAAAAACGCTTATATTTATAAATTAATTATTTATATAAATAAAAGCTTATATAAATAAAATATAAATATATTATATATAATTTATAAAAAAAATATATAATAATAAAAGTAATAAAGCTAATATATAAAAATATATTAAAGCTGCTAAAAAAAACTAAAAATAATAAAAAATAATAGTTTTTTTTTTATATAACTTAATAAACTTTTATAAAAACTATTTTTATACCTTTTTAAATATAATAATTATAATAAGCTTTATAAAAACCGCTATATATATAAAATATATATACTTTTTTAATAGTTAGCTAATTAATAATATTTTTAAAAAAAAAGCTTTTATAGCTAATATATATATATTAGTTATATAAAACAACTTAAATACTATATAACTATATTAAAAGCGCTTAAAAATACCTTTTATATTATATAATTTTTATAAAAAAAAAAATAAAGTTGCTTAAAAGCATTTATAACAAAATATTAATAAAAAATAAAGCTATTATATAAAATTTTTTATTTTATATATAAAGTATATAATATTAGCAATATTATTATAATTATTAATATATAATAAAAATATATATATATATATTAATATATAATATTAATATAAATTGCTTATTTAAAAAATTGCTTATAAGCAAAAAAATAATATTAAAATTACTAAAAATAATTTTAATTATAATAATTATATAACTACTATTATAAAATAAATATATAAAATTTATAGTATATATATATATAAAATATATAAATAGCAATAGTAAAGCAAATAAAATATAAAAGCTAAAAATATAAAAAAAATAAAGCTTATATAAAAATTTTAGCAAAATTTATATATAGCAGTTTTTTTATATAAGCATTTTTTTTATATAAACACTTTATAAAAATACTATATTATTATTAAATATGCTTTTTTTTTTAAATATATAACTACTTAAATAATTAAATAAAATAGCTTAAAAATTATAAACTTTATTAATATATAAAAGCAAATATATTAACTAATATAAAATTTATAGCTTTATAACTTATAATTTATACTTTTTATTAATTAAATTAATTATATAATTTAAATAATAGCTTTATTATATTAATTATAATTTAATTAAAAAAAATAGCTACTAATTATATTTTATATAAATAAATAAGTATTTAATTAGTTTATTAGCAATTTAATAAAAAATTAAGCAATTATTTAAATATTATATAAATTATAAATTATAACCTATTTAATAAGTTATATTTTTTTTTTTATATATATAATTATAAATTATAACTAAAAAAAAAAATAGCTAATATTAAAATAACTAATATTAGTTATACCTATATATATTTATATATATAATATAAACTATATATATAATATTATATAAAGCTATTGCTATATATAATAGTTTACCTTTTTTTTTATTTTTTTTTATTTTTTTAGCTTATATACTAGTAAAAATTTCTTACTTTAAGTAAAAACTTTTTGCTTTATATAAAAACTTTTTTTTTTATTAATTAAATAAATAATAATAAAATATAATATAATATAATATATTTTATTTTAAGCATATTATATATACAAATTTATATAAAGCTTATTTAATAGTTTATTATATTAATTAAATTTATATTAATATATATAGCATATTTAATAACGTTAATAATATAATAACATAATATATTAAAAATATAATTAAAAAAAGCAGTAATATTAATATAAATAAAATAATAATAAAAATTAAGTATAATTTAAAAAAGGTAGAAAATAGTAGTAAAAATAGCTAAAATTAATAAAAATTTGCTAGTAATAGCTAAAAAAAAAAAAAAAAAAGGCAAAATAAAACAGGCTATTTATATTATTTTCTTAGGCATTTTATAGCTAATTTACTTTTATAGCAATATAAAATTATAAGCTTATAGGTATAAAAATACTAATATAATAAAAAATTTTTTATTAAGCGCTAAATTTTTATTATTATTTATATTATTATTTTTTATTATTTATATTTTTTTTTATAATTTTTAATTAAATTAACACTTTTTATACTATATTATACCTTATATTAATTTTATTCTTAATTATATTGTTATTATTTATAATATACTTTAGCTTTACTTAAGTTAAAATAACTTATTATTAATAAGCTATAAATAGCTTATTTTATAAAAGCCTTATTTTTACTTATTTTATAAAAGCTATAAAAAAACCGTCTTATAAATTATTTAATAAATTTATTATATATTAGTTATATAGCTTTTATATAAGATTTATATAGTAAATATATTTTTGTTTGCTTTTATAAAAAGCTTACTAATTATAAAAAAAAAAAATAGTTATTATAATTTAAATATATTATTAATTATAATATACCTAGCTATACTTATTTTAGTACTTATTTTTAATATGCTTTATATACTAATTTTTTTTTTATAAGCTTTAGTTTTATATAAAGCTTATTATATTAAATACTAAATATTATACTTAACCTTAAGATTTTATTTGTAATAGCTTATTTAGCTTATTATAAATTTAGTTGTTTTTTTTTGTTAAAATATTTAAATATTTAATAGTTTATAATAGCTAAAAATAAGCTAGCATATATATTAACTAGTTTAAGTTACTACTTTTTAAGCGTTAATATTATTGCTAATATTTTAAAATAAAATATTATTAAATATTAAATATTACTATATAGTTATAATAATATATTAGCTATTATATTATTTAATAAATTAGTTTTTATTTTAATAAAAAAGTTAAAATTAAAATATTATAATATAAAAGTTATAGTTAATAATAATTTAAGCTTATAAAAAACTTTTTTATATTAGTTAATTAATTAAAAAAATATATTTTTTTTTATTAATTAATTTAAAAAGTAGCTATTTTACTATAGTTTTTTATAAACTTTTAATAAAAGTTATAAAACTTTAAAAATAATTATATATTTTTTATTATAGCTAAAGCTTTTTAATTATATATTATATTAATTTTTATAAAATTTGCTATAATATTTTTAGTTATTATAATATATTTTAAAAACTTTATTTTAATTATATAAAATTTTAATTTTTTTAAGTCTGCTTATAATTTAATACTATATAGTTTTTTTAAAACTTTTTTAATATAAATATAATATTTTTTAATATTATTAAAATAAATTAAAATATTATTAATATATATATTATAAAAGTTATTTAAATAATTAAAAACAATATTCTTAATATCTTATTAAAATATAAATAAGCTATTTATTAAATTAAATAATAATATATAATAATAATATATTTTATAATAAATATAAAATATAATAAAGTTTTTTTAACTTAAATATATTTATATATAATAAAATATTTATTATATATTAATTTTAGTAAAAACTTTTTACTTTAATAATATAATTTAATATTTTTTTAATTAAAAATAATAAGTATTAGTTTTTTTTAATTAGCTTATTTAACTTATAATAGTTTATATAAAAATATAAGCTATTATTAAGCTTTTTTATAAATAAAATAAAAGATATAAATAAAATATTATTAAGTTTAATAAAATCTTTATAAAAGTTATTTACTAAATATTTTTTTATAGCTTTTAGTTTATTTAATAATATTTTATATAAAAAGCTATATTTAAAGTTTTTTAACAACTTTTTTTAATAAACTTAATTTTATAATTTATATATAAATAATTAAATAATAAAATATTTAAGTTAATTTTGCTAAAAATATAAAATAAGTTATAATATTTTTTTAATATAAGTTTTAAAGCTTTTTTTTTTAATTTCTTGTTTTTTTTTAAAAAAGTTTTTTACTTTTTATTTTTAGCATTATTTAATTAACTTATTTACTTAATAAATATTTATAACTTATATTTTATTATAAAATTTATTATAATATATAATAAACTTAAAAATAATTATATTAATAATAAATATATTTTTTAGCATTTGTTTTTATATTATTTAATATTATTATATTTTATATAATATAAGCTTTATATATTTTTTTAAGTTTATATATATTTTATTTACTTTTTTATAAGCTTTTTTATAAACTTAAATAATAAAAATATATTATTTAAATTATATTTTATTTTAATAATATTTTTAGCTATAAAGTTATTTTATTTTATAATAATAATTATTTTAAGTTAATTTTATTAAAAATTATTAGCTAATATAACTATTTTTTATTTTTTTTATTTTTTTAGCTTTTTATTTAGTTTAACGTTTTTTTTATTTAAGTTTTACTAGTAATTAAAATATTTTAATTAAATATTAGCTTTATTTATAAAAATATAATAATTAAAATTATATTTTATTAATAAGCTAAATAAAAATAAAAGTTTATACTATTTATAATTTAGTAAAATATTATATTTTTTAAACTATAGTTTTTTAAATATAATATTATATTATATTTTAAAAACAAACGCTAATATTTATTAAAAAGTTTGTTTTTATATTTTTAATATAATTTTTAAAGCTTTATAAATATTTTAATTATTTTTACTATTATATTTTATTATATTATAAAATTAAAACTATATAATTATAAATAGTTATAATAAGCAAATTATTTTTATAGCTAATTAAATATTTATAGCTATATATAAACTAGCTTTTATATTTTTAAAAAAATTATAAATAATTAAAAAAAGTTTATTATTACTTATTATATAAATATATAAAAAAGATTTTTTTTTTAAATATTTATTTATTATAATTTTTTTTTACTTTAATTTTAAAGCATACTTTTTAAATAAAAGTTTAATTTTTCTAAAGTTATTTTTTTATTTATTTTTTAGCTTTATTTATACTTTAGTTTTTAATAATAAAAATATTTTATAATATATTATATTATATTAAAATAGTTATAATATAAGTTTTTAAAATTTTATAACTTATTTAATTAAAGCAGTTTTTAATAATATAGCTTTGTTTTTTATAAATAAAGTATTTATTTTTTAATATAAGTTTTTTTATTTTTTTAAAAGTTAAATTATATAGTTTTACTTTAAAGCTAATAAAAATAATATAAGCAAGCTTATTATTTTATTAAATAGTATTAATATTTTTATTAAAAATATTATTAATAATTTTTACGTTAATAGTATTATTAATAGTTTTTAAACTTATAGTTATTTTTTTAGCTTTATATATAATAGCACGCTTTTTATTTTTTATATATAAATAATATGCTATTTAAATAACATATTAAAAAACTTATTATATTTTTTATTTTTAAGGTATTTTAAAAAAGTTTTTATAACTAGGCAAAAAAAAATTAATTTTTAAATTTTTTTAATTATTTATTTTTTTATAAGCTAGTTTTATTTATTAAGCAAACAAAATTATTTTTAAACTTAATAAATTTATTAAATTTATAGCTATTAAAATATAGCTTTTTTTATTTTTTTTTAAACTTTTTTATAATATTAATGTTATAATATTAATTTTAAAAGTATATAAATAATATAGTTAAAATTGCTAGCTTTTTAAAATAAATATTAGCTAAATATAATTATAAATATTAAATAGCTTTATTTTTTAAATAAAATTTAATTTTAGTTATTTTAGCTATATTATTAGCAAACTAATTATTATTAATTATAAGCTAATTTATTATTTTTTTATATTATATTTTAAAGCTAATATTATTATTATTTTTAATATAAAAAATATAAATATTAACTTTTATTAATTAATAAATATTTTTATTATTAAGTTTTATTATAATATTTAAATTTATATTATAATTTAATAAATTAATTATAGTTTAGTTTATTAAAATTAGCTAATTATTAAGCTAGCTATATTTAGCTTTTATATTTAAAAATTTTTTAATAAAACAGTTATATATTTTATTATAGTTTTTATAAGCAGTTAAGTTAAAAAGTAGGCTTTTTTTTTAATATTTTTAATTAGTTAATTTTTTTTTTTTTTTTAATATATAAAATAGCTTTAATAAATAAAAATATTTAAATTAGTTTTACTTTATATAAAAAAGTTATATAAGTTATAAGCTTATTAATAAAATGTTTATATTATTAATATATAAAGTTTAAACTTTACTTATAATATATTAAAGTTATTTATTAGTATTTAAAAAAAAGCTTTATTTATAAGTTTATTAAAATTAGGTATTAAAATTTTATATTTAAAACTTAAAATAATAAACAAAAAAGCAAGGTTATTTTTTTTAAAATATAATATTATAAAATATTGCTTAAAGTTATTAGCTTAAACGTTTAATTATTTAAAGCTATAATAATATTACTTTATATATTTATAATTTTTTACTTATTTTTTAAAATTTAATATATAAATATAAAAGTTAATAACTTTATTATTATTATAATTTTTATTTATATAATTAAATATTATAATATAAGCTATATATAAAACTTAAATAAAAAATATAATTAAAAATTATTATTTAGCGTTTAATTATAGCGTTTTTTTTTTTATAAAAAATGCTTTATTATAAATTGTTTATAAAAAACTATACTTTTTTATAAGCAGTTTTTTTAAAAATAGCTTATTTTTTTATAGTATATATTATAATAAATATATATTTAATTTAATTAATTAGTTTATTTATTAGTTTATTTATTAAAAATATATTAAAAAGTAGTTTTAATATATTTTATAAAATAAATAGGTAATATATAAATTGTTATAATTAAGTAATTATAAAAAGCGTAGCTTTGTAATAAAATACTTTATTTGTATAAAATCTACATATAAAAAAAGAAAAAGGAAAAAAAGAAATAAGTATATATATAGCACACATACATAGGTATGTATGTGCTGTGGCTAATAGTATGGTTATGGGGCTGTGCTGCCAGCACAGCCACACCACTGTTACTAAACCGAGCTTTTTAAACATTTCCGCAAATAAAAACGAACCATAATATAACAACACCATTAACTTGTTAATAAGTTAAAATATTCCTTTGCTTGCGGGGATTGCTAAGGCAGGGGTCTATTGCTGGAATTAGGCTAGGTGAACTAACAATATCCATTTTGCCTCACGGTATGCCAAGCGCAAATATTGGCAACTTGAATCCCTTGCTAGTGACAATCTCAGATCTTAGCAGGACGTCATGGAAGGGAACTACGAACGTAATACTCTCGTGATATCTAGAGCCGTGGTGGGTCGTGCCATTGAGTAGAGGCTCGTTGGATTTATGAGTTGCGCCCTAGAAGTAATTGAATTTGTGAAAATATACAATCATTTTAGTCCTGTAGGGGCCCCCTGTGCTGTTCATAAACATGGAAGCAATGAATGCCATGATTTAGCTAATCCAGGAGGGATAAGCTCACTTCTTTACGCTTAGGTAAAAGGAGATATTCTAAGGAACTAAGTAGTCATGAAATATTCTATAAATCGTGACACTAGTGACTACATGAGTGAGGACGCCCGCAGTTTTGTATTGAGGATGAGATGCGAATGCATATGCATATACTGGGAAGATTCAAGAATCGGCCACTTCTAGATACTACCTGGGTATCAGGTAATAGAAGTCATACTGAATCTGGCAGTTCAGAATCCAATTGACAGGGGGGTAGGGTATCTCATTTTTTGTGTCAACTCTCTTTTTCGCCCCTTGCAATCGTGCTAACTATACGCTGGGTGTCAACGCAAATAAGTGGAACTGAGTAACCGAAAGTAGATATTGAACACGGCTTCGGTCATACAACTTGGGTCTACAATATGTAATACCTTAAGTAGGCCGCTCAAGTCCAACAAAGGTGACTCTTTCCCCCCAACCCGTAAAGTAGTAAAAGATCAAGGAACAAACCCGTCCCTCACTTTCCCTAATCGTGTCAGGCAATATTGTGTTGACGGTTACGACTATGATAACCCTTTTTTGCGTGGGTGCCGCCCTGGCCTATGTTATTTGGACTATTGCTTGCTTGGAAGCCAATGTATACAAGGCGACAGGCCTCAAAGTTCCCATCGTACGCCTCCCGATTGACTCGAACAATGTTATATGGATTTTGCTTCAGCCGCACGTCTGGAAAGTACTCGACATACTCCCCTTCGACTGGTCATCCTACCCGCGATTCGTGCGCTTCTCCCGGCGAGGCTGGTACTTTGCCGAAAGGGCAAGGATACATGAAGAGATAGGACATGTGTGGGCGCTTGTGACTCCCGTGGCTATCAACATACACTTTGCGGACCCTGATGCCATCCATGACATTGTGAAACGCCGTGGGGATTTCCAACGACCTATTGCAGAGCTGAGTATGTTACTCCTATCCAGTACCCGAATGCAGTCAAACAGCTGATATGAGTAGAGCTCTTGGAACTCTACGGCCCATGTATCTCAACAGCCAAATGGGAGGATTGGCCTCGTCATCGTAAAGTGATGGCAACGCCCTTCAATGAAACCACCATGAAGTCCGTCTGGGATGAGTCTCTCCGTCAAGCGAAGGGTATGCTACGTTCGTGGGCTGCTTCATCTATAGATGGTATACCAAGCTACCAAAAAGACACACGAGCGCTCTCGCTCAACGTACTCGCTGCCACGGGCTTCGGCAAGAAGTATGACTTCTGTGCTTCTACAGAGCCCCAAGCTGACGAAGTCGGGGGCTACCGGGATTCCCTTCAAACGGTGCTCGATAACATCATCCTCCTTATGTTGGTACCTTTCAACATTTTGTGTATGCTTCCCGGAAGCTGGGCTAGGATCGGCAAGGCCGGAATATCGTTCCAGAAACACATGGTAAAAATGCTAGAGGATGAAACTGCTGCACTTGCTCAAGGAAAACCAGGTTCTGGAGGTATTATGGGCTCATTTGTGCGGGCTGCTGACACTTACCGTCGTGAATCCACTACCGACTCGAATTTTAAAGCTACTAGGAAAGGTCTCTCGGTGGATGAGATCTTTGGCAATCTCTTTGTTATCAATTTTGCTGGCCATGATACAACTGCCAATACCCTAGCCTTTGGCGTACTACTCCTGGCTGCACACCCAGACGTCCAGACTTGGCTAGCGGAGGAAATATCAATTGTAACAGGAAATAGCCCTATAGAGACGTGGGACTATAAAGCATTGTTTCCACGGCTGAAGAGGTGCCGAGCCATCATATATGAAGTCTTACGTCTTTATCCCCCGGTGCCGGCCATGCCGTCGATCGCCTCAAATCACGCCCAGATCGTCGAAACGGGCACTCAGACACTTAATATACCAGAAGGAGTCAATCTCACCGTCAACCTGAGAGCCATGCAGGTACACCCGGCGTATTGGGCTGACGCGAACGACTGGCTGCCCTCACGTTGGATATCGGATCCTGCGCCCGCAGTATTCCCCACAGCGGATCAAATTGCTGACGAGAAGCTGGCCGTGCCGAGTAAGAGCATATTTTTCCCATGGGGCGAAGGGCCACAGATCTGTCCTGGCAAGAAGTTCGCTGAGGTGCAAGCGGCAGCGGTTTTGGCTTGCCTATTCAAGACACATCGCTTAGAAGTTAAGAAATATTCTGGAGAAAGCGATTCTGTGGCGGCAAAGAGAGCGAACGATTGTAGTAACGACGTGGATCTGGAGATGCTGGTTAGGATGAGAGATGCAGATCGTGTAACTTTGATTTGTAGAGAGGCGTGAGAATGATCGTGGATGATTTCAAAATAGGTATCTAGAGGTTTTATTCAATCACCGGGGAGTTGTAAAGGGAACCTTCCCACCTAGGTAGTTATCATTCTTGTATGTATATCAACGGCAAAACTCATTACCCTGGAGTACCTAAGTTCTACATCAAAGGTCGTCATATATTGCTCACGGTGCTCGCCGTTATAGAAGCTCCCGTCTTAAACATTGTTTAACCTTTTCATTGAAATATCTATTTGCTTGAATGCACGTCACTCGGCTTTCCTCCCTGACATGCTGATATATGGTATAACTAGACTCGTGGTTCTACGTCCTGATAGGTTAGCACCCATACGGACCCCCATATAGGGGCCCGCAAGGGATTTTTCTCATTTACGACGGCAAAAGGGGGTGGTGGGCTCTCAGTTGTGGTTGGAGGTTTTTTATTCTACCCGCTATCCCTTTGGCAAAGCTCTTCGAATTCTATACGGGGGTATTCACATAACTACCTAGGCTTTAAGCATTGTCCTGGGCAGTGTATTTTCTTCGGCCTAGGTAGCTATTGGGCCCTAGGCGAGGTGGACAGATCGCACCGCCAGGACTCGAGCAGGGGCTCACGCGTCTCAATAGATACACTTGTGTGATCCGTTTGGGGCGGTTATGCGAGGAAGAGAATTGGCATAGACCTAATGCCCTAGGGTCTCGGTTTACCCATTGATCGGACACATTTCCATACTTTAATGTTGGGAGTCCGATCAGCTAGTTGCCTCACACAGGTAGGTAGTGTAGACAGTACATACGAATGTGCGTCCCCCACGGGAAGCGTGGGGGCTCCACGAGCCTACATAATAGATGATGTTGGTGAAACCTGCATATTTCATGCATTAGTAGCCGGTGGCGCATACCATAGGACTTACTACTACGTACACATCTGCTCCCACGCCATCAGGAAACGAATGATACCCCCCAAAACATTCGGTGGACGAATCCTACAATCAATAAGAAGTGATTGGACACCAGTTTCTCTCCTGTCAGGTACGCCGCCCAATAGAGTCCTTGGCTACCAGTAGATCCTTGTATGAAATGCTACGTAGGGAGCTCTATAGCTCACAAGCCGAAAGGTGCTAAGACAAACCATTAAAGACGAATGGCGTTGATATCGGTATAGTATTTGTAGTCTACATGCCCTCATCTTAGGAATCGTGGGAGCGCGCTGCAGTAATCATACCATAGGAACTATAGACGAGCCAACCAGAGCCCGGAACCGTTGCAACCAGGTTTCGCAGTGTAATAGAGTTAGCTATGTTCTATTCTCAACCAAAAGTTTCCGTCTAAGTCTTGTACCTCAGGATTACTCCTTGTCGTAATTGGTTTTTTTTCTCGTATCTTTTCGCTTTAAAGAAAAAGGCTTAACTACGAGTCCGTATTCTGACAGGCGCTGATAGAAACCATTGGAGGCTCAAGATAAACTCTCCTCGGCCATACAAACGCTAGATAATCATGGAAAGACGCATTGGAGGTCCTCTAACGCTCGATACATCCAACTATCTCTCAGGATGGAGACTTCACATTGTGATCGCCTACCTCTTCTTCGGATCGTTTCTTATTGCTCTCGACACAAACATTATCAATGCCGCTGTGCCACGAATATCATCCGACTTCAAAGCCTTTTAAGATGTTGTTTGGTATGGGACGGCCTATATACTTACTATCACGGCCTATCAACCTGTTTATGGGTTTGCGTATATACTTCAGGGCAGATATCGTATATAGATTATCTATTGCAACCTTTGAGCGTATTAACCCTCTCAGCTGCTGCCGCTCATTTAGCTAACGATAAGAGTTGGCTCAATACTATGTACCATGTGCCACGGCCGTAAATTCGAATATGTTCATTGTATGAAGAGCTATAGCCGGCCTAGGAGCCGCTGGTATTCTTCAAGGTGCCCTTAGCATCATCAACCAGGTGGTGCCTCCCAAAAGCGCCCGCTCTATATTGGCGTCGTCATTAGTGCCTTCATTATTGCGGTCAAAGGAGGTCTATTACTGGGAGGCGTCTTCACAGAATACAGCACTTGGAGATGGTACTTCTAGATGTGAGTTCACTTTATTATACCCGCACCCCACCGCAACGTACAAGTAGGTAGAAATAATGCCAGATCACACTTTGATAGTGAAAAAGATACACGAAAGGAGCTACTTTGCCTACTGAAGGCATAGGTTAACGGTATTCTAACCCGTTCATATATATATGAGGAGATCTTCCTATCTTGCTCTCACAGGGACGAATAGTCAATCGAGCGCTCATATAACTTCAATTTCAGCATTGACGGCATACTCGTTGCTAATTCATATAAGGTAGAGAGATGATAGCTTCATCAATAGGTCTTCTTAAACTATCTAGCGATGATATTCTAGTCTCCCTTCAGCCTCATATGTCGTGTTTACTATACCAACTACAAACCCTAACTCAACACCGTCCTATCATGTTATCATGATCAACACCACACCCAAGCCCCGGCATGAACATGCCTACCTGCTGTAGTTGACTGTCTCCTAGAGCACTTTGTGTGAACTGAACTCAACTGATTATTCATCCAGGATTACCGGGAAATTTCTAAGGCTAAACGTATATCTTGGACCGACCCATCAGTAACTCGGTGAAGCTACCATAATGCTCTTTAATCTATCGGATTGAATACGTTAATCTATATGGCTTAGGGTATTCCGCTTTTTCTCTCTGCTTACGCGTTGATAAAGTACTACGACCATCAACCCCATCTTTGGGGGTTATGAAGCGTTGACTCAATCTGTCTGAATTAATCCAATTTAAGATTTTATCTTCAACGATCTCAAGATGGACTTTTCGAACCTAAATAAGTCGGTCGCTTGCACTGTGTCAGGACTGCTAGTATAGTGGTATAATATGACATTTGTTGACGCGCGAAGTTGTTAGAAACCTCGTAACTAACTATTACTATATACAAGAACTTCTTTGTTTGTCATGGAGTTGTGACGCACTGAAGCCTGGGAACACCCAAACTTCCTCAGATGCTTCTATTTAGTATTCCAAGCCCTTCAACAAGAACTTCTGAACCGCACCATTACCGAAGCTGAATAGTGTCAATAGGTCGTGGTGCCTTTGAATTTAATGCCTAAACCTATTACCCAATGCTGGGAGAAACGCCCGAAATCGGACACCGTTGGCGAGTGCAAGGTTACCTTGATTTCTGAGGCGTTCGGCTGAACGTCTTATAGGAGAATCGTTTCTCGTCTATTCCCGCTAACCAACAGCTATCACGCGCCAGAAAGCAAATTAAGGTATGGTAAGATTTGCATATGGAGCCACGTTATGTCCGAAATATAGGACTCTGAGACACCCCTTCTTCTCTCGAAGTTGATGCTTAGTAACAGAAGTCTTCGGAACCGCGGGTGTAAATAATGTGGCTTGATCGATTACCCCACAGCGGGGTTATGCGGGCTATATCTATTATCCTCGTGAGTTTTGATCTTGATTCGTCGGTCGTGTGTTTTGACTTTGATTATTTATTGATTAATTGAGACCAGGCGCATGGGATCGATCTCATAGATAACAAATACCACTTCTATAGGCGTAACGAAAGGCATTCCCGCTGGTGCAATTTTCATAGGAGGTAACGGTTTGCCTAGGACTGATTACCTTGCAGAAAAATATATCGTCTCTTGTTTAGCCAGACGCGTCTGAAGGATCGCGACTAGAACCGCCAACTTCAAAAGCCGTAGAGTCCTTCGGTTCCTTAGGACAGAATGTATTCCCTCACAACAGTTGCATATTTGTAAGGATTCTAGACGCACCGTCACTGTACCATTGGGTAGTAAACAAATGTTATGACCAGGAACGCGCATTCCTATTCGTTCCTCAAGGAATCCTGTTAAATCCTGGTTGCCGGATTCGGGATATTCGGAGATGCAATGCAACGATACTGCATCTTCCTCCCTTCAAGATGCATACTCATTCCCAGCTGCCGGACAATGCCGTGCTTAGGTTCCAATGACAGGGCATTTGCGTGTAGAGCACCAATGGATGACCCCTCATCCTGTTCTGCAGTCGGCCATCATATCATACCCATGCAAGGGGAGCCGTGCCGTTCTTTCTAATCCAGCATAGAATTCCCCTTTATACTTATTGAATTGTTTTCATCTCCTCAATCCCCTTGATTTCTCTTCCAAGATTTTCAAATCCGCGTTTTGCTCACAATGAGCATGAGTACCGACAATAGATCACCTGGACTTCAGGCCTTCATTATATTCATTGCCGTCATAACCATACTTAGCGTCTCTTTGCGATTTTGGGCACGGACTCTCACTTCACCAGAAGCACATCGGAAACTCCATCTCTTCTGGTGGGATGACTGGTTCGCTCTCGCTTCTGTTGTAAGGCGTCACTGCTCCCCAGTCCAACCTAGTGGCGCCAGATAGGGTCCGACCGAATTATAACTAACGCCTATCTACTCAAGGTTATCCTGCTAGTACAATTGGGGCTTCAAATTGCGCTCATTCATAATGGCTTTGGTCAACATATTTGGACGCTATCACACGAGCAAATACTACTATTTTCAAAGCTTCTATATGCCGGTACCTTCTTTTTCTTTACCGAGATCGCGCTCACCAAGTTTTCGGTTTTATTTTTCCTCTCTCGTATATTCCCAGCGCGTAATAACTCGAGACAATTCAATATCGCGCTCTGGACATGCTACGGCCTCAATTGTGCCTGGCTAATAAGCACCATCTTCGCAACGGTATTCCTTTGTAATCCCGTGCAGAAGAGCTGGAATCCGTACTTGGAAGGGACTTGTGGGACGCAATTGAATCTTTATCTCGGTAACGCGATCCCGAGTGCGGTCATCGATTTGTGCATCCTACTTCTTCCGCTCCCTAAGATCTGGACTCTTCGAATCGGCATCGGGAGAAAGATCGGACTGCTTAGTATTTTCATTCTAGGATATGCGTAAGGTTTCTACCTCATAAGAGTTCAACTGTTTCCATACTGACTGCCCCCTCCCAAGCGTTATTGTTGTGTCAATCGGACGACTCGTCCAGGTTGCTCAAACCGGAGATAAACTAAATACGGATTTTCCATGTACGAAAGACGTATCGATATTCCAATTGCGGATTTCGCATGCTGACATTTTCTGCAGGGGTCGCTATGCGTCTCTTCTTCTGGATATCTGCTGAGCCGGGGATCAGCATTGTCTGTGCATGCCTCCCAGCTATGCTCCCCCTAGGGCATAAAATAACCCGGTCAATTCCTTTCGCGAACATCAGCCGCAGTATCGTGAAAAGAAAGGCTAGAGTTTACTCCTCTTTTAGGAGAGGCCCCTATAGGACTACGACTTCGACTGATGGTGTCGACACCCTGCAACGAGAAGATTCTTCAGCAGTACTTAATGGACACTCAGCAAACGACGGATATGAAATATCTACCTTATCTCCAATCACAAATACCTATCACGCTCATGCAATACGCAGCCTCCCTGGGGATTTTGTAGGCATTGCGGTTCCGCCGCGTTCGATTCACGTTGAAACAGATGTGAACATAAGTTCTAAGGGCGCTGCTGAATATTAGTTAAGGTATCCCGTATATGCGGAGAATGAGTTGTTAATAAGGCCCCTAGCTTTGCCAGTACCTATAGAGATAAGATCGACTGTACACTGTGATGTGGATAGATTAATAGATCTACACATTAACTCTTAGGATATTGAAGGCGAGCTAAGTGGCAAGTGTATCTATAAAGCAAAGGCTGGACCTAATACATGTCTGTAAAACTTTGTCACTATTACTGAGATCATTACGTAGTAAGATGTGGTAGAACAGGGCTATCCTAAAAACCATACTAACTCTGGTCGTCCCCTATATTCCCGAGTCCCCAAGAGTGCAAGTTGAGACGTAAGATGTATCTGCAAAGAAAAAGAATTCTAGGGCGATACCGAACATGCCCAGATATTGCTATTACAGACTGACCGACCGGCTTCGGTTATGAAGAGGGACATGGGACGGGGTATATGAACGAAAAGTGAGAAGGAAACAGATCAGCATTAATTCGTCTTCATCCTTCTCTATTCTTTTGACCGCAATTTCTCGATTCATAACATATAGAGAAAGAGAGCCGGGCTTTTACGATGAAACACAACAATCATTACCAGGGGGCGTGGTATTTAACTTATTCATTAAAGGCGCTAGCAATCTCGCTTGTGCCCGTTCGTGGATAAATGCCGACTCACACCAAGAACGTCCAAAAGCTAGGATACACAAACTCCTCTTCGAAGATACGCCGGACCTGCTCGAGCACGAACTTCTCGACCTTGCCTACGTTTTTGAGGCTCTGCTTGTTGCCCTCGCGCTGCCCGATCTCGCTCTCGACGCGGATCTCCTGAAGCAAGCCGCCTATTCTCCCCTTCCCTCGCTGCGTCCTGTCCTCACCCCTTCCGGTGTCGTTGCCGAGTCCTTCATGGCTGGCGCGGGCATGGGGGTGTCCGGGCACCGCTCCTCTGGACTCGTCCTCGTCGTTGCCGTCGTCCTCCCCTACGGCCGCGAGCGCGTCCTCGGGGCTCAGGAAGCAGAAATGCACCCGCTTCCTAATGTACGCGATGACGCCCACGCCGTCGAACGTGAGGCCCGTGATGTTGAGCTTGAGCGGGATCCCCACGAAGCTCGGCATCGGGTAGTCGAGCAGGATCATGGCCGTCAGCTCGACGCGCACGTCCCCCGCGTAGCGGATGCGGAACACGGCTTGCATGTCGTCGGGCCGCGGCTCCTGGCGGAATTTCTCGGCGTCTTCGTCCTCCTCGTCCTCTACTGCCGCCGTTGCCTTGGACTTGGAATAAGCCTGGGAGGCGTCGTGGCGGTATTTCTCATCGACTGCTGATCCCGAGAGCAGACTTGGGCCTGGGGCGTCACGGGTCGGCGGGCGTGATGCCTCGGCCGACGTCGGTGACAGTGTTGAGACACTGTGTTTTTCCCTTAGCGCCCGCAGAGGAACCATTAATGAATTCGGGTCGTTCTCTACTGAGATAGAGCCCTGGGATAAATGCCTGCCGCGACCCGAATTTGACGAGCCGGAGCGGTAGCTATAACTTGATGTCGCTTGCGATTGTGCGGTCGCGTCAAGCCAGCCGTTTAGATGCTGCGCTCCCGCGACAGCGGCTAGCGGTGTCTGGGTGCCTGACCATCCGGGGCCGAGCTTCGACTGGAAATAGTGCATCTTTGAGGGGCCGCCGGGCATCCCATGCGCCGATACGCCTAGGCCTAGAAACGGACCACTGATATCGGGTGCTCCGGGTGCATTCCTAAGACCGGCACTGTGGACGTGTGGCGGGAAGAAACCTTCACCGAACGGCGTGGTAGTTCCGCTGGCGCTGCCGGGAGGTTTGTCCGTAGCATTGGCGCCGCCAGCTTCATTCCTAGCTCGCTGCTCAGCCCTGCGTCTTCGCTCGGCAGCCCGTATGGCATCCGGCATCCCCTCGTCGTCGTCCTCATTGCCCTCGGCTTCATCTTCTTCATCGGGCTCGTAATCCTCCTCGTAGAAGTCGGGCAGAGGATCGCATATGTCCTTTAGGACGACACTAGGCGGGATCTTGCCAAAGGCGAATTCGTGCACGGTGACGGACTTGATAAAGCGCGGCAGTGGCACGGCCTGGAACTTGACGTGAATGAAGTCACGAATACGCTCTGCCAAGGCGGCGCCGTCGGGTCCCCCTGTCAGCGTTTCCCAGTTCAGGTCTATTGACATGTTGCCTTCATTATTTTCCAGCCCAAGAACGGATTCATTTAGTTCCAATTGGCCAAGCACCTTTCAAATTCCATGCGTAGAACTACGGCTCTATTTTTCATCTGAAGTGCGTAAATTGATATCGATGTTGGTTAGGAGAGAGTATGAGAGCACAGGCTGAGTGAGGTATGTTTGTAGTTGCCTCTGGTCTGAGGCTAGGCTAGTTTTTCAGTGGGGATAACGCCTGCTTAGCGGGTAGGTACCAGGTTAGTGGACATAGCATACCTCTCTAGATAGACTGGATAGGCCAATCTAAGACATGCCATCAGCGGACAATCAAGTTTTCGCAACAATTAACAACGATTAAGTATCGTGTTTTATTATACGCCTTAAGTTTTCTTTCTTGTCATACTTTCTAAGCTGCTGCAGCTATCTACTAAGTTGTGGTGGTAAACTTGTTGTAGAGGTAAGACATTTCGAGATTGTGTTTGGCTACCTCTTTTCGGGTGAGAAAATCATCCAGAATAGTGTAACAATATTACCACTTATTATACCGACATGTATGATTGTTCTTGGTACATGTACTATTTTTACAAAATGGGAGAAAATAACAGCATGAATTCATATGGGTATCTTTCTAATATTATGTAGGGCGTAATAGTCGTGATCGTCATGATCACCAAACTCTTCGTTCATCATCGCCTGTTCTGCAACCAAGTCGGAACTCGCCCTGAATTGTGTACTGTATTCATAACTGATAACATTAAACCGTGAGACCGCTGGTTTCAAAGACTGCTCTCATCGACGGCACCATCGTCGCCGGGAAGATTGGCTTCACTGCGCTGCCTGCCCGACCCAGGCTGAGCATTGAATTGATGCCAACAGTTTGGTGCTTGGAGAATATATCTGTGAAGCTTTAGTATTGCCTCCCTATCTATCACAGACGGGAATCACTTACCTGGCCATGGCCTCTCGAAAACGCGATTTGTACTCTTTCGGACTTGTCACCGTCGGTCGGTTTCGCCCACCACCCGCAAACCCGCGGTCCTTGATCCAACTTTCCAGTTTTTTATCCCACGTATATGTGCGAATGCAGTCAATAATTCCAACTACAAGCTCCTTTTTCACTTCATCGACTGCGATCATCAAAGAGTAATCCATTACATCCTGCCGTGCTAGGAACAGCGTGTCGTTGAAGACCGACGCTCTCAGTAGCTTTTTCGAGTGCTCTCGCGCAAACAGCGGTGACTCGTATATATATTCGACCATATTTTCGTCTAGAAGAACCTCGTTCTGCTCGCCAGTCGACTGTATCTTCCGGTTCCTCATGGATCCCTTGAGATCAAAGATGCGGGTTGGTGCCCGGTCATAGAACAAATTCTCCATCAGGAGTAGGTCGAGTTTGATCTCGGTGTTCGTCACCGGATTCTTGATCACGACTTGAAAGAAGCCTAGCATCTTGGCGATAACCGAAGGCAATTCATGGAATAGCGCTTCTGCCATTATGGAAAAATACGCTGGTGCGAACTTCAAGAATGCCTGGGTTTCGATTTGCGATAATGACTAGTCCACGGTTAGTTTGATAGTTAGCGGATTGTGAATGTTAAACCTACCTTCATCACTAAACGATCGTCCTGCGTCTTAAGAAATACCGATTTTGTCTTGCCACCTTTCGAGTCCCATGGCACGCATCGAGAGAGTGACTCGACGATACGATCGGCAACCCCACATTTGCGGCGAAGCGCGTCAAATTGTTCGGCATAGAAGATCTTGACGAGCATCTTAGCCGTTCCTTCAGCAAATTGGTATTTGTAATGGCTACTGGAGTTGTGGACCAGGCTCGTCTCTAGGCGTTCTTCGGTCACAGGTTCCTCGAGACCTAAATCACTGCTCTCAGTCTCTTCGGTATCCAACGGTGGCTGATTTGTTTGACCAGGCTTTCGGCGATGGAATCGGTGAAGTTTGCTTCTATAGTCCTCGGAACTGAGAGCAAACGCTATGACGGAACTTGGCTCGTATTCACGGACAATAATGTCAGAGTCTATGAAAATGTGATCTGACGCATTAAGGGGGTAATCTAACGGGGGCCATTGGCTTGCCGAACGCTCGTTCCAAAAATTTGAGAGCGCCTTCATGAAATTCATTCTGTCATGTTTAGGGAGTTCGAGTGGGATTTCGGTGCTGGAGTCGAGAGATTCAGCAATCTCTTCCAGAGTGCTGCCATCAATAATGGAGTTCTCTGTATCACTGTCACCTTGTTCATCATCCGTTGGGCCAAGGCTAGCATTGTGAGCCAAATCATCTGCTTCGGCCTCCGTGGCCTCTTCATTTTGGGGAAGGGCTTTAGATGATGGTTCAGTAGTCATAGTGGGTTCTTGTACTACTTCGGTTTCTGCCGCGGGCGAACCTGGCACTATAGTGAGAGGTGCCCTCGTTTCGGTGAGGTCTTTCTCAATCGTCTGATCATCATCCGTCGGAAGAGGCTCATTCACTGCATCGGCGACATCTTGGTAAACCTCAACGGTGGCCCGAGTCTTGGAATGCTGAAGGAATGGCCGAGAATGGGACATATTTGCCGCTCGTTTCTTTCTATCTTTTTCGCGCTCCTTCTCAAATTCACGACTGAGTTGTTCGAAATGTTTGCGAATAGTGGTAACTCTGGAATCCTTCTTTCCTACAAAGCGTGGGATAGAGGACTGATTGGCTTTGCGGTGTTGCTTCGGGTTGAAGAGTTTCTTTTCATCCCTGGCTGACCCACCGGTTGAAGATTTGCGAAGCTCGTTCCCCGTGGGGGCATCTGGCAAGGCCGGTTTATCCTTCTCCTTAGATAGACTAAATGGTTTCTTGCCCATTGCAGAACTCACACGATTTAACGTCGGTAGGCTACTCGCCGGCTGTGAAATGGCACGAACCATAGGCGGCGACACGTTCAACCCTATCCTACGGGCAGAGCCGTGATCTATAACCCCTTTTGAAGGATTTGGAGCAATACCGGGTTGCGTGCCGTTCTTAGCAACCGGGCGACTAGCATTTTCGAGAACGGTAGTTTGTTGTTTGCGACGCAACTGTTCAATTTGTTCTGCCACTGACATCTGCGGGGTCTTGGTGATTGGACTTGAAGGAGTGGGCTTAGGGGGAACAGATGTCTCTGATGTCTCGATAGCTGGTGTGGGCACCGGTATACTTGTGATAGCCTGTTGGGCGTGATCCAGAGGAAGTGCTATCTGGACGGGGGATTTGGGAGTGGCTAAATCTAGGGGCTCTATCCGCTCAAGTGTAATATCTGGTGCGGATACAAGAGTAGCTTCCTGAGGCGTAGTCATATGAGCAAGCTTTTCATCAGCTCCTTCTAGTTGGAAATTATCAGGACTAGCCTCTAAGAGCTGGGATTCCTCCTTGGGATCACCATCTACCGTCGATTGTTGGCTATTCCTCTCTGTAAGTTCTACCCCCTCAGTGGTAGCCTCATTGCTAGCTAATGATTCTTTTGATGCATCTGTAAACATTTTCCGCAATTGAATCATGGTAAGCCTTCTTATATCCTTATCAGAAGGGAGAAAGTCGGCCTCGAATTTGGCAAATGCGGCATCCCACTCAGTAACTTTGACCAGCATCTCGCGGAGAACAATGTTGAAAGGAATGACCTCATAATATCTTGAGTTCATGTATTTCTCCTGTAACTTGCGAATTAAGGAGGTATGTTCATCTTGGATTTTCTTTGTCAGTCGCTCGATCTCGGCTTTGCAAGGCTCAGCTTTTTCTGGAACAATGTTATCCAATCTTATAGCCTTGAGCCTAGCTCTTACAGAAGTAGTGAATCGCGTCCATCGATCTTGGCAATGAGTGAAGATTTCATTCTTCATATTGAGGTCATGTTCAACTTTCCAAGTGATTCTGGCACGAGGGACAATGATCTCGAGTAGGTCAATTGGGTCGTAGTGTACCCGGATGATCTTGTCTTCTAGACCAAAATAACGAATGTGGTCTCGATGATGATCATGGGGACAGTTCCAGCCTCCCAAGCTCTCATCTCGGACCAAATGGGTGCCTCGGCTCCAGAATGATAATTCAAGGTATTTGCCAAATGAATATTTCCAAGTCGGTCCAGACATTTCCATCATGCGCGTCTCGCGTTTACAGATTTTGCAATAGCTCCACATCATGATAGTGTCTTCCCTGAATTTATTATTGACATCGAGCTCGATAAAAACGGTGATGCGGGCTTCCCCGTGTACGTAGGTTCTATGGTGTTCGTACATTTTCCGATCGCAACCGTTTGCCGTACAAGTCGACTCAGCATCGTAGCACACATCTTCGATATATTGCCCCAATGTGCAGTCCGGGTTCATCTCACTCCCGTGGTCTGCATGCTCATCGTAGAAGCCGAAAGACATAAGCTGTGGCTCCACGCAGGGGATCTTGGTTTCTGTACAGATCACAGAATGTAGTACTACGATATTTTGGTGAGCGTAGGGGTTGAAAAGGTCCAGGTTACCTTGAATGTAATTTTCCCATGATCTGGTCTGCGTCTGATAATTATAAAGCGCTTTGTCATACTCTGCATCGTGAACAGCATGTAGCACTTCCATAATGTGCCGAGGAGCCTTTTGACTGGTCTGATGAACCATTTCTGGTTTGATCAGTTGAAACTTTTGGGGCTTGGGCTTTTCTTCGTCACCCCTCTCTTCGATAATGTCTTGATCACGAAGTCGCTTAAGGTGCACTAATCTGCGTTCTTGCTCCCGAGCATTCATCAAAAGGTAAGGCTGAGCAAATTTGACGAAAGGAGACGCGGAAAGGACTTTGGTTTCGTATTTAGCAATCATGTCACTGTAGAAGGTTGGCATCGGAACGTCATCAGGAACCAAACTGTCGTGGGAAGATCTCGCATGTGTTTCATGAAGAGATACCAGCCTGCGCTCTGGGCCATCAACTTGGGAATAGCCTTCTTCAGTTCCGCTTCTGCCACTTGACTCGGTAATGCTGTATGCTGTCCCGCCGCTAGCTTGGCTTGCCATGGAATCTTCGGGGGTCGTTATGGAGGAGGCCCTTCTTTGCTGTTCAATTAAGTCGGCTTCTGTTGTGCCAGTGAAAGAATTGTTTTCTTCTGAAGGCTGCTGGGTGGAGTTTCTGCTCAGATCATCAATTGTAGGGAGCTGGATAAGTGAATCCCGCATCAGACATGATTCGAGTTTTAAATTGTAGACAACATATACCATAAATTCAGTGATATGCTTTAGTTTCCCGAGTGTCGAGGTTGGCGCGCCTCGAAGAGCAATCGTACAGCCCAATTCCTCTTGATTACTAGAGAGAAAAATGTATGTCTTTTTGCATCCTGGAATCTCCTCATTCACAAAAGTTTTAACCTCAAAACCGGTGCTTTTTCCTGTTTGAAACTGGGTAGGAGGAAGTGCTAGCATATCAACAGATGATATGATTTCGGTTTCTAAACACCTCGATACGGCAGATAGGACGGATGGCTTAACATTATAGGCAACTGCGATTTTAGCTTCAGATAGAAACTGTAGTGCAAGCCCTGAAACGCTTTTCTCCGTAAGTAGTAGTTGAGGTCGGAGGGCAATTATCCTATTGACCAACTGCCTGAGGAACTCCCGTTCTTGCTCAATGACGGGCTGTAGACTCATAAAATGATGTTGGTGCCGCTGATACTCGATTGGGAATGATATTATGACAACTCGTGGGTTAGACATCCGGCGAGGCATGGCTTTTAGTGCAAGTTTCTTTGTGAAAATGACTCCAGGGACATAAGTAGTATCGCTCGGTCGGCCACCTGGGATCTTTTTCAATTTAACGTAATGGCGTATATCAATATCGTCCCCACGAGCAATATCGGGGTCCACAGATGAGGTACACTTGAGAAGAATCGGGATCAAAGCCTTCTCCCAGGAAGTCACATTTCCAACGCCTGAATCTTCCAAAAGTTGACAGAGAAGCTTACGAACATGCATCATGCTCGCGGGATTGAGTTCTATGCGTGGTTCTTTCTCTCCCTTCATGGAAGAGCTTCGAGTTACACGGGCCGCGTTGGAGGTCCCAGCAGAGTCAAAGTATGGCAAGGTCTCATTCGACCCGGATGGGCCTTTCATGGTTGCAGTTCTTGGGCGTGGCGAGCGCATGAGATAGACTTGATGCCCGCTGGTGGTACTCAAATTTCGGCGTCTCGAGGAACGCGGGTGGTACTCATCCATCCCACGGCTAGTGTAACTGAAACCGCTGACACTTTTCTCAACCTGTGTTCTGTTGCGAATTCGCCGCCCGACTGCTAAGTACGGGCCGAAGTTGGACTTCTCATGATCGATACTAGCCGAAGGGTTTTCGCTCCCTGAAATTGTTCCCATTATACTCATCTGTTCATCTTCACTTGACTCATCTGACATGTATTGCGCCAAATCAGGATCGATGACATTGTCGTCGTGGAACGCCGAAAGGCCGGACCTTTTCGCCGCCTCTTCGCTTGCCGACTTGCGAAAGGGGGCCCTTTCGTTAGCGGGAGGTTTTAAACGGTTCCACAAGTTATGCTTCGAAAGTTGGCGCCTATGACTGGAGGATTGTGGCCGTCCAGATGTCACTGATCGTAGACTTCTTGAGGAGCTTGGCCGACTGAGCTGCGGGGTATCGATTTCGAGAACTGCAGAGTTGCGATTAGACGATTCACCAAGTCGCTTCGTTGCAGGGATGGCCATCATGGGCGTGGTCATCGATCTACTATCGTCATTGATGTCGTCTGTTCGCTCCGAGCTCACCTCATCACGACTATGCTTCGCTTGGGAAGCCGGAATAACAATACTAGGTTGGTTTTGTCGAAAGAATGCAGGCAGATACGTGTCATCGGCAGACTCATCGGAGAGATTTCCATCCTGTCTCTGGGTTATGACGTTCATGCAGGTTTGGCAAACGCGCAGGGTCCCTTGTACTCCAAATCGCTGGCCTGATATGGTAGAGGTACATTTGCTGTCAAAAATGCAACCGCAAGTCCTACAATGATGCTTGCGGCGAAAAGCGGTGAATGGAGAGCCACACAGGAAGCATTCTTTGCAGGTTTCATCAGCCATCCAGAACTGCTTACTCCGTACTTGCTTACGCATCGATTCAAGCCTCGCGCTTACAATTTCAGGTGCACCTTCGTCGACCGTCGTCCCCGGAATCCTATAATCTCCAGATCTCATCCGCTCATACTGATTTGCCTGGCTAAAGGATTCATGATAAATACTATTATGGGCAGAAGTATTCACTGGACTAGCTTCTGCCGTCCCCCGAGAAAAAGATGAGGATCTCGAGTGGTTTTCTGACGGTTGGGAGCGATTAATACGGTCAATCACTGCTGGCCGTCGTGTTATAGGTCTGGCAGTTGGCATGGCTTGTGTGCTTAATAAGGAAGGTTCGGATGATGCTGCTTGTGGGAGCGAAGCTTTCGGAGCCGCTTTCGAGGGTTTAACAGGACTGGTTGGCAAATCCAAGCTACCATCCATGCTGTACGCATCATCCCGGCGAGAGCGGCTGGAAACTGATATCCTATCTAGCTGTAGTGGGCCCGTAGATTCACTATAAGTAGGAGACATGGCCGATTGCCCTTCATTCGGCTTAGTGATGCTAATCCTACGGCGGCCCCGAGCAGAGCTCTCTTCAGCTCGGGAGGACGCCGGGCGTGACACGTCTCGAAATGCGCTGACGTTACTAACGTTTGCGGTCGCCACAACCGGTGTCGATTTGATCATGGGCGGAATACTTTGACGGCTGGATGAGGCGGATTTTGAGGATCCTCCACTCGGAAGATTACTAACAGAGGATGTCTTTGTAGACTCGTGCTGCTGTATTTGGCTTTCACTCGTCAGAACTCCCAGCGAAGTAGTAGCAGTAGACTCCAAAGGCTCTACAACTAGAGAGGTAAAAGCTGCGTCAGTCACATTAACATCTGCTCGTGGTAACGAAGATACACCATTCTTCGATGATCCTGGACCCATACCTGGATTCGTTTGGGAAGCAGAGTCTGCAGGGGTGGCCTCTGTGTTTTCTGGTGCCGTTGTAATTACGGGTTTATCCTTGTCCTTCCCGCTGACCCCCACGGCCTCCTTGAGCCTCGAGTATAACCCACTGAAACCATTCTGAACCAAGTCTCCAGTGAAACCCTTGTTCTCAATCGTATCGACGGACTCGGGTGGCGGCGCCAGGTCGTTGAAAGTAGTAAGCACACCCTCCTCCTTGGATGAGGTGTGGATCTTGTCGAGTGCTTGGGCGAGGTATTCTTTGTCGACCTGGGGAACTGCAGCAATGGAGGAGGTCGTTGAAGGGCGACGGGACCGTATAGTGGGAGATAGAAGGCCCGGCGGTAACATGGGCGAGGGCAGAGGCTTCTTCCCCGACATAGTGTAACTGGTCAAGCTACACTAAATAGTTCGAGAATGGAGAACGACGCCGCAGGACGGGTACCCGAATGGATAGTCGTGATAGCGGAGTCGGGAGTTTGGGGTTTATAACCACAACAGGGTCATATTCGATACAACTTCATAGTAGAAGCACTCGTTGTGGTATGGATATATCCGTCCCTGCAATTTCAGAGATTGGCTACAGCATCCCCTTTTGTCATTCGAGGGAGCGATTACTCGTGGGGGAAAGCAGAACTTGACAAGGCGAGCAGTCAGAACGAAGTAACAAAACGCGACAACCTCTATTCAACCAATAGCTAGATGGAGCCTACTTGAGTGCGGTAAGGAACATGGCGAGAATACAGAAGACGGGAGTCGACGAAGACTCCTATCCCTGGAAATGAATTCCTGGGGGATTCGAAAGATTGGAAAGGGATATACTACTAATACAAAGAGGAGGTGAAGCCGGTACTTGTATATGTAGTGCCTGAGTCTGTATGTAGGTTAGAGTGTCTTGCGAGAAGGCGGTGGTGCTGTGGTGCTGTGGTGACAGGCATGTGTGACGCAGTGGTGGAGTTGATGCAGGTGCCCAAAACCATCGGAATTGGTGGCGTCAAAGGAAAGGTACCTGGTACCTACGTCAGAGGCATGTCTTGGTTGAAGTCTCGAGTATAGTGTGGGGTTCAGGAGTACCTGGAGGTTGGGACGATTATAGTAGTGTAAAGTGCTGTACTCCGTGCATAGCTTGCTAATTAATACCATACAAATACCTAATGTGCTTACTTAAGTACAGGTGAGGTGCTAAATTGACCACGTGACTTCGCATTCTCCTATGTCCCGCAATCACCCTTTTGCGCGTTGTTGCACGCGCGTATCCCTTCTTACATCCATCAAGGTACTTACTTACCTGATACTTCCACTGTTACATCGTAACCTGCCCACATTATGAACGCTCTTGTCTGGCATTACGAATGTGTCTTATAGGATGCTTATCTATTTTTGATATAGATCCTCATTCTGCGATCATGATAACCAGTAAGTTGCTGAACGGAGTGTCACATTTTAAGCTAAGTGAATTGTGACCTTACGAGCAGCCCCAATCATGGCCCACAACTTCGATACCACTTCATCAACGCCCACCTCATCTCCCTCGGATATTCTGGGAGACATAAAAATCCGGCATCCACTTGTCAAGATTCCAAGCGCTCAGAAGGACCTTTTACGAAGGCCTGGGACCTGGGCTAGTTTACTGGGCCAGGGGTCGCTCAATAGATTAATTAATGTACCACCTAACGTCTTGGATGGGGTGAAAGCTTCATATACCCGACAGAGAAGAGCAACGGAATTGAAAAGTGTTGATAGGGATGTTGCAGACGGTCCTGAACCATCCGGAAGCCAGTCGCCGCCACCTCGTGTTGAGAATGGCGATGAGGGTGTGGGTGAGGATGCTTCCTGGTCACAGAGTCCTGAGTCACATCTCAGACCCCCGAGAATTGAAAGTGAGGAACCGGACCAACCGTTTATAACCCAACTGGATTTTGAGAAATCACCACCACAACCTACCATCGTGACCTCACCACTAGGAAAGTTTAAACCACCCGAGTTTCCTCTAAGCAGCCAAGGACCCGAGGATGAGCTTGAGGTTGAAGTTCCAGTTGCTCTTACCTATAACCCTGCGCCTATCAACAAATCACCTCTACCCATGCTAGCAACACCTCCTTCAGCACAGGTTGTTCCATGCACATTTGAACAGTCTATATGCGATGGCCCCGCAAGCGCCTTGGAGAAATCAGATCTGCAACAGAAACACAAACCAAAGAAGCGCATGTACAAGCATGTACCCGAACTGTACCGTGGACCCAAACAACATGCCATGCTACCATACCCAAATAGAAATATAGGCTCTACCAAGGCCATTGTCGCTCTCAGTCGCAATACTAATTTAGAAATCACATCGTCTGCCCCCGATATGTCATCTACTATCATACCATCTACCACAACCGATCGGAGAATTGAGAGCGAAAAACACACAGAAGTCTGGGATGCCAGATCTGACCAAACCTTGACGTGTAACGCGAATCTCAGCTCAAAAAGTCCCCGTGACCCTTCAGCGTCAGGGAGGTATTCTCCAGCACAAAAAACGCCCCCATCTCGTGTAGTTCAAGCAGCTATACCCGTTACTCGTGCTGCCACTCCACCAATTGTACCAACGAAAAGCTGGGAAGCTCCATTTGTCCACTACACAGTTACGTATCCGAACTATAATGGGACAATACAAGACTTTATAATGGCGTGTATATACATACAATTACAGCACCGCAGAATTCGCACATCTTTGTATGACGACTTCATCAGAGCTTGGATTGAAGGATACCTTCCTTACATTAGAGATTGCGATGAAGCACAACCCCCTCGAAAAGCACTAAGAGCAATCGAATGGTATAACGAGATTGACGATGACCCTCTATTTACTTCCCGCGTCGTGACGCGCCAGAATCTACAATCTATACTCAATTTCTATCCGAATGAACTAGAAATAGCGCAACTGTCCTTAGGCATCTCCCTTAGTCAAGGACCAAGCGAGCGCTCGGTTTCTAATAGCCAGACAGAGCTACATGCTCAGGAGAGCTATATATCGCAATCCCTGGATAGTGCGCAGCGATGGAACGAAAAGAAGGCAACGCGAAAGTCAGTGGGGAGATCAGGGGCAGAGTCCAGTGTATCTGGAGTATCGCCGACACTGAAGGCCAAATTATTACCTTCTGTATCAAATAAACAAGTTCCAGCCCCTAGCTCTTTTGGCGGAATAGAAACCCGACCAGCGCAGCACAAGGGCGCAGCACGGTCTCTCTCGGAGTCGATGGAACACAATAAAAGAGTGGCAATAGAGGAGCTCCGCTCGGAAGGGGCTAAGCGAATATTCAAAGGCCCTACATTAGATGCCCGCAGTAGAATGTGGTCCGACTCCGGCAGCGCTGCCAGTAGCCATTCGGAGCGATCCAGGGGCACCTCCCAAACCTATGTTCCCCTAGAATCAACAGCAGAAAAAAAGAGTGCGGAACCTGCTGGGGACCCAATAGAGAGGCGTGCGCGTAAACTTAAGGAACACTTTAAAAAACAAAAGGCGAAAAGGGACAGTATTGCTAGCTCAGCTCCCATACCCAACACCCCTCCATTGACACAAAAATAATCATATTTTGAATAAGAAGGGCTGTGGAGTTGAGAATAAACATGGTCATATAGGATGGGGTCCTTCTAGGTGTCGAACTACTCGTTCTTAGTTACGAGGTAGATACTAGTGTGTACCAACAAAACCGATGTCTCGAAGCACATGGGTGCTTTTCTTATTAGACCTCTATGTTCTAGCCTCCCTACCTTTCACCCCTCTAATACTCACCACGGCTCAATCCGGGCGCATTCACAGTAAGTTCAAACAACGCAAGTTACGTGCGTACTTATCTACACTTAAGGATTTGGGCTGACTTTTACAGCTTGGCCGTGAGAATCCAATCGCGGAAATGGGATGTGTTAAGAGTGTTCCTCTCCAAGCAAAGTGTTTCTCATGTTGGCATTTTTCTAATCACTTGGCCGGTTAGCTCTATCAACAGATCCTATATGGCAAGTCTTGTATCTAATACTTTGGGATCAGCGATAAATTCAAAATCAAGTAGGTAATTCATACATATTTCCACAGCTCAACATGCGCTCTAGCCTTACGTACGTATGGACGGCTCAACTCTTCAGAGTATCTTGGACACGGCACCCCGTCGCCGTTGTAGAAGGCCATCGCATTCAAACGGGGGCAGTACAAATCGACATAAAGTCGACGATGCTCCTCATATAATGTCTAGCGCTATCAAACGCATACTTATACAGTAGTCATACAATTCAACGCCCAAAACGGCATGCTCTTCATTTTTCTAGCGAGTCCTAAACGATCACTATGCTTTCTCGGCTTCCTCCTTCGCCTTCTGACGCTCTTCTTCTTCCGGCGTCATGGTTCGCAGTTGCAGCGCGTGGATGCCGCCGTCGGCCGCCATCTCATCGCGCAGGAGGCCGTACACGAGGCGGTGGCGCGCCGGCTGCATCTTACTCCGAAAGGCCTCGGATGTGATAACAACGCGGAAGTGTGTCTCGCCCGATGTGCTACCTTGCATAGGCTTGTGGTGCGCATCTTGTATGATGTTAGTGTGACGCATAGGCAGAAGACCTAGAGGGAGGATAGAGGGAGAGGGAACGAAGTACCACGTCGAGGTGTCATTACAAATAGGAAGACAGGTCGAATTATTCACTTACGCTTATGCGAGTCGTTAAAAATCTCTAGACGAGATGGGCTGAGCGCTTCCGTCACCTACACACCGTTGTCACAATGGTCAGTTACTGAGTCGCTTATTTTTCCCCCATACATCATGTCGGTTCATCCCTCATTCCTTTATCTTAAAACATCTCGGCTCTAAGCATAGACTGAACTAAAGGATTCGACCTTGACCTGTCATAACTGGCGCGGGTCGTCTACGATGCGACGAAAAAAAGGAAATCCCACCTTTGTCCGGATAGCATCCTCCATGGGAGTCTCGGAGGCCATTGTCGCAGCGGACAGCAGACGCCTGGGGAATAATAGCGCAGGTAGTAGTGGTGTCCTGATCGGTGCAGCCGGTGCTAAAACTGCGACCGCGCTTCGGCGCAACATCAATGCAGCCTTGTGCGTTACGGTTTTCGATGTCCGGACGGGGCGTCTGATTGGCGCGATTCTTCGCACTACCGAGAATAATATCTCGATGGGTTCCGGTGCTCCGATAATCAAGCGTCTCACGATTAGTCCGCGAGTAGTGAGACAGGACTTGTAAAGCCTAAGGGTAAAGTTAATAGACAGTCTGTGATTGTAATCAAGCTCAAAAAGTATTTCAGTTCAGGTGGCAGATAGTGGTTCGATCATGTGTTTTTTTATGTACCTAGGTACTTGGTATTAATAGATAAGATTGTTGAGATATCCGACGTAAAAGCCGTCTCGATGACCCGAAGAGCATTTTCTCGGACCCAAATCGGTTGCCAATTGGGCGGTTCAGCCACTGTACCAAACCGCCTATCCTTGAACGCCACTGGCATATGAGTGTACCTAGGTACCTCCCTCATGAAGAAACAAATCCCGAGTGAGTGTGTCCACGTACGTACAAAGTAGACATTCACCGAATAAAGAAGACACACTCTCTTGATTATCTACCCCCTACACCTAATGCCAGTTCCGGATCCCGACAAGTTCTATCAAATGGTCTGTCGATGCTGTAAACGGTATGTTCAGATCGACCAACCATTCACGCAATGGGAATCTCCCGCTGACCCCATTTTAACGGATCGGACGGATTGATGCCACCATTTTTTCCCTCTCAACACTCTCCCATTCGTCAGTCCATTAGTTCCCATCAATTCGCACCAGGCTAAACACTCTTGGCGGCATGAATAGGTGTGCTTGCAGACGATGAGACGGGCAGGCAAAACAGGTACATTCTCCCTCGAGGTCCCATTAATGCTGCCGTCGTATTGACTGTTATCTTATTCTTACAGATGTACATGTAATACTATCATCATTTGAAAGAATACAGCCTTAATCTGGACATTAACCTATAGGTGAAACACAACGAGTTGATGACGACGGATCACTCCTCTATGCAGGCGGCTTGATAGAACTACCTGCCATTTCCCTTTGACTCCCTGGTCCTTACATTCCTCCGCAGTGCGTGCTGCACGTATCTACTGTTATCGAGATCCAGAGACCCCTGGAAACACAGCCAATCCGTGTCGCCCACCCGGGATGTGGTTGCTTGGTGGGGGAAGACTACGTCCGATCGTCTCTATTTCGAACTCTTCGCTACTGCTGACTGCTTCTTCAAACACCACGATCTGCCGTTCCCAATGCTCGTTTCTCCACCCGTTGCGAGTCGCCACAATTCCTAATGGTCTTCGTCCTATTAGGCGTAGTAATATCAGGCCTGCACCGGGCCGTACATTCGCTACTTATATAGGCGGTCCGCATTCAAGTACCACCGCATGCTCTCGGCGCTTCTTTCTTGCGATTCAACCCACAACGTCGCTTGGATCCTCCAGAATGGCTTCCACACTCACTCTCCCTAAATTCCCCCTCTTTGATGCCATATCACGGCACGACCCCAATTCCACCGTTGCTGCGCATTCTCTTTCTAGCCGGTCATTTAAATACGGCGAGCTACTTCCAGATGTCTGTCGGACACGCGACCAAATATATGAGGCGGCGGGCAAGACGGATATCCGTGGGGAGCGCATTGCCTTCCTCGTAGAGAATAGCTATGACTACGTCGGTGAGCAATATACCCAATGCACAATATCCCTTCTTATAGTTCCGCTCTATCAGGTTACTTATACAAAATAGTGACATTCCTTGCTATCCTTGCATCGCGCGCAATTGCGTTGCCACTCTCACCTCCGTTTCCTGCACCCGAGCTGCAGTATATTCTCACACAATCGCAGGCATCCTTGTTACTCCATTCGGCTAAGTTCGCCTCGAAAGCCAATGAAGTACTCAAAAGCCCATGGCCTGAACCTTCGCCAAACACAGACCCTGAGTTTAAGCCAACCCTCAAGGCGTTCGAATTACCGAAGCACCTAGGCCTTGGCCAGGACAACACTATCTTCGATGCAGTTACGATCACAGATGATGCCGATACGGAGGGGGCGGGGATGATGCTGTACACCTCAGGGACAACAGCACGACCCAAGGGTGTTCTAATTCCTGAAACTGCTCTCACAGCACAAAGCCGAGCTTTGATCGAGGCGTGGAAATATACTCCACAAGACAGGCTACTTCATATCCTACCCTTGCACCACATTCATGGCACAGTCAACGCTATCATCACCCCTTTATTCGCAGGGAGTGCTATCGAATTTCTTTTCCCGTTTAACGCGGATACCGTATGGCGACGTTTCGCGAACCCATTCCTTGGATCTCTAAAAGTAGATATTACCCCTAATGGTGCAGTGAACACTCCTGGGAAAGGGCTCCCATACATATCTCTACCCAGCACTCTAAGCCGCACGGTCTCGGAGGCATGCAGTACAGGCGCTACCACCCCCGTAAGCGTAGACACAACGCTATCCCCTTCGGATACAAGCAGGATCAGCCAGATCGCCGCAGAGTTGTACGGGATTATCCGTTTAGCATCTGGGTCAAATAGCTCCCCTGATGCAATTGGCGTGAGCTTATCGCCCCAGGAAACCGCCAGGATTAGCCAACTGGCTGTGGACCTGAATGAGGTAGTTCGCCCACAGGCTTCCCGCTCGATACCACTTTCCAATGGGGCAATGCATGTGAATGGGACCACAAGCAATCCAGGGTTAGAGGACAAATTTGCCAACATGTGCAGGGAGAAAATCACGTTCTTCACTGTCGTACCGACAGTCTATACCCGTCTTCTATCTACACATAAGGCGCTGTCTCCAGAAATCGCCGAGGCCGGCCGCATTGCCACAAGTCCCGAGCATATGCGGGTTGCCATTTCGGGCTCTGCCGCACTCCCGACGCCGGTGAAGCGGGCCTGGAAGGACCTTAGCCGAGGTAATGTACTCTTGGAACGTTACGGCATGACCGAAGTTGGCATGGCGTTATCGTGTGGTCTAGAGTTTGAAGATCGGGTAGACGGCAGTGTAGGCTGGCCACTACCCGGCGTCGAGGCACGTCTTTTTGATACCGACACGAATGAGATTATTCCTCCGGATGTAGTCGACCGGTCGGGAGAGATCCAACTACGTGGTGCTAACGTATTCCGCGAGTACTGGGCCAACCCCGCAGCCACCGCCAATGAGTTTTTGCCTGCTGACGACGGCAAGGGGCCGTGGTTTAAGACAGGAGACGTCGCGGTGCGCCGGAATGTCCCCGCACCGGCCGGTAGTGGGACAAGCGGCGATTGGGCCAGAGGCCCCATGTACTTCATCCTAGGACGGCAAAGCGCCGACATCATCAAGTCAGGCGGCGAGAAAGTCTCGGCGCTAGAAGTCGAGCGTGAGCTCCTGTCGTTACCGGAGGTACTCGAGACGGCCGTCTTGGCCGTGCCATCCGGCAAATGGGGGCAAAAGGTCGGCGCGGTCGCGATCCTCGACCGCACGATCTGCCCCAACGGCTGGAAGCCGATGGACATGCGCCGGGCCCTCAAGGGCCGGCTGGCGAATTATAAGATACCCCAGGTTCTAAGGGTCGTCGACCACATCCCCCGGAACGCCATGGGCAAGATCAACAAGAAGAACCTCCTGCGCCAGGTCTTCCTGGATGATTTCAGCGGGGACGAGATGTGAGTCCCCTGAAACAGACAAGCGGGTAATAAACAGTTAACAACTATCACTTCATCACTCGACGATTTGTTGGATATTTCGAGCATCTTTAAAAAAAGGTCATCTATACCCCGCCGCTGCGTGGTCATTGGTAGCGCGGGGCATTTCATCACAGGGCGCTTGGGAAGCATTTTCAGTAGACAGACAGACAGACAGACGTATTATCGGGAAAATCGGAGGAGGAGGAGGAAGGGGGGTTAAAGCATTTTATACCTACTTACTTGATATATACCGACCCAACCCAACCCAACCCTGAGTCCAGTTGGGGCCGCAGCACGCGGCCTCTGTACATACATCCATACCAACACCATATAGCAATCCACCACCACACTCTAGATCATGCAGCTACAGGCGATTTTTTTTTACCGTTCCGGGAATGTGAATCTATAGAAAGAGCATCAAGCTCGGCACCTCTCAAGGCCAACTCGACCCGTCTAACCCACCTATCCATCTATCTATATATATTCTCTTACCCCGCGTATCCGCAGCACTGGTAATTCATAAACTTAGGTATACATCCCGAGCCAAAAACCAACCCTCATCTAACAATCCTCTCAATCCCACACGCCTCCTCAGTGACTCAGTGCCTTTGCGCTTAGAATAGAAGCACAAGGTAAACGCATTCAAAATCGATATCGTTTCTGTACACTAGCTTCGTGTATCCTACCTAGCCTTATTTTCGAAATCATTAGGGATCAAGATTGTAAATGCATAAAAAGGCGTGGCAGTGAATTTACGCACATGAGTAGATCAACTAGTACATAACAATATACGCTTTTTGATGTTTGGTCACCCCTTGTAGGCAATCAAAGTCCACATCACATTTCATGAGAAGAATTAAGCTCGACGATTTTTACACATATGATAATTTTTTTTCTTGTTCATAATTATGTGTTGCCATATTGCCCCAGGCCTAGCTGATTGGCTTCCGTCCCGTCAGGGTAGGCAGAACTATTTGGTGAACCCCGCGAGTTCTATAAAGTGATATCATAGAAAGGCAAGGCAGGTGTCGAGTATCACATTCCGGATATAAAACGCCGTTGGCCTCCTTCCTCAACATAGCAAATGAGCAATGTTCAACAGTACTGAAGCCCTGTAATGATATTCGAAAAAATAAAAACTCATGCCAAGCAACATGTCCCTCATGATGCCGACAGTCAGCTCTGCGTTCGTAATCTAAGTTTAAACGGTGAACTTGGCGCGAGCACGAGTGCTGCCCGAATGAGCAGAGTCGGTGTGGCCAGAGAACTCGACGCTCTCGTTAGGGGGCAGCTGGAGGATCTCCTTGAACCGCTTGCCAATAGCAAGCAGAATCTTCTGACCCTTTTCCGGAGACCGCCCCTTTCCACCGGAGACATCACCATCGCCGCGGCCAGGGATACTCTTACCAATGGTGCGAGTCCAAACACCAATGCGGAAGAAGGCCTTTCGAACGTTGACGACGACACCCATGACCTCGCCATCATCTTCGTCCTCGAGTGTCTCGCCAATGGCTGCCATCATGGTCTGTAGCCATAGCTCGTTGATGTCGATATTGCGTTTGTCCTTGAACTGGTAGGACCACTTGCCACCGTGCTTGTTTTGGGGGTCCTCCCACTCGGGTCGCACGCCCTCCTTGAACAGGTGGTAGTCGGACTTCATAGCTAGCTCGGAGACAGGCGAAATGTTGTTCTGTTGTGGCGAAGCGCGAGTTCGTTAGTTGATCTGTTTATAAGTAGTGCTGACTCGGCTCGAGCCTTGTGTAGGAAACATAGAAGAGTACTCACGTAAATGCCCCAGAATTCTTCAACTGTGTTAAAGATGATGACTTCTTTGAGCAGATCATTCCAGTTGTCACCCTGTGATTAGAGAGAGGTGTCAGTTGATACTGGCTTGGGTGAACATATTACATTCCCAATTGGGGGACGACTGCGATGGAAAAGAATATGGGGCACGTGAAACTCACCTTGCCGCTTGATGGCTTGGTAAACCAGAGTGTCCATTTGTTCTGCAAAGGGTGCTTAACGTTGAAATTATCCTTGTCATGAAAAACGGTCACAACTTTGCCATCTGTGTCGGCGGAGGCGATATCAGGCTTGTCACCATTAGGCGAGATGGGGATGGTAGTGAGATCGACTTGCTCAGACATTTTGAATGAGTTGTGCAAGTAGGCGGGTGTTTTATGGTTGTAGAAGGAGAGGATCAATCCAAGGCTTTGCGATAGAACGATCACAAGTAGACGGAGGGACGGAAGAAGTGTATTGTTCACAGCCGAGTTGGAGAGGCGACGAAGAGGTGGGGGAGGGGGAGGGGCACTTTCGCGGTGGGATCAGCCTTGCCTGAGGAAGTAGGCAGGGAGTGGTTTTATGGGAAAGTAACAGATGCAGGCGAGAAGGCACGGTTCTGTTTCCAGGTAACAGCGGTAAGCAGTAGGAGCGGTGGTGGTGATGCTAATATGGTTGGTGTTGTGGCAAACCGCCTTCTTAAGATGTCGTCGTAGCAACAGCAAAGCGTATTACCACTCCTCTAGAACAGGAATGCTCGTCGCAGGGAAGAGGGCTCAGCAGAAAATGATGGGTCGGAGAGAATGCTGCCGGAAATGGAATTATGAGGATGCGGACTTTGCTCCAGGCACGAGTCCAAGGTGTGTGGTAGGTAGGTACAAGTTGCTGATCGTCAGCTTCGTCTTCGTGTTCGTCGCAATGGGAGTAGATTTTGAAAGTGTTCGCTTTTTTTTGACGAAACAACGGAGTTCTTTCTGCAGTGGGGCAACCTAGGTTCTGAAATCGCCAAGCAAAGCAAAGCAAAGTCTATCACCCAAGTAGACAGTGTATACACAGTATATAATATGAGCAGAGAACAGATGAACCAGTGCTAAAAGAACTGTGTGTTCCTGCCGAAGGTACTTGTAACCCGCTAAACCTATTGTGCACTAGATACAGCTTCACTATCTGCCTACTGTACTCCGTACTATGCATATCCAAAAGTCCATTCGATGCCTGAATCCAAGTAAGGCTGTGTGGTAGTCTACCATTTATGCGAAGGATTGAGGCATCGAATCATCAAGGCATCATCACCGCCCCATTGCTTTGAGTCATAAGCCCAAGAACCTAATCATTCTGCCTGTTCATTACTACAAGCTTTATCTGAAATCATACAATGAACACTACGCCAATACCAGAGTTATTGTATCCGACCTTGAGAATTCCTAATCCCTCGTAATATCAGATGGGCGATACAAACCCGTTGAAATCTATTCAATAAGATGCTCGATACTCTATACTTGTTTCCCACCGATTGAGAGGCCCTATGCATAGTGTAGAACCCACCTGAGGTTGATGATCATATAATCTGACGACAATGCATTCTTCATCATCTCAGGACCACGAGCCCCTAGTCACTCCTACCAGTCCCGAGGGTTCAACTGCCATTGTTACGCCTATTGATTTTGCCAACTCTTCCCTAGCAGGGGATTATAGCTCCTTCTTCGCCATGACGATAGACAACTTACTCACCCCTGACGAATGTTCAAAGCTCCAAGCCGCTGCCGGGAATGATTGGCAAACCCTAAGCAAGGGAAATGCCTTTCGAGAATGCCAAAATATTCTTCTCTTCTCCCAACAATGGGCTTCGGCAATCTATGACCGAATTGTTTCTCATCTACCCGAAGAAGTGAAAACCCTTCGAAAGGGCGATAGACTCGCCAAGGTTATCGCTGGCCCCTCGCATCTCAAAGCGAGCATGGGTGCCAGAAAGACCGTCTGGCGCATCAAAGAAGCCAATGAAAGACTCAGTTTCTTGCGCTATCAACCGGGTCACCACTTCAAGCCGCATTGCGATGCACTGTACGCGCGTCTAGGAAAGGACGAGAGGAGCTTCTTAACATGTCAAATCTACCTTAGCGATGCGCCTAAGGGCGCTGACGGGGAATCAAGCGGAGGAGAAACGCGATTCTGGACGAGTCAGGTGGGTAAGCGACGAAGGGCTCATGAAATGGGACAAGTGACGGAAGACAAGAAACAAGCTCCATTTCTCGACGTCAAGCCAAAGGTAGGCAAGGCTTTGATTTTTCAGCAGAGAATGCTATGGCATTCTGGGCAGGAAGTGAAGCACGGCGAAAAGTTTACAGTGCGGTTGGATCTGATGTTTGAGCGACACTTTGAAAGACTCTAAATTAGGTGCCGTCCCCCTTGCGTGCGTGTGCGTTCTCTATTAAAGTTGAGTTGGTTTGCTAACCTTCAAACGCAAGGGATTCTAGCAGTGTCCAGAATTAGCTTGCTACAAAATAATGGGTTTTATTCCGTTTTTAATCTATTTAGTGTATGGAGCAGGTATTATCTGTGTAACTTAGACCTTGCCCCATACTAACTCTGGCTTAAGCTGATGGTGGATGAGTCAGGTTGGGCTCGAGTCCTGGGCTACGGTTTTGACAAATCCACAATTGGCAATCCGGGGCCTAAATTTTGATTTGCCACGTTCGCGATAGCTTCATTTCGACTGGTCCAGACAAATCCCCAACCCCACCCCCCACGAACTTCCCAAAACAACAAGCGCCAATTGCAACCAGACTTATCTTTTAATTTTCTCCATTTCAAATCCAGGGTTCCTCACCAGTATCAACCAACGCCCACTATCTACAAAGGGAGCAGACAGCTTCAAATGTGCCCGGCGAGGCGCCCGCTGCCTCCGTCGAGCAGCCTGCCTGCTATACGCTCGCTTAATGACGAACCGGAGTCTCGCATCCTGTCCGCATTAAGCGACCTTTACGGTCTCTACTGTCCGCTGCCGACCTCACTGGCATTCCAGGCAAATTCAGCCCATAAAGATCTACTTATAACGGCCGATTCCGGTTATGCATCGGATAATGATGAAGACGATGGAAAAGACGAAGAAAATTTTGAGCTTCGCGAGGACCCTTATGAGCGCGCTTTCGCCGAGCGCTGGCTAACGAGTTTTTTGGGGCGCGTGGAAGAGCTCACGTGTTTCGAGAGCGAAGACTCGCAGCAGCATGCTGTCGACAAGGCATACTGTGTCCTAGCCTCTTTCCTTGGTCAAGATAAGGAGGAAGATGTTGAAGACACCGAAATTACAAGAGACTATCATTTCGCGCTCAACCTAGACTCTAGCGAAGCCAGAGAGCATGAAGAGAACACAGAAAGCAAAACCGTCACTGTACAGCTCACGGATGGCCTTGCGGGCAGGGATAACACCGACCACACTGATGTTGGACTGCAAAGCTGGGGCGCTGCATTCATTTTCACGGAGCTAATGTGTAATGGCCCGGCTCGTTTGAATTTTTCTAGAGATGCGCTCGGTTCCGCGCCGCACATCGTCGAATTGGGAGCCGGCACAGGGCTTGTAGGTATTGCTCTAGGCAAGATCCTTCCTCGTTTAGGAGTGCCAAAATCAACGATCATTGCGACGGACTTCCACCCAACAGTTCTGGCGAATCTGGAGGCCAACATTATCAAGAATTTCCCCGCCCAAAGCCAGGACGAGGGTTCGATGTCGCCACCCATTCAAGCCGCGCGTCTAGACTGGCAGACCCCCGATCTCTCGTCGCCTTTAGATAAACAGGCCGACGTACTCGTTGCGACGGATGTAATTTACGGTCCGGAGCATGCCGTCTGGCTTCGAGATTGCGCAGCGCGCATGTTGAAACCTAACGGCGTCTTCTGGTTGATGCTGACAGTTCGGACAACGGGCAAATTCGAGGGTATCAGCGGGACAGTGCGGGCTTCCTTCAACGGACATGATGGACTACGAAACCCGCAGGGCTGTGTGCTCACAATACTCAACGAGGAATGTTTCGCGCGGCCCAGCGGGATCGGACGCGGAGATGAGAGTGAGTACCGACTCTTTAAGATTGGATGGGCTTCTTGGGGCATAGAAGGGCACAGTTGAATATGTGCAGATAGAGCTACACGCATGGCGATCCACCAGGCTGCGCCTGTGATCCCTTCTCTAGAGCAACGGGCAAAGTGTTTTGCACGATCCTTCAGCATTGCGCGCACGTTATAGAAAGACATAGATGCTAGATGTTAGACGATAGATGATAAATGATAGACGATAGAGAGGGAGCACAATTCCCTAGATACAATCACACGATAAGCGCCGAGATGTTAGTCCCCGCACAGATATTTTGAGAGCTTCATGATTCATCATACGTTGCAAACCCTCTCTCCATCCATATATAACCCATCACTGCCACTTGATATATGTGGTTCAGGCCGCTATCGAGTATTCTCAGAGCTTTGGGTGCGCATTCCAAACCAGCGTCTCAAAAAATCGCTGGAACCAGGCATCGCGAGCAGGAGCAGGCCTGAGCGCGCTCTTTGCAGCACATCCCACTGCATCCCCGCCTCGCTCACTACTATACCCATCCGAGTCTCCGGGGCGTTTCGCCCAGACAAACGCATCGAGCGCCTCGTCGCCCGTTTCCGCACCCGGCCTAACCCCCAAACCAGCGCCGTCGACATTGCACCACTCGTCCCACGACCAGCGAAGCCCATTCACGCCGTTCCGGCTCGTGTCGAGGATGGCATGCGCCGGCACCCCGCGCGCGCCCAGTACCGAAGACAGGATCCGCACTAGGTCTTTCTCGTTGCTGGGCCGGATATCCCTGGAGTCGTCCGCGCGAGCGAATTCTCCGGGAGAGAGATCCCTTTCCCGCGTTAGCTAAACTAGAGATTCTACACAGGGTGATGATGGCGATCACACGCTGCTCCCTCCCGATCCCAAGTACAGGTAATGGGGTTACTTACCACGCATTCCAGTTTGCGACATTCGTCGCGAATCCCCTCAGCTGCGCCGGCCTCCCCGCACTCGCGTAGACATCCGCGATCGCATCCGCCGTGCCGTTGCGGTGCCAGCTCCAGTCTAGGGAATTGCTGTGGCCGACGTCTAGGTACATTATCACGTTCCGCAGATTCAGTTTTTCTAGGGCGATGGGGATACTCGCTCGGTAGCTGCGCACGAGATTTGCTTCCCGTTCTAGTGGCGAAGACGTCAGGTTGAAATACTGCGGGAACGCCCCTGGCTCGATTATCACCGCGAAGGCGGTATTTGGATGGGCTTTGATCGTTGCCGCGAGTGCTGTGTTGGTGCGACGCCGATTGTTAATATTGATTACGAGATTATAGCAGTCTCGCACTCGAATCACCACTCACGCTCGATGTAGAGAGACTGGTAATCGGCCGCCGTGGTAGGATCATATTCGCCCAGCCCTCCGTCCTTATAGGGGAGATTGTCAAGGACTAGACCCAGGATTTCGTCGCAGGGTACTTCGTCCGCTTCAGAAGCCATTGTTTCTATATCTTGCGACGATTTTCTTTGAGGCGATCAGGTTCAGCTATGGTGACAAAGGAGGGTTAACTGACATCCACGCGAAGGTCCCGAAATCAGCGACTTTGGATGCTCTGTCCTTGAGCTCTTCATCCTTGATAGCCGCCACCGCCTGCTCCACCTCCAACCGGTAATGTGATGTTGGGCGGAGCGTGCGGCCTTTCCAGACATTTACCTGAGGATCAAGAGTCGCAGGAACTTCACATTTTGCTGCTAGAGCTTTAACGCTATGAAGTGTCAGCGTGAGGGTGAAGGCGGCGAGCGGGGAGCAGAGCATGGTGTTCGGTGATTTTACGCGGAGGTTGAGCAGGGATGGATCCTACGACTAACCGGGAATCTGGATAACGCACACGATACTCAGCTTGGGGTTTACATAAGTCGTGGGCCGGAGCATCAACCTGCGATGTAAATTGCTTGCATAACCTTGCATCTGGCTTGATATTCCGTTTAGCCGGAAAGGCTAACTGTATCGATCCTTACTAGGGGACAGACACACCGTTTGCAGCTTCGTCGTAGGCTATTATTTCTCCCTCGGAATAAGAGGACTTCTGCGTACAGATGGTAGTAGACATCATCACTATTGTTAATTATATACTCGTGACAACTAATCCGGTAAAACCAGGTAGGCCAGGACAGCTTCACTAGAATTACCCTAAGCATGGATATTAAAACTTGAGGTCTGGGTTACGGGACTTAGCGAGGCCTTCGACTCAAAACACATCAATTCAAAATCAATAAACACTTTCCTTCTCACCATCGGCGCCTTCGCATTACGCTATCTAGTAGTTCATGTAATGTACTAACCTGTCATCATACCATTTCATTGAGTTCAATCGATTGTTACGGCTCTTTGTTTAGTGACCTTTATTTATTAGTTACGTACCTTTATTTCTAAATGTTTACCTTAGTTAACTTCTAATAATATTACTATCAAATCTAGGGGGGCAGAATTTTTTATGCCCCTGGCCACGCTCCGGGCATTGAGTCTAACCACCCCCAAGCTATTGTTGCTTTCTGAATTTCGGTCTTATTGATCCCAAGCTCGAGATCTTCGGTGCTGATGTTATCAGGGTCAACTAGGGACATTTTGTTGCTAATGTATGTGATGAGTTCATCAACGGATTGCCTAAAGGCACGTCCCTGTTTGGAGGCTGGCTTAGCGTCCAATACAGATTCAAGCGGGATGAGAATCTCGCGCTCAATACGATCACGCACAGCTTTCAGCTCTCTGTAAGCATCCTCTTCGCTCATTAATGACATAGTGCCGCATATTTTCGCGCATTGCCGTACAATTTTGAGGTCGAAGTCACTCCTGATCTGCTGGTAGCTTGCCATACTCGAATCTGTCAATAGTTGCAATTACCAAACAACTTCACTATTTCCACTTTGAAGGTATCCGGGTAGTGAAGGAGATTGGATGGGTTTGGCAGAAAAGCTTCGAATTTGGGTTCCCTGGAAATAAAGAGAAAGCGTTGCCGTTGAATGATTTATATATGCCTCAGATCCTGCTTGGGATTGTTAAGGATTGAAAGAAATTGTTTAGAGTCAACAGCAATGTCATGAAAATTGCATTTGAATTAGATTGTTAAGCCAAATTATATTCTCATTGTTTATCTACAAAGACATTTTCTCAAAGATAATTGTCAAGAACAAGGCACAGGCTTGGTGCTTGATTGACGTGATACGCGCTCTTCTTTCTATGAATGCCATCAATAGATACAGGCCTGTAAGGGGTAGAGGGACACAGGTGTATGTATTTTTCATTAAAAGCCCCGTGTGGAAGAATAGTAACAAAGTGGATTAGAGATATAGGCTCAAGAGTGCTGTGCGCCGCAGTCTTAGGGAATAGCATGAAGGTACCCGCACTCTTATAACAGCTGAAAGAGAGGCAGGAGGCCACCTGCTATATTCTGATTTGACTGAACTGATGCTAGAATTATGCAAGAATTTATCTATCTCACGAATTTAACATCCGGAAACGCTTCGCTCTCTCCGGCGAGAAGGCCTTCTTCACCTCTTAGCAAGGTAAACTTGACAAAGTCGCCGAGGTACGCTCGCAAGACTTCCGCCGCCCTTTCACCTCTCAATTTCCCGAGCACGTATTCAACAAGGTCCTCATTTTCCCTTAAACCTGTAAAGTCTCCGATGATAGAGAGGTCCCAAAAGCTGCCGTGGGACGAGTCATTCAAATGTAATTCTTTGTACCATACACCAGGGTGCTTCTCATCCTGGGCCTTGGTAAAGTTTCCCCAGCTTTCATCGTCGGACGAACTTAGGGAACCTGAAAAGTTGATGAAGGGTTTCGAAACACCAGAATTAACAACTGGCCCCCAAAGCGCGCCATCAAGGTTAAGGCCTGCTTTAATACGAGGTTCTACTGCGGTGGCGGCGGCAGCCGAGGCGCCGCCGAATGAGTGGCCGAAGTAAAGCGTCTTACGCACTTTCAGAGCGTTGAGAACGAACGACACATCGGCAGTGCGGACTTCCAGCCCAAACTCAAGAGCAGCGAGGTTGTTGGGGTCGTTTGGGACACTACCGCCGAAAATGATCTCCCCGTCAGGGAACAGGACCACATCCGTCTCGTATGGATGATCCATCACAATCACTTGGTACCCAAGACTTGCAACTTCCATCGCGAAATCGGTATACCACAATCTGGTAGTGTTCAACCCAGTACCGAATAGCAAAGTGGGAAATTTGGAGACATTGGCCCGCTTCGATACTCGGCAACATACGTCCACCTCAAGCCCGTTGAGCAGCCCTTGTGGCCAGCCGAAGTCCGCGAAAGCGTAAGCCAGTATGTCGTCTTCGATAGTGGCGATCTCTTCAGGCATGTACGGCACGCGACAGGTCCGAGTGCAGTGCTTTTCAGCTACTGGGGTGAAGTGAGAGATCACCATCCGACGAGAATGAGATGCATTGAACGGGTCGACGCGGTCCGCATCGACAAGCTCTTTATTTTCCCATTGGACTTTGAAGGGCCCTCCTGGGGACGGGAAGACCTGCGCCAACGTAGCCGTCGCTGCGAGGGCGGCCAAGAACACCGTGGATGCCATCGTATTGGACGCGGAAGGGTAGTAGTCAAAGAACGATTGGCGAAGCCCGCGTTGCTGAGTGAAAAATGGTAGCTAGTGCCTATACTAGACCTTTTATCTAATTCCATATGAAGAGCGGCTGAATAATGTTATCCCCGTATTCTCTATCTTAGTGTATAGGTGACTCTAGACCTTCCTACTTGGGCTTGAGTTAGCTTCCAGCTGGTCCTCGTTAGCCTCTTATTCCGTATCTCGTACCTGCGACCTTGAGCTATACACTACTGTCTATCTACTAGGTATAATTACCCGCTTCTCTTATACGAAACGCATATACCGTTTTGATGGTTTTCAATGACTATAATGGACTTATCCTTGCGACGTATTTTCCGTCCTTGATTTATCTAGCGTCACGACCGCGACTTGCGGGTCACGTAAGAAACCACGTGTGCGATTGATTCCTGTCCGGAGTAGAACCCGTAATCCCGGTTTTGTAGGCAACAGGATCCGATCACGGACGGACTCCTTTGAAGCTGTTCATCGCTGTTGGTAAATAATGGGTATTGTCTTGTACATTTATAACATTTTAAGATATATACAGCTAATTGTAGTTCCCCTCCATGTCTTCTTTACGCGCTAGATGGAATAACACAGAGTCCAGATTTACAATCCTTCTGCGCCTGCAGCGTTAGGTTGATAACCTCTACAACCATATGATGTGCCTCGTCTCTGAGGTAGTTATTCACGAACTCTGCTTGGTCGGCTTCACTAGCTTGGTCCCATGGCGGGTACCACACCGCAGAGTAGATCTCGATACCTGACTTGCCGGTACTACCCTCGCTAGCAGCAAAGTCGCGCACGGCTATGTGAAGCGCACCGAAAGTCTGATGATTTCCTGACGTCAATACCTTTGATCCAACACGTTGTAACGGCAAGAGGAAACTCGAGCCAATATCCCATGCCTCCGGAGTGTCGACGGTCCCGTATTCTGGGGTTGCAAATGCGGGAACGGTAAAGTTAGTGCGCTTAGTTCCAAATGTCGATAGCACACCTCCCCAACCCTCAAAGATTTCAGACCTCTGGGCACCTGTAGCATCTAATACCGTCTCTTTATAAAAATGCTCCGGGTTCGCGTCGAGGTTAGCCAAATCGGCGTTCTCGGAGAGCGTCCATGCGGCGAACTGGGTCGCTGTAAGGTTCCCGTTGAAGTAACACTTGGTATACTACACAGGCGGTCAGGAGATATCACAGATGAAGAGACCAAGGATGATAGGGCGCTGTAGGTGCTAAGATTTTCACTCACTGCTCTAGCAGGCACCCATTGAGTCCTATCAGTGGTAGACTCTTGAACCACTTGGGTCCAGAAGGCGTTGGACTCCTCGATATCCTCTGCAAGGAGGGCGAAGAAGTTGTGCTTGTTATCGGCGGCGATACAGTCCTTGAGAGCATAGAGGCTAGCTGGCTCCGTGCCTGTGGACTCTGTCAAGCATTGGCTGGTAATGCCTGTAGTTTGTATTTGCTCCCGTAGGCGCGCATGTACCTGCTTAGCGGCCGCGGTCTCGTATGGTTCCTTTATATCTTGAGCCTCTGGAGTGGCCTCGGGAGAGAATCGGGCCTCATATTGGTAACCGCCGTGAGTCTCAATTCCGCTAGTAACGGCAATGATGGCCGACGCCATCGCAACAGATTTTATATGCATATTTATGTAGGATAGGTTGCCGTTTCTAATGCGAATAGCCAAAGATCGCAAATTAATGATCAATGATTAATGATACTCTAGGATCCTCGAATACCGTTTCCACGGCATCTTATTTATAACCAAGCACTAGTAGACTACCGTACATGCTAGCAAGTTGTTTCGGTCCCGCATTATTCGCAAAGTCGTTGCGTACCTTTCGATTATGTCTTCCGTTTCGCCCGCCTACGACATCGGTCGTAGAATATTCGCTATGCTGTCGTTCCTGGTCCAATGACTTGAGCTTGCCAATTTATAGTGTTGTAAAGCCTGTAATAACAGCGCATGTGGGCCAGATCCAGGACAGGTGCATGAACTGGGGAGAGCGGTCGACAAGGGTATGACAGGGCCCGACCTTGACACCTGCTTCGCATTCATGAGAGCGGCAGGCTGCATCCTGCGTACAAATTAGTCTCAACTATTAGACGGTCATTGGTAATGTAATTATAGCACGTGCCTTGGGGGAGGAAATATTGGCAGGCTCGGGATGTCCGGCCTTGGAATATACGTATTGGGGGATTGTACCAGGTGTCAAGAGAGGGAGGCCCTTTCCTCCTTGTTTCGGGGTTGCTTGGTGTTTAGGTATTGAAATAAAATGCTAACACATATTGGAAGATACTTTATCCTTGTGATAAAAAAACGCAACGTGGGCAGCCCAGGGACTCGATTTGACCATCGAGTCGTTATCTCACCTAAAAGGCTTGTTTGCTATGTGGAAACACTCATGTGGAAGAACTCGAACCATGCGCGTGAGCCCGCATTACAAGCTTGGCCTGGTAAATTCCGACCAACCCATGAGAATGAATAAGTACCTGAGCTGTCTAAACATTGCACGTGTATACATGGTATAGCCTGCATGATAAATCAACATATTCTGTACTTACCATGCTGCCAAGTCTTGAGCATTTCTTGGCCAATTCTCTAGGTGGACTTGGCAATGTGAGCAATGTATCGAAGTTTGGAAGACTTAGATAATACCTAATGTATACCACAAAGTAGATAGTGGAGTCAGGAACCATGAGCTTTCAACCCGGAGGGAACGTGGCTGATGATGCTAACGGAAAAAAAACATCTGATAGACCATACGTCGGTCATACAGTGTCCCACCACGTGAGGCTATCCCTACATTCGGACTCATGCGTTCGGAGATAACTCTGCATGAGAGACGGTTTTCGAGCCATAGATCTCGGCCGGACTTAAAATAATTTTTCAATTCAAGACCTGGGAGTCGTTCTACAGTATTGTTACTGGATCTTAATACAGCAGATAGCGAAACGATGCGGTCCTTTTATTCCGGTCGAGATAGAGGTGATATCCAATCAATGGTATACTAGGTAGGTATCTAGCTATAATTAGGCCGAATTCGCCACACTCGGTCCTTATCCAATACTTCGGACTCTCTTTGATAGGCCGAGGAGCTCGATCTGTGCAGTCGGGTTTCTCCGACTGATTGAAACACGCGACACAGTGCATAACGCCGGCACTCACATACACATACCCATAGTTACACACGCGCTTAACATTTATATTTCATGGAGAACTTGACTTCAATCTAATCGATCAATTTGTCGTTCATATTAAGGGCGGAGAATCATTGTCGATTTACCATCCCTTATGCGCGGGTGCGGGCCGTAGATGTCTTGGTTCTGGGGTCCTTGTAGACGGGCACATTTTAGCCTACGCTGAAATCATTGAGTCGACAGCCGAAGCCTCAGGGTATAAAGAGAAGGGAACCAATAGGGCGGGTAGAATGGTCGAACGCTAATGACTAGTCATCCGATATATTAGCAAGAGGAAGAATACTCTCATTTGAAGGCTCCCTTTTATAGTTATAGCACCTCCTAGCACATTCATACCGATGATCATCCTAAGAGTCCTATATTACTACCCCCGGCACCTCCTACTCTCTTCATCCATTCCCTCTCAATTGAAGTTTAAATTCTCGTCATGAACTTTATAAGAAGTGACATCCGTGCCTCATATCAAGCCCTAGTATTCAATATACGAAGCATCTGATGTCTTGGTCCTCACAATTGATCCAGTTTGTCACACCCACGCTAACTAGACCATCACACATGCGCCTTCTAGGACGAAGAAGGTGTTATTTATATATGAAAAGGCATCAGTAGAGTCAGTATTGGGTTGTTTCCATGACAAGAGCGATTTATTGCTCCCCGTTTACAAACTTTTTGACAAGATCGGATAACTCCTCAAAAGAGGGATAGAGGCTTCTCCCTTTATGATCGACATTGACTGTCGTGCCATTATCCAAATATACTTCGACCCATGATAAGTTGAATGTCGAGATATCACGGCGAATGTAATCTTCGGCCGTGAGGCTGAGTGCATTGAATTCTATGTCGGCAAGTATACGCCTAAGGGTATCGATGTTATTGAAGTAGTACTCGATCTGAAGGTCATTTGTGCTAGATAGTTTAGGATTTTTCATTTCTTCAACCATAGCTTTGGTACTGGAAGGATTGCAGGTCTGAATTGTATGTTAGATAATTATATTACTAGTTGGGTAATATAGAATAGGCCACAAACTATCTGATACTTTAGGGTCCCGTGTTTCTCGTGGATCCTCGCTGACTTAATAGCGAAATCCCTACAGAAGTTATAGAACTTCTCTTCGGGAACTTCATTTTTACGATGATACGCTGCCGAAACTCGGAGTACGAGTCCAGGCTTGACCATGATAGATGCGTGAGTGTACCAAGTAATAGATAATATGGTTGGCTGTTAACTAGAGTGAGGATGCAAATATGTTTATAGTAGAAGGTAGTTGTACTCCGTACTTAAGAAGACAAATGGAAGAAAGGGGTGTCTATGTTGTAGAGGGGTCTAGTAGTATATATAGGTAGGCGTCGGCACATACCTTACATACTGTAGTACTTGTCACAACTCCATGACTTAAAACAAAGGAAGTTCTCGTATATAGTAAATAGATAGCTACGAGGTTTCCAGCAACTTCGTGCATCAACAAATATCATATCATGCCCCTATACTAGCAGTCCTGACAGTACTAGATCGATCCAGCATTTGTCCGGCCAGTGTCTTTGACAATTATGTATAGGGATGTAGTGGTACTAGCCTCCTGTCAGGGGTTTCCGTCAGACTGAATTGTAAGGCCCATAGGCAAACAAGAAAGCAGGCAGCAGGTAAGGGCTCAATAGTTTGTGTATAGAATGGTAATGCGATTGACTCCTTGCACTCTAATGTTCTAAATGGAAGCACCCGTCACCTATCCACTACAATCACTCTATGGCAGCTGGCACAATAATACCCGACACATCCCTTATTTCAACAACCGTCGAGAGCGGAGCCTAGGCTTCGCTGCGTTCATAATTAGGTACTTAAATTTCGAAGTGGCGTACAAATATGGAGAGCTACGTATTGGGTTTGCTATGAGTTAGATATACTCTGTATACTGACGTAACAACAGGATAACTAGACGCCACTTGTACTCGGTCCGCGATAGCCTAAGAAAGTTTTATTATTCTTTTGCTGAAAATTTCCTTGGGTTAAAATTTATATCGTCACAAGGGCGATTCAGTCGGGATGGGAAGAGTACCGCGCTTGATGTGGTCGATTCTATCTATACACATGTCCTAGCGTTTGAGTAATAGCGAAGAGCAACCCCATCGTGAGTAACGTACTATCTAGTTTGCCTATCCCTGTTTGAATTTTCACTGGATCTAGGTTTGTTATCAAAGCATCCTGATGATTTGGGACGCATAGCAACTCTCACATCGAAGGTCGTCGTAATAATAGTAAACAGTCTAGAACATCGCGGCTGAAGTAACATAAGATAGGGCCGGGAGGGATACATCAAACGTTAATAGCATGAGTAGACCCTGGTATTTTCTCCCTATCTAGATCGTTTGACCAACATGTGCGCATAAGTCCGCCTCAGTTATATTTGCTACACCCCTCCACGGCCAGGGGCTACTCTCATCAACTCATTACAAGGGATGGTTACAAGTATGGAAAGGCTTCGATAACTTGTCACAATAGCGAATGGATCTAAAATATGAAGCAATCCCTTAAACACCAGTCAGCAAGCGTGTGTGTGTAGGCCTAGTAAGATAATTCCCACTTGGCAAATTATTGCCTTATAATCATCCCATTAGGAACTACGGAATGTAGGGGTGTCTGATTGTAATCATGGGAGTGAAGTGGATCAAGACATAGGGAACCTAGGTCATCACGCAAGAGACTATAAAATGCTATAAGACAGAGAGCCTGTAGCATACTTTCTTCAAATTCTTACCTACCCTTAACGAATTCGACACGCACGAAGCTATCCTTTGCCCATGCCAGAATTACATACGGAGAAGGTCACAACCTACTATTTTTGCTTTTAGAATTTGACTTATCGATCCCTCGCGGCAACTACGTAGCCTTATACCCGATAGATACATAGCGTATCCTCAAAAACAATACTGAACACATCCAATATGTCCAGATCCACTAACGTTGTTGGGTTATTCGAAGGCACGGATTCACATTTAATGACAGCAGCCAAGCATCTCGATAGTCATGAAAGTAAGTAGAACTAGGAGCTAAAGGTTCCAGCTGTTATCGTGGTATTTCCTAGGCTGTTGAAGGGGCTCTCTAACGTCAAGACAAAAAAGTGCGCCACCGGATACTCCCATATCTCCCTATGTTTTCCTACAAGAAGCTGAAAATGCGAGGCTCAATGGCGAACGTCTGGAATGACGACGCACACGTGGTCACGGGAGTTACCCAACAGCTTGTTATAGATACCGATCAATCTGTAAGTAATAAGCATGGTCGGCTCATCTTCACTTCTTTTCCATCGACTAAACATGACTGTTTCTACGGAGTAGGTAGCCGAGATGCTAGCTTTGTTTCACAGGCCTGGAAACCGTCATACGGAAAAGATTCGTAGGGTAGCGAAAATATTGTTGAAGATAATTGCGCTGGTCAAATCCGTCAGCGAATATGTGGAGCGGGAAGTATCACTCAGCGAGAAGGAAATAGAGGAAATACTCTTCGGTGGTGCCTTCGGTGCCCTGTATTACCTTGGAGTGAGCCATCTACCTAAGCCCCCCCCCCCTAACCGTTGAATTTATATACCCGACTGAATAAAGGCTCTCAATTCACTAATTAAAATTAATAGACTTGGTATCTAGTGTATCGGCCTTTGGACAGCTCTTACTGGTTTTATACTGATGAGGAGATAATTTCCGCAATTGAACGTCCTATACATGGCAGAGATGGTAAGGCTATGTTAAATAATTTCCCACCTTGTAGGCAACGCTCTAACCCCTTGTATAGGTCTCTGGTTGTTCAGCTCGCACTTAAGCCTAATCCCAATAGATAGCCAAACAGGTCACCACATAGGCACTATTCTACCCCTTCGCTCTCGGCCGTTTCATAAGAATGAGAATGCACAAGCGGGGTGGGATTTTATTATGCAGAAAACCACTCAGCAACGCAATAAGAGGAAGTGAGAAATGTCTGCTCGGATCATTAACCCCCATTTGAGGTCTCGGGGTCATGCTACTGCGAATACCATTGTAGATATCATTATAGCAGGGTAGTCGGGCGAAATGTCCTTACTAGATTAGCAAGGACAAAGCTTGAATCGTTTCCCCCCACGGATATTTCGTATTTGAAAGCTGCATAGTAAATAAATGGGTTCGATATAAATATACTTGTGGAACAATGCTCTAATATATCTATGTGAAGGCTAACCAGCCGCGACTTCTGTGGGGCGGTTGGGGCTTATCTATTTAGATAAGGTGAGATATAGTTGAAGTTTAAATATATAAGAAACTAACAATGTTGAGGAGATAAGTATCGGAAACTTAATCTTGAAAAGAGCCACTCGCCGGTTCAAACAACTCTTGATGTTGAAATATTAATGTTAGAGTTAGCACTTAGAATATCATTTTCCTAGCATCAATGACAACAATAACATAGAGGCATCATAATGAGTTGATTCGGGACTTGTGTCGAGAGCTTATTTAAGGACTATGTTGTGTCGATTATATGTCGTAGGAGTAATAGAGTGTGGTTGAAGATCAACTGCCGAGAGGGCTGTTCCTATGCTGTGTCTCGTATCTTTTCTACGTTAATTTATGATGCGATCAGTACTATGAGGAGCCTTGCTACTCATTAACTATCCCGCCGTCAAATGTAGCAGTAGCTGTCAGGACTGCTATGAGGGTAGAATATGACACTTGTTGATCCTCCTGGCCATGCTATCGCTAGATACAAGGACTTTGTTTCCCAGAATCATAGTAGTCGATTCATGGCAGTAGCTATTCAATTACAGGCTACATCAGAGCTACCAGCAACACTGTCATGACAAACATGCGGGTTCTAGATTGCATAGATATAATTGCACAATATTGGGTTCTGGAGAGTTTATGCGGTTGAGTTGGGGATTTAGGTGTAGTCACGAACGTATCTTAACATGCCACAACTAGCAGTATATCGTTCCGCGGCACCAATCGTGGCATATGCCCTACATCCCAGATTAAGAGTACCTCTAACAACCAATCACTAGGCCGGTGCGAAAGTCACGCCATCAATACGGTCTAGGCTAGCAATGGAGCCGAACAGGTATTCGAACTTGACGGTGACAGTCTCGCTCGTAGGCGTGTAATTGACCGTGTTGAGGGTAAAGTCGCCACCCCAGCCATGATCCGTCGCGTCAATGGTATACCAAGCCACGTCGTTAAACTTGACGCCGATAAAGCCAGCGTATTGATTGTCAAAATAGGTCCAGAAAGTAAGCTGGTAAGGCACATTCGGTACCACGCGTACCGGCGCGCTGATGACCCGCGCCGATACGCCTAACTCCTTGCCACGTGTTGGTGGTGTAAAACGCACTTGGAACGAGTTACTGCTCGTATGCCCTGGACCCCCAACGAAGTAAGATGCCGCGGCGTCCGGGATTTCTACAACCCAGGGTGTCAACCCACATTCGAAGTCCCCATTTGGTACGAAGTAGTCTTGAGCAGGCGTTGAGGAAGAAATGATCGCGGTTGTCGTCACCGTCGACAACGTAGACGTTTCCGCGCGATAGCATCTTACAGAGAATAAGGAACGTTAGCTTTCTGCTTTTATGCTGACGTTGTTACATTTAATTTTCACTTCACCGCGTGAAAATAGGATACAGTAGTAAGATGATAGGCAAGGCAAATATACCTGTCGCCATTACAGCCGGCCTCGACTGTGAAAGCCAAGAATATCGTTGTTGCGAATAGTTTCAGACTAAAGTTAAGATGAAGAAAAGCCATGATTGGAAATGGGTCGCATCCGCTAAAACGAGGTTGTCTCTTCATTAGACTTAGAATTTATGAGTATTGAGAAATCCTAGCTGTACAATGTTAGATATCCCGTTTGAGGGGTCACACGGGCTTTTATATTCATCGTCTATCCCTCTAGAACAACTCTCTAGACTTCAAAGAGCGGGGACAATAGTAGAGCAATAATTTCACCGGCATCATCGGCTGCTTAATTCCTCAGCTGACTAGATTTAGGCCGCTATGAAACGCAGGGTTCTGAAAGATTTGCACGAAGCCGCTTTTGTCTAGGCCTAATTGGCCACGACAAAACTTACGACATAAGTGGCTTTGTAGTTGACGCCATCGGCCGAGGGCAGATGCAGTATTGACTTTGACAATATTTTATGGTGTACCGATACATGCAGGCCACCGAGCTGAGGCCGAGCTGAAGTTCTGTGTGTATATACCTAGCAAAAGCCGTGATTTCTACACTTTGGCATATATATGTAAGACAAGCTGGCTCACTAAGTGCTCCTTGTTTAAGATCTTCATTTTATTAACACAATGAGCCAACACCCTTGAAACTAAGGTTGTTGGTATACAGAGATCAGGTAATAGTGGCGAACAGAATTTGTATACTAAATACGAGGGAAAGGCCAATGTCTAGGCTCATAGAAAGAGAAGTGTTGTGTGAATGCTGCTAACGGTACACTTCGCCCCATACTTTCCTAGGCTGAGGTGATAGAGCCCGCCGATACTCTGTGACCTTTGGGGGTATGCTAATTAGATTTATTCGCTGAAGACAATGCCCCGGATTCCGGTAAGCGACGCGCTATTATTCTCGACCTGCAACCTTCTAGGACTCACTTTCTCAAAGGAGGATAGAAGAGTTAGCGAAAAACCGGCACCTAACAGAGTAAGTAGCATATTATATCATACTAAAAACTTCACATATACCTTATAATGACCTATCCATACGAATTTAGTTTATACTATATGCCTTATATAGAAATAGCTTTTAGTTACGTGACTTTAAGCTCTATCGACACTTTCCTAGCACACATAGCATCTCTAGGCGGTGACTATCCTTCGACCATTCTAAATTGTCGTCGGAAACGACACGAGAAGGGCAACATATAACGAATTATCCGGCTACGGAGTCTACAAAAAGACACACCTTATACTAAAGCAAGAGCTGAAAGGGCTGGAATGTTAAGCTCGTGACATCGAATGATTCTTGGGAGTAGGTATCTAAGTCACCTCGTGTTGAGCACGTGATGGTAAGAGTAATGGAGACTCATAGTGGCTAGCGATGTGGCTACGGCTGTGTCAGTGGTTGGAGCTGAGGCTTAGCTACTCCTCGTTTTCTATCAACTATACTCAGAGAGGTGAGGGGCGTGAGCAGAGTTGAGGTTTTATTTTATCAAGAGTGAGGGTACAGATGGTTATTCCCTATTCCGCTGGTAGCGCTAACGCATATTTGCATACAGACATGCTGACCGCTGACTGCTGATTGGTGAACACTGCCTTAACCCTGCCCTCAATTAGGACCCCAAAATGACTCGTTGATCAACTCGCTTTCCGCAATGCACCAGCAGCTATGTACAGATGCCAATAGTATACAAGAAGAATACCAAGTACATGGGACTGAACCTGAGGCAGTTAAAGCAGAGAGCTAATATGGCTATAGAGATAGGCTTGCGCTTGGGGCATTTTTCTCAGAATTCGCAAAGATCATTTTCAAGGCAAACATTATTCCAAGCTATTGATCTTCTAACGGCAAGTAAAAGTCGAACGGGGTAGAATGCTTCAATAGATATCCATTTCTAAATTATGAGATACGCATTCGAAATGGCCTCCGCGCTCGTTCGCTTACCGTGCACCGGTTTCCCCTGTCGGGCTAGAGATATCGTTTCGGGTAGGTGGTAATATCGGCTCAGCTGATTATTAGCATCCTAGTATATTGATACTAGATATGCTAGAAAGGAGGAGCAGTCCAAAGGACGTAAAAGATAGGATAGCCGATAATCATGTAAGTAAGGATAAGAATACTGTGCCTAACAAAAGATATGACCGAGTGTAGTATTTCGGAAGAACTATACCCTATGAAACTACAGGCATGCCGTTGAAAGGAAGGACGATAATACACCGTTATCGCCCTCTTAATACCGTATAATACAACGAATTAATAAAACAGGTGTATTCCGTTATCCAAATTAGACTGAATACGCCCGTTAAGAAAGCTTATTGCCAAAATCCTCACTCTCTTTATATATCCCTTAATGAACCACATCTTGTCTGTGTGGGTGGACGAGATAGCGCGCGTCGCTCTAATAGAGAACTCTGGGTGCGGTTGTAGAATAGGTATTCTTATATCTGGCTGCAAAACGCCTCGAATTCAGCCTTTTTCAAAACGTCAGAACGGATAGATTTTGGAAAGAGTAGTTTGAACAGATGGTATATTTACCTGAGATAGGGTATACTCGGTATAAACCCTATATGTACTATGTCGCATATCGATGCGGAATCCTTCACGGCCGAATTTGTTCATCAGTAACGTCGCAAGCCTAGCGGGGTCGACACGGCTGGTCGACACAGAAAAAAGTTGTTCCATGTGTGCTTTTTGGTGTTGGGCTAGTTGGACTACAATCTGCGTGTTGTGATGCGACAGATTTCAATCGAGGAAAATTCGCGGTATTTGTCGGACGGTGGGCGCTGGGTAAAGAGGGGGAGAGTCATGCAGTTGGGGGCGGCAGAACAACCTGTTTCCCTTGCCTTATCGTGGCGTGTATCCCATGGTAGTCATACCCGAGATTTATGCAGGAAGGTACTCAGCCACCACTGATGTGGGAGTGCATCCTTTTCAAATCAACCCAATCATCATTCGTTTCGATTGAGAATCTCACGCAAGACTTGACCGCTCCCAAGAAAACCGCCCCCATTTACAGCAGTACAATGCGATATGCTACCTCGGGTGGAAATAAGGGGCTTGCAGTAGGGATCCCACGATGAGAAATCAGAATGACCCCGGCGAATAGCACGAAAATTCATAACCCCCCTTCCCCAAACATTAGATATAAAATATATTGAGCAGGAGCTTAAGGGAGCCTTCAACTTTTAAACAGAACTGAACCGTCGTCCTATTACGTAGCAATCCCAGAAAGTGATGCCTCAAGAAAGTAAAGTAAGTACTCCAACGACCGTGCTAATCACTAGAGGACGCCACGATATACGCGAAGAGGAAGCGGTTGGTCTTGAATCTAAATTTAAGAGTCGTAAATATAAATTAATGGGAAAAAATACAGCAAATGCCCTCGGTCGTTGCTCTTAACAATCCGCTTCGTACAGTGGTGGTTGCGGTGCATCCCGATGGTGCTAGTGGCCAAGACCCGACCATTCAGAACAAGTTGGGGCCTAAGATTGGGGGAGCAAGCCCCCCCTTTTCTACCAATGGGTTTCAGGGCGGGGGAGAAGATGGTGGGAGGGTACGAGACGAAGAGTCCAATCGCCGAAACGAACCATCAGAGCCCCAGGATCCTTATTCGCAGATGGCGCAGACATTACGAGACAAATTCATCTTATCAGCTGATGGGAAAAGGTTCCTCCCGCTTGACCAATTAGAAGCTATTGTAAACGAAACAGCCGTCCAGGACCTGCTTGATAGAATATTCACAACACGACCGCCATCTGCTCAAGATATATGCCCACGGCCAGAATTTCAAGACTCTGAGAATAATATAGCGGACATCTCACGTCGTAAAATATTCGCTACTTTAGTCCTCATCAGCAAAGTAGGATTAATTCGCGATTTCATCACAGAGGGCATCACAGATGCCGATTTACCGCTCGAGCGGAGAAGGACTGCTTCAGAGACGTTTCTTGTCCCACGAGACGTAAAGTCCGACCCCAGTCCAAACTATGCTTTGAAACAGACTCCATGGGGTTGGACGTGTAATGATATAGCCCTTTTTTGTAACGAACAGTGGGCTATATCAGCCCCTTATTTTGCCAGGGCAGAGGACCTTGGAAAGAAGGTTCATCTGTACTCGTTGAGTCCTCATGATATTCTCCCCTTCGTCAAGCCAGGAACTGATGATCGTGGGAACCCGGCATCCCTAAATCAAGGCTTCTTCTCCACAGTTCGTCGAGTGAAGATACATAATGCCCATCACAACTTCCTCGTTAAAGCAGTAAGACATACTGCCCTTGTATTAACCTTCCAAGACAGAACTCCTCGCTAATCCCAAGAGAAATAGGGACATGATGGAGCAGATTTCGCAGTGAAAATGATAACAAGAGTTCACGATGTCTCGGCGAAGAGTCATAAAGAATGCTTTGAACTCGAAGTTGAAGCATTGAAAAGATTTTGTCAGAAAGATGAAACACACATAATCAAGCTTCTAGCCACGTACGAGATTGGTGGCGTTTACCACCTGCTATTTCCTGTAGCAGATGGAAATCTCATGGACCTCTGGAAAAAACCTTTACAGGATATGCGGCCGCCCGCTTACTTACCTGGAGCCGCACTTTGGTTGGCACGAGAGTGTCTTGGGATAGCTCAAGCATTAGGGAAGATCCACCGGTTCACCTATACCCCTCCTCTTGGGACATCCATGCGGCCATCGCAGATGCCAATCCACGGCATCCATGGCGATATTAAGCCACAGAATGTGCTCTGGTTCAAGGAGCTACCTAGTCATCTCCAGGGCTCCAGTGATAATTCTGCGCGCCCAGCTGGCTCCGATGATCTTAATCTGGGTCATCTCCAACTATCGGATTTCGGTACAGTTTATTTTCACCGGGAAAAGAGCAGGATACGCAACATAATGCCTGTTGAAGGTGTTACCTATCGAGCGCCGGAGACCAACCTTCCTGATCCCCAAGGCTCTCCAGCTCTTGATATATGGGCCTTTGGATGCCTTTATGTGGACATGATCACCTGGTTTTTGTGTGGCTATGCAGCAGTGGACGAAGACTTTCCCTTTGCTCGCACTCAGGATGAGCCTGAGCCAGGCGAAGACGGTTTACCAAGACAGGATAAATTCTTTATTTCTAGCAGGAGCTGGTTCAAGAGAGGCGAAATTCAGGTTGTGAAGCCAAGCGTGACTGAGGTACGTAATTCATTCCGGAGACTCAACGGAAAATAGGGCGCTAAAGTAAGATCACTCGCAAGTCACTGACGAATCCTCAGTGGATAGAAAGTTTGCACAAAAACCCTAGATGCTCTCAGTTCCTTCACGATTTCTTAGATTTCATCGAGGTACACATGCTAGTTGTGTCACCAAATGATCGAGTTGAATGCACCAAGGTTGTACAAGAACTCCTACGGTTAAAATTAAAATGCGACCAGACGAGCGCATATCACGAAGCTGGAAAGCCTCGTGTCTGGACTAGTTTCATATTCAACTATCTCCTGGTAAAAAGGATGGCTAAGAAGCTCGGCCACATCGTCTATTCCTATTGGCAAATGGCGTTCATCTCAATTACGGTGGTATACATCCTAATTATGATGTTTGGACCGCCAATTTTCGATTCGGACCAGGCATTATAATCCATGCACTCGATATTCGGCCCTACTTGTGGACGCTGACAGCTAATCGTCTTGACTATGATAAGGCTTCTTTGCCTGTTCCCTCACCCATTTATACTGATCCTACAATACTGGTTAGTGGGGGCGAAGAATTAAAATATATACTTTCAGCCGCACCTTCGTTAATCCGGGATCAATCACCCACACTTTATATACTCCATGAGCAGGATCCTACGCCACAACTGTTAGCAAAGTCATAGCCCCTGATGGTACTTGCTGTTGACTTACAGGAACAGCATATTTCCCAACACCTAATAGTTCGTGTAAGGCTTTTTGGAGTTTCCTGCCGTCCACATAGTCAATTTCAAAGCTATGGTATGCCATGGCAGCAGTTTCAAGTGAGTGAGACGAAAGGCAGAAGAATGTACAGTAACCTCCGGTCAATACGGGACTACTAGGCTTTTTACATTTCTCTCTCGTCCATCATCTAGTCTTGAGCCTTCTTATTCCATCCAGGCTGAGTGGACGCTATGCATTTCACAGCCTGCCGACAGCTTGTACAAATGACTCATGAATGAGTGTGAATCAAGATGCATGCATAGTATTGCGCGACAATATCAGGGTCTCAGCCTGCATATGATCAACCGTAGAAGTTTTCGCGTTCGCGAATAAACTGAATGTGTGCATAAAAATCTGACATCAATCGCTTATAGTAAGCCTGCAGGGTTTCTATTGAGGCTAGATAAGTCTGCCTAGACTTGCATATTCGACAGCACATCAGGCAACTCGTCCCCAAATCGGTGCGACCTGGTTCTAATTACTCTGCGGGGGTTGATTGACTAAATAGGGTGAATAAGCACGACTTCGATATGAATACGACCATACTTTCAAACATAGTTTCCCCTAGTTTCAACCCCCATCCTAATTACCTACCATGGATTGGGCCAGGCAGCGATGGAGATTGTCTGAGTACGATCTTGATAACTTTGAGTACGCTGAACGCAAATGCAAACTGATCCAACTATACCACGATGACGACGTGGGTATCCCAACCCTTTTTGTTCTGGCCTAGATGACTTCTAGCTCACTGTATCATACAGGGAAATCGGCAGGTACAATCTGTGGACATTACAACTGAAGCTAAATGGAAGGAGTGGTTCGACGACGTTCGTCAAATCTATAATTATATCAATGGTACTTCTTGCGATTTCTTCTCTGACACTCTCCATAGGAGAAAGGTATCCTATTAACCAGCAAGCCAACTACATCGGTCATGTAAGGTTCATTTACCAGTTTAGGTTACCGTAATTTATCTAATCTATACTGGCAGCCTAGGGAGCCGCTCCAAAGAGTCACTTGAAGGGCTCGATTATCTACCATTTTCAAGGTCGATATTTGAAGATATATTGCAGCGGTTCTCTATCCATGACTCCGTAGCGAGGACCATTTTTCGCAACTATACCGCCACCTTCTCACGAGCATATCTCGTCAGTGAGGGTGCAGCAGGAAATGCAATAGGTAAGTTCTATAGAGGGATTGAGATGAAAGGTCCTAACACGTTCGAGCCAGTCTATAACTGTCGGTCATCGGCCCAGTGGGGAAACGACCTTGCATTATCGGCGACATATTTCCCAGATACAGGGTCTATCTTTGCCATATTTTACGGCTGCAACGACCATTCGATCGGAAAAACCATCATGACCAAAATCGCCAATAGGATATCTAAGAGTTCGGAGGACGCCTTCTCGCATCCAATGTTCTTAGTGGGCGTTTTTGCGGAGATCGAGCGAGCTCGGATGCGAGAGCTCGTTTTGACGGCTAAATTATCTCTTCAAAATGTTATCAACGCATTACAGATCAACGGCTATAAATCAATTTCCCATTCTACATCCCCCGCAGACCCGTGGCTCAACGTCTATGAAATAAGGAATGGCCTTGAGTTCTGGGCAAAGCTCTTGATGAATATGATTTCTCACATTGAAGAACTTGATCGAGACCAGCACCATAGACACCAAAGCGAATTATTTCGTAGGACAGGACGCAGAATCAAAGACCGATTAGAAGAGCTTCATCTGGAGTATGAAGGACTGGTCAAGGATTGCGATAGGATCGTTGATGGGATGACACTAGCCACTAGCTTGGTTCGGATTACACTCATACTTAAAAGGAGCTTGGCTAACACGATGGCAGGCACTTGCACGCGATAATATGAATGATGGAAAACAAATGAAGGCCATCGCCTTGCTTACCATGATTTTCCTACCTGCTACATTCGTTGCTGTAGGTCAACGATAACGCCCCAGAACAGAAATCTAGAACTGACGACAGAAAACCAGACGTTCTTCTCAATGACACTTGTCGAGCTTGGTCCAAGCTACGGCTGGTTGTATCCCAGCGTGACTATTCCGTTGACGATCACGGTCCTGAGTGCGTACTGGGTCGCCGTTGTGAAACCTTGGAAAAAACAAGACCTCGATCCTGCCGACGCCTACAAAAGTGACGAAAAAAGCAGGTACTGCTGCTTAGTCTAATGGCTATGCATCTTCGAGGTTGAAGGGAAGCTAAAAAGGTGTCATTGAGCATATAAGTACTATAGCACTAAAACTGAGGATGCGATATAGGTGCAATTTATAACCTATTTCTATTTCAGGAACCAGGAGCTAATTAGTAGAGATACCCGCGCCATTATTAGCGATTTTCCATACTACGTAGCCAGTAAAAAAATCTGATCCGTGGACCCCTGAGATTTATTGATCTTGTCAAAGTGAGAATATATTGACTCCTATAGCAGTTCAATACACTCTAAATCTTCCAATAGTTCATCGCCGCTCTTTGACAACCATGCCTCGCCGTTGACAGCCCCGCTTATCCAACATGGTGCGACCAGAGTGTATTTTCCTGGTTGACTAGGACATTTACGAATGAGATACGGCAGCTGTTCCCCAGTCAACAGTGCAACCTCGTCCCCTTCCTGTACGACTAATGTTGACATTCCAACCCTCCCACTGGTAGTTAGGAAGAGCAACCGACCGCTAACGAGTTGCAGGAACTCCCTGGTGAAAATGCGCGCATAGTGGACTTCTGCCGGGGCTAAGGCGTAACCCCATTTCTGCCCTGTGCCAAAATCGTTTTCTTCCCAAATACTTGGAAACCACTCGCAAACTTTATCCGCCTTCAGGTTAAAAATCCCAGCCAGTAGGGATGCAAACTGACTCAGCTTTGGCATTACCCCGTTCGCATCCCACGTCTCTTCCACCCATGCCTTGAATACTGCGAACACCTCTCCCGCCACAACGAGATCTACCGAGCGAGACCACGGGACCTCTAGAGGAGGTACCGTTGGAAATATCTTGCTTACATTTGCGGTGGCTGTGTCGATCCGAAGCCCTTTCAATCTAAGAACCTGTTTATCCCCACCCTCAGATATTATAGACTTCTCGGATATCATGGCCGGCGCACAACTACATAGCTTCTCTGGAATATTCGGAGGATCATTCCACGCCGGCACCCAAGAGGGGAACCCATCAGCTCGGTCACCACGGCAAGCATATCTAAGGAATCTAACACGCCCGGTAGTTGTTAGGAGCAACCGAGCAGCATCTATATAGACCTCTCTTGCAGGTTGCGAATAGTCAACTTGCAGACTACCAAGGCTGTGCGGAAACATGGCCCTGAGGGCGAATATCCGGTCCACTTCTACTGTGGCTTTCTTGGCGCAAATAGAATTTAGTGCCCGCTCATTGAGCTCCATGCTGTTTGAAGAGAAAACACTGTCGCTATGCAAGTGGAGTCGATAAGGTAGGTATATAGTTTCGACGCCGTAGAAGATATAGAAGAGCCCAACCACAAAATGACCCATGGCGAATGCTTCAATTCGAAGCGGCTCAGACGGTCCACAGAGCACAAAGCAGGACGGATTCACTGAGGCCTCTTGTACAGTCCATGCTCTTTCCCAGTACTCTCTCGACGCCATGTCGGCTATACCAGCTTGTAAATTCCGTTTCAAGTCTCTCAGTCAATTAGCTAATCGCGCTGAGATGAAGGGGGCGAGTCAACTAACCTTTGAAAACAGGAAAAACTCGGAAAGGTAGTAGCGGCCCCAAACCTATGAATAATACGGTAAAGAGCATAAAGAAGTCACAGGAATGGGCTAGTAATCCTAAAAATAATCTTTGGTAATAACTAGTTGCCCAGAGATAAGCCGTTGAGAACTTTTGCCTCGCGATCAAGACCGGTGAAAGGGGTAGGCCGGTCAACCGCAGCCACTTTAAAATAAAAGCACTTGATTTGTTCCCTTCACCCAGCCAGATGTTGACTCGTTGCGCTCTTGCATATATCTCTAGCATCATCTGGACTTGTGAGCTCTTCTCCTTTATATCCTTTTGGTTGATGCAAATTGCGTCGATCCACAGGTTCCGGGATTTACCTGGCCGGGATGGGCGAAGTTTCGTCATAGCGGCTTTCGCATTTTCGGTAACGAAAAATTCTTCGCCATTGGCATAGACAACTTGATCTAATGGCTGCCCACCCCATGTATACGAGAGAGCTTCGTAGGACGATGATGGTGACTCGTCAAAAGAGACAGAAATAAGATCAAAGCAAATAACCTCATCCACGTCCACAGCACCATAGAGCTTGATAACACGAATACTGCGCTCGTTGGGGAGCTGGGGATAAACCTGTAGAGCAGCCATCTTGTGTTCGCACAATATATGTGACGGCTATAGTGGCGGTATTACAGTTGATTGACTAACTTTACCTTGCCCTAGGAAATAATATAGTTAGGGCATAAATTAAAAGGAAAGTAAAAGAAGAAGTGAAGAGAAAAGTGCATCGACCGTGACAGCTGTAGATGGGTGTCGTAAAGGGCCCCGCACTAGATCTGAAGGATCTACATACCATAACCCCTCCTCCCCCCACCAGTCGGGCTGCAAATTTAATCAAGCTATATGTCATACCTGAGGCCTAATGGCCATTCTACCCACTACGGCAGGTTCCCAAAAGGTACGTGGAATAACGAAGGTGGCAGCTTGGCTTGTGACCAGTCCCCGCGCCGGGTTGGCCAGTCTGCTAGGCATCACGCATTATTAGCCCTTAATAAACATAGGTAAGATACGTAAGTTTAGCCCCAAGATAATTTCTAAGCGTTACTGAAAGAGAAACTCTTTCCCCTAAATATTCCACTTCAGTGTTAGCGTACAGGAGAATATTGGTTAATGTTACGCAACACTGTAAGTCGCCTGTGAGCGTAGCTAACATGCGTAAATTATAATGGGGTATAACACAGTTGTTCTAGAGAAAAAAAAAGTCTTTTTCCATTCTCATATCCGCTCTCATATATTACGTAGCCTTCAACTTAACCTAGAACCAATGGGCATAGAGATTATGATGTTTCTTTTTCTCTTCTCTTTTTTAGTATAGCATATTTTTATTGTTACCTATAAGTAGGTTGCTTGGTATTACCTATATCGCTGATGCCGCAGAGTTGTCTAACCTAGAGTTGTGATTTATGCTAGACAATAAAACCGGTTTAAACGTATTAGAACCGATAGAGCTCTATTAGCAAGGCTTACTGGGTGATGTCTTATAATGTTTCATTGCGACTGGTTGTCATTATAAATGCGATCAAACCCCAATCGTCATCTCTTGTTGTCTGTTTAGCGCCGGGTGTAGTTAGTTGGTGGGGTCCAGAGGATAAGCCAATCATAATACGCGAGGTATCCTATTTTGACGCCTTCCCCGATTTCTCCAATTTCCCCAATTGTCAGTCACAATTGACAAGTTGTCCACAAGCTATCCAGGCTAGCTTCATACCCGGGTTCGGTAGATACACTATTGGACCCGCTCCGAACGAACGTCGCCCGGCGCATCGTGTCTTTACCAGCACGATGCTTGACTGCACAGCATCTCGCAATGGGTCCCAGGACGTCTACTCTCCCACGATGGCGAGCCCTCCTTAGTCTCCTCGGCCTCGTTCGCGTACTAGCCGCACCGGCCCTAGCCTACGCCGAGCTCTCCGACACCACACTCCAAAACATACCAAGCGGCGCCGACGTCCTGAACCCACATACCGGCGCGCTACTCTCCCCGATTCTCGTCCCACGAGTCCCGGGGACCCCTGGATCCGCCGCTGTGCAGCACCACATCGCCGGCTTCTTCGCGCGCGAGCTCCCGCTATGGCGTCTTGAATGGCAGAACTCGACCTCCCGTACACCCGCCACAGGAACAACCGATATTCCATTTACGAACCTCATCTTCACTCGTGATCCACCCTGGACAAAAGGGAATGGGGATGTTGGGCGGCTTGCGCTCGTCGCGCATTACGATTCTCTCTATAAACCGGAGGGCTTCATCGGGGCGATGGACAGTGCGGCACCGTGCGCCATACTGATGCAGGTAGCACGGGGCATTGATGCCGCGCTGACGAAAAAATGGGAGGCCATGCTGGAGTCCGACGATGCGGGGCTCGGGCTCGAGGATGATGAGAAGGGTATACAGATCCTCTTCCTGGATGGGGAAGAGGCCTGGGAAACATGGTCGGACACGGATTCGATATATGGCGCTAGGTGAGTATGCTGTTGTCATGAGAAAGTCATACCCCATACTTGCGAGCGCAATCCCTCACCTGTATCACAGGTCCCTCGCAGAGAAGTGGGAAGCAGAAATGTACCCCGCGCAGTCGACGTACGAGACACCGCTCGATGCTATCAATCTCTTCGTCCTACTGGATTTACTGGGAGCAGTGGATCCACATGTTCCATCATACTTCCCCACAACACATTGGGCATATCAAGGCATGGCAAATATTGAGACACGCATGCGGAAGCTGGGGCTCCTAGCTACGAAGCCGAAGAACTCGTTTTTACCCGAGAGTCACAAGGCTGCCGAGAGTTTTAGAAGCGGTGGCTATGTCGGAGATGACCACGTTCCATTTATGGTACGTGGTGTGCCGATACTTCACGTCATCCCGACACCATTCCCGCCTGCATGGCACACCATGGACGATGATGCCGATCACCTCGATTTGGCTAGCATTGACGACTGGTCCAAGATCGTCACCGCGTTCGCTGCGGAATGGCTGGAGCTAGATGAGTTTATGAGTCACGTGACGAAACAGGAAATCAGGAGTAGATCCGAATTATGAGATGTACGTAGCAAAGCCACTATCATAATATTCAGACTACGTGGGACTGTCTACGCCTTTAGACGCATGTTGCATTGACATAATTGTGAACCTGCTCAAGGACTATGCGTCAGTACTAGTAAGATGCCATGGACACCAAGTACAGCAGCCGATATACTGCGGCCGTGAGTTACAAATACAAACCCAATAACTAATTGACCGGGTGATGAAGTGTAGTATACCTTCAGGTAGGGTGAATAGGAAAGGCAGTGGACTAGAGCAATTAAGTTGATTAGTGAAAAAAAAAAGAGAGAGTAAGAATAATAGCAGGCTTAAATTCGAACTGTTAACCTCGAAAGTGCAAAAAAGAATCACAGGGCCTAAGATATACTCAACCTCCCTGGACCGGAAAGCCGTTGAATGCCTATGGCCCTGCCTCTGGCACAGGGGTTTATCCTGTCGACTAGTTTACCACTCGACCATTGAGGTCGATTGGGAACGCCAGTTAATATGAGGCATGCATATCGAGGCTTATAAGCCTCTCAGCCAATCTCCATTTCCGCCTGGATTTACTGCCCTCTATATTCTACTCCATGTGGTACACGTCCTTGCTCCTAACTACATCTTGATTGAGAGCCACTTGCTAGATCATCAATATACCTCGGTACCCATTTAAGACGTAGATACTACAACCTACACACAAACGATCACAGTAGAGAAGCACAATTTCTATACTCATTGTACTTCCATTCTTCTCTAAAGATGCCCCAGTGTAATTATAAATAAGCTAGAGGAGCTATCCGGTAGGCTTCAAAGGAATACTTCAACCTATCAACCCACAACGAGATGAACTCCCCGTGACAGATTAGCTTTTCTCCTACAAACAGATGTATAAATCCGTACATTTCAATTCAAATAGCACACCGTATATTTATAAATAGGCAAAATCGAACGTGCCGCACACCGTACATATCCACTAACCTACTATATGATCGATAGTCTAGAGCATCACTCAATACTCTCTGTATTACCTCCTCTCTTCACACGATTCACGTCCCAAGCCAAAGCACAAACGCGATGATGGGTTTCTTGTGATATGTAATTATGATGCATTAACATCGCATTTCAGTGATGAATACGACAAGTCACAGACATATAATAGAGGTCTACTACTCATCAGCATGATCATGTTTCAACACACTACACTCGAAATATAATTGAAAGACTGGATAACATCATTCATCAGTACATTCAAAATGACGTATACCGAGGTCCCTCGTGTGGCCAAATTGAATAATTTTATAATCCGTGATCGCATTATGATTCCATTGTAGGGTAGGTAACTTGGACGGAAAGATTATTGTTTGTACAGTACGTATACGTGTTAACTAGAATGGAGTACACTGTGCCACACAGAAGTGCCAAGCCAGGCACAGGTACAGGAGGTACCTCATGTGGGTACCTCTGGTCTCCACACTCCCGTCTGACGCCGCCAGCTTGAGTGGGTGGAAACAGGTGTTCAATTCATTCAATTGACGAAACGGCCACGCCATCTTCAAACCGCATACATACCTCCGGTAGTAGCCTCGTCGTGTACCCAGTTGACAGCGACAGCCCTCCGATGAACTGAACTCAAGCGGTACCATTGACACTCACTCACTCACGCAGCCGCCATGCGATTCCTCCAATCCTTTGTGACTCCCCTGGTGCTCCTAGCTGCTGGTGCAGCTCAGGCTGCTTCGTCTTGGGGCTTCGACGATGCCACCGTCCAGGTGAATGCCAAGAAGGGAGCTGGTGCCAAAGAGAAGTATGTGGCTCTCATCCCCGACAACCCATGCTCAATCATAGTGCGCGCATAGAGGGATACAAAGGGAACAAATTTCTGTATTCCTTTATTTGCGGTTGGCAAAATGGGGGAACGAGAAGAGGAGCGTTCAATGGCTAACACGAACAAAAATAAAATAGATTCTCTGAGGCGAAACCATTATCCCACCCCGTCGCTATCGGCAACACAGAGAGCCTAAAGGTCCTGTTGGTAGCCAAGGACGGCGGCAAGGCCAAGCGACCTCATCAAGCATTCGTCGTGCTGCAGGATGAGTTAACTGGTCTTGAGGCGCCGTTTCCTATGACGGTCAAGGAGAATGGCAAGGCCGTCGTCGATATTGTACGTCATCACCACCACCATCCTAATTATTGACCGCGATTGATCCACCACTCTACCCACGGCATTAGATCTATGTCAATACTCAATCTACCTAATAAATTGTGAAAGCTGGTTTGGCTAATGACCCTGCGCCCCCCTTCTAGAAATATACCGACCTCCCTATCCAACTCGCGGCCTCGACTGCTCCTCTCAAGGCATCCGTGGTGCTGGCCTCCTTCGGATCATCGCAAGGACTGAACAAGCCTATCTTCTCTGTCGTACTGAAGACCGACCCTAACACGGCGCCTCTTGTCTACGAGAAACCCCTGCGCTACGGCAAGCGCGAAGAAATTCACCACATCTTCCGCTCTGATCCTAAGAACCCGCCTAAGATCATTTCGGCCTTCTTCGTGCTCGTAGTACTGGCCACAGTGCCTGCCTTGTTCCTTGGTGTATGTTTCACTCTACTCTCCTCGGATTACACCCCGTACCCACCGTTTCCCCGCCTAGATTGCAAGATACGTTGCAAGTGAAAGAATGGAATTTCCTTTCGTACCTACCCTAAGGACGACCAAGTAAGCTAACCTACGTAATCAGTGGCTCGCCCTAGGCGCCAACGTCTCCCACCTCCAGCACGCTCTCAGCGCCGCGCCCATCGCCCACGGCGTTTTCTTCGGCTCTCTCATCGCTCTCGAAGGCGTCTTCTACCTGTACTACGTGAGCTGGACTCTCTTCCAGGTCCTGCCCGTCATCAGCATTTTCGGTGCCGCCACGTTTCTAAGTGGCGCTAAAGCCCTCGGCGAAGTGCAGAGCCGACGACTCGCCGGGGAGAGGTGATGATGATGATGACTCTCGTCGAAATGTACCGCGGCATTAAAAACAGCGTCGATGCAGGTTGGTGGATACGGGATATGTTGTAGATTCAGCCCTCGGCTGGACGAGAAGCGCAAGCAAGGGCGAGTTAAAAAGGGGTCCGTCTACCCACCTACCTAGTTGATTTCGCGTTGATTTCTCCAGCCCGGTCTCTCGAAGCTGCCGGGAAATGAAAACGCATTGCATCGCGCTCAGCGCATGACATGAGCATGAGACATGTGAGATAGACTAGAAATATACTGTATAGGTGTACCAAAAAAAAAAAGATGAATTAAAAAAGCCTCGATTTGCTCCTCCCCTATTCTCTTTATCTGATTTGCTCTGCTCTGGATTTCAGTCCAATGTCATTCATCCCTACTCATCTGCTTACTAGGGAAAAAAAATAGAGTTGAAACGCTTGTGCTACGTAGACTACTGTGACGCACGCACGCACGCACATAGATAGATACAAAACATTCACGTAACCAACCGCCTTCATTCATATGATATCATACCTATCATATCACAAACAATTTTGTTTATTTTTTATTTTTTTTTCTTCTCTTTCGCTCTTCTCATCTCTCCCCTGAGAGAAAATCCACAGCCTCCCCCCCGCCCTCCCATCCTGAAAATTTCCCTTCCCTTCTATGTGTGTTTGTCTGTTTCCCTACCCGCCGCCCCCACCACCCATCCACCTATGCGGCATCTTTCCGCCGGCAGCGATTCAGGTTAGTTGGGTTGTTTGTGTATTTCATTACAAATTATCTCTATCATACATCCAAGGAGTAGTTTTTAAAAGAAGGGGGGAAAAATCCAGCTCTTCTAATCGCGTGAGGAAGGAGAAGCTAGACATCCCATGTCCTTGAGGACGGTGAACAAGCGGGGTAAATATTTTCCAGGAAAAACAAAACAAAAAACCAAACAATAATGATCCCGCTCGCCACGCCATGTAGCGCGGAACTTATACAGTAGTGCCATTTCATTTATTGTGTTTTCCTGCCGTTTGCTGCGTTCTTGGCCTCTATGGCTTTCCGCTTGTTCTCGAGCTGCTTCTCGTGGGGTATTGTGAGGCAGTTGATGCCGAGGAAGTCGCATATACTTGTGGTGACGAGGTATGCCCAGCGGAAGTAGACGACGAGCGCGAAGAAGAAGTAGGCCCAGAGGTAGTAATGCTCGTGGCGGGCCGAGATGGCGGGGAGGCCGAAGCGCGGTAGATTGCCGAGGATCGCGCCGCCGACGAGCGGGATCAACATTACGGTCCAGTATGGGAAGGGCTGGCGTGTGAGGTGGGCGAGGATCATCTTTGTCGTCATGCGTCCGAAGACAAAGGACATGGTTAGGCAGAACAGGACTAGGTGGTTCTCCCGCATCAAGGTCGAGTAGGGAGAGTATAGCCATGCGCCGATGGAGAGTGTGTAGACGGCCATGGGGATCCATTCGAGGAAAACAGGGAGGACGGGGAGGTTGTTTCTTCTGCGAGCCTTGACGACGTTTAACACGCAGAATGGCATGTGGCCGAGGACCAGGGAACCCACGATTACGAGGATCCAGATGTCTCGAATCGAATGGTCTCCGACGAGGTGGTCGTAGCCGAGAAGGTTCTTCTCACCAACGAGATCGACGATTCGCTCGGTCCAGATATCCGGTCCGTATATTCCTGAGATAGCCATGACGCTGCATGCGATGAGTATACCCTCGGTCGGACCGTTGAAATAGCCCAGGTACAACGTGTGGGTGTGGTAGGTCTCCCAGGTCGAGAAGAACATGGCGAGGCAAGGGCACAGGGCGGTGAAGACGCCCGATTTCGAAGTTCCTAGCGCCATGGCGGCGGTTTCGAGCAAGCTGGCCAAAGTGCAGTTCAGCGAGTCGATACCGTGGTCGAATAGCTCGCCAAGTCCACTTGACGTCCCCGTTCTTCTCGCTTGCTTGCCATCGACGTTATCCATAGTTTGGTACATAAAAAGACCGAAAGCGAAGCTTAAATATAGCCATGACGGGCCCTAATGTCCGACACCTGACTGTTAGCTAGGCCGCTAGGTGAGTATAGATTTTGAAGGACATTATCGTACCGGCCCAACAAGATCCGGCATTACTATTACAAGTAGCCCAACGTTTGCGAGGATGAAGAAAAACCCCAGAAGGGTCACCATATTTGGTGCTAGCCATAATGGCAGGAGCTCTACAAAAGCATTCCACTAGTATAGATGTTCAGCACTCGTTCGTTGTTAAAACCGACATGCGGATAGGCGTTGCGTTACGTACGTAAGGTCGGAGGATATAGTTGGACACAGGCGATTTATCGACGGCCGAGTACTTGTATGATCGGAGGTGAATGAGCGCATCATCGGACACACATTCGGCCGCAGCCTTTCCTATAAGAAGAAGAAAAGTGAGGTCAGCTTCGGGTTGATTATAGCACGCCTCGGCTATATTGCTCTGGTGTATTGCACTTGGGGGTCCGGAGATAGGCTTCTTACTACCACTTGGGGCCATACTGCAGCTTTGGAACAGATTGTCTTGGGAACGGTCGATAGATATGCACTCGTAATTTCACCAAGGCCAGGGTAGGGTTACAGCTGGATAGCTAGCTACCTTGAATACACACACCTTGTCAAACGCGGAAATAGTGGTTGATGGTGGGAGGAGGTGTTACGTGTCGATGTTGGTAACGCGCGCAGTGCAGTGCAAAAGCTTGGTATTGGGAGAACTACCTAGGTAATCCCAGATCCGATCGCGGGGTTGGCGTGATAAGCCTTTTTCAGGGGGAATTCATCGTGGGGTAGCTTGAGATCTCAGAGTACAGGTTTCATTTAACGACTCGAAGTGTAACCTGTGTGACCTTATGTAAGGTGTAAGAAGGCAAATAAGACAAAGTAACGGGTACCTGAGCACACGATCCCGGGAGAAGCAAACATGCGGTGTTGGACAGAGTTGGATAGCGTCGTTGGCAAATTTAGTTACGGCGTTTAGTCACTTAAGTAATTCTAGCACTAGCAGTAAAGTCGCTCTTTACAGATACGCGAGAAAGGGGACCACGTGCAAATAGGAGCAGCATTCAGCACAGCACAGCTTTTGAGCCGCGGGATCCCGAGCGTGCAGGTACCTCTCCACGTACATCTACTTGGTGCAAGGTTTTAGCCTACGATCTAGGTTACTACATATTGGATGTAACACCGGTATACGTCGCCGTGTCCCCAGGCTGGGTTTTTGGTGCTACAGAAGCCATCTTCACTGCTCTTCGGCTTCTAAATTCTCTAGGCAGAATACATAGAGACCATTCGACCAAGCGAGAATCGCGCCCGATGCGAGAAGAATTTGCCCTCGCTTGTCAAGAGAAAAAAAAATTGATAAAATTTAAAGAAATACGGGCCCCATCGATACTTGAGAGTAGCGCAGTACACTAATATCGAGGTTAGATAGTAGACCCACCGAACCAAAACCCTTGACATGTGACGGCATGAGATCACTGTGACCTGGATCTGCCCAGTTAGAAAAGAAAAAAACCAAAGCATGATTTAATCCATGTCGAAAATGTTGTAACGAGGTTAAGTATGCCAAGACAACAAAACATTCACTTGCTAGCGTTGGATATCAAAAAATAAAGGGGCACGAAAAGATTGGATTTCCCTTTATCGGCGGAAATATTATGTTGTAATTATTAAAGGTCAAGATATAGCCTGTCTCCTCTCTGCTAGGGCATGGTAGTTCCATCTTTATCGTAGAAGGCACGCATATCTTATTCGAAATCTCAGCTGAGATATGCCAGTTTTATCTTCCCAACATTATGCTTGTAGTTGTTCCCAACGCCAGTCGCTTTAGAATAAAATCAATCTCGGTTAGCACCATCGAGCTCGCGATAGGCGATGAGCAGGCGACGTGCAAAGTAATGGCACGTAGGCTTGATCGTCGGATCTGTCTTTCGCCGCAAAATGAAAACCCAACATATTTAGGCTTTACAAAATGAGTGAGCCTAAACCAACACAAGCAGCCAGAGCAACGCCACCGACGACGCTACCGTACTGAAGAAGAGACGAAGCTCCGTTTTTGTCGTTTGAGTTTGATGAACCCGAGTCCGAATCACCATCATCACCACCTAGACCATCGTAAATCTGACCCGCACTGGAGGTGGCCGCCGCGCCCGTCTCAGTGGGAGTGGCAGTTGACGATGACGTCGTCTCGTTGACTCGTGTGGGATTTAGAGCACCGCATGGGTGGTTCTGTCGGCAGTCACTGGCGCAGGAGGTATCACTACCGCAGTCTGCCACACACTGGTTGCCCCATTCCTGGCAGATGAAGAAAGGCAGGGTGAGAGAGTATTCAGAGAGATTTGGTGACATGCCATTCTCGCAGACGCAGCCGTACGTCAGGGCCATCTATCTTGAGAGTCAGTATACTTTCTCCGCTGTGTTTGGGGAGGTCCAAGGAATGTAGACGTACAGGGTCGCACTCATTGGTTTCGTAACCTCCGGGTGGAAGCTGCTGGCAAATGATGGGGCATGTGCTCTTCTCTTGTTGACACCAGTTGTCTAGAAAGTTCAAGTTAGAACCACGTGTACCACCATATACGTTGGACAAGGCATCATACCCCTGAGGCTTAACGGAACGCTCGCAGGATCGATGACATACTGCTCCTGGGCTTGGACTGAGGAGAGAAGAAGGGTGGCCGTGGCCAGAAGGGTATTCAGAGACGGCATCTTGTTTCGAATGTTCGTGATTATCGACAAAGCTTCGGTACAGCTTTGGTGTAAACGAGGACGGGAAGTTAACTTTGTCAATCGGGTGTGGTTTGTATTAGCGAGAGATAGGTAGGTATTACAAACAAATAGTATTAGAAAATAAAATGTTGGACGAAGTCTGAGAATGAATGCCAACGGACCAAGGTTAAAAACGAGGGCACCAGGTCAGGGTTGACGGAAAGATAACGAAAGAAGAAGGTTGGAGATGTGTAGTGCAGTGTGCAGTAGGTATATGAGGAAGCTTCTTCTCCAGCCAACCGACCAAGGGGCTACGGGAATATCTCCTCATATCAATTTGACATGGAGAAGAAGAGCTTGGGCAGGGTAAGGTACCATTCGAGGCAGGGGGGGTCATGACAACCTGGTCGACATGACAGTCTGAGGCACTGTACACTACAACGCAGTACAGCTTGTGGCTGCAATGACAGCAAGTAGTCGAGATGAGGCATTACAAGGGTTCCGACAGTGGGTGGCTGCACTAGTGCTCAGTGATGCGACGCCAGGTTCCAGAGCTGACCATGATTCCCAAAGTCATGGAAGGCTTCTATTGGCTATGTGGAAGCAAAAGAATCTCAGACGGCGGACTCATTTTGACTGAATCACCGACATAGAGTCTGTTTGTCGGTAATCAGAGCAGTCGTTCTTATTGTTGATGGTTAAATACTCTGGTCTGATGAGTGTTCCGAGTGTCGTGTATCTGAGCTTCTGATCTGGGGTCAGAGCAAGTCCATGCACAATCCGGATCTCTGCTGACACACTTCCCGCACTGTACCAAGGCCCCCCTACCATCTCTCATACTATACCATCTTAAAATGGGCATCTCTATCTACGCTAGTCTAGTCTAGTTTAGTCGATGCAGCTTGCCACTGCACTAGGTATTCAAAATCCCAATTTGAGCATGGTATGCCCATGTGTACCTTGGAATGTAGAGGCTAATCATCATAAACCTGCCCCAGGCCTCTGATTACTCTTTCTACTCTGTACACTACTCCGTGATGTAGGTATGTATGAAACTCACCTCACCGGCCAAGCGAGAGCACAGAGTGAACAAAAACTTGTTCTGTGCCAAATCCCCCTCCTCAATATATGGGGATAGGTTGGGATGGCTCGTGTTCTACGCCCCTCCCCTCCTTGATGCCACTTGCTTCCGCCGCTACACTACATACATAGTACATACATAGTACGCCGAATACCTAAGTTACACACTATAATCGGTAGAGAATACTTGTACACACACTAATTTGTGCGCAGGCCATCCAAGTCTTCGGTTGATTACAAGTCGCCCATTGGCCAGAATCTCTAGCCACATGCCATATGGGGAAACCTCCTTCGCACTCCGCAGTTGCCCTCCGCACCCTTTCTCGTATTCTCAAAACTCTGCGAGTCTAGCCGGCTCCTATAGGCTCTCCGAGCATCTACTAGCAGTCTTAGACTGCAGACTTAGACTGCAGACTCTGAGGCACGGCTATGCATGAATTGTCCTGCGCGATGGTCCGGCTTGAGTTGAGTGTCCTTGGCCGGCCTTGGCCATCCTAGTATTTCGCTAGCAAACGAGCTAAGTCGTCTACGCTACACTAGAACCATTCGGTCGCCGTCTCGCCGGATCTCCCGCTAACTAAATCTATGCTAATCTAGTTTACCGTGACACGATAAACGTTTGATTCCAGAATCCTACTATGTTGCGTGTCTCGGATCGTATAATATAACAGGCATGCATGTGCGACAACCGATTCAACTTTTCGTAGTCGAAGCAGTACTGCCCGAGCAGATAACAGTCATATATTGACTCTCCACCTTCTCAATATGCATGCACTTGATGTTGATTCCACACTGCCCTCGTTGACGCTAGTCGGCCGTTCATCATCCTAAACATCGCTATATGATTATTCATAAACAAGCAAGTTCCAATCAAGTAGCAACCACTATGATTATCGGGTTCGATTTTAATTTTTCCTCAAGCCACCACACACAAACCCTGATTACGTGAGCTCACGATGTGGAGGCGCCTTCCTACTTGCAATACGGTCGTCCCGTAGTCAGCACTTGTAAGTAATCATGGGATGGCTTAAGACCCAGTAAGTAACCCGGATCACTAAGACAACAAATACGATCAACCTGAGAGGAACACAGATAGTAGGTGCAGAGCGCAGACGTTTACACTCCTAGGTATGGTAATCGCTCCTCGCCACCTCGTAGGAACTAATAGTCAATAGGTGCGTTGCCATTCAGGTCATCATCTGACCTTGGATACGGGCGGCGATGGCTTGCGACAACGTACGAACTATGGGTCTCGTGCTGTCCTACTTGCAGTACCTACGTAATCCTCTGTACTACAATATGAAGCCTGAGTGCTTCTAATGCGGCGCTTAGGCAATGAGCGTCATCTCTTCCCATATGAAAACGCGCCACCTTCCTCTCATCTCCTAGGCTCACATATAACCTCATATCGAATATGCTAAGTTCCCGCAGATGAACTCTTTGCAAGAAAAAAAGTCGAGTATTGATACTTTACATGGATTGCCCATCGGATCTTTCAGACGACAGTTGGGTGATATGCCTTGTACACCTGTAAGGCACCCTCAATGCACTGGATGACACCAAGCGCAATCGTAATCATGAGAACAAGGACGGCTACCCAGAATGTGAACCACCGCTCTCCGTTACGTCTATCATGCCATAACTGTTGTATAGTCCTTGGCGTTGCATCGTCATAGACCTGCTTGAGAATGATCAAGCGGTCCCTCCAGAACATAAAACGTTCTATCTGGCGGCCCTCTGTCCGAAGGTTGCCGCAGAGGGCAACTCGAGGATCAATGAGGCATGGGTTAGATTCCAGGCAAAGTCTTTGGAACCATTCTCTTTTGGCCCTGCTACCCCGAATCCGAGAGCTAAACTCGGATTGTGGGAAAAGCAGGGCCAAGGTCCGAAGGGTTTCCTCGACTAGACCATCCGGGTAAAGAGTACTTCTCTAGTTAGAATAGTTGCGTATATGAGTTACAGAGGTATGATCTAACTTTACTTGGCATTCAAGGAACGATGCATGATGGAACAGAAGAACGGTTGTGTCATCGTTAATGAGTAGCAGGTGATCGGCCAGATTATCCGTAAATTCGACTTTAAGTCCTCCGACAATGTTTATGCTCCAGGCGTCGAAAGATTTGGGAAGCTTGACACGGTGAGCATCAAGGACCGGCGATTTGTCGAATCGTTCTCGGACAAAGCCTTGAAGGTTGCCCTTTTCCCATTTCAGGCATAGGTGTGGGCTTGCTTGGTGTTTAACGACGCCAATCTTCAGCATTAACAAGAGTCTAGCTGCGAGGTCTATCGAGCTGTTACATGCGCTTGCGCTGGCTGTAGGATTAATCTGGGTTAACCGTGATACAATTGCATTTCGGTGGTGCCCCTGAATTAGAAGCTGAACGACCTGAAAGATGTCGTCTACCTTCTGAGTCGCCACGTAACGTCCGTCCGCATCGGTCGCCATAGCATACCACTGTCGCCGGAAGTATTCTACGTAAGCAGACATATCGAGGCATCTATTCGGTTGGCCATTGAAAAGTCTCGTTTGTGAACTCGGCTCACCCCAGAAAGTTTTTCTTACTACTTCGACTGGGGGGAATTCCACTCGGCTCCCAGCAAGCCTTTGTGTGCTTAGGAATGGGAGCATTTTCGTTCAAAAAAACGTAAAGCAGCTAGGAAGGGCCATAGCTCTAAAGAGTTTCCATCCATCCTTAAAAGAGGACTTCAAGGCGGCTCTTATTCACGCCGAATACGGTAGAAAACCAAGAGTGCACTTCCAAGCCTGGTGGCTATGCAATGCAACTAAGGTGTCATCTACTGATTGGTTCTATACCTAGGTACCTGTAGCAATATTTGAGGATGGCGAAACAAATGCGGGGCAGAGTTTCTTCATTTCCCGTCACATAGAACTCTTCCGTATAGTCCAACTCGTCTCCTATCAGTTACTTACTGTCTCATACCAAGTTTCGCGATTTGATCACCAATGGACTGTTACTAACAGGCATACGTTATGCCTATATTGAGATCTCTACCATTGTGGCCCAACCCCCAAGAATCTATTGGGCGGCAAATTTTATCGTCTAGAGTTGGCAGGCGTAAGGTATGGTATCCGCAAGGGCCAGCACTTGAAGCTTTTGAGAAAGTTGTCGAGCCCGAAATTGAGAACAATCTGAAACAATTAGACCTAGGGCGCGCCGAAATCTTCATCAGATTATACATGGTAGGGCGAAATTTAGAAAATGCGAATCCCATGATCATGATTTGTAGCACGAACAAGACAGCACGAGATGCCGCCGAAGCTACTATACGAGAGAGCGGTCTACTGGAAAAGCATCAGGGATTTGGCCTAGGAGCGGCTACGCTACCATTAGAGCACCCAACTCCCGTTCGCCGTTTATCTCCTGATGGTCAAGGCGATAGCGTCCCGGCAGGAAGTAGCACATCCCATGATACCATCTCCTCCTCTCAACAAATATCACCATTCCTAGCGAATCTCCCATTCCACCCCCGGAGTGATTCCTCCACCCCAGATGCGTCATCACCGCTCATCGTTAATGCGCTCATAACATCAGCTGGATCGGGCATTCCCGATCCTAGCACAGTCATTTACGCATCGTCGATCGATCCGCAACTAGGAAGGCGGATATTCTCTCCGACTAAGAATGGTCAAATCTCTCAACATTATGCTACCGCAGGGATCATTATTAAAGTGGGTGAAGACTATTATCAACTCACAGTTGGTCATTTGTTCGAGGTCGAGAGTGAGGCATCCGATGAAAATCAATCGCTCATGAACTTAGATGAGTGTCATTTCGACGGGCAGAGTTCCGACGAATACGACTCCGATTATGAATCGGAAATAACAGGGCGTGGGAGCACAACTCCAGAAGATGCCCAATCCGGGGACGGGTCGTCAAGCGACTCTACGAATGAGAGGCTTAACGACGGTTCCACCGTTGACACAATTCACAACTCATACCAGGAAACCAACATGATAAATCAGCAGCCAACAATTATCTCGCCTCCTCATGAAACACAGAAACCCACCAGTTCGAGCTCTGTTGTTCGAACGAACTCCGCGAATTTAAATATTAAGTTTCCAATCGGTCGTCTACCTCTAAAGAAACCGACTCAGCCAAATATAGACTACGCTATGATTGCACTTAGCAGCGAGTCTGTTAATGCTATGGGCAGGGATATCAACACTTACGATCTTTCCCATCCGCCCGTTCAGGCCGTCGCTGAAATTCAACATAAAGAATGCAACATCATTGTTGTCACTAGTTCCGCCATCATCCAAGGAATCTTGATTCCGGGGAAAATCGCCTATACGGGCTCTCAGCCCCATCGATTCGATAGGCTTGTTCAAATTATTCTTGAACTAGAATTATTCGAAGGTGATTGTGGGTCGTCTGTGCTTGACAAGTCTAGCGGAAGCCTTTATGGTCATATTATCATGGGTGTAGCAGGGACAAAAATAGCGTATATTGTTCAAGCCGTTGATATTTTCCAAGATATTGTTACCAAAACTGGTAAGCTCGTCGGCATCGTCACCAAAAAAGACGTCAAGGAGACAGCATCCCCTTTGCCCGACTCTCATACTCGGGTATCACAACACCCTTCTCGTTCCGAAGGGCGGTACGGCTTATCCTCATCCGAAAGCTCTCACACTAGTGCCAGAAACCCAGTCCAGTCTCTCCCACCCACCACACAAACGCCGAGTGCCATCACCAGGGGGGGTATCAACGAAACAGAGCACCTTTCAGCCAGGCGCCGTGTTCCGGCACCACCAACTCGTTCGAGTCATAGCTCCGGGCGCCATTCGGCCACATCCGCGACTTCCCAATACAGCGCGACAAGTTCGGTGTTCTCGCGCAATTCTTCATCATCAACATCGACAAGTTTAGTGTTCTCGTACAATTCTTCAGCATCAATATCGACAAGAATATCTGCCCCCGACATGGATATAGCCGCCTATGCAGCGGCCGGCTCTTTACCATGTGAATTCGTTGGGTACGGCGGTTGTGAGGTCGTATTTAGAATGGATGATACTGAAGCTTGGATTGAGCATATCATTCAGGATCACTTCCAGGATCGCTTGCCAAGAAGACTTGTCTGCTGGTTTTGCGATGATTATGACTTCGATTCCCGCCCGACGGGAGATCGCCGTCAGAACTTTGACCAACGAATGTACCACATCCACGATCACTTTCTCAATGAAACTAGAACTATCCACGATATGAGGCCAGACCATCACCTCAATCCCCATCTTCACGATTCCGGGCTTATACCGGACGAGACATACCACAGTGTGCGAAGATGGGGTGAGACCCCCCTACCACCTTGGATGCTTGCGCACGATGAGCTCCCACAGAGCTTGACCGACAGAAATTTGTCCTCGCGGATCGAATATAGTAACCCCCATGACGAAGAAAGACAGCGTCGACGGCATCACCGGCATAGAAGTGGAAGGTCAAGACGATGAAATGTGAGCATTCAAGTAGACTCTTAGTGGAAGAAGCATAGGCTCTCGTTGGTGCTACAACTGTATCTAATCCATTCCTACAGTCTAATAGGGCTATTTCATCTACTCTTTACCCCCATCACTATTTTATCCTAAACAACACCCCGGCCTAGTAATTCCCGATAGCGTACAGACACTTGAAGTATCGAGGAGGCGCGGAAGCCCGGAGTCGATATGTCAATTGGATATCAAGTACCGTATGTGGCGAGCCTCCTTTTACGAGAAGGAAAGTGGGCAACACTCCTATATGGTGGTTCTCATAATTTCTCAAGTTTCTCTCCATGCTGTGTTTTTACTTCGCTTTTCGCTGGGCATCCTACCTTTCTTGGTAGCTGCATGATCTATATCTGCGCTGGTGAGCCGCGACAGCGTCTACTCAGGAAAATAATAATAATAATAATAATAATTAACGGTAAGCTCGTTATTTGAGAGAATAATATGTATATTATATGATCTAGTTACTGTCAATGAGAGCCGCCTCCGTTGTGTTGTACCTAGGTCATAGTTTCGCAGGAGCATCGTGAAGCCATGGAATTATTTAACGTACACCGTGATTAACCTAGCGTAAGAGGTCGCCCATTACACCGAAGACCCTTAAGGGTCCGAAATAATTTCTCAATTCGATGAAAGAAGAAAACCATTCTACAGACGCAAAGTGTAGGAGCCAAGTAGGGAAGTAATGTAATGGTAGAGTAGCACAGCCACCATAGCCACTTCACCGGCCACACAGTGCATAGACCAGCCATGACTACTATGACTCCGAGGTCAGCAGATATTTCAGCCTCAACTCCTCATGCTTGATAATAGTCAACTTTCAGCTTCCAACTCGCGAGTCGATGGCATCGCCAACGCAACGTTAGCTTCTAATGTGCAGAGTGGAATGAATTGTACGTTTCTCACTCGGTGTGATCAGCAGGGTACTTCATTCCTCTCTCTTTCCTCGCTCCGCAATTGAACGACTTCCGCTTCCCCCCTCCGACCCCCAAACCGGGATCGGCACTGGTATCACAAAGTCGAAGGTCTAGATTGACCTACTTAGTTAGTGTATGCGGCTCTCTTACCCACCGCCTACGCCGCAACATCGGCAGTTAAACTATTGTTACCCACCTATACATCTGTCACCTGCCATTTATTAGTAGGGGCTTAGCCTTCCGATATTAACTTCTCAGGGCGTCCTCCGTTATGCGGGTCAGCACGTCGGATGTAACGGAGAGGCGAATGTGCGAGCTGGTGGCCGGCCCCATTCGCGCTTTATGTGGCACGATGATTTCGGAACGCTATAACGATTCGATCGCGTGTTTGATTATTGCCCGGCGCGTAGCTTATCAGCCAGGTAACTCACCAGACTGTATATCCTAGTCACCTAGTCCTAGGACATACCTCACACACCGTCTGGAATACGCCTTTCCCCACCAATCTCGCACTTTCTACCCTCGGTCTCATCGTTGCGGCTATCCGCAACAACGTAAGGCTAGAGCCGCCGTTTGCAGATGGTAGCGAGGTGACGTGATCATTTCGTATCTTATCGAGCTGAACTTGAGATGCTCCTACTCGGGTTAGCCACCTATACCCAGGGAATAGGAGCTTCTAGGTAGACTAACTTTCAGCTTATGCCTATTGGGCCGTATACTGACGTATCCGGAGCACTTGGCAGGCAGTTCGGCGGAAAGCCACATTTTGGAGGTTAGGTTCGTGCCCGGAGCTAAGCTTATCCTAAGCCACGTTAAGTAAGGCAGACCGTGCGCAGCCGCATAGAAGGAACTATGATAGAAGGCTCTGTCTGAAGTTTTTTTCTTCACGCATACTGCATTCCTTTCATTTATTCCCGGTTCTGTCCCAGGTTGTATGGCTTAGCTTGAACGTCGATCTATGGCTAATTCCCAAGAGCGTCGTCGCGGCGTCTTGTCGCACTAGGCCGCGCCATGGTCTTATTTGCATACTTAGGCGTCCCAACCTAAACGAAGCTATATGGTCAGGGGCGCACAACCACCTCGCCGAAGCTCATGGAATCAAACGGACCTACATATATAGAAAAGAGGGTAATAGCTGCCTGTTGTTTTTAGTCGATAACTATCCTACGCGTGCTATATCATAAGGCTTTGATGATAGACTATCAACCTTGGGAGAAACTTACCATGTAGTACACGTGATAAACGAAGCCACACAATAGGCTACGGAGCATGCATGTATTGATGACTCCTTGCCGATTCTCTGTGTCTCCCGACCGATTTTCAATCAAATGACGAGACCTACAGGTCGGCCACCAACAAACGTACACGTGTTGGGCTGTCGCGTCTCATAGAGCATATCGATTCATCTGCATAGTGACGGCATCGCTCAATGTTTTCCATTTCTATAGGCCTCGTTACCTACCAGTCGACCATTATGTTTCTTGGCGAACCTGCCTAATCATGCCATGCTATGCCAATGCGGACAGAGGCCTCCCTCCCAGTCTACAATTATCCCGCGGATCTGTCTGAAACGCATCGTCAGCCCCGACATGATGCCTCGTTCATGTGTTGGGCGCGCACCAGAAGGGGGATGTAGTACAATTTCGGTCTACCTCTCGTGATTGATTCCTCTACTACTATGTACACCCAGTTCCGATCTAGTGCTGTCGTCCACCCTATGTGCATACTATGTCATGCATCCCTAGTAGCCAATTCCATCCCTAAAACGCCCATCTACGGTACACTATACTATGGTGAATTTCATGCATGAACTTAATTGTTTCTTAGCTTGATTGGTATGCACATATTTTGTTCCCGGGCCATTGGCCTATACTCGGTCCTCTCGTCTTGATTCCGCTATCAAGTCATTGCTTCTTTTGCCCGACTACCCACTGTCCTCCCCGGGGTGCGGGGAAGTATATGTCCCGATACAACGTCAGCACCCTATAAGGTTGCTCTTACATTAAGCCACATGTGAAGAGTAAGACGGTTTGATAATCTACCATGATAAAAGATATAGTGCACACACTGCTCTAGTCACCACCTTCCCAATTGGGGAAATGCATCATGCACGAGTCTGATTGGGTACCAAGATATATTGATATGAAACGAGCGAAAACACTGGACACCACTGCCTAACACCCTCTCATTCATAGCCGCTAGTCACTTGGGTGGCTTGAGTATGAAAGCATCGGGAACGAGAGGACGCGGCTCAACCATCTTAATCGAGAAACCCCGGTCAACCTTTCCAAGTATCTTCTTGAACTCTTCTTTAAGTTCTTCTGCTGTTGCACGTTCCTTCGCTTCAATCACAATGAGTTTGCGGGCAATCAGATCGATGAGGTCTGCCAGCCCAGTACCTTTGGCACACCGAGGGTCATCTCTGAGTGCTTTGAGTCCCTCGGATACAGCTGGGTGGAATTCCACATGTCTTCCTATGCATTTATAGTAAGCTGCCTTGTCGTCATGTTCTCTTCGGATCTCTCTAAAGACACAAATCGTTTTGTGCCCATAGAGAAACCAGATGACAAACTCCATAAATATGCATCCAACCGACCATATATCGTATCTTCGACTCCTTGGCTTTCCCTCGCCTGGCGCCATATCCTCATCTCTTTGCGCTTCTGGAGCCCGGTAGCACAGTGTGCTAGCCTTAGTATCCGTTCCACGCTGTCGTAGATCTGTTGCTTGTTGATGTAACCTTGATATGCCGACATCTGCAATAACAAATCTCCCGCGTTCGTCCCGTAGGATGTCAGGATCATCTGAGTTCTGAAAGTGGAAGATATTCTCGGGTTTCAAATCCCCGTGTCGGCAATTCGCCTCGTGTAAAACGAACAGAGCGTCAACGAGGCCAAACAGCTGTTGAAAGCACCACTTGAACATCACGGGGTCTTGTTTTAGGAAGGCGTCGGAATTGCGCTCCCAGAAATCGTAGAGGTTTCCTCCATCGGCCAAATAAACAACAGTGTAGCACATACTGCCATGTTCAACAGTGGCAAGATGTCGGATTAAATGGGGATGGTTGAGTTCCTGGAGCTTTACCAAGTTCTCCTTCTCCTTCTCGAAATCTTGCCCTGGTTTGAAGCATTTAATAGCAACTTGAGGGTCATTCTCGGCCTTAGGCATCTATAAACGCGCGTTAGTGTACTTTAGATCACGTATGTGCCCAGGAAACACGTTTGGATTTAATACTCACTAGGTGGGACGCATGAAGCTGAGCTTTGTAGATAGCGCGTGCGTTACTAGGTGATAGGTCCTCAATATTGTAGACCGGTAAAGGAACACGCCCATCAACAGCGATATGTTCGCCTCGCGCAGAGAACATTGGTGCGAGGACTTGCAGTTGAGAATGGATGAGGCCCTTAATCTCACTATCTGCCCATTTTGAAAAGGACTTGAACTCTTTGCCTGGGACTTGGCAAGAAACTAAGGTTTTCGAGCGCTGTTTAGAGTCTTGCCTTTTAAGCGGGAGATGCGAATCTGTGAGCCCCTCGCATAGGAGATCTCGAGCGGCGGCTTCTTTACCACAGAGTCCAAGTAACCCAAGCACTCTTGTTACTTGTTTACCTTCCTGATTGTAACGAGAGTTTTTAACCAGACCATGCCATGATCGGTTGAAAATTCGACGCCAGGTCTGGCGGTGCTCTGCCATGTTGATTTCTGCAGTGATTGCCTCATCCATCGTGGCTAGTGGTATGAACGGGCCACCTAAGATTCTGTCTGTGCCACCACATTCCTTTTGATCTAGTCGGTGATATAACCCATCCCCAGCCGACGAGGTCGAACTCTGGGAGGACTGTCCCAATGATTTGATAGATGAGGAGCTAGAGGGATACGAGTGTTGGGACGAACCCCTTGATGCTGAACGAGGTGGGGAACTCATTGTTTGATTATGTCTTTAAGAAAGTTGTTTTGGATAAAGTCGAAACCCACGAACTGATGAGATAAGTTTTAGATAGATTTGATAGTATGGCTGTGTAGAGTTTCTGAGGGGTAATGTGTTACTTTATACTACTAGACGGCCACGACAGGGCGCGAACCATACGTCATCACTCTCGTGTTGTGCTCAACGGTAGGATTCATAGCAACTACCTTGCTGTGCTGCCTTGTTCAGGCTGATCCGTTGTAGGTCTCATGGTGTGTGCTGGATGTGGTCAGCGTTGCCTACATCGGGCACCGCGGTAGCCAGTTAACGGATCGCACACGCTAGCATGATCCCGGGTCTTTGATCGGCGGATTAACATATGACGATTTAATGCCTTCTTCTCAGCTCTACGGTAGCGTACCGACTATGTAATAAGTCCCAAGAAACAAGGCTGCTACTATAGGTAAGTTCTCCGGAATTTATCAATCCTACACTAGCTACCTAGTCTACCTCCTAACCTACCTAGGCAGTAATCTAGAGATCTATAGGGGTCGCACTCACACTACTAGTTTATACTAACCTAGGTTAGGTTAGTGTAGGCACGTTACTTGCATCGTGGGGGCGGAGTCGTGCCCCGAATCAACTAAGCAAGCATCACAGCATCTTCTTCAAAGCAACGCAGGTCATAACGAGCACCTTCTCCTGTCTCTATCACTATTCTATGATACTTTCTTGTGGTATACCAAATAGACGTTGAGCTTAGCACAAATGCCATGTTTAGTAATTCAATTACAAATCTTGCCTGTCTCACCAGCAGTATGGCCTGTTGGATTAAGGAACGTTAAATGTATACGTATCTCCCTTCTTTTCCTGCTTTTCCTCTCGCCCTTCGTCTCGCTGTCGTTCCTGTTCTTCATCTTCTTCTCCCACCTACATTGCTACATACCATCAAGTCGGCGTGATCGTGCACGACTGCGGCTTGCGTCTACACCTATAAACCAATCGTTCGCTTCAGAGGTACACTTCTATGTAACGGCGTCTCCGACACTTTATTGGATTGATGCATACAGCTATCTAAATCGTCGCCGGCCGGCCCATTCGCCAATGAATCACCGGATGAGCAACGCCAAATCGGGTCGTCTTGGAATAGTCGAGCGGACGCCGCGATGCTAGTGCTGATGGAAGTGTCAACACCCTCTCCAAAAACTAAAGCTTGCAAGTTGAGGCTCTGCTAGGCCCAATCACAATATCCGCCGGTATTTAATCAGTCCACTTTGACTTACTATATCCCGATAACAGGGTTGCAGAGGCTTGGCTCCTGCATATCAGTTGATATACCCAGCCCCTGTTGGGTACTAATTACTACCAAACTAGTATAGGCAGTACTATAGTACTCAGTATATAGTGGCAGAATGCATTGTGATTACATGCAAATCGCAGACGCCATCACCTTGCTGGTAGGGCGGGGCAATGGCCAGGCCCGCGCGGGGTAGCCCGCAATACATGCAGATTCCAGCAATGCCACACGGTATCCAGAACCAATCTCCTGGTTGGGTACCAAGTTCCAGGTGTGGCACACCCTTGGGATGAACTTCTGAGTATCGAAGATGCATTATTTGATATACTGAACACGTAGGACATCGGTAGGCTTCATCGATTCTTGTGCAATTTTCCTGTGTCCAGCCTCAAAGCTCTTCCTCCACTTGCATACACCCCTGTCTATTTCGGAATGCCTCCACCAATAATTGCTCGTTCTTTTCGATCAATCACGAGTCAAATCGGCCTGGCCAGGTCAACATCCTGCTCTCAAGAGATTCAAGCCAATATCCAGAGCAAACTTGTCCAAACCGGTTTTGTTGAACTTGCCCAAAGAAGTTCTAAAGGCCAATTCCTACCAGAAAGCTCACTGCTCAAAGTAGTCGAGGATATAGACTTTGACCGCTTGTTGCCTGGGGCTTCTAGGGAACTAATCAACTTCATCCGAACAAAAGCAATAAAAGTTTTTCTAATCGCTTTGCTATCCATTGACGACCGCCCTCGGCCTAGATTAGTGGAGGTGGCCAAGAGTTTTCAAAAAAATGGAATGACGGACGAAAATCTCCCCGTCAAGGACATCACCAAGCCCGGCATATGTCTTCATCCAGATAGCCATATTCGACGTCAGCGCGCAAAGTCCCCCCGCACATGTAAAGCAGCTTGCCAACATGATCCAGCCCTGAATTCATTCCATTTGAAGGAATGGAGCAAGGCTAGTTTCCAGGCCTTTCTCCGTGAGCAGTGGATATTCCTCGCCCCCGTGTTTAAAAAACACAATGCCGAACAGTTCAAGAAAGAGCTTCCGGGAGAGACCATTCTGCCCTTTACGTGGGGAGCCCGAGAACCTCTAGGTGGTCACTTCAGCAATGTTTTCCACGCAAAACTTCATGTAGCGCATCAAGATTCATGCGACCCAGTACGCTATCCGAAAACCAGACAGTATTTCCCCGTCGTATCTACTTACACTCCCACAGAATGAGTCAGAGTATTTAGAGGTCGCTCTAAAAGAACTCAAGCCTCCAGAAGGCGAGAAGGATTACGATGCGGAGACTTCATGGCGGCTTGAAGTTGCTGCATTGAATGATATCGGCGAGCTGAAAGACGACCATTTTATTCATCTCATTGGTGCGTTCAAGAAGGACGCGAGTTAGTATTATCCTATGTAATTTTTCCCTATGCTCTTTCCATAAGTAGCTGAACACAATCTCAAAGACTTTAGTACTTACTCTGGGCAAAATCAACGCTGACGTTGCATGTTTAAGAGCACTATATTATGCTCGAATGGGCTAATGGTGGTACACTGCGGGACTTTTGGCAAAGGGAAAGTGAAGCGCATCTCAATCTTGATAAGCAGCGGATCAGGGAATTCTTAGACCAGCTTTGTGGCTTGGCTGATGCACTTCGCAAATTACACGGTACGAATACGCAAACCGCCACAGGCCTCGCAGAGGCGGCCATGAAGAACTCAGCTTCCACCAAAAACGGCTCGCGACCGTTCGATTCGAAGCCTCAATCTTCCTCTTTTAAGGCTGGCCCAGGCAATGGCTTGCCATCAGGTGCAGACGATGTGCCTACGATTGATGGTGACGTGAAGCATTGGCGCCATGGAGATCTCAAACCCGATAACATCTTAGTCTTCAAAGATTCAACGTGGCTCGGTACCTTGAAGATAGCGGATCTTGGACTAGCTAAGCAGCATCAATTTGCTACAGAATATCGGCATCAAGCTACATCTACCAAACACGCAACGCTGCATTACAAAGCGCCTGAGGCTGTAACTAATATGAAAGAGCCAAGATCCCGCCGCTATGACGTGTGGTCAATGGGTTGTATCATTTTGGAGTCTATCATCTGGCTTCTTTACGGCTCTCAGGGGCTACGTCAATTCTATCACGAAGGTAACCCCTTCAAAGGCCACCCGCGGCGGGCTCTTTACTTCACAATCAGCAGTCGCCCAACCGACAGCGGCTCTGAGCTTGTTGCCGATGTAAGCGAAATAGCGACGCATTGGATTACAGAGATGCTAGAAAAAGATCCAGAGTGCACGCCATCCACTGCTCTTGGGCAATTGCTCGAATTGGTTAGAGATAAGCTACTCGTGGTAGCAATTCCTGGTAGATCAAAGCCCGACGAAGCCAACTATCGCGCCACATCTGGAGAGCTACATAGCAAAATTGAGATTATTAGGAAAGCCGCGGAACAAGACGACGAAATTCTATTCACGGGCACGGATCGGAGACAAGTTAAAGCCCCTATGCCTTTTAGCACATCCAAAAAAGTTATCCCTAAGCCGCAGGCTAGACAATCACAAGATTACCTAGGAGTTCATCATTCGCTAACGTACGAATCATATAAACGCGCAATGGTAAGCCCATTAAATGATTCGAACAACGCAATTCAATAGCTGACAGTTTTCCTCTCTCCAAGAATGTATGCCAGCTATCACCTTTTGATATAATATTGAACACTTGCTAACTGGTAATCCGATTGATGCTCAAGAATGTAAGTACCCCCGCTTGACTAACGCATAAAGATTTTTTTTATTTTTATTTTTTTTTTTTAAAAAAAAGGCTGATCTAGGCGGTAGTATGTAAGCCGTAGGAAACAAAACCTCTGAAGATGTGGTTGGAATCAATTACTAATCACGATCATCGGTCGTTCTTCGGTTATAGGGAGTAAGTTTCCTATGCCAATGTTCGAAGTACCAATACTAACCTAATATGTACAGCATGTAAGTGAAACCACTACCGCAAATTATGCCGCATTGACTAACCTTCAAACCCTCAACTGCCTAGGTGGTGAGTTTCGTTTCCTAGGTTATATTTAAGGATCCGATAGAATATTTACACTAACTGTCGTGGTGACCAGAATGTAAGTGGCCTTATACGACACACGAACTGAGACTCATCAAGTGTAGTCAGATAATTGTTGGAAATTCTCCGAGGATGACGTAATCTGTACGCGAATGATAAAAAACAAGGGATTTAACCTCTTGTCCAACTTTCCAGAAAGCACAACGCCGACATCACTATGCGAGCGTTGTGGTACTCTCGACTTCGGAATATCTGGCTTGATTACGAGTGAAAAGCCTTCTTCACTAGCATTGAGAGCGGAAGGATGTGCATTGTGTCGACTACTTCTACATAGAGACATCGCAGAAATTTGGAGAGTTGAGGGCGGACTTACAGACCACGCAGGAGGAATGCCGATCTTATCTATTTATAGGATGCCTTGTAAGTAAACTAAAGGTGAAAATCATTTAACTTAAGGTGCTAACCATCATTTGTAATAGCCATGAAGACCGGTTCAGACAGGCAAACGACAGACATCCCGATAGGGTTACCGAAGCTTCCCGATATCTCAAGTCAAATGTACTTCGAGATTCTTCGTCAATGGTTAAAGGATTGTGACGAAAACCACAAGGATTGCCTGGCAAAGACAGAGGGTTCAGTCACTAGGATGCCGACTAGATTGATCGACGTTGAGGAGGAGGGCTCGCAACGCGTCCATCTTCTTGAGACTCAACACGGCCAGCTACATTTTCGATACATCGCTCTATCTCACCCGTGGGGGAATGAGGGCTTGCATAATCATTACTCCACTACACGAGAGAATATTACGAATCACAAAGATGGAATAGATATCGACAAACTTCCGTGTACCTTCAAAGACGCTATTCAAACAACGCGAAAACTCGGCGTGCGATATCTATGGATTGACTCACTTTGTATTGTACAAGGAAAAGGTGGCGACTTCGAGGAAGAAGCGAAACACATGGAGGCAGTGTTTTCTTCTGCATACTGTGTAATTTCCGCAACTTGTGCAAGTGGGACATCTAGTGGGTTCCTCAAGACTAGAGAGGAGAGAAAGGTAATCAAGTTGGAAAGGCCTGGAAAACCTCCATTATATGTCTGCGATGCTATTGACGATTTTCAGGGGGACGTTATCGAGGGACCATTAAATAAAAGGGGTTGGGTCTTGCAGGAAAGAGTGCTAGCGCGACGAACTATCTACTTTGCGAGGAAGCAGACTTACTGGGAGTGCAGACGGGGTATTCGCTGTGAAACACTGACTAGAATGACAAAGTGAGTCACCTAATACCTATCTTGCCGAAGCCTAATACAGGTCATCACAGCCATGTCCTTCAGGTTAATCGCTAACCGGCCGTTCTCTAGCGCCCAAGCTGCTTTACTCAGCAATCCTGAATTCGACAGCATAACCAGAAGTTCAGACAAGGCTTTGCAAATAACCCTCTACGAGCTCATATATAAGCAGTATTCAACGCTGCAATTCACTAGAAGTTGTGACAGGCCTCTAGCGATTGCTGGGTTGGAACAACGCCTCATCCGCGCATTTAACACCGAGGGCGGATACGGCGTGTTCGCTTCGTACTTCCGCCGGGGTCTACTCTGGCAGCGCGACGTTTCTTTTGCGTCGCAAGTTATGAAGCCAATCCAGTTCCCTACGTCACAGAAATACAAGATACCCTCCTGGTCCTGGATGGCGTACGAGGGTGCTATCACCTTTATGCCTCTGCCATTCGGCGAGACAGAATGGGAAGAAAAAGAAGTCCAGTCTCCCTGGAACCCTATAAGCCCAGTTTTGAGCTCATCATTGCGCTCAAATCATAGTTCCAACATAGCTTGGCACACTGCTAATACCGAGGAGAAGACTGATCTCACAGTGGTCGCTAGAGATTTCTTAGACTCAGCGGATAATCACATTGTATATGACAGAGGAGAGAAGCCGGCGGATCAGGTTGTGAAGTGTGTGGTGGTTGGCAAAAGGAAAATGAAAGCAGAAGTTGATAAACGGATTCATTATGTGCTAGTGGTTGCTCAAAAAAGGGGTACGGGGTACGAAAGAATAGGGGTTGGGTCCTTACCCGGGAGCTCAATTACCCTCGAAGGAGCCGGTGTTCGGACGCACGTCTTCTGACATGGACGCAGTGTGCAAGCTAGCTCGCATATGTATTAGCCTAGGAAATGGCAGAAGTGCTACTCATCAGGTGGAAATTCTGTTGCACGAATATTCAAACTCTCGCGATAGGTAACCCTTGACTATACCTCTTCACTCCACCGGTAGAGTAATACTCTCTAGACTCTCTCGCATTATTTACAGCACCCACTTCATTCGCAATTTGTACTATACGTGGAGTCACTCTCTCTCTGTCTATAGCAATAGGCTATCTAGTAGGAAGATCCCTGCTTATCGTATCGCGACGGTGTGCCTAGTTAAACAGTGTGTATATTTCTTCATTAGGTACTGGTTAACATCACTCACTTACTTAATTCATGAATAAAGTGCTTACGAGTTTGAAATTTCGACTTTAATTAGGCACATGCCAAGCAACCATTCTAGATTATGTGCGATATGTTTTTGATAAGTAACACTTTCTCCCAACAACTCTATCTTTTCTCCTAGCCTAACCTACCTAGCGATTCAACAGAAGAAAAAGACCCCAAGCCCCCCCCCCCCGCTATTGACCCCTGTCTAGAGATCTTCATGCCCATTCCCTTCGCCAAGATCTGCAGGGGGCTGCGGAAACTCGATGAGGATTTTTGGTTCGCCTGTCAACTCGAACTCGATCTGATCCCGGGTCGGGACATCGAGCAAGACTTGGTACTTCCCGGAGTACAACACCGTGTTTCCGATCTCGTCGACGCGGGCCAACTCCCCTAGCTTGATATTCAACCTAGCCTCACTCGTCTTACCTGCAGCGATGCTCTTTAGCCGGGTGAATGCCGCTAGTTCTTTGATCGGATGCGGCGCTGGGCCGTATTCTCCAGACAGGAAAGCCAATGCGACAAAGTCGGACGTCGCGTTGCCGGTGTTCTCTACTGAGATGTCAATGGGATCGAAGTCGCACAGGTCCAAGTATCGCAGCCCGCAATCCTTCAAAATGGCGTCGATTTCGTATTGCTTATTCGCTACGCCGCCTTGTTTAAAGGTTGCGTTAAATGTTGTATAGTGCAAGCCGAACCCGAATGGGAGCACGGATTCATTATACCACTTATACGTCCTGCCGGGGTTCGAAACGCTTGGTCTAAGAGTCATGTCTGTCAGCGGCACTTGGTTAACGTAGTCCGCTGGGTATACGGTGGACGGCAGCCTTCCGGCAGGGGCGGATTTGCCGGTTAGGATATCGAATACAGCGGTGCCCCCGTCTTGTCCGGGGAAGCCAGCCCAAATGACAGCAGAGACATTGCTGTTGGTGAGCAGTGGCGTGTCGTCATTTTGATCTCCTAGCTCGACGACAACGCACGGTTTTCCAAGGGCGCACAAGGTTTGGATGAGAGACAATTGAGCCCCCGGCCAAGCTATCGCGTCACGGTCGAGGTCTTCCGACTCGATACTCAGGTCGTTACCGCCGAAATATACAATAATATCCGATTTACTGGCAGCTTCCAGTGCCGCAGTAGTCCAAGTGTCGTTGGCCGAAGCCGACTGGTTAAGTGGCCCTGTAGCAGTTAAGGTCTTGAACCCCAGTTTCTGCGCGGCGTCTATGGGCGTGCGGTAATAGGATGGAACGCCAGCATACCCGCCAAGCATGGCACGGTTCCCTGGCGTCGGGGCTGCCCAGAAGCCTATTAAAGCTAAAGACGCATTCTCGTTCTGAAGTGGAAGTAGGCCGTTGTTCTTCTTCAGCACAATCCCGTCAACGGCAGACCGAAGCGCCAGTTCTTGAGCTGCTGTAGTATTGACGTCTTTCCATGCGAGAGATCGGTATGATGTTCCTTCGGGAGCATCGAAGTATCCCGCCCTTATCAACCCTTCGTACAACCGGCGCAACGCACGGTCCATGATGGATTCTTCAAGAAGAGTCTCATTCCAAGCCCCCGCGACGTCGGTATTGGACCCGACTTCGCATATTGTGTCCGTTCCGGCATTCAAAGCTATCGCTGCTGATTGCGCTGCCGTTTTGGTATAATTGTGGTCCTCGTGGAAGTTCAGAATGGCATTGCAGTCGCTAGTCACATATTGATTCTCGTCATTCCATTCCCAGAAGTCCCTCAAGACGGTTTCCATCAGGTACGTCGAGCCGCACGCAGGAGTGCCGTTGACAGAATTGTAGGAGCACATAATGGACTTCACCTTGGAGTCGCGAGCGCATTGTTGGAACGGCGGCAGGTAGTACTCGACGAGGTCTTGCATTGTGACAATCGCATCAAACTCATATCGCGTGAGACCATGCCAACGCTCCAAATCGTATGCTGCATAATGCTTGCAAGTGGCAATCACCTTGGTGGTATTTTCAGTTCCCTGAAGGCCGTCGATTAAAGCCTTCACGTACTCCTTGATGCGGAATGGATCTTCCCCTGGAGTTTCCGACCCCCTGCCCCATCTTGGGTCCTTATAGGGGTTGATGTTAGGAGTCCAGTAGTCCAGACCCGCTCGCCCGGCGTTGCTGAATGCTCGTGCCTCTGTGCTAACGGCCTCCGCGACGGCGTGGATGAGCTCATCGTCGAACGCGGCCGACATCAAAATGGGGCTGGCGAAGGATGTAGCCCCAGAGTACTCGCCCGAAGCGCTGAACGAAACTCCCGGAGACCCCGCTACTCCATGCAACGCCTCACTCCACCACTCGTAGGGGGCCAGACCTAATCGTGCGGTGCCGGGACTGTTGCTGTTGCATTGTCAGTAGTGAGGAAAACCCAACTTCAGGGGCAATTACTTACTTGACTAAATTCGCGAGCTTTTCTGTGATGTTCCAGGCTTTTATCAGTGCTGCTGCCCTTTCGGCAGGAGACGCTGTGCTATCACAGACTAGATTCGACGTCAGGGCTTCAGGGCCATTGACGCAGTCAGGGAACACGAGCGTCGCCGCCGTGATGGCATTGAAGAGCGCTGGGAGCGCGACAAGTTGGTTGAGATGTTTCATCCTAGATTTGCTATCACGGGAGCCGTGAGTGTATTCAGACACTAAGAATTGGAGATTTACGGATTGTCTCGCGGGCTTCAACAACCACCCAGCGAATACTTCACTTTCAGACAATTCAACAAGAAATAAAGTAATCCCATAGGGGAAAGGCACGAGCTATTAAGCATAGAGAATCATTTTATGATTCCAGCGAAATGCTTCCAGGGTCTCATTACGTCAAGTAAATGAGACTTGCATATTGTAGCATCCGCTACTCTTTACCCCGAGGGGGATTTTTGGAGATCACCTTACAACGTTCTCCAATTGAGCATGTATAGTTATTCAGCTATTGCCACCGGTGAGTGAGGAGGCCGGCATTTATCCGGTTTGTTAATTTCACCTAGGTACCACATATTGGTCTCCAATAGTAGAGAGCACGGGATCCGGGGCCGTGATGGGGCTGCTTGGTCAAGCCCGAGACCACGTTATACGCTCACCTCTAAATAGGAATCCTTGCGAGCATCGACGACTGCAGTCAACGACTTAGATGGCAACTAGCTCACGATGTATGATAACATATGAGCCGTTCGAATAAGAAATTATTCCGATCACCAGAATCAAACCCATAAAGTAAATGCAATCATACCAGCATATAACCCGCAGAGCTAGGTTGCACCCGCTCGTATAACAAGCGGGGAGGTTAATATGGGAAGATCTCTGCTCCGCACAGCACGGTACATGGAGATTCACAATGCGTATTCGCCCTGGATACGCGTATACGCTTGGATGATCCTCTATATGTACCTGATGCCGAGACCTCGCCAAAGCAGGGTGTGCGATGGATGTGATCGCTCTGCATTGACAACCCACACAGACTGCCACTGTTCCCCGCAAAGCGTTCGACGATGCTTCCAAAATTCGTGTTCGGGCTCGGTGCCGCGCTGACCGGTTTCGCCACCCTCGGCCATGCAGAATGTACTCGTGAGGGGCTCCTCGCGGCTGCCGGCAGCTACCTAGCGGCGCAGGCAAGCGGGAGCATATCCGGCCTGAAGCTGTCGGCGACGAACTTCACGTATCAGCAGAATAACAAAAAGGCCGACATCAAGACCGGCGTGCTAAGCCAGGCGCTCAACATCAATCTCAACCGATCCACGGCGGACACCACGGCCTGCGCGAGCTACACGATGCTGATCTCGTCGGGGGGGTCCAAGCCCTACGTCATCTCGACTCAGATCCGCCATGCAGACGGTGACGCGGACACCATCTCAGCGATCGACAGTATCGTGGCGACGACGGGGGACCTGTTCTTCAACGCCGCGCAGACGCTGTCGTACATCCAGAAGGAGAACTGGGGCACGCTGGACGAGAGCCGGCGGGCGAACCGCACGGAGCTGAAGAGGGTCGGCGACGCGTACCTCGACATGTGGACGGATGCCAAGGCGGCCGATTCCATCCCCTGGGGCACGGACTGCGAGCGCGTCGAAGGCTCTGCGCTGACGAAGCCGTGTGGCGCGTCGCTGCCTCGCGGGGGAAGCGCGACGAATAATGGGAATAGGAGGTATGTTATCGACGAGACGGTTGGGTCGGTCGAGGTGCTTTGTTCGTTCGATTCCCTTGGTAGCTTGCCTGATTCACATGAGATTCGGCTGGAAGGCGGCAAGGTGAAGTATGTGCATACGGTTACTGTGATGAGATGAAGGAGTATTTAGCACTGAAGCCATGTCGAGATAGCTTTCAAACTGGGAGAGTTAGTCTACTAGGCAGGACTCTATTCTGTTCTTCTATTTTAAAGCCCTTCCTTAAATTTCGAGCCCGAGTGACTTCTGTAAGTACTTGGCTGAAGGTCGTACTAAATAGATTTTACGACTCATAGTGCCCCGCGTATTATCGGCATCTCACGAGCTAGTTACAAGCATTCGGGGCGGGCGTGCTCTTGTCATAATCAAGAGGCATCAAGTTTAGGATCGCGTGGGTAAGCCATTGACTAAAATTCCGATCAAACAGAGGCTAAGTATCAGATCTCTATTCTAGACCGAATTCTTCCGGATAATGACAGGACTACCCGACCTTGTGGGGTGTAATCGCGTTTCTTCCTAACGTAGGTAGACAAGTGCCTAGTGAGCAGAGTGAGATGGAAAAAGTAGGATGGCGCTGTAATTATCCGTGACACAAGTTATACCTAGAAATTGAGCAAAAGCTCCAACGGTGTATTTCGATAGATATGACGAGCTGAAATGAAAAATCAAGTTCTTTTGGAATATCCCGAAGCCCACAGTAACTAACTAGACTACAATCTGACGATACCAAGACAAAATAGCCACCATTACATTTACCGAAAGTTGTACATATGAACACCAACATCAAATTAGCAACCCTTCTTGTGACCGATCCGACCCTGAGACTCTTGTTGAATAATGCGTTGTAGGTGTAACAGTTGCCTCTCTTGGAGTAACCTTGCGCGCCTATGCTGGGCAAGCACGACGAGCGAAAGGAGGATGGCTCCCATACACAGTCATTCCACGTCCCCTGCGAGCACTTTTGATTTTCTCATTTGGGCACGTCGCGGCGACGACGGCACTGGAGAACCAGTCGCTGCCCTCTGCATAGCCCTCACATACCGCTTCGATGGTCGCGCCTCTTCTTCGGCCCGTTCGACTTGGGAATCAAGAAGCATGTAGCCCTGTTTAAGAACTTCACTACCATATGAAAACCCTGGCCAGATCAGGGTAACTTTATTTGCCGATTTTAGGGAATGCATTGACGGCTTTGAGCCGAGCCCGTTCGGCTTTCCGTTGGCTTGCGACTTCTTGCCTACGCCACTGTTTTCAAGCTCTACTGGGAGCCAGTACTTTTCCGTATCCTCCTCCGTCACTGTGAAGGGCTCGATCTTCGCTTTGAGCGATCGCAGAGTATCCCAGCTCTTGGCCGCCAGTTCGCAAACTCTATGAATTTCTTTCAGGAATGCTTCATGGTGGCCAGAGATGACCAAGTGATACATATCACTGAAAATTTCGTCGGCTATATCAGCAGCCTTTCGGAGCGCAACCTCCCTTTGCTCTTGGGGAGAAATCTCTAGAAGCACACTCCGCAAGTGCAACTCTCTCCTAGGATCAGTTTCCGATAGGTTTGATAACAACAATGTGAATGGGTCAATTCCAGTTGGAAGGTTATGATTTCCATTACTAGTATGATGTGGCATATAGAATGGGATAAAGATTTGGTCCGCCAGTCGGGAACCCAAGAGACGCAAAAAGGCCGCAATTCGGACCCTTTTTGCATGAACAGAGTTCGATGCTGGCATGGGGATTGGCGAAACTAGGTATATAATCTCATCGAAGGCTTTTGTATTTATGAGAATTTCTTCTGGTAGGTCTTCTGTGAAGAATTTAAATGCCACCATCCTGGCGTAGCCATATATCTTGTCAATCTCCCCCAAGCTAGTACTATGCTGTTAGTATTTACACCCCCAACTAAATATATCAGAAAATATATGGTACAAGACTCACACGAAGTCCTTCGATTCATCCACCACCTTACAAGAAAAGTCTTGAAGCTCCTTCAACTGAGTTGATGTGATATGAAGAACACTTTTCGTCGCTCCAAGCGTGGCCTGGAGTTCCTTGATGCAAGCGTTGTCCTTTGCATGTCGCTCTTCTTGCTTCTTAATTACGTCATCACGGGTTTTGGCTTCTTGACCGAGAGTTTCTATGTTCCCTTTCAGGCTATTAATGGTTGATGCCTCTTCTTCCAATTTTTGGTTCTTTTCGGCGATTGTCTTCTTTGCGTCATCAATTTCATTTGCCAGCTTGTCGGCTTTGGCTTTGTCTTCATTGCTCTGGGCAAGAGCTATATCAGGAAAGTTGCCGTTAGTAATTACCATATATAATGATCGACGATGACAGCTTCAAGAATCTACTGAAGCAATAAAATCAAGCCCGCTCCCACCTATTAGGCAACTCAAGATTTTAAGAAATATCAAGAAGGAGAAACAAATAGCAGCGTACTGACCTCGCTCGCAATTCGCGGCTTCAGCATCACGGTCATTCGTAACTTTCGCAATTGTTCGAACGAATGTGTTGTTATCGGCTTCTTTTTGTTTGACGATAGTCTTCATCTGTTCGTTCTCTGCGACTACCTGACTGATCCAAGTCGTTGATTGGTGAGTCACCATTGCGTCGAGGAGTTTGAGAAAATCGACGACTTCAGGTCTGTTCACTTGGGTGCTCATATCTTTAGCGCCCTCTGGGGAAGCCATGATGCACATGGGTTAGTATTGACCTTTCTCTGTCAGCAGCTTATCTTAGGTCAATTGAATGCTAGAAGTCGGTATTACTGTTTATTATGGGATTTTTCTAACTTCTTGTGCGGAGATTGAGGTTTGTTTATATCGGTTCAGCCTTAGCGGAAGCATCGCAAATCGCGGCTATCATTCTTGGCAAGAATATTGATAGATGATGTATGAAGGTAACTTTCCGTCAACTTAATTAACACTTTTTGCCCTAGTTTGACGGTAGGAGTTAGGCATGGTTGAATGATGATCTCATATTCGCACACATCAATCAATGGCTTGTCTCACAGTCGGTCCACGTTTGTCGGGTACCGCACGCCAGACCGGCTACCGTAGGGTTTCCCGTCCCGAAGCCAAGGTTGGGTCACTCACACATACATTTCGTACCGAAGCGACTTGAATAACAAATCGGCAGCGCCCCTGCCTTATCGTCCCGAATGCGACGCACGCCACCGCAGTAGACAGCCGATTATCGCTAAAACCCCTCACTTTCGTTTGGTTGCCCCATGTTTGAACGATGAGACACAGAATACCACATCGACGCATATATCCCCACGTCGTTAGTAGTGCGACAAACTGTTGCCAACTCAGTCAAATCGTCAACACACTAGTTCTCATCAGAATAGTGGAATCAATACTCTAGAGTAGAGATCGCAATGCGTCGACAACTAATCTAGAGTAAAAGTAGATCACAGCAAAAAGAATGGCTGTTTGGCACCACGAGGTGTCCTTGACTAGATCCCCGCAGTTCCTAAGTCTCCATAAAGCTTGCCACGTCTCCCTCTGGTGTGCCCAAACATCTCAGGCTCCTAGACCTGGTTAGGCTTCGCCATCCATTACAAGGAATGAGGCTCGTAAACTTGCTCATTGTAAAGCATATTGGTAAGTACCACGACGATATGGCTCATAACGGGTAAATCCGACGTCCAAGAGTGATTCTTGCTCACGTTACTCAAGACTGCAACCAAGATTAGCCCATTCAGAATACGTGAAGACGCGCATGAGATGCTCCAGAAATGACTTGTTCATAGTAGCCCCCAACCACGCGCATAAAACGTGTCAATGCAGTGTGGCGCCATTCCAGCTACATTCAGAAGACAGTTCTAGTCTGCAGGGACAGCAGACCACTAAGTCTTCTCGAAATTAACGAAGCTTGAAGTAGGTACCCATATAGCGGAATAAAGCCCAGTAAGTGTGAACCCGCAAATAATCCATATGTGGAGCCCAAATACGGCCTGCTAGAAGAGGCGTCATTCTGCTAATAGAGAGGACGAAGATGCGAGCAGATAGGTTTGATTGCGGCTTGTCGCAGGCTTATCGTCGCACACCTAGTCAGATAATAATCGCCACAGCATGCTTATAGGTGCCACCCATCCGTCCGAGGCCGTGATGCTGACGTTTCCGTTGACATTTTTCTGACGTGAACAGATCACATAAATCCAGTGCAGGCATCTCTCAATACACCCGAGGCAATGGTGCGAGCGAAGAAATGAAGAGGTTGGGACAGGTTGGGCCGCACTGCGACATGGACTGCATTCGGAAATAGTCAGGAGTCTATCTGAACTCCTTTTCCTCACTGCCAACAAATAATACAGGACAGAAATAGACTCCAATGCATGTGCACATGCAAATAACCTGAGTGAAGGCTGCGACCATCGGTTAGCATAGGCCCAGCCGAACTTGACAAGTCTAATCCGTTCGAGCCTGAAATAGTGTTAACGAATCGCTCAATGTCAATCATCACGCCGTTAATATCTTAATCTATCGAGAGTGTGGGAGTCGCAAATGATATTCAAGACGACATCAAAAATAGTCTGGATGAGCCTCACCAAGATAGGATTGCCTTTCCAACAGTCGCCGAATTGGTAGGCGGAGCCTTGCGTAACTGTGTCGACTAATACAATATCCTCAACCCCATTTTCATATTGGGACTTCACTCACATTATTGTGCCAGCTATTCGCGGCTCTTCTATGCTGTCGATAGCAGCTGCTGGATTGGAGATACGCGGGATATAGCGTAGACTCAGCTGTAGACACGCCGTAGGTATATCACACCTCAAGCCTCAAGTCATCATTTCGCTCGGATTTAACGTTATTAGAATGATGAATTCCCTAGGCAAGCTAAATCTAGCGAATTAGCAAGACGGAAGACGATTTAGATGATGTCTTAGCCGAGTCTATTTGGGCGTGTGAGGGCCAAACTGTGGCGACTAGATCAGGGGTTTGAAATGTTGGCACCATACTACACTGTGAGATGAAATAGGAGTTTTTGCGTCTGGGGTAACCAGTTCCTTCTTAAGCACTACGTAGCATAGTAATCCTGTAAAATCGTCTTAATGCTCAATTTTTGCAGTTGTTACTAGATAGATGTTAAGAACTGTCCGCAAAGTCTAATGGCGGTCAAAAACTCGTTGTTTGGCTTGTGCCTAGCAGCACTAGACTACTTTACTCTTTCTCATTGGGTTGTAGAGGGCTTGGAAGGTCGCGTCTAGGCGTGTCACTGCCACAGGCTATTTCCCTTTTTGGAAGTGCTGTGGCTCACTCCTTCTCCTTATCTACTTAAGTACCTACCTACTTAACCTACCTCTAGGTCTGTACCTACCTCGGTACCTAAGTAGGTATTTAATGGATGGACGCTTAGTACCTTATGAGTTTTATGAAGTCGCAAATGACACAATGAGGACAATTGGTCCCATGTTCCCAGAAGAGCGATGCATATTGGTGGGACAGGGGACTCTCATAATATCCTACCTAGTGCCTATAAGGTAGCATACCTACTAACTCAATTCTGAGGAAATTCAAACATGGCTCCTCCGCCTTCATCCAGTGTGTCCCCTAAACCTATTTCAATAACAAATTCACGTGACATACATGCGTCTTGATAAACCAAGGCAGGTAGGGACTAAATACTGCGTAAGCTATAGACAAGAACTCACATGATAAAAGGTTAAATTGCGTGTCCATATCTAGAAATGGTAGGGACATTTTGACAGTACCTGAGCGGGAATGGTGAAGGAGAGCCCTAGGTTATATGTAGGTGGGAACAGGCGAAGTGCTCAGGCACTTGCCCTTCTATGCTGGTATGACAATTGAGTACCTACCTAGTACCTAGGTGCTCAGGTATCTATCTACCTGAAGAAGGCATCTGCTACACGTGTATTACCTCCATAACCCTTTACCACACTTGCCACCTCTACCACCTCTATTACCACGTCTGACATTTCCTCCAACCCTACCACCCACCACCATCACCATATTCGTCGAAACCATACCCGCTCGGCAGCCAGCAACACCTTCTCCAATCATCACGCCCGTTAAGACAAAGAGAAGCACCAAAGATCGCAAGACTTCACAGTAGGGGCCATGGCAACTACGTCAGATGAACAAGGCACCGGCCTCAATCACAGCACGGATGTCAACAGCAATAGCCCTAAACCCACGCTAGGTGATGACAATAGTCAAGGTAGCAAGGGACATAAAGTTGAACTCACGGGCACTTGGGATACTATTTCGGCTAGCGCCAAGGTGTATAAACAATCCACCCAAGTGAAAACCTTGGAAGTCGTCTTTGATGAAGTTAATATAGCGCTCTGTGACCTGCTGCACCGATTAGAGGTCTTCAACAGCAACCCTCGAGCGAGGCTCACATTACTTCTTCACGATACGCATAACGAGTCAAACAAAAGACGTTGTGTGGATGAGGAGAAGTGTAACCTTGAATTATCAGACCAACATCCACAAGAGAATAAGAAGATCAAGAAAATTCAAGAATCTGACTCGCAGCCTGACCTGGAGCCTGGCCCGAATTTATGTGGTAATTGTGGCAGTGATGACCATAAGGCAGCAGTTTGCGCCAAAGCCGGGGAGAGTGGCTGGATGGAAGCATGCTGCAAGTGTGATAGTATACATCATACTTATGAATATTGCCCTCGTCGTCGACAAGAGGAGGACTTCACCTACCTCATACTAAATCGCGGAAACAAAGCCCCAGTGAAATGTTCACTACATTTGGGACGAGTCGTGCTATTAGAAATTAGCCGGCGCGAGTCTTCATACAAAGACGATCAAGTCATTGCTTTACCATATTCATCTACGTTTTCCAGACAAGCGGCAAAGGCTTTGGCAAATTCCAGTTTTGAAACTTTGACGTGGAATGATGCCGGCGACCCGGTTGAGCTTGCACGACGCGATCAACCACTTGGCCGAGCTGTAAGCATCTTGAGGGATCAACGTTGGACAATCGAAGATCACGAAATTGATCGCAATGGGCACCCGTGTGAGAACTGCTGGTCCGATGATCATTCGGTGTACAATTGTGCCGGCCCCTGTGGGTTTTGTGGGAGCAATGACCATCAAACACTGCGTTGCAAACGTAAAGATAAGTCTTGTTTTTGCTATAAATATCCAGGCCACTTACGCTGGGAGTGCAACAAGGACTGCTGGCTCTGCGAAAATGTGCTAAACGACGATAGCCATCACAGCGTGAGTGCATGCCCTCGGATCTGCCATTACTGCCTCAAGCCAGATCATCCTATGGAAGATTGTGAGGTAGCTACAGGGGTAACAGACCGAACATGTTCACGTTGCCCAGAGGGCACTTATCATTTCCCCTCATTACATGCCGTATGTCCCGGGGCAAAGTGCAAGCAGCTTATAGCAGAGTCGCTTTGCGAGAATCATTGCCTTAACTGTGGCTAGGAGCTTAGCTTCGACAAGGTCCTCGAAAAGGCGGGTTTGCCAAAGCACCAGTGCCAATGGGAGAATACTTTTTGGTCTTCCGCGAGAATGGGAGTGCAGCTTACATGTAAGAAGAATCCTAGCCATTCCCAACTGGATTCTTCATTGTTGGTCAACCGTCGCTCGACAGCTCTGGTCACATTGATAGGTGCTTCTGCTGTTGGTAACAAGGAGGTATCCCAGCCTCTTGAGTGCCAACAATGCCGAGAGCTGGCGGAAGGATAGATATGACCAAATGGGTCACCGTGAGTACTATCTTCGGTCGGTTTGCGAGATGAACAATCTAGCTAACGAATATTTTCTATCGCGCCGTTAGAGAAGAAACAACAACGGTTACGGTTATATCGAAGACAAGAGAATAGAAAATCAGGCATCACAGTCGCTATGCCCCCTACCTGTCTCATACAGATCAGAAGGCTTAATAGCTTTGACATTTGATATAATGGTAACTTGAACCGGATCGGTCAAGGAGTTTCTATTCACTCTCCAGGGCCGACGTGATAGAGATGTGTAGTTATCTCGATGACGGCATGGAACTACGCAACACAGATGGAATTGAGATTACATGAGAGGATAATCAATGATAGATGATGACGCTGCTGAGTCAATCAGTCTCCGAGAATAGTGCCAAATAAAAGTTTTCTTCTTTCCTACTTTTGCCAACATGCACGATAATGTCCTGAGTTGTAGTATTTTTCCGAATTATTATAACTTAGGTACCTGATCTATAAACCATTCCGCTAAGTCCTCCTTTTCTTTCGAAAGCATTTGAGAAAACCCTTTCCCAGCTTTCACCTAAATGCTTGAAATCTGCCTCCGTACCGACCCATGCTTTATAACCAGAGAAAAGAGAAAAGAAAACAAGAAAAAGCATGAAAAAAAGAGAGATAGAGAGAAACAATATATAATGAAAATCAACCCCGGAGAAGGGCGTATGTACTTTATGCGTTGTGAGCGATCGTAGTGTCCTCGCCATATACGATCCTCCGCAATACCTCCCGCTCGCCGCTCTGCTCGCACATGGCACGGAAGATGCCCCTATCGCCCTGCTGCCCCGCGTCGCCGGCCTCCCACAGCTCTCTCGGCGTGCCGTACTCGGCGACCTGGCCGTCGCTGAGGACGAGGATGCGGTCGAAGTCGGCAATGGTGCTGAGGCGGTGCGCGATGACGACGAGCGTGCTGTCGCCAAACTCCTCGCGGATCGAGCGCTGGATGAGCGCGTCGGTCGACATGTCGACGGCCGACGTCGCCTCGTCGAGCACCATGACCTTGGGCCGCGAGACGATGGCGCGCGCGAGGCAGAGCAGCTGCCGCTGGCCCTGCGACAGGTTGAGCCCGCCCTCGGAGATGGCGCTCGACAGGTCGCGGAAGATGTTGGCGTTCTTCCGGCTCCCGTCGCTCGGGGCCGCGGATACCGGCGTGCCGGGTGACGTCTCGGCCTCGGTGATCAGGTGCACGCGCACCAGCGAGTCGAGGAGCTCCGCGTCCGTGTGGTTGTCGAAGGGGTCGAGGTTCGAGCGCACGGTGCCGCTAAAGAGCACCGGGTCCTGGGGGATGATGGCGAGTCGGCTGCGCAGGTCGTGCAGCCGGATCTTGGAGATGTCGATGCCGTCGATCATGATGCTGCCCGACCTCGCCTCGATGAAGCGGAACAGCGCCAGCGTCAGCGACGACTTGCCGGCGCCGGTGCGGCCGATGACGCCAACGCGCTCGTTCCTGTTGACGGAGAAGTTGAGGCCTTTGAGCACGGGCGGGAGGTCGTCCGCGTAGCTGACGACGAGGTCGTTGACTTCGACGCGCCCTTCGGTAGGCCAGGCAGCGGGGGGCCGCGCGCCGCCGAGGTCCTCGGTGGGCAGCTCAGTGTACTCCACGATACGCTCCGCGGCGTTCATCTCGAGCTCAGCGTTGGCGTAGTGCCGGATCGTCCACATGATGTACTCGGAGAATTCGAGGGCGAAAGAGAGCGCGAAGCCTGCGAGCGCGGAGTCCATGTCGGGACTAAGGAGGATGAAGAAAGCGACGAAGGACGCGAAGAAGCTGCCGACGACGGACATGCGCCAGCCCATCCAGCGGTTAAAGAGCCAGAGATGCCACGTCGTGACCGTCCAGTCGTCCAGCCTGCGGTACATGCGCTCGATGTACGTCTGCGACTTGTTGAACGCGCGGATCGAGAGCACGCCCGTGAGCGCGGACCCGAACTGTTCGAAAACGGGCGACTTCGTGATCGACTCCATCCTCTTGACCGATCTGGCGGCGTGGAGATACTGGCGCGCGAACATGAGGGAGATGGCGAGGAGAAGGAAGGCCAGGAAGATGATGACCGGCGACACGAATAAGCCGGCGGCTACGACACCGAGGAGATTGAGGAAGGCGTTGGCGGAGAACGCGACGGCGTAGGCGAGATGGGTGTCGACCGAGTGGAAATCAGCGGTGAATCGGTTGAGAACGCGTCCGACAGGGACGGTATCGAGCCATCTCAAGGGGGCTCGGAGGACAATAAAGTTGAGACGGGCGAATAGCTCTCTCGACGCACGAATGGAGCCGCTGAAAATATAGTACCATCGAAAGGTAGACAGGAAAGCGGCGACGACCGAGAGCGCGATATAGATGCCTAGGTAGAAATTGATTCCATGTGCCGGACTGACGGACATGGGTTTAACCGCGGTGTGGAGGGCAGACTGTTGGAGAGTGTACTGGTATACAAATGTTTGATTTACTAGCGATGTGGTACTTTCGTCCTCGTATGTACCCGTCCAAATGCGAAGCCACCACGAACGGCCGACGGTCAGGGCCTGCACAGTGAGGAACAGAACTACGGCACCGGTCCAGAATGGCCATGAGCCGCTGTGCTTGAGGTATGTTGAGTAGACTCGTGCCTTAATCGCACCCTCCTCCTTCTTTTCTTCCTCGACGAATTTCCGAGGTTGGTGGGCTTTCGAGGGAACTTTGGCGAGAGGGTCTCCCGTGGCCTCGGTATCGATTTGGGATATCTCTTCCGAGTTAACTGCCGTCATCTCCTCTTCATCCCGGACGAGTTCCTCATATTGAATCTCTGCTTCTCCTTGCTCGTGACTCCTGATTTGTTCTAGAGTTCCTGTCTCCTCTAATTCGGATACGAGCCCAGCGTGGAGGACACGACCATCTCCTAGTTCCATCAGGTATTTTGTCTTTGACTCGCATAGGGCAACGTGATGGGTAACTAAAATGCGGGTTCGTCCGACTCCAAGTTCGCCATTGAGACATTTCTCGAAGATATGTCGACCGACATGGGCATCAACAGCACTGAAAATATCGTCCAACACCAATATACCGGCACGAGAATAGATGGCTCGTGCGAGTCTATAGTTGTGTTAGCACTCCCTATAGGGTTACAACGATGAGGAATGATGGATCCAGTGATTGGTCCCCTAAACCCTTTTGCTTTTCAAATTTGGAACTCTTTTCGAGGGAGAACTTACGTGATTCGCCACTTCTGGCCACCGCTCAAATTGATTCCATTAGCACCAATCTCGGTTTCATTTCCATCAGAGAACATCTCGATATCTTTTGTCAAAGCACAAACTTCAGTTGTCTTCTTGTATCTGTAATCGTCGTATGGCAGACCGAATATAATATTATCCTTAACCGTGGCGTTTTCGATCCATGGGATTTGAGCGACGTATGCAACAGCGCCGGGGAGAATCCAGTTATCCTTGTTCGCTTTGCTATCGTGACGTTCAAGAAGCGGAGGTACTCGCGGTTTAGAAATTTTGCCGGACAGAAGGTCAACCTCCCCAAGAATAGCGGCGAGCATGAGAGACTTTCCGCTACCGGTCTTCCCAGATATAACGGAAAGTTCTCCTTTCGGGAAAGTAGCATTAATATGTCGTAAAACAAATCGGTTAGAGTCTTCATCAGCGCTATCGGAATCAGCGTCAGAGGGCCAGGCAATGGAAGCATCGTCAAACGAAATCTCATCGGCATCTTGTGTAATCTTGGTGATTTCAGCTCCTTGCAAGTAGGTGTCAATCCGCTTGATTGACACCCAGGCATCAAGCAGATCAGTTGTCAGTTCGGGTATGATGGATAAAGTGAGCTCCAGAGCCTCGAAGACACTGAGACTGACGAAAGCGACAGAAGGGATGAGTGACCCGTGAATCGTAGCGTATACAGCCAAAGACACGGCAGCAAGCAGAATCGGACTTGTGATCCAACAGGCCATAAGCATGACATCGAACTTGAAAGCGTCCCAAACACAAGTCAGCTCCCTCTCTCTAACCTGCCCGATTTTATTTTCCCATTGAGGTTCAAGGGCGGAAAATTTAATCTGTCGGATTCCCTGGAGAGCTTCAGATACGACGCCCATCTTTTCGTCGCGAACTTCCATTAACTTATCCTGTGCGTCGGAGTATTTCTTTGAGACGTAGATATTGATAGGTGTTATCAAAAGCATAGTAGTGAAGCCAGAAACAAGGGCTTTCCAACCCAAGAGATACAGGAGGAAAGTGAGGGAGACGATTAACTTAAAGACGGAAGAAGGGATAATCCAGTTGAAATTTGCGAAGTCCGAAACGCGTTTCGCATCGACGCCGATCAGGTTAACGGTACTCTGCTTACTCTTGTTAAGCAACTCTGCCTCATCGCCGTTCTCATCGGGTTCGGGCAGCTCAGTGCTGCAAGATTGTCCCGCCGGTCCCGTCGGAGTAGCTTCCGTGGAAGCGGATGTTTTATTCTTGCCAGCCTCTTTCACATCTTTCCGCCTCATCGCTTTCTGGAAAACGAGAGCTGATAGCTGGGCGCGAATGGGTATGCATATCTCAGCCCAAGAAAGCCAGAAGAGAAGCGTCTCGATCCATGACTGCACAATAATCACTACCATTAGCCCGAGGGCCCACATCCAGCCTTCGTAGCCAACACGCTCGTTGCCTTGTCTTTGTTCGAGAAGATGCAACAATTGTAGCACAACCCACTGCGGTGCGAATCCTAGCACAGCGCCTACCAAGCTCAAAAACCACTGTATCGCAAATCCCCACTTATGCGCTAAGATGATTGAGATCCAAAGCGAATGAGTGAACCCATGCCTCTCCCACTGCTCTACGGCATCTTTGGATCTTGCGTAGTGATTAGGTCTCGGGAGATCGGACAAATTGAGGTCCTTCTTTATCGCTAGTCCTAGGACCTTGGATGGCCAGCTGTAATTGTATCTACTCCATGCAGAGACGGTGTATAATCGGTCAACAAGCTCGCCCTCATAGAAAACGTCGGGTCGGCGAGGAATTGTTAAACTCGCAAAACCTAAGCACAGAGCAGTGAGGATCTCAGCAACACGGATAGTGAAAATTGCAATATCGTGCTTCCATAGGCGAACAACGACTTGGTTGCCCTGGACAGCCAAGACGACGATCAGCGTTACACAAGAAAACATTGAATATATGCCCAGGCTGTATGCGTCTACCGAGTTCCGACTGGTCGCGATGCAAATAGCCTGGAAGGTTAAGAGAGCCTACGAAATCATGTAAGTCCATTGGTAGAAATTATCCCGCTCCATTTTGCTTACCCAGCCTGCCACAACCAACCAATTCTCCAGAAACAACCCATCCCCTTGGCCTCGAGGTCTCACGGTTGAAAGGATTGCGATCGCGATGGAGATACAGAGTCCAATTGTCGACAAAATTAATATTGAAGCCTTGGGAAGCTTGGTGCTGAAGGCCTTGATGGCCTCTTCGCTACTTTGGCCATCCTTGTCCTCATAAGTGTCGGTCTTGGGGGTTCGATTGCGGATCTGTTTGAAGAGGTGTACTATTGCTGGAAGAGACCATACGGCGACGATCCCGAGGCCGGTGCCCGAAGCCGCGAGTAATAAGTTATTGTCGGGCATGCCGCACGATGCTTTCTAAGTACGCGCAATACAACAGTTCGATTATAGGATACTGGGCCGGGTCCTCGATCAACAAGGCCTTGAATCTAGGCAGTCCCTAGTGGTAAAACCACTCGAAACAGCTAATTTCGGAGTCTCGATTTTGTCTTTGAATAGCCGCTGTTGGAGTATTTGCGAGGGTATGCCATTAGGGATAACAGGTGTTCTCCTAAAACAACCGCATCAAGCCGACGGTAACAACACCTTTAACGGGCAATTACGTAGTACGAAAGACGCGATCAAAGCTGATGAGAGAAAAATAAAAATAAAAATAAAAACCCAATCTTGAGCAGGGGCCTGCGGCGTGAATCACATCTTTAGCGGGACGGGTGCGCAAGTAGGATATGACGGCAAAGAAACTAATAATGATAAATAATGATAGCTAATGGTTGATCCTAGTATACCTGGTCGCCGATTGACTCATAGTGCTGACTGGCTAGCGGGCACTGGGCTAACTTACAAGATTTATCAATTCATTCAATGGGAGCCCTCATTGAGCTTCCAGCCTGCCACAATGGGAGTGCCAAGAAGTTCGCGTTCCAATGTACCGGATCATAAAGGAAAACTCAGCTTCGACGTGCAGGCCGCTGTGGGCTCGTTTCGCCAGGGTGACCAGGAAACGGAGAGGGGATGTCGAATACGGATCTGTACGGGCTACCAGGGGTTGGTTGACTAGCGGCCTGTGCAACGCTATCTTAAGGCTAGCCTAGGTAGGAGACGGCACAATGGTATACAGTGCAGCTGGCAATGTGAGCAGAAGGCGAAATTGACGAAGCTGGATGATTTCTTTTTTAAAAAGGGATGGATTACGAAGTATAGCAAACAGAGCGAGTGAATGAGTGCGAGAAACAGTGTAGTACACAACTACTAGTATCAGTCCTGTATTAGAAGGTCCTAAGCCGTCCACTTTTATAGTGCTGATATAGGCGTAACTATGTATGGGAGACTTAGAAATATCAACAGGACTAACTTCGATGTAGTGTAATAGGAATGATCTATGAGTCAAGTCCTATACCTGTTCCACCGGACGATATATATATGCCTTTTTAAGGTAAAGGCTGGGAGGGCTCATAAGATACACGAATCCTACCTACATACGTAACTACTATCTATCCAACCGTAGATAGTGATAGGTAGACTAGCATCCTTATTCGCGAGCCGATAATGACCACATTAGCTACACTATTTCGTACAGCAACATGCAAGATGCAGGGTAACAGCCAGCACACGGCTTCGGTCGATCCTTGGCAGCTTATTATCAGCGCTAGTATAACGGAATGCTCGGCCGAAGACGTGTAGCGTAACGTAGTGTACAGAAACTATGGAATATGCTGCTCGAGGCCCGTGACCTAAACAGTCATACTATGTAGAGTAGAGTACAGATAGTAACAACAGTCCCGAGCCGAGAGCTAGCCTATAAATTGACTCCTCTAGCAAGGACAAGATCGGGAAAATTACTTATACTACCGTACACTTACACTACCATGTAGACATGTCATAGGAAGAGATGCAAGGCGCACTAAAAACTAATAATCAGAGGTAGAGTGGGGGCGTTTGGTGTAAGTACTAGTGCACTTTAAATGATTATTGGAAGCCAAATTCTACACTACTGTCGTGTAGTTAGTGTACACTGTCTAGGAACAAAGTGTACTATTAGGTACTATCTACACTATATGCTTTGTTTAGCATGTCGGACCAGATACGATGCCTAGATCAGGAAACTAGTGTAATTAAAGGCGTGGGATAAGTATCTCGGCTCGACATCTCAGTTCGAGGATGTCGGGATGATACGTTCGTCAACATCCTTGTCGAGGGACGGGCACGGTGACGAGGATATCCCGATTCGAGGCCGCGGGAGCCGTTAATGACACCCGAGACAGTCAAGCCCGTCACTATAAAGTGCAGTTCAGAATAATCCTCAAGAACGCCATCCGAATGACAATCTCCTCATGAGTCACTTAGATACCCCGATGAAGGCGCGTTACTGCAATGCACGTACAGCATTGTAAGTACTAGTGTAGTAAGTAAAGCGGCCATGCAACCCAGCAACCGGAGTATGCAGCGTCGGTAGATGGTACGCATGTGTATATGTATACCGTCATATAGGAAACCTGGGGATTCCCTACACACCGCCTTCGTGCGGAGCATATAAGCTTTCGAGCAATATCTCGACCAGTTAGACGATTGAAACTCATCGACGGGCACTAAGAACCATGTGTAAGCTGCGGTGTGTATACCGTATTAACACGAGTCTGTATACTGTACGGTCCTTTTCCTTCATGCAGTGGTAGATAGGATCATAGCATAAATCGAGATATCCGAAGACAAGGAACTCGACGAGGGGAAAAAAGGAAAAGGAGAGAGGGGAAATGCGTCTTCCGGCGGAACTCCAGAGAGTATCTCCACTTGATATGAGGTGATGGATAAGTCATGGTCAGATGGATGGTTTCAACGATGTGGATGTGAGTTTAGTAGTCCTACCGTTACCTACACTGATTTCGGGGTCATTACCCTCTACTCATCAGTATATTTCTTAGAGTGTAACGGTAGAGGACTATTAGCTAAACCAAGACATGGCGCGACAGCCACTACCGGTTGGGAGTAACCGAAACCAATCTAACGGATCGATCGGTAGAGCGAGCCAATGCCGGTGCCCGTCAAAGTATGTGACTTGTGTGTGGGCAGTGGCTCGTCATACCCCTCGGTCAGTTTTCTTTATGATGAATATCTAATCCATCCTTCATCGCCAATAGGACTTTCGTGATTTGTACCACGCGATCGGAAGAGGGGAAAAGAGAAGGAGGGGAAGAAAGGAGGAGGAGGAAGAGCAAGAACGAAAGCAGAGGAACGAGGGGGAAGAGAGGGAGAGGAGCAAGGAGAGAAATCCAAGACTAGGGATTCACAAGGTCAGACCCTTGATGAGCTACTTTTCTTCGTGATATATATTAGAGGGCCTCCCTCTTCGCGCTACCAGTAGAGCGCACTACCATGCCTAACTGCAAGACTAGGTCGGCTCTTCACCCGCCCGGGTCGAATGCATCATACGTGCGACGCCGATGTTTGAGAATGTCATACATGCCATGCCGACTGGATATGTGTTTTAGAAAGACAAGACAACAACCGATACCGTGAAGATCACGAGCCTCAAAGGGCAATAACCACCTATAGCTGCTGAGGTATGTATGTCTACTAGGACGAATGAGTCAAGCCCCCAAAAAGGGCGCGGCGATACCAATAAGATAGGGCAGTTCCGTCAACATATCTCAATCTTACCAAGACACGATAGGTAAGGTACCTCTGTGCAGCTGCGATTCCTACCTACTTAGTAAGTAGATGGCATAATATAGGTACCCATCCTACCCGAGCACAACTGGATTAGTGAATGGATAGACGACGGCGATGATTGGCTTAAACGCGGTTGAACGCGCTCCGTTGCTTGCTCCGTCGTCCAAGGACACTGGAATGTAGATTACAGCTGTGCCTACCTATCCGGTACCCAAGCAAGAGATACCTGAGGTCACCCGAGGGAGTCGAGGAGGTGGTGTCGGAAGTAGAGAGAGAGAGCTATTCTCACGCATGATGGATCCAGAGAAAGGTGGTGGTTTCAGCAAATGCCGGCCTAACTTTAGCTATCTCTCTGCCCGGGTAGGTACTTAGTGCACATAGTAGCTCTGCCACTACTGGGATGTAGCTAGATATGTACACAGCAACGACGGCATTCTCCTTCAACCATCGAAAGCAAAAATACCTACATGACCATCTCCCTTCATTCTGTGTCTACTGCTAGAGTCAAGCCAAGTCAATCAATCACTTCTCTCACCATTCCGCAAATTGTTCGTTCCCTGCCCCTAATCTTATCTTGTACATCCATCAGCTCCCTAGTGTCGCACAGAGACGCTACCGATTAAGCACCTACACTGTAATGATCAAGCTCGTGCCTCTCTCAAGTTGTCCCGCATTTACGCCTGCAAACTCGACGACACCTGATTCTCTTCTCAGCTCCTCAAATTCCACATCACATCTACGTCGGGTGGCCCAAACTACAGTACCCAGGGCATCGTATGGTTGCACTTTTGTCTGCCTCGTTTTTGTCCCCCCTGGAAAAAGCCATCCCGTCAGGCAGGGATCTTGTATCACATCCCCCATTTACAGGTACTAGTGTAGCCAGGTTAGTACCTACCGAACCATCAAGCCTGACAAGAGTAGCAAACGCCGTCACAACGACATCGTACCAACATATAACGTACACAACCAAGCTACACAGGCTATTTCACTTGGAATCACCTCTACTCAACCCGACTTGCCCACTCTACCGACGCCTCCCTCTTATACCTGCCAGCTCCTCGGCCTCTTCATTCTCTTCTTCCTCGATCTTCCCCCCGCCGCATCTAACCACCAACCACCTATCCCATGCCTACACCTCGTGAAGCACCGTCATCATGAAGTCGACTCCTCTCATCATCAATTGGCATGAGAAGAACGCCCCGATCTACTCCGCCCACTTCGAGCCACATGGAAAGGGGAGACTAGCTACAGGAGGAGGAGACAACAGTGTCCGCATCTGGAAAGTCGAGGGCGAGGGCGAAGATCGCCGGGTTGAATATCTATCCACACTGGCGAAACACTCGCAAGCCGTCAACGTTGTTCGCTGGGCTCCTAAGGGCGAGACCCTCGCTTCCGCTGGCGACGATGGAAATGTGATATTATGGGTTCCCTCTGAGACGCACCACCCGACAACCTTTGGCAATGAGGGCATCGAGGACAAGGAGACATGGCGCACAAAACACATGTTCCGCCCTACGGGTTCCGAGATATATGATCTTACCTGGTCCCCCGATGCCACCTACTTCATTATCGGCAGTATGGACAATGTTGCTCGCATTTACAACGCTGGTACAGGTAGGTTGCCATGGCTTATCCCCCATTCCCGTTGAGTGCTAACGAGACCCCAGGCATGCTTGTCCGTCAGATCGCCGAACACAGCCATTACGTACAGGGCGTCACTTGGGACCCGCTGAACGAATATATCGCGACCCAATCCTCTGATAGATCTGTCCATATTTACTCGTTAAAGACGAAAGATGGCCAGTACACATTGACGAGTCACGGTGCCGAGACACCAAAGATAGCCAGTCATGCCAAAATGGATCTACCGCCCCGCCGCATCTCGTCCAACAGTCCAGCACCACCGGATATGAATTACCGTACCCAGCTTGCGGCCGCCGTAGATACTTTATCAACATCGATTGGTTCTCCAGTACTATCGGCGCCGGGAACGCCACAGTCTGTACCCTTACCAATGAATCCACCTAGTGTGGTTAGTCACAGTAGACGGTCTTCATTCTCCTCCCGCCGTTCTGTATCACCAGCACCATCACTACCACTCCCCGCGGTTATGCCTATGGCGGCCGAAGCTTCTCCAAAACCAGGCTACAGTAGTAGCATCGGCATGAAAAATGCGAATCTCTACGCCAACGAGACCTTGACGTCCTTCTTCCGGCGGTTAACATTTACTCCAGATGGTAGCCTTCTTCTCACACCTGCTGGTCAGTACCAAGTTCAGCACCAAACTGATGGCCTCAAGCCCACGTTTGAGGTGATAAACACCGTCTATATTTATACACGTGGTGGCATCAACAAACCCCCCATCGCGCATTTACCGGGACATAAGAAACCATCAGTTGCCATTAGATGCTCACCTATCCTTTACACCCTCCGGCAAAGCCCCCCGGTCACCCAACATATTACAATAGATACCTCATCAGCCGAGGATCCGATTCCAGCGCTTCCCGAGCCAATATCCAAACCATCTCCTACCATCATGGATCCACCCCCACCACCAGCATCTTCAGCCCCAGACGCTGACAAGCCAACGCCCTCAAAGCCCCTCAACATAGAAACAAATGCGTCCACAGTCGGACCGAAACCTACTTTTGCGCTACCGTACCGAATGGTATATGCTGTAGCAACTCAGGATGCAGTCCTCCTTTACGATACCCAACAAACAACTCCTATCTGCGTAGTTAGCAACTTGCATCTTGCCACGTTTACCGATCTGACCTGGTGAGAGCTTTTCTCTTTTTCTTTCCTTTTTTTTTCTTTTTGCTGCAGCCACATTTCTAACAATTCTCTAGGTCAAGTGACGGTTCCACGTTATTGATTTCATCGTCAGATGGCTTCTGTTCGACTTTGTCTTTTGCACCCGGTGAGTTGGGCCAAGAATACAAGGGTGAGCTATTGAGCGGCAAGAATTCTTCATCAACGGCCACTAGTGCTACCTCAAATCAAGCAACGCCAATACCGACCCCAACTTCAGTCTTTGCGCCCCCTTCCCCCTTTCTAGGCCACCAGCATCGGAACTCGGCCACTTCATTCGCAGCCCCATCGCCACCGCCAACGGCATCCTTTGTAAGTGCCCGGCCTCCGTCTCCCACCAGGTCAAATTCGACATCATCAGTGGCCACCCAAGCTTCTGTCATGAACAACCCAACTCTCATCGTCGGAAATGTTCCCGGCATCACAGCCACCAATTCAGGCAAAGTGACTGGCGTTCCTATTACAACTCCACCAGAGACCCCAGCTAGCGCTAATATCGCCGCTGGCATCAAGAGAGACGTAACCGAGAGTGAGAAAGATGATGTCAGCGCTCAACCCAAGAAACGGAGGATAGCCCCGACACCAGTGACACAATAACCGAACTAAGGTGATGAGGGGCGCCAAGATGTATTGAATTTGGGCTTTTAAACCGTAGCAACATGAACTATTTGAGACTTAGGCATTTGGTGGAGTTCGGGAATACATACCATTACAAAGGGCAGCAAGTGTCGGCTGTTACAATTACCTACCTGTTGGAGTATTTTGGGCAAAATACATGACTTGGCTTTTGTTGCCCCTTGTGGGTTGGGGGTTATTGGGTTTGACAGTTTTTTGCTTCTTTCCCCCGGGTAGTTCATGCTACGCATGCGCAACTGACCGAATGGCTTAACCATGCGCAGTCAGCAAAGTGAACAAAAAAAAACCATAATTATTGATGTAGTTAATCTTTACGATACTTGGGACCAACTCGAACTTTCCAAGTGAAACAATCTATGTTGTGATGCTAAATATAACTATACAGATTTACAACGCCGCTTTACTCGTTGCAGTTCATGGCTGTGCGCGATATGAGTTGTGTGAGAACTACAGGCCTAAAAGGTACTTGGCGAAGTACACTTAAATATTGTTAGCTCTATGTTTGTAGTCGTACTAGATTAGATGTTGGGCCCGGTTAGCTGGATTTAAAGATTATATGTTTGTTCATGGTGCAGTATTAAGCGAGACAGAGGAGGAAGTTGGATGAAAATAGAATGGGGATTCGGGGGCTAGGCGGACAGAGCAGGTGCCTGAAGAACCTCGAAAAAACGCTGGCGATGACGGGGGTAAAATGCGAAGGTTTAGATATCTAGTATTGTTTTTTGTTGTTTCTCTCTCTCTCTCGGTCCTTCTGACTACCCCGATAGCGCATTCGCACCAGGGAGGCGTCCGGGTAAGACTACATAAAGCTCTGCGGCACAGGCGGGCGAACACGTGGACGGGCTAGAGCGGCGCGGCGACCACACCTCCCGGGACAAGAACCTCTGGCGCTAGGTGTTGGTTTTCCCCCGGACCACGAGTCTTTCTTTGGTCGGCTTGAGGGATGGGTCCGGCCAGGAAGGCAAAGACTAATGGCTGGTTTTATTGTGTCGTAATATAGCATACCTAGGCTGTCCGTTGGGGTTATCGAGTAGGCAGGGTGGTGCAAAGGGCAATAGGGGCGGACTCCTGGTACATTCGTCACCTTTCTCCGGTGACGAGAGTGTTTCTTGTTTCCCCGGAAAGAATGTTACAGGCTAGAGGTCAGAGGGAGAGAGAGGGGGAAAAAAAAACAAGATTTAGCATTATCCGTCTAGGGTAAGTTTTGTCCTCCTGACTTCCGACTCGACCCATCCCGCGAGGTCAGCATCATCTTAGTAAGAGCGTCTATCTTACACCTACACACCAAAACGTTTTACCTAGCGTATCTCTTAAAGATTCATATGCCGGCGCAGCTAGATTAAGTAAGAAGACTAGGTTTATCGGTATATCACCTAACCCAGTCCAAGCCCACATTTGTACATGTATGTACGAGGGCACGTAGTGTACCACTTACATGTAGTATATCTATAAGCACAAGCTTCTCGGCCACAAGTTCGGGCAAAGAGGCCGAGGGCTATGCGCTTAGTTGAATTGTAGGATATCCAGGCTAAGTTTTGTCGACGGCGGCACAACATTCGGCGCTGCCGCAGGTCCACGTCACGAGTCGTGAACATGTATACGCGTATAACATCCTGTTTACTATATCCGGTTCTGTATACTCTCCTCTGCTGCGTAGCGCAGCCGCATGATTCCCGTGATGAGGTAAAAAATGGCTTGCATGAAGTAGTCGTACCACATTCAGCTTGGGCCTGACATACTACAACATATTATGATTGAGCGCGAGAAATACCAGGGCCCGTTTGAGTGGGTTCCGCGAACAAGGTTGACTCGAGTTGTTGGATGGCGGCGGTTGAATGGCCGGGATGGGGTCTGGTTCGGAAGGCTCGGAATATCTACAGCTGCCACGAACCGGTCTCGTCAGACATGTGCTGGCATGGCTGAGCCTTTTGGTGCTATGCGGGTAGTATCTAGAGTAGGCAGTCAGGGGCAGCGAGCGATGTCTGTTTACACCACAGCGCGCCGTATTAGCACTTACATGAGGTGTGCGGCAGGACTCGGTGCTGGCATCCGGGCCTACTATACACTACTATAGTAAGTAACCTGGTCTACGGTGGTATACGCATTTTCGATGCCAAGGGGTTTTATTCGCATCCGCGATGTTTTGAGCATGAATATGGCCAAGCCGCTAAGAAATGTACATGTAGTATGCACCCACCCGAGACTCTTTTTCGATATTTATAAGGTACTGTAATGCTGACCGACTATCCAATCAACGGATCAGGATGTCGAAACACTGCCTCGAGACAGGAGCTGAAATCCCCCTTCTTCTTCTTCTTCTTCTCTCTCTCGCGCGTTGCGGTGGCCGTATGGGTCCTCTATTAGTATCATTGCCTGAACGCATGACTGTAGGCACTTCCTACGTGCTGTCGTAGAGTGCCATCGAAATCCTTTTGAACTGCTAGAATTGTTTGATGAGTTTGCAATACGTTTCAGAGGCTAAATTAGTTCAAATACTAGACCAGCGTTGGCAGCATCCTGGCTGCACTATACTTACTATGTACATTTGTACGCGGAAGTATCTGGTGTACTCTAAAGACAATTCTAAACCAGGCTGCAAAGCAACGACAATCCAGCACATTACATACTACGCATATAATCAATGGCTGGCTTACTCGTCCATGTAGATTAAATACGGTGTTTTATTACCTCATTGCGTGGTATCAGCGCTATGGCATCGTGAGGCAACCTACATAGGTAGTAACAGCGACAGGAGAGCCGGCTGTCGGCACACGGCTGTTAGTACTGCTAAGTCTAAGCCCTACACTGATGGCAGGTGAAGATGGCTCAGGATGGCGGGCCTATACCACAATCACCAATGAAACGGAATCGTATCTGCAGGTCCCAATTTGAGTTGGGCCAGGTCGGGGCAGAGTCAGGGCAGTTTGGGACACTCAAAACGTCAGATCTGCCCTACGCTACCCTATACTTGCCTAGGTTAGTGGGTTGATGGGCTGGCGGACTGGCGGACTGGCGGACTGGCGGGCTGGTGGGGTGGCAGGGTGGTATGGTGGCAGGGTGCCTGAACACATGCAAATGCAATATCCAAGGTACCTAGATACTCTACACTACCTACTTGGGTAGTTGATGTACATAATACTTACTACTACCTATGTGGTGCTGTGACGCAACAGAACAGCCTTCCTTGAACGACGGACCCCTAAACCGCCTCGGCCCTAGACCCTGCCATCACAAGAGATTTACCAAGTACTTATAGATATGGGGTTGTGAATCTTCAAACATCGTCATTTCTCGGCTTTCTTTAGCTTCTTTTTCAACTTCTCTCGTTTCCCATTAATCCTACTTGCTATAGCTTCGTTTATTTGCTTGCTTGCTGTTGTTGTTCGGTCTTCCTCGAATTTGCCTTTGGTCTGTCTCGTCTCATTCCATCTTTGGTGTCATATCCGACCCCTCCGGTTTGGAGTGATCGCGACGATGCGCTCCTTACAGGCCGCACTACCTTTCTTCTTACTCTCATTTATCCCTACCGCGCTCGGTGCGCCAAACGAGCCCCTTTCCGATGTCGTAGTTCGAGAATTGTTGCGCCGTGCAGCGCCGGATAGCCCGTCGGGTGATTATGCGCCAGCTACTGTTGACTGTCCGTCGCAGAAGCCCACCATCCGGGATGCCGCCACACTCTCACCCTCCGAGACAGAATGGCTCCAAAAGCGCCGCGCCAACACCGTCGATCCCATGATGGAATTCTTCAAGCTCGCCAACATCTCCGGCTTCGATGCCGCTAATTATGTACAGTCTAATTCAAATAATTTTTCCGTCGTGCCCAATATCGGTATTGCCATGTCGGGTGGTGGTTATCGCGCTCTTATGAACGGCGCCGGATTCATCGCCGCAGCCGACTCCCGAACACCGGGTTCTACCGGCCCCGGTGGTATTGGAAACCTCCTGCAAGCTGCGACTTACCTTTCCGGTCTATCTGGCGGTGGATGGCTCGTCGGGTCCATCTTTGCCAACAATTTCTCTACTATTCCGCAACTGCGTGATGGCCAGGAAGGCTCTGCGCTCTGGCAGTTTTCCCGGAACATTCTCAAGGGTCCTGAGGATAGTGGACTCTCGATTCTCAACACTGCAGAATACTGGAACGACATAGCTGGGCAGGTCGATGACAAGCGGGATGCGGGTTATGGGGCCTCACTTACTGATTACTGGGGACGTGCTCTGTCTTATCAACTCATCAATGCTAGAGATGGTGGCCCGAGTTATACTTTTTCATCTATCGCCGATTTCGATAAATTCATCGCCGCCGACACGCCTATGCCAATCCTAGTGGCAGACGAACGTCATCCTGGTGAAGTAGTCATCGCCCTAAATTCGACCGTTTTCGAATTCAACCCTTGGGAGATGGGAAGCTTTGATCCCACTGTTTTTGGATTTGCACCTACTAAATACGTGGGCTCCAACTTTAGCAACGGTGCTGTCCCAGACGACGGCCACTGCGTCCGAGGATTTGACCAGTACGGATATGTGATGGGTACTAGCAGTTCTCTATTCAACCAAATCCTACTTCAGAATATCTCGGATAGTTCGCTGCCTGATTTTATCACTAATGCCATCACATCTATACTTGAGAAGCTCGGCGAAGATGAGAATGATATCGCCGAGTGGAGGCCTAACCCCTTCTACAAGTATCACCCGGATACCAACGGAAACGCCGACACCGAGTTGCTCACACTCGTCGATGGCGGGGAGGACTTGCAAAATCTTCCTCTGCACCCCTTGATCCAACCCGTCCGCGCCGTTGACGTCATCTTCGCTGTTGATTCCTCAGCAGACACGACTTTCAACTTCCCTAATGGAACAGCCCTGCGCGCTTCCTACCAGCGTAGCCGCGAAGCTATCGGAAACGGAACCAAGTTCCCTGCTGTTCCAGACGCTGAGACGTTCATCAACCTGGGGCTCAACCGGAGGCCGACATTCTTCGGGTGCAATACCTCAGAATTCACGTCGGGCAGCGACAGCAGCGTCACCATCCCACCGCTCGTCGTTTACGTACCGCTCACACCGTACACGGCGTACAGCAACGCGTCGACCTTCGACCCCTCGTACACGAACGAGGAGCGCAACGCATTCATCGAGAACGGCTTCAACGTCGCGACCATGGGTAACGGAACCATTGACGCCGAGTGGCCCGCCTGTGCTGCTTGCGCCGTTCTCAGCCGCAGTCTAGAACGCACCGGAACCACCATCCCGGAGACATGCCGCTCGTGCTTCCAACGGTTCTGTTGGAACGGTACGACCGATTCAACGCCCGTCGAAAGCTACGAGCCCGAGCCCCTCCTTGGGCTAACAACGCTCAGCGCTGGCGTTCACATCAAGGCGAGTGGCCTTATCTGGGCAGCTGCTAGCATCGCTGGTTTGGCCCTTGCGCTATAATTTGCTTGCTGCTATGTCTTCTAGATAGACGAGATAGACGTCGCATGCCTTACTTGCATAGTGTCTCATTTTTTTCTTGTGGCAACACTCACTATCTAATGAGTCTCTGAGCGAGACATCCTCTTAGCTTAGAGGCGTTCACCTTTTTATTACCTGCATATATATCGAAACAAAAAAGCGAGAAGGCATGATGTGATGTGATGTGGTGTGGACAAGGAGCGGTTCACTATCGCTATTATACCCTCGCCTGTATAGAATATGTTTTCATACGTTAACAAGCTTGAGTTTTCCACACATACTAAGCGCTTGCTTGCTTTCTTGCCTGTTTTTCTACGTCCTGGTCTGTATGTATGTATGATAAATATAGCCCTCACTCGCTGTCTAGTGGGCTAGCTTCGAGTGTTTATATCAGCGGATATATAAAGTATATAATAATTACGCCATTGCGGGACCATGGGCTAGCTAATGAGGAAACGCGGATAAGAAGCGATGGGGGGGGGGGGGGGGGGGGGGGGGGGGGGGGGGGGGGGGGGGAAGCTAGAATGGAATGAGAATATAGAGAAAGTTACAAAAGCGCATACTAGATATCCCCCCACCCGCGGTGAACCTCGCGGGCCAAGGCGCGTAGAACGGTATTTGATAAGAGTTATATACCTCCTTCCTCGCCATAGGTGAAGGAAACACGGCATCGGCGAACGAACAGACAGGCAGGCACCGTAGGTAGTATCCCGGGGCGCACAGAGAGAAGGGACAGGGACGATTGAGCCGAGGCGAACGAACGGAAGAAGCCGATGATGATGAAAGGGCGCGGGTCGTAGCTTAGCTTAGCTTAGCTGTTCGATGGAGAGGTACCTACCTACCCACCATATCGATATGCGGGTTTGATATGCACTGCAGGCGCCGCCGGCACGCAGGCCGGCACGCATTCTTTGGGATCGATCGGTGGGGGGGAAGAAGAAGAAAGCCATGGTTGGCAATTACCTACACTTGTATGTATGTATGTACTATGGGCGGGCGGGAAGCTCTTTTTTTTTTTTTGCTTTTTCCTTCCCACCCGCCGGGCGTAAGCACTGTACTGTGTATGTAAGCAGGCCGAGGCGAGGCGAGGTGAGGTAAGCAAAGCAAGCCAGCAAGCAGCTCGGCAGATGGGAGGGAAATCTGAGATCTATAGGCTGGTTTGGGGGGGCAGGCAGGGAGATAAACAGGGCAAGACCGATCCTTTTGGAAATGCGAAAAGTCATGCACGTCAGATCAGGGCGCGTATAACACCATGTGATAATGTCCGTATGGCCATCGATCTAATTCATTGTATTATTGTTATTGTTGTTTGTTATTCCATCTATTCATCCGGGGAAAGAAGGGGATAGGTTATATATCCCTCCAGTATTCGTATATGCCCCTTTTTTTCTTCCCAGGCTCATCCGTTAGTGTGATGTGTCGTATTATAATACCTACACCGCGGTTTCTAGCCCGTGATTTCGCTATGCGATATATATGATTCATAGTTTTTTTAGTTTTGTTTTTTTTAAATTCTGCATTATGCAAGGTTTGGGGGAAGCAGCGAGGTGTGAGGTCATTGACACCAAAACCCCATCCATCCGGAGAGCATATCTGGGATGTGAAATAACCGAAAAAAGGGGGCCGATCGAGAAGGGGGAAAAAGAAAACAACACAACGAAATAGGAAATAGGGGACGGAGATGTATAGGAGAAAGAAAACCATATCGAAACCAGCCCAACCAGAACCTTGGGAGCTTCTACTCCGACCCTGACCTTGGTAAAAAAAAAAAAAAACGTTGAACGCCCCGAATGGACACCGGTAGCTTATCTTGAGTTATTTATATCTCCTCGATCGAGGTTTCTCAACTCCCTAACCTCCCCCCCCCCCCCCCTCCCTCCCTCTCTCTTCACTATCGAAAATCCAAAGTATGGGTATCCTAGAAACTGAACTAGCGGCGTCTACCAACCACGTATGAAGTACGGCCTTTATCCCAGAAAGGTGTGGCATCCCACATACCCAGAGAGGTAAGGTAAGGTAAGGTAGATTGGATAGGCAGACAGATCGGTGACGTTGAAGATTTTCCCATCCACTAGTCTCTAGATACGTAGCGGCAATACCGTAGGGTAGGTAGTTGGCCGGTAGATGGCCGGCAGATTATTATTATTATTATATGCCGTTAGGCGAAGGGCCTACATGACATAGTACATACCTTATATGTCTACATAGAGGTACAGTACGCACGTCAGCAATAGTCTGTTTCGTACACACATACATGGAGCGATACATACGCGGCGGTAACACGGTAAGACTATAATACTACTACAGCTACTGCTACTTCTACCCCAATTGCTGCTATAGAATACATCATGTTGTATGCAGAGCATGCATACATACATGCATGGCGCGACCTACTACAGAGTACATACGTACGTGTCCTGTACATGTGTGCGTGCGTGTGTGTGTGTGTGTATATAATATATAAAGGTAGGTAGGTAGGTAGGTCATAAATAAACAAATAAGGTGAGAGCCGCGGTTACCGACCGGTCGGTTGGTTCGGTCGGCCGGTGAGACTAATCCCCGTTGTGCATAAGGTAACTACGGTACGGTGTTTTGCATGGTAATTTTTCTTAGGGGGGTGCTGTTGCTTGCTTGTTCTTCGTTCATCGTTCTTTTTTTTTTTTTTGGTTCTTGCAGAAAAGCCAGGGGGTTTGTTTTTGTTCTTTTTTATTCTGGGTTTTCTGAATCGGCTGACTCAGAGACCGGAAACCGCACTCGCGTGGAACATGGGCACTCTCGCCGGGAAGGACTTTGCGAGTCATGGGGCTCGTTGCACTGGGCTGGGAGGCTTCGCGAGAACTGGTTTCTGCCGGTTCGCTGCAAGCGGCCTGCGTCGCGTGTGTGCTGAAGCTGTGGACTGCGGGTTTGCGGCTCGCGGGCTGTTTCTGTTCTTGTTATAGGTTGTTGGATAGGTAATAGCTTTTTTCTATGAGAGATTCTGTAAGTTAAGTAGTAGTACCGGAGAAAAAAAAAAGAAACATGCCGTCGTGAGGTATCGAGTAAGAGATGATACCCATAATCAAATAATTTCCTCCCTTTTGCCGAAATAATCAAGTACCTGGATTAACGAGTAGACAACGAGAAAGACCAAAGAAGAATGCAGTGAAAGTTGTCCATTATAAGCGAGTCGTAAAGATATTCTAGCGCAGCACGGATATCGCAGGCGAAGAAGAAAAAAATTACAGCATGACCATTTCCATCCTTCACTCCTGCATTTGGGCTCGGCCGATAAGAGAAACTCAATATATAAGAGTAGGTGATAATAGATCGTAGCGTCATAAAAAAACGATTTCAGGTTAAGAACTTTTCTCTGTTCTCGAAGAATTCTTTAGGAAGAGGGGGAAAAAAATAATTAGACGACGTAATAGGCCCAGCAAGATCCGGAACACCGTCGTTCATCTAAACGTATAGGGACCATCGACTTTCACGTCCCGAATGCCTTCAGGCATCATCCGAAACCACTCAGCCCAGTTCTCGAGACTGAACGACTCGTCCGTTAGCCGTATCTGTAGTGTCATTTGTGAACTTGCGTGCGTGTTGTCCGGGTTCGAGTGCGGTTTCGGGAGCTGTAGAGGTAGTGGTGATAACGTAATAGAAGGTAACCGGGCATTGCCCGAAGTCTGCATGTGCAAGGGAGCCGGGAACACCGTCGCCGCCCCCTTTTCCGGATGTCTGTCGAGGATAAGTTTCGGGAAGTGGGCAAGTAGCTTTGCGTGTAGTTCAGCCGCTGATAATGCACTAGGTAAATGCTGGATGGCCCGCATGCGAAGCTGCTCCGTTAGTGCCCTGGTAAAGACGCCGCGCTCAAGGAGATGATAGTAGTCTTCCGGTGCCGAAGCTGCTATCAGTTCCAGAACACCCCTTCGACGAACCATCTTGGTTGCGGGATAGTAAATCGAGTCCATGATAATTAGCGTATCCGAATTAGCCTCTTCCAGTATATGCTGGATTACGCTCCAGCGGATTGTCCCGCCTTTCTCGCGGTTCCGTGAGCTAGCCCATCGTCAACAACCGACCCTAGACCATCTATAAATAGGGGTAATCCTCCTCACCTCGATAAAACCATCTCCCTATTGTCGTCCAAGTAGCTGTATCCGTTGTAATACACGATCTTCAAGGTGTCTCTCGAATCGCTCTTGTCAATGAACTCGTTGATTATCCTGGATAGCCATCTCCAAGGGTTAGAGTAACCATCTCGTGCAGCTGAAGGAATCTTGACAATCTCAGGCACATAGTGATAGCACTTTTGGAATACCTCGGCCAGCTCTTCCACCGTCCCGGCTATGCTCGACTCATGCTCGTCCTGCCAATAGATTAGGAGCGCGTAGACGTTAGAATATCGACTCCTATACGGGGAGGAGAGAATCTTAGAAACCGTGCCTTCGAGGTCATGCTTGACCGAGCCGAGCTGCGGTATCGAGTACGGCGATTGAGAGGCCGCCAGTGGGCTCGGCATGGACAAATGCCTATCTACCCTAGGTCCAGAGGGAAGCGGTGTCCTATTAATCCGAGTCTCGTTGGGAGACGTCCGACCAGGAGTGGACCGAGGATTAGGGGTAGCAGGGGTCGGATCGATCTCCATTTCCTGCGAATTTTGAGCATAAGGGGGAGGGGGTGGCCTCATCTGGCTCGGCGCCGGACTAATAGGCCGCCCAGCGAGAGTTGCGAGCTCCTGAAGCGGGCTGGAGGAGCGGTACTTTTGCACGGCCTCTTCCCACGACATATTATGATGATTGGGATGGCACTTCAACGCGGTATCATGTAAGTTGCAATGCCTCATACGGGTTTACGGACAAATTATCATTCACGGCCGAATGATTTCAAGTACTTACAGCGACTCGGCGTCGACGGCAATCGGGACAGGCGCCTAGTTTGCGGATTAGGGCAGCCTTTTCCCTCTGCGCCGCGGAGAGAGGACCAGTTCGTCGACGGCTTGCTCGACGGTTACTCGAGATTTCGGAACCATCTTTGACGGAGAAGATGGACTGGGACGACTCGACACTGTAGGCTGTGGTTGATGTGTCAGTCGATGTAGCCGTAACGACCGTCGTGTCGGAAGCATTGGTCGAAGTACTGGATGCCGTATCTTTCCTCATGGGCGGCGAAGACTGACTGACAGAATAATCCGAGTGATTCTCGATCTTCAAGGGCTCGGGAGGTCCAAGGTGGGCGGCGTGTGCCAGGCGAGGCTGCTGGGGAGTCTCGTAAACATGTTGAGATCTGTCATCCGTCTTGGTGCTTTTGGGGAACGACTCTGCCAAGGACGGTGCGGGATGCATATCGTTAGGCACTCCTCGTCAGCGTGTGAAAGCTACCTCATACTGAAGGACTGGCGGCCACGTTTGTTGCTCGCTCGGTTGTTCCGTAGAGACTAAGCTCAGGTTGTCGAATGAAGGCCCAACGCTAACGACAGTGTGTGCTGTGCTGGGAGTTGGGCTGTCATACAACACGCGCGCGCGCGGATGGTGTAGATGCGTAGATGGCGCGAGTCAACAACAGACGAATGCCGTTACTAGAGAGCCAAGAGACGAATAAGAAAGGAGTGGACGTGTCGTTGGGCAGAAGCTACCTGAAGTACCAGTAGGTAGGTAAGCTAAGTCGCTAACTCAGGTAGTGCTCTACACGATGAAGGCTATCGCGGGTATGCAGAAGCGAGTAGAGCACTATCATCCCCCTGCCATGGTCCAGGTAAGGTAGTATGTATTATGTAGGTACGTACGTGATTTCTCGCGTGTTTACTTTGATATATAATCCAGAAAAACGAGGGTACTAATGCAGGTATATATAACTTACATGTATGGGGGATCCGTTCTCCAGTGTGATACAGATTGGATCATTAAGTCTTGACACAGGGTTGCACGAGGGAACCCGGAGCTGTCGTGTCCCAAGGACCCAAGAGAAGAGAGAGACAATGCCGTAACAAGGTGGTATATATAGATAGTATAGATGGCACAGGTAGTATGAGGGTATTATTACGAAGTACTTGGGTACTATTCGAGTCGACAGGCCAGGCGACAGGACAGGCGACAGGACAGGATGGGGGCACGAGTGTGGACGAGTGTGGATAGAGATTTCGTTAATGACTCCACGCAGCGAGGTGTGGGTAAGTAAGGTAGGCAGGCGGTTTGCAGCGTAGAACGACAGAAGGGGTCTCTCGCTATTATTATGATTCGAGAATGTCAGGGGTTCGTGTGTTCGCTCATCTCTATCTCTCTATCTCTCTCCGTCTCTCAACATCGATGGTAACAACAGCTCTTCCACAATCACAGCTGCCGCTAAGTATAGTCATCGTCATTATCACCACTTTTACAATTTGACTAACTGATAACCAACACCACCATTATCCGCCATCACTATCATCTTTTAATATTAATATGAACATTTTTAATTCTCTTTTAATATTATCATCATTATCATCATGTACTATTTTGATTACCAATATTCTTATATCGTACAACTGTGGATACGAGATACATGCCTACACAGCTATATACCTACATAGCTAGTACACCACATCAGGAAGCGAGATCAGATCCTACAAGTTAGAGAGAGTTGTATCGAGAGTCATGTACCGCGTATGTGGAGTTGTTTCGAACATGGTACAGCAGGAAGCATGTACTTGGTCACGCTGGGCCGCCATGTGGTGAAGCAGGTATGTAGGTAAGGAAGAGAGGCAGGTCGGTACATACCACGACTACTAGATAGTAAGTAGGAAAATGTATAATGACTGTTTTTAACCTGACCATGACAGGATGAGACGCTGAAACGGGAGAGCTGAGAGAGAACGAGAGGTATGTGTGCGTGTGCGCGCGCGCGCAAGATTCTCGGAGATGGCGAAGAGCTGCAGCACAAGAGAAACGATGGAACATCAATCATCATGTACCTACCTCCGACCTGCCTCGTACCTACCTACCGGATGTATCTGACGTATCTACTATCTACTATCATCTACTAGTACATAGTATATCTATTCAATTGCTGATTACGGGTATAACAGAAGTTGTAAGTCTCTGCTATAGTACCTGGACTACCTGGACTACCTGGACTACCTAGACTACCCGCGCTCCGCCCAGAGGCTACCATCACAGGCTATCGTGACGGGCTTTGGAAGCGTGGTTTAACCCAGACTGACCTAGGTTCTAGGTTAGTGAGGGAGCTAGGTTAGTGTAGTGCGTCTCCTTACCTACCGTAGTCTCCTTACCTACAGCAGTAGCGTCCCCAACCTAGGTACTTACCTACCTAGTCTCTAGTCTCTCCCTACTTACCTAGTCTAGGCGGGTCCCCGATCTGAGACCCGGGGCCCACTTCCAGATCACACCCCCCCTATTGGCGCCTATTAGCATTCTGTACCGCTGATGACATACTTTTATTATTAGTATTTTACTATGTAGTATTTTAGTATTCTGGTATTTTGGTATTTTACTAGTACGCTAGCACAGTAGCGTAGCGGCTTCGCGGGTTCGCGGGTTTGGTGGCTTGGTTTAGGTACAATACCTAGGTACTTACCTAGGTTAGGTCCCCTCCTCCTCCTCTAACACCCCCCCTCTCTTCCCCCTCCCCATCCCCAAAACACCAATCTCTACATCATACAACTACTATACATGTATCAATCTACTCGCCACAAATATTTTCATGTTTCTCCCCACGGAAACCCAAACTTTGACCAATTCGGATACCACTCATGCAGCGCAAAAAGCTGGTACATATCGTCAGTCTCACATCTAAACTACCTATCGTTTAGATCACCTACCATCCTGTCCAACTAGTCCAACCAGTCCATCCAGACTTCCTAGGTAATCTACACTTACATATAAACTAGACCAGTCTGGGAAACTTGGTTTATAGTACTAAGTAGTGAATACCTTCCAGGGTAGGTAGGTGTTTAACCACCTCATAAGTTATAAAGTGATAGTTTGTATGCTCGGACTCTTCTGTAACCGGCATCGCATAATCTCTTTTTTTTCCCCCAATTTCTTGATATACGATGCCTATACTGCATGGTATAGTTTATCTGTCTATCCACCCATCTATCCGACGATGGGCCTCGTAAATGAAGGACGGGAAAATTAAGCTTGGCTTCGAACCAGATACCGAACACGCCGAAGCCCATGCCCTTCTTACCGGCGAAGAGAGCGAGAATATCGGAAAATTTTCATTCAGATATCTGCCTAGTAGACGACCAACCCTCATTTATTATTTGCTTGATTTTTTTTTCCCGGGCTACGGCGGATGTTACCTCCAAATCCAGGTATACATCCAATGCTGCTTCGTCGAAACACAGTGAGCCGCAAATTACCAATCACAGCCCTCGCCGGTATGGCCAACCATGCAGATTGGCCGAAGATGGAGACTTACACACAGCGATACGCCTTCTGTGCCTGCACCTGTTCCGTCGGCCATTTTTAGGTTGCGACTACACAAGGAAGGGGTGGGGAGAAGGGGGGAGAAGGAGAAGAAGTGGAAGAAGGGAAGGGAAAAAACGAAAATAAAACGGTCAAAGGGACAATGAGGCGACAGAAACGCGGGGGGCCCGACGCACGCGAGCGTTTACTAGGCCGTATAATGCAACCATTTACATTAACTTGCCCCAGAAAATAGGTATCAAGGACCCTCGTGCTGTCCATTTTTTGCTTTTTCTATTATTTTTCTTTCTCCCTTGTCTAATTTTTTTTCTCTCTCCCCTTCCCACTATTTTTTCTACTATGTAGCTGTGCCATCACCCGGCAGGATTGCAGGATTATTAGACCAATAGGGTCCCGTTGAATTTTCCTGCTTTTGGATTCGCTGGTTTCGACCGAGGGGTTGACGAGTAGCCGTCAGAGCCCGGGGCAGTACTAAGGGGGGTGAATTGTCCGTTTTTTCTCGTCCGACGTCCACACACACTCACACACGACCACTTAAAACATGCCCAACCACGGCAAGCCGATGGTACGCTGTCTCATCAGGCTTTTTTCAGGTCAGCCCCGACTTGACTGGGTTGATGCAGTCTGTCTGTCATCTGATGACACCAGGCCGACCTCTTGAGGCTTGATCATGCTTGATCAGGCTCGATCAGGCTTGATCATCGAGCCAATATACCGTAGACGGATTCTGGGTAGACTCTGGGACAGACCCCCGGATGGTTTTTGGTTGGTAACGAAGCTGCCGTGGATGCCCGTTGACGCACGGTCTGCTGTTCCATCTTCACCTGACATTTCCGGCGGAAGGGTGCCGAGAGTATGTGCATCCAAATTTTATTGCCGCGCTGCTTTATCTTACATCGCGTCGCACACCATTCATCTGTCGCTCGCTTGAGACTGCCTCGGTGAGGTTAAGTAGGTACACTACCGCTGTTACTAGTAGTAGTATACATGTATCAACATGGGGAATGATTTAAGGATTTTGCACATGTCATTGGGTCTTCGGTCAGATATGGGGGTTATAATCCCGGCAACTCTCCAACTCTTACCCGAATATTTTTGAAGGCTGCCCCCTGTATCTCTCTATTTAGGTCAAGTATTTCATCTTCCCTTCTACTCGTATATGCTACACTCTCTCAATGCTATCCGATGTTGTATTATGTCAGGTATATTTCGCATTTCCCTCCCCTCCTCCCAATCACCCAACTACCCCTACCATCTCAATTCTTCTTATACTACCTATCTACTCCGTACTGTCGTATGCAGTGCATGTATACCGTTTAAGCACAGTGTATAATCGCGCGCTATGGTGCCTTTTTCCATCCCTCTACCCCCCTTCCCCCTCCCTTCTCTCCAAGCTAAAGTTCCAAGCTAGGCGGGGACGCGGGCTTGGATTAGATTTGCCGAAATGAGACAGCCCATGAGAGCGCGCAACGTAGCGTGCAGCTGAGAAACGAGTCCATCCAAATGGGTCACCAGTGGTCAGTTTTGCTTCTGGGGCGACCCCTGCTTGCAACCAATCCCGCTCCTTCTGGAAGGTCGGTCGAACGTGAGTGGACGCGGCTCGCCTCGGCAGCTCTTCACCGAGCACCCGAACCGCCGTCGTGCTGCTGCATCGCAGAAACAGTAGGTTGGGAAAAGAGCACCATAGTGTACCGTCATACAAGTACTAGTAGTGTACGGTATTACCCTCTCCATCGTCCTTCTCGTTACCTACTAGCATTTCGCACGCAACTCACTCATGCCATTGGGCACGATACCACCTGGTGACCTACAACCAACCCCCCGCTTCTAATCCCGCAAAACCTGCTCTCATCATCAGCCTTGTTCAGTGTGAGAGAAATCATTCTCTTTTCGTCAGGTGTCAGGTGAAGGGGAGGGACGGATAGGCGGACGATCGATCTAGTCGCCCATGCACACCGCGCACGGCCCAGATAGGTAGCCGACAAGGGGACCAGGAGAGGCGGATAGTGTAGCAATAACCGTAAAGTAAACCCCGATAAGAGCCGTATATAATCGCTTCCGTCACCTTCGCGAAGCACGCACGGCTATCTCCAGAAGACGCCGAAGTAAATCAATTTTCCAACATGGATCCCCCCAGTTTCCTCCGTTTCCCCTGAAACTTGCTTTTCGATAATGCCTACATACACACTCCATACATGCCAGTAGTGTACACGTACATATTTTATTTTATTTTTCTGAAGCTGGACCTGGACAATTATTATCCATCAGGTCCCATCTGCTCCAGGATAAGACACGACTTAGCCCCCACAGCGGGCCGACAGCCCACTACCACACCACCACCGCCACAAAACGTTCCCGGGGTTTGGGGGCTAAGATTCATGTTTGTTATATCTCACGAGGGATAATTTACCTTGAGAAGAGTATATCGTAGCGTATGACGGGTCTCCCACCGAAATCCTCATATGACATAACACCACCTAGGTAGGGAATTTAAGCCCGCAATCCCCGTCCTACTCCACTAGTCGTCGGTCTCTTTCCCTCTTCCCCCTTACCCATGGACCATACAGATGCACTGACTAATTAACTAGCTCAGCTAGACTAGTCTACATAGTACAGACCCGTTGCCCAGATCACGGATACAACCTTCACCCAGGATCTAGTTTAGTCAGGGGAGCGTAGGGTCGGTCGGATTTATAGGAGTGTAGCACGGCGATAATGCAATTCATAAAACAAAAACACCCGAAGGTGGCCCCGACGAATTTCAGGTGGCTTGCATTAGTCTAGGACAAGTCAGGAGGTGGGAGGAAGTAGAATAAGAAGAAGAAGCAAAAACCACAGACACAAAAATCAAGACTGCGAGCAAGCTACACCATGGCATTCAATAGGTCACGATGCATCTTCCCGAGCCACCGTCTTCCAAAGCAAGGAATAGGCCGTCCAACCTAGGTAGGTCGGTGGGCTTCCATCCATGCGACCTACCACCTGGGCTTTACGGCGTACATGGTGTAGAAAGAAAGAAAGAAAAAAAACAATATGCACGTGTCGAGAGAAATCCTGCCTTCGGTGTGAGGCTCGTGTGACCTTACCGGTGCGGCCTGGAGCAGTAGACAGAACAGAACGACCTCACTAGTATACCCAGTCCCCCCACTCCCCCGGCTAAGTATGATCTGCTTACGTCAAACGCCCGGGTAATTATCCGCGAGCGCATGCGTTTAAGGCCACCCTTTTCGCTCAGCGCCATAGTGCCACATGTTCACAACAACACGCCGGCGATATACCGGTACTCCATAGACATGAGCTTCCTTGATTCCACTCTGTTTAGGTCAAAGCTCTTTTCACCGGATATTACGCGATTCAGCTTTACCGAGTCCGGTGCCGAACGCCTCGAATCACATCGCCCCGCGGTTTTCTCGCTCGGTCTCGTGATGGAGGGGTTGTCTCGGCGAACCCGTGCCCGATAATTGGCATTCGCTCTTCTCCTTGCTGGGAAGCCCGATTCGTGCTCTTCGTTGTTTCAAGTTCAACTCGGCAGAAGAATACGAATAATATTCCCATCAACAGCGAGGCAGTAAAACCCGTGACCGACATCGCCTAGGTCTACCAAGAATCGTATTGAATATTGGATATCTTATGTTTACAGATGATCCAGATACACACCGGTTCTACTCCCTAGTCTGTGTCTCGTATTATGTGTTTGAAACGCCGTCGACGTCTGATCCACTCTCCTGCAAAGTAAAAGAGTTTGTTTCTCCAGAGCTTAGCGATACAGATATGTCCGAGTCTATAGACTCCAAAGGCAGCTCACTAAACTCATTTAACATGAGCCTCAGCTGCGCATCCAAGTCCCACTCATCATATCTCTTCTCATCCCAGAAAATGAAGGCCTTATTCGCACACAATTCGGTTCGATCCTAATCTCCCCACCAAAATTGTTGTCCCAGTTCACAGTAGCATTTTGCCCACGCCCGCGGCGGGTGTAAACCTGAGTCTGTCGTCTCGGAGAAGTGAATCTCGCCCTCCTGAAGCCAGATCCGTGGAGGAGAATCCGAGGGACCGTGTATTTTCATGGCATAGTGTGCATCCCTGACGAAGGAATATTTCGCCTCAAACCCCGACAATAATTCAATGAATTCAAGTGATAAATTCTATTACCATATGAGCAAAAACAGGGCCAGACAGTGATTTCTCATAATATGCCACTTACCGAAAAAGCCCCCCAAGCCACTCCTCGCGACATAGCACCTTCCCAGTCGAAGGGAGAGCGGGGCCTCAGGTTGCTTAGCTCTAGCTGATACATCAGCTGATGCGATGCTCTCTTTGTAGTGATGATATAGCCTGCGGGGGGGTAAAGAAGGTTTACCTTGAAACACCATGATTAAATACAAAGAGGCACACGCGATCTGCTCCCACTCCCATGGAGGGTGGAGACTGAGGATACGGCAGGTTCGAGTCTCTACGAATTGTTCGCCCACCACGTCGTCGCCCTGGCAGTACTTGAGAAACAACTCCAAGCGATAGAACGCAATGAAGAAACGGAGCTCTTCCGCTTCAGTCAGTACGATGGGGTCAGGCGATCCCGTTATTTTACGAGATGCCCATAGTGTATAATGTTTCACAAAGACCTTTTTGCAATTATGGATTCTTCCCATCCGAAGAAGATCCCTCAATCCTAAGGGCCGGTGGGAACCGGTAGACTGCTCGATTTGCTGGGGAGATTGTACCTTTAGACGGTCCGAGAAATGGTGCGGGTTAGTTAAGATGTTCGTGTAACTCTGCACGCGGCCCTCTACGTCTTCATTAGTGAAGGGGAATCGAGACGCCTCGTAGTTGGCCACCGCCAGCGCCAGAAGACGCGGGTGGATTTGCCGTTGGATTATCGTTTCGGCGATGCCACCGCGCGAGTAAAATGCGGCGCGGAAGCAACTGTTAGCATTGATTACAGGAGGTAGGTCCTTGATATCGTCGAGCTTCTCGAGTATATCCGCGAGTATATTGGTTGGCAGCTGGTCGATTCTGGGTGGCATTGTGTCTCAGGCTCAACGTAGCAGCAGTTAACAAATTAAAGTATTCAAAATTCTGAATTAATTACCATGTTAATTTTGCAAGTGGAATATTGCTTGTCAATAATACTGGACGAGACTAAATACAGCGATGACTATCTAGCCAAACCTACCTAGGCACAATGAAGGCGCGAGATATCATGCAAAAGAACATGAAAAGAACAGACTGTCAAGTGCTTACCCAAATACTTATAACCCAGCGAAGAGGAAGGAGTCTGGAAACTAGACACCATGAAACTTGCTCAGGTAAGAGCTTTACAGGCAACACGAGGGGGGTATAGAAGAGGGATTGGATACTCGACAAACATTGGTCTCTCCTTGACTCTATCTAGCCTACTTATTCTATAACAAACACCTCTCTTTACCCAATAATACTCCGTGTCGCTTTATAGTCTAATTTCAACGTACTAGCCTACTACTAACTCCCACCTCATTTTGCCATGAATTATAATTATAAATACTTAAGGCTGCCTTACTATGTAGATTTAAATGTAGGTGACATGCCAATAACTATTAATTCATCATTGAGAAGACATACCCTAGTTAGTCTTTTTCTATTCGTCACTGCACTTTCCAAATGGGCTGACGAAGGAGACGGGCATTGAGCCGTCATATCCATCTGACTAAGCCTACAACCCACCATATAACATTGAAGAACTAGGTAACTACCCAGAAGATATGGAGCACTTCCAAGACCACGGCGCAAGGTACCTACTTCGAAGCGTTCCGTTGCGTCCCCGTCGAACGAGCGCCTAGGCTGCCTCGGCATACACCTTACGGTATATGTGCTGCCTATTATCATATTATGCACCACGTATATACCGAGTACGCCATACATGAAAATTTGTCACTTTTGCAAGTACATGTACACTGACACCTGTTTTATATCGACCTTGGCAGGGAACTGGACTGCTGATTGCTGGCAGCCTGGAATGCCACGAAAAGGGAAAATTAGGTAACTTATGCCAGTGGTTTCACGTTTGCTGTTTTACTGGGCGTATTTAGTTTGCGTTTGCCTTAGTTAGAATGACCTGTCGGTCCTGAAGTTGTGTCATGGTCGTACACACGCATCATATCATATTTTGTAGTGTAAAACACCTGGGCATTGGGTGCTTTGTAGGTGTCTATTATAGTGATAATGTAATGTATATACTTATCTAGGCTTAGATGCATATGATCACGTATCCATTTAGCCACATGTATGCAGAGGTACATAAGGCACGTTCTTAGGTTAGGTACACGTATATATGTACCTGATGCATTATCGTTTCCTCGAAATGCAGGTCCAGGATCGCCTACCTAATCATATCCATTGGGTTCTTCTTATGGATTCAAGGTGCATACACTAGCATAATGTGAAAGCTCTGGTTGATAGGTACTATGTGGATAATTGGCCAATAACCACTAGCCAATAACCTTGGATTCTGTCTAAATTAAGTTCTTACGGTCACGTATCTCTTGGCTTTCTTTCACAAGCCTCCGCCAGCGTGTGAGTGAGTAGCAACACAACGTGAAAAGGTTAAACAGCTGAACAAGATAATAGAAAAAACAATGAGACCGGCGGGCTAACAGGGCAATAGATACTAGACCATTGGTGTCACATGGATAGACACCAGCCCCCATAGTCTCTGGTTCATGTAGGAAACATCTAATGTCTCGGTGTTGAAATTCAGCCTCACCTGCCCTCACCTCGTTCCGAGACTGCTCACCTTGATCTGACACCCCTTACCTCGATCCGAGACATAGCCAGATGAGTGTATTGTCACTGATTGCCGACTCTTTTGGATATATATACACTGGGAATTCCAGGGCCAATATCCGGAGGATCTCAAATGGTCATAAAAATTTCTAGACCCTAGTAGAATTATTCCAAGCCCTCCCATGAGCTCTTGCTGCGGCTAGTCTAGTAATAGCATGCGACTTATTATGGCCTATGTTGTAGTAACCACCACGACGTCGATGGCTGGTTTAGATGGAAAAAAGTGAAAGAGCGAAGCAAAGAGTCTGGTTGTACTGAGATACAATGTGTATCACAACTAGGCGGAGCTAATATTATGGCGATTGCAATAAGCAAACTCCAGTGTCACTTGCCTAGACGTCTAATATATACCTACCTACCCACTTACAATTTCTCCGTGCCTTCCTTTATCGTAGTATTTCCTGCCTCTTTTCAATCCACGTGGTTGACAAAATCTGGAGTTTACTAAAGTAAATCCCTATGTTATTATGATTCGGTCTCTTGGCCTATGCTCTAGATATTGGGCTCTAGCTAGGTCTTCTTCATCATCATTTTGGTCGAGCAATGGTCTATACATATGTTGAAACCATAAATAATAAAAGGATAAGTAGAGGATTGAAACATACTTTATCCAAGATAAACTACAGAGACAGGATCATCCCCAATTTATCCGGTCTCTTCCCTGCCTTGCTTTTGTTAGCATCTCAGATCTCGATACGTTTTCTTGCGGATTCTAGCAACCACCCTTTCAACCTTGTTATCTAATTTATAAAATACAGACAAAACAGGACGCCACTCTTGACCATGAAGAGAAGGAGATCCACAAGTTCACCGTCTAGCTCGCCAACGCGCCATCGTAGTCCAGAGACCAGCTCAAAAGATACTTCGACGCCTGCAAACAACTCCGAGCTAGACAACATCTTCAAGTGCGAGATCAAATACATTGATACACAAATCCCGGACAAGTCTTATTTTCTCTACAGATGGGCAAGCCGCATTAGTCAATTCGATCCGCTTGAGTGGCAGAACTACGCTTTGTGTATTGTCCGATTTTTTGACCATGGCGCTAACCCGGAATACACGCGGCTGTATATCTATCCACAGCCTCTGCGTCAGCTTTTGAAGGACGTCATAGGGGATTACTTTGACAATCCTATAAAAGTCGATGACGTGCAGATAATAAAACCCTATCACTGCCTCTTTCATTATCGAAAGGAGCTGGAGGAGATTGGCCGCGAGCGGTTCAAGGAAAATGAGGATGATAACAAGTACCTGAGCCTTCTGTTGGAATTCATCCAGGATACGTTTAAAGATGATATCGAGGCGTATCAAGCGTGCATTAACAGTGAAACGAAAACCATCGCTTACTCTAGCGTCTGGACGCTCTTCCCGCCAGGGACCATCGTTTATAGGAATTTACTCAATCAACATCGTGCATATAGCGTCGTTGGTGTTCGGTTCAACAGTCTTTCGACATGCATGGTTTTATCTTTCGTGGATTCTGACGGCGAGATATTCCATGAGCGCAGGGAAGAATATACCTTCACCCGGTATGTCGGGAAGCGTGATGCTTGTGATGTTCGGCAGCCTCAGCAGCTTCGGTGCATACCACTTGATATGCACGCGAAGGCGGGGAGGTTGCGCAGGTATCTGCTCGAACGCGGCATGGATTTCAAAAGTCTTCTCGGGAGCCATTTGATAGAGTACGATGGCTGTGCCCGGCTGCGGTCGGATGCCTAGTTTGCATCTGTCTATATTCGAGGTCGCATCGTAAGTAAAGTACTTGGCAATTTCCCAACGCGGGAAGCCCACCACCCAGCACTCTCTTGTAGTGGATATAAATATGATTGACGATTGAATGAACAGATCATTGACAACAAGGCTTATTTTAGCTACTATGAAAATGATCGGATTCATCCCCTTGGCCCGGACGGCAGCCAATTGCGTTTTCGGGTGCTCGAGAGACTTTCGGGTGATGACTTGCTTCGGACAAACCCCATAGTCTACGGCTTCTCATTAACCACCCGTGAATTCCTGGGGTTCTTCATGGACGGGATATCGCGGGTTCAGTGGGATGAAGAGTGCTTCGATAATCTTCCCCTGACGTCTAATCTCAAGTCGGTAGTCAAGGCACTCGTTTTTAAACACGTTGAGGAGATAGATAGCCCTGTAAGATGCAAGAGAGGGGCCACCGTATTTTTGCTACATGGGCCAAATGGCGCGGGCAAGAGGACAACGGCCGAGTGCGTCGCGGAACATTTCAAGCGCCCGTTGTATACGGTGTCATCGTACGAGCTCGGCTTATCGGTCCAGACTTTCTACAATAACCTGACCGCGGCCATGGGCTTAGCTTCGGACTGGCGAGCGATGTTGCTAATCAACGAAGCCGATGTGTACTTAGAGGACCCCTCGTCCAACGAAGAAATCCACAATACCTTTGTTGGGGCCCTCTTACGAGCCCTACATAACTACTCTGGGGTCCTATTCCTAACGACGCATCATAACGCGGCGAACAATGGCGTAATTAGGTCACGCACCCACCTTTCGATCCCATATAAGAGCTTTAGCTTCGGCTGGCGCCTGCTGGTTTGGCGCACCCTCCTCAACCGCGTACACACGGGCGTCGATATCGAAGAGAGGGATCTTAAGAAGCTCGCTGAGCGCGAACTCGACGGTAGGCAAATTGAGAATATACTTATAGTCGCCAACTGCGTCTCGATTTTCATGTCCGTCTGCGTTGATTTCACGATGCTCGAGAGCGCCGTCAAGAAGCAGAACCTCCTCAATAGGTATATCGCGGGCTTCGTGGAGATTGACTACTAGACGCCCGGTGAAACCGAAAGACAAGATTGGGTGGTAGAGAAATTTGTGTAGCTAAGCAAAATCCAAGACTCTGGTTAATCAGTTGCGTGTTTTCGCCCGCCCGCGGTATCACATGAAAGGAGTGCCTTTTACGCATCGTGTATATCCTGTCATGGGGTTTTCGCTGTTTCGTTTAAAAACCTAACACCTATTACTATGCGCCGCTTACATGAAGAGCGAGTGAAAAACACTTAGATAAGTCATTACAGTGAAACCCCGTCCGTCCGTTCCTTTTTGTACAATTTCTCCTTTTCTTCTCAAATCCCAGCCGACCTGCCAAACATTCCATTACGCCGCCTTGACATACGCAAAAGATACCGTAGTCCGTTTTTAATCATATCTCATTCCCCGCCCCTCCTGCCTCTACTTCGGCACCACAATCCCGCCCTCGAACCCAGCGGACTTCGCCACGACGCGCGCAGAAGCAAGCACAATCTCCTTCCAAACATCCCAGTCTCCCTCCGCGTCCTCGCGCGGCGCGTAGACAAGCACATAGCCCCAGGGCAAGAGGCCCTTGATGCCAGACATCCTGTGTCTCTCGCCCCACCCCTTCCTCACGACCTCCGCGGCGTCAACGAGGCTCAGGCACGCGTGCGTGCTGCCCTCATGGTGCACGTGCGCCGTCTCGCCGACGGCGCGAGGCGGCAGCCACTTCGCGCGCGCCGGGTCGACGCCGTCGATCTGGGGCCGCAGCCAGAGCGCCGGGAACTTGGGCGACTCGAGCGCGCTCGGCGCGACGGCGAAGAGGCGCGGGTTCGCGGCCGCGACGGCGTCTATGTACGCGTTCTGCCGCGCGAGCGTCGCGGCGCCGGCCGTCTCCGTCGTCTGGCGCTGCGGGACGACGGTCGTCGGGACCGTCGGGCGGCGCGCGCCGCTGCGCTCGGGGATCGCGGCCGCGAGGAACGTCGCCCGCGTGTCCGCGCCGTAGAGCTGCTCCTCGCTGGCCGAGAGCACGATGGCGTGGTCTGCGCGCTCGTAAGGCGCGGGCACGGCCCGCGGGTCCCGCCGCGCGTAGAGGTGCGCGGCGACGTTGATCAGCCAGCCCCGGAGGGAGTGCGGGATCCCGCCCTCGCCGAGCGCGTGCCATTCCACGTAACAGTGGCGGCTGTACGCGAGCAGCGCTGCCGCGGCCGTGGCCGCCGCGGTGTAGATTAGGCGGCGGTTCTCTCGGCTTGAGAGGCTGCGCAGCGTGGTTTGGAGTGTTTCCATTTCTGGGTGTTGGGGATAAGATGGAGAGCTAATGTATGATATGATAGGTGAGTGATGGGTTAACCCATGCCTTGGGTCCTATCTAGGTAGGTAAATCTCCTATTTTCATGAAAAATGGAATATTACATTAGGTATTTATTATTCCTTCACCTCCCAATGGCGTGCTGGAATGCAAGGAAGCGCCAACGAGCCAATCCTTCGCTCCGCTCCGAACCGACGCAGACCGATACGGCGGTCTCAGTTACCGAGTGCCCGGTGAATACGAAAGCGACGGGTACGGTGGCTTTGCTAGGTGTGACGTCGGTCAGATTAATTGATCAAAAGTGATCGTCTGGTAGGTTTCTATAAATGAATATATGTATCTATTACCTCCTGTGGAAGCAAGTACACTTTACATCATACGACACCGACAACCTGATGTCGTACTACCACGATAATCGGCCGGATGTAAATCCCAATGACAAAACAGCGATAGGGGCTAAATGGGTTGGTTACCTAGCATTCTATATTCATACGCGTGCGTCACCGCCACTCCTCTTCAAGACCGGATCATATACCAGTACTTCAAAGTTGAATAAGAACTACATGTACCTTTGATATCCCGAGCCGAACGCGAGGTATCCAAAATTAACTCCGCCGAAATCCCCAACCCCGATACCTCCGACCCAAACCTCGGATCCAAACAACAAACTCACACTCACATCTGGGGACATATTGTCCATTAAGAGTTCCAAATGGGTAGGCTTCGCGGAATGTGAAAAAACCCAAATAAAATTTAGATTGGTATTGGATTTCTTTACTTCTAATACCCTCTATCATAGGCATCCCATCTTGTCCTCGTCAAAATGGCATGGCTATATCTGGTACTTGTATACCTCGCAGAGTATATACATTCGTATGCACTACACTACACTATCCCGTTACCCGGGGGCTGGGTGCATCCAGGTCAATCTGACAGGCCTATCCTGGACTCATAAATCACGTGGGGGCTGGCGAATATGGGTTCGCGGGTTACTACTCCAGTCCATTGCATGCGGAGTGCGGAATGTCCCAGCAATGCGCTGCGCTCCCGTATAGTCGACCAAACTCATTACATTATTATTTTGAAAAACACCCCGTGTCAATCAAAGGGGCTTCGGAGCCAGGCCGAGCTGCGTTTCGCCGCCATGGAACACGACGAATTGCGATTTCAGAAACACGTCGCCGTAAATGGCGAAAGGAAACCCGGCCGGGACAGCCTGGATCCCCCCAAAGCACGTAGTGGCGTCGGCGAAGGTGTTGCCGTCTACGGGGGCGAAGTTGATGAATTCTCCGGGAATCACAGCTTGGTAGGATCCGATGATGGCCGTGTAGCTTGGTAGGGTGGCCGAACAAGGGAACACATAACCGCCAGCAGTCTGCGCCGCGTTCACCGCGCCGGGGATCTGCGCATAGTACGCAGCAGCGATATCATCGGGGACTAGCATGAGCGTGGTACCTGTGTCGGCGATCGCTTCATGAGGTGCTGAAGTTGTGGCGGCCGAGTCGCCAACCTTGAACCCCGCTGACGTGAACTGCCAAAAGCCCGTACTCGCGTTTACGGCCACGTAGGTTATCTCCCCAGTAAATTCGGTGGTATCAATAAACCCAAAATTATAGTTGCCGGCTGTATACTGTTAGCAAACCCGGATGGTTGTACTCCTCACTGGGGATAATCTTACGCTCTGCGGCCCTTAGATTCGCCGTAAATAAGGGAGCGGCAAGATCCCGCATAGCATTGTCGAAAAATGTAGATTGCTGGGTCGGCCTCACCGTGTTTAGAGTGCTAAATGCAAGCCCGACGAGTCCATCGGTATCTGGGCGCTGGGTGAAGGCAAGCGAGACGTTGGTAGCGGACTCGACAGCTTGATTCTCCACCGTGATCCCTCCAATGGACACAGTATCAAGATAAACGTTGCCACCAGAGCTGCTGCCGTCGCCATAACTAATGTCCCACACCGCACCGGTTAGCAGCTTCGCAGTTGAGCTTTGCTGGATATTGTATACAGTCTGGCCACCGACTTGATTTGTCGGTGTCTCGGTACTGAAAACCCAAAGATCGGAAGAGCCTGTGTCGAAATCAAGATTTAGTGTCTGAGGAGGTGTTCCAATCTGTACAGGAGACAAGTATTCCGAGTCGAACATCTGAGGTATCGCAGCGACCTCTCCTACGAGACCGGTAAGTAAACGCTACAGTTTCTATTCTAGTGTTCAAACGGCATCTCACCCTGAGGACTCGCGGAGGTATCGTTTCCAGCACCAGGCTGTAAGAGCCCCAGTTCCTCCAACAGTTTCTCGATATAGGAGAGCAAGTCATCAGGTATGGGGGCACCATATTTTGTATATGCTTTCGCCATAGCCATTGCTCCTCTGCCTTTCCGAGCACCACGGAACTTTTGATTAGGGACCTGATGGATCTTAAAGGTCATTCCACCGAGCGTCGTTATCTCGAATAGAGGGCCGAGGATTCCCCTCTTCTCTACAGGCGCAGCCGAGACCAAGCTCTGTGCGAGGAAAGCGGCCGCACCGACGGCGCCATGGTGAAATTTCATAATGATGAGGAGGAGGGGGAGGAGGGAAATGAAAAAGATGATGGTGATGGTGACTACAACTACTTGATCATAAGGCAAAGTATAGTGTAAACATGAAGAAACGACAATCCGGTAGTCGAATGGGTATGTGATATATGGTCTCTATCCTAGAGATAGCGTCTTATAAAGAAAGACTAAGCACACGCAAAAATACGTCCGTTGCCGAATCAAGTCGGCCGGCACAAATCGGCAAAATAGAGTCCGGACACGAAGGAACGAAGAGAATGGGAATTCAATTGGCTAGAATAATAAGAGAGAGATGAGGCCGAAGAAGATAAGAGAAGAGAATATAGAAAAAAGGGTAAGTGGTGGTATTGGGTGGTCAGCGGCCAGGCGGCCTGGGGAAAGCCTTTACATATGACATCCGGTTTCATAATATCAATCTCACGATGATCCGAGCCTCAGCGAGAGGCAGAAGAGAGGCGGTAGAGTATGGCCTGCGGACCCTCCGGGGCGGCTCAGTAACAATCATATGGCGGGAGGGAAAAAGTACCTCAGATATAGGTCGGTATGATTCCTACACTATGAGCAAAATAACAACAGTAGTGTGCTAAAGGGGTTGTTGCCGATTGTGTTTGGGAATATCAATGGAAGGTCTAGCTGGAGGTCGATCATTAATGCACATGCACTTGCTGTTAGTTAGCTAGCCATATAAAGGTGTAAATGGATAGGTAGTATAAATGACACCTTTAGACGAGACTATATCACTGTTAGTCGTTACCTAGCTGCTTTGTGGCAATACCAAGGCAGGCAATCAGTAACAGCATTTTGCCTGATAGCATCGTGTTTTGGGAATATTTCTTGGTAGGAATAACTTCTACATGCTTAGGCATCATGGGAGGTTAGCTTGGTTAGTTAGATTGATAGTAATACCTTGAAGCAAGCCGGGAGTATATCGGTGCCGGGGAGGGAGAAAAGGAGAGAGATGTCTAGGGTAGGAACCGACCCCATTCGGCTTTGGTCTGGCGGTTGTAGTGTAGCAAGCGTCATGGTTGATTGATTGGTTGGCCCAGGGCGAACCGTGGCGTAAGCCTCCAAAGTCTCAACTGCAACCTACAAGGGGCCAACTCCAAGCGCCTCAGCCAAGTCGAGAAGAGCCAAATAAATATAGACAACATAACTATAATCCTCTCAAAAATTATTTAATTCTTCACATTAACATTATACCAATACAGATAATTACCCAATAGTCGGAAGCAAGCTCGTACAACATAGCCAGTAGAGTCGACGGCTTAATTTGGCCAAGTTCATGCTAACCTAGTGACTTAAGATGCGCAGCAAAGATCACCGTGAAACTCGATCTGAAGAACTACCAGTTTCAGCAGACGATATGGACCGCATACAGCCGCATACAACCCCGGCCTCCCACTCTCCCACTGCTACAGCTTGAAATTGAGCTGATTTGCTCGACGGGCAGCCAGACAGACTATAGGCCAATGGCACGTAGTGAGTTCGATGCGCGTCACACTGCATATTGCTCTAGCTCCCCAGGAGATCTCGTAGGATGCAACTCTTCTCATCCCGACCACGCACGTCCCGATAATATGCTACATCTACCCAAGGTATAATTACGTGCAACGTATTCACACATGTACCGTAGAACGCTCTTTTTTTCTATTACATACTATATCCTCCATACTCTCCTAGTGGAAAGCAAGGCAAAACACGTATTTCTGTATCACTGTATTCCTGTAGTCCCCGACGGAAATTTTGACCACCATCCCGACCCATCCAAGACCCAAATATGTATGTCAAAACAAAGAAAAAAAAGTGAGTGTATCGCGCCAGCCAAACATGTCAACTAGTACGGATCATCTATTTCACTTGGTACCAGAACGCCATTCTCCTCGATGCAATTACGCCGCAGTGTCCCGAACCCACTATTTCTTACAAATGTTAGTGGGAGTGATCATGATTGTGGTCATGCTCGTGCTCGTGGTTGTGAGCCGTTGAGTGACTAGATCGTCGGCTCGAACCGGCCTTGGATACCGTTCCAGGCGGCAACGTGCAGCAACCCTGGTCCGCACAATCATCCACGCAGCTGAGCAAACAACCATCACCCGGCTCGACTTTACTAGGAAATTGTATCGGCGACAGCTGTCCATCCCCCGACACAGACCCTTCCTCCCCGTGATTGCAGTCTTCTTCCAGGCAAAACTCCGGTTGAATGGTTGCGCTATGAATGCCATAGGCATGAAGACATTTCCGTGCCTGCTTCGCCAGCTTCATATATTTTTCTCCCCCTTCGTCCGTTATGGGGAAGGCAATCTGCATATGTAATGAAGCTACCACCTTGGTATCGGATAGCTGCCAGATGTGCACGTGATGACAACTGATGACCCCCGGTAACCGTTGAATATCGTCTCTGATATCTTCAAGGTCAAGATGATCTGGTGTCGCTTGCAGGAGTACTTTGGATGTCGCCTTGGTGAGGGGTATGGCCGATTTCAGGATGATCAGAGTGATGAATAGTGAGACGGCCGGGTCAGCATAGTATCGGCCGGGCCACTCAGTTAGCCAGATAATCAGAGCAGTAGCGATGACACCAACATTGCCCAGCGCATCGCCCAAAACATGGAGCACCATGGCATTCATACCCATATCCGCATGGTTGTGGCCGTGGCTCTTCTTGGATTTGGACGTTGGTTTCGTGTGGTGATGGTCGTCGTGAACACCAGAATCACTCCTGTTATGCCAGGTAGGTTGGCGGTTATGCTGGCCCTTGGATATAGTGCCATGTTCTTTCTTATTCCCCTTCCCCATCAGTGGTGTATTCTCGTCTGCAATAGGTTCGTCACGGATGGCGGTTTCTACGGTAGCATTGTCCTCCACAGAGCTCTCGTCAGTGTCATTCTCGCCGTGGCTCGATCTATCAATAATATCCTGCCTGAAACTAGCAGGGTGGATATTGGGTTCGTCGCTCGTAAAGCGGCTGCGCTTAAGGCTGCTAGCACGTCGGCGTTCCCAGTTCCCCAAGAAGCTTCGGCCTTGATCCGAATTGCCTACACCATCCGACCCGTTAAATCGGGGGTGACCAATTGTCTCGGAGCCGTAATCTGTAGACTGTGTCCGAGCTACAACTACTTCAGGTAGGAAATCGCATGCGGGGCCATCATCATCTACCACTGCACTCGTAGCACCTGCTCTTCCCTCCTCTGCAGCCGCCACATCGTCATGTTGGTGAGCATGGTCATGGCCGTGCTCGGTATCGTGTTCGTGACTGTGCCCGTGTCCGTGATCGTGGCCGTGGCCGCCCAAGACAACAAAGCCAACGAGATTAGACGCAAGACCGAAGCAACCGACAACGAGGATCAACTTCGGGTTAGAGACCTCCTGAGGCTCCACAAAGCGAGTCAATGCCTCAAGAATAATAGAAATACATAGCGCGATCAGGAACACGGCGTTGAAGAAGGCACCCAAGATCTCGGCGCGCACCCAGCCGTAAGAGAACCGGTTTGTCGTAGCTCGTTTGACGACGGTTACGGCCCAGAGTCCGATAATCAATGAGATGATGTCGTTTAGCATATGGAAGGCATCGGCCATCAGCGCCAGGGAGTGGACCATGAAACCTGATATCAACTCAATAAGGAAAAAAAGGATGTCAATAGCCAGCATAATGCTGATCCGGGTGGTTTTAGACCACGCCATTCTGGCGACGATTGTGGTATAATCGGTCGGTGGAAGTAATCAAACGCGAGGGTAAGGTCGAATAGACGGAGGTTATCGCTGTCGTCGAAATAAGAGGGTTCGATGATGACGAGAGACAGCGTCGCCGGCGTCGGAAGGAGAATAACGGCGGATCAAAATAAAGAGGCTGGTACTGAGCAAGGTAGGTCCTGTAGCAGCGGGAATCGTGAAACGCTACAGATACCTACCGTAAGGAGTAAAGAAGGGATGGGAGGTTGACTATGTTTGCGTGTCTATGTTTATTGGTCCCCCCCAAACAAAATTCAAATGGTACTAGATCTCGAAACAAGATTAAAAAAAGGAAAAAAAAAAAAATCAGCAATGACAGCTAGCCCGTAGAGTCCAGAGCCAAGTTAGGGAGAGAGGCAATTGGCGCAAGAGCGGCGCAAGGCTAACCGAACCAGGTCCCGGGGTATCTATCAGAGGGTGGGGAGAATCGGTGGGTGTCGGGAGCGCTTTAATATCATAGTCATAGGAGATTTATAGTTAGTCTAAGTCTAGTGTAGAGACCTTTTGTAGAGACTTTTTTTCCTCAAGTCAGCTCTAGATCTCTGGTGAGACAAGTAGAGAAGGAGAGGGAAGAACAAAGCGGAGAATAGAATGGGAGAGTGGGAGAATCAGGATTTCTAAGGCAATTGATGTTTTGTTATGGTCACCTCCTTAGGTAGGTACTTACTAGGTTCATCTGTATGTTGTTAGGATATCTATCTTGCTGTGAATCCGAGGTGCATAGTGACGCGCAGCAGAGAAGCAAAGAAGCGACTAGATCAGCAGACACTGGCATGAGATAATTACCTCACCAACCCACATAAAGACATGTCATGCTGTTGTGTAGCCAAGTATTTAGGTAAGGGACCCCAAACGGTAAATACCGTAGAGATACCTAAGAAGTTTGTCAGGAAGCCCTGTAATGCCTATGTATGTAAGGTTCCAACGTTGGTTCTCACCTGCACGCTGTGACCCCTAAGTACCCACCAATCCTTTAGTGGTACACTACCTAGCTACTTACATGTAGTATACCTACCCAAGTACATACTTGGTAAGCATTACTTACAAACCTACGAGTAGCTCATGTAGGCTCCGTTATATGATACCAAGAGACTACAATAAGTATGGCCTAGAGACTTATATCTTTTGGTCTTCTTCTGGTGCTCCAGCCTTTTATTTGCCAGAGGATTCATATATACATAATGTAGGCAGATCATTGATATGCAAGCTTGTCTCAGCCTGCTCATTTCTTCAGCTCTTAACTCAACCGTCAGGTTTCGGCAGTATACGTCTAAATAAGTAAACGATGGCTTAAATAGTTTAGTAACCGAAATTAAAAGGCATACAAAAGACACTCGTAATCGGTATTGGATCCGAATGAAAGTACATATGTAGACCAAGAGATCGTATTAATTAGTGTGTGTATATAGTGCAGACTGTAGAGGCACACTGTCTTATATTGTTTCCTTACTCTCGCATTTGGCATGTAGTCTAGATAATACTGTATCACTTGCTATCTACTATAAATGCACAGCCGAATTATTAAGTATTTACCTATAAGATAGACCCAAGGATAAGTGTCCGCAAAAGTTGCCCATTCGTGGACGCCAGAAGCTCCCCCAGTTCCGCGAAATCCTATGATCAAGTAATTCTAGTACAAAGGACTTAGATCGAGTGAGCAGCTTAATCCAGACCCGAGATCGGCCATATTTAGGTGCTTAGGTAGGTATGTAGTCTAGGCTATCAGTAGCGTGTGTGCGGAGTGCCTAGGCTACGTACACATTGCTTCTCATTAGGAGAAAAAAAAGTCGCGGGTTCGCCACTACAAATGAGCAGCTGAATACTCTAAGGAAGATCATACTAGACTAGATGAGCGTCAAGATAAGTTTTATATAGGATTTATATAAGTATGCGCGGCGAAATTCCAATGGCCGGCCGCCGGTTATAACAACCACTCTAATCACTCTAACCACCAAATACCCCGCTGCAGGATATCTCGAACCATCATCTACACCGCGGAAATAGTGTACCATTGCCAAGACGCGGCACGGGAAGCCAGAGTACGGTGCAGCACCTGAACCCTATCGTCGGATTCCCTCGACACAAGGCCCAGGCCGCTCTTGCATTGCACGTACTCTACCTACCCATTGGCGAGTGAGCACGGCGGCGGGCGGCACACTATCAACTATACCATCCGGTGGGTATAGTAATAGATCGACGCAGCCTCTCCGTTTTCTTCGCTTCTGACCGACTCACTCGCTTCCCTCGCGGCCAAGCCATGCGACAAGTCGGACGAATATGGAGGCGATACTGACCGTCGGATAGACGTGCCTACATGCCCAACCACGCCACTCATGGTCCGAGGAACCCCGCCTCGTAGTGAGTTGCAGGGTTTCCCGTCAAATGCCCGCAGTTCACCCGCTCCTATCTGCTACGATATGTACTATGTGATGCACCAACCCTTGTGTGCGTGAGACTTCACCCCAAGACGGGAGGGTTTTTTTGTTTGGGTTACCGCTCCTACAAGCTGCATGAGTGGTACTAACTAATAAGTATAAACCTGGTCAATACAGGCGGATTCCGTCATAAATACGAGATTCCGACGTTCATATCGACAAGGCACGCTGCAGAGCCCTGCACTTTGAGCATAAAGAAAGGCTGGCTACATTACTGTACATGGCACCAAAACAATATTGCAGAGCGGCGCTTAAGCATCATCCGGATAAGGGGTCTAGACTCATCTGGAACCTCCGACGTAGTGTATTCCTCTACCTAGTGCATATTAGGTAATCACCAATGTGCAACAAATAATCGGTGATGTGGAAGCTCGGTCACATTCTTACCGCACTTCTAGAGCATAGGATAGAAGCAGGCTGTAAAGATATTGACGCCATTCCACCATGTGCTAGCCGTCCACGCCTAGCCGCAATAAATAGCAGCATTCCAAAGAAGGAGATATCCTAAGATATTCATTGTTTTTGTTACTATTCGTCTGGATGTAGCCTAACAAGCGGGCTTATCATGAGCCAACCCAACCCAGTGCTTATCCCCCTTGCTATTCACCATGGGAGGCTTTCTGGCCCTCGAGGGCCAATATTCGATCGTTTCTTGATCTCTGCCTCGGGCACCCCATTCTCTAGCTTTTCTATGAGCTCCTCCGGGTCGAAATCAACCCCGATGGGGTTCTCCGCGAATTCGGGGCTGGTCATGAAGGCATTAGCCTCCTCCACCGTGTCGAAGTTGTCCACTTGGGTCTCTACATGGTTCCCGTCCGGATCTTCGTAGTACCTTGATACTGTTAATATTATGATGGGCGTTTGGTTCATATTGGGGACGTTACATGGAAGTAGTGGGGCCGTGGTTGGTGGACCATATGGGCAGAATCCCAACGGCCTTGCGCTGCTCATAGGCAGTCATAAGCTCCGCCAACGTCTCGTATGAGAAGGCGAGGTGATCCAGTCCCGCGCTCTTCTGCACTTTTGCCGCAAGCCCGGGGATCCCGATGAGCGCTATGCGATGATGCTCGTCGTCGTACGTGAGGAAGGCCATTTTCTCGCCCTCCCAGCTCGCGTGCGCGCCCAGGAACGTCTTATAGAATGCGGACATGGCGGGTAGGTTGGGCGTCCTGAGCACGACGTGCGCCATGTGTTTAGGCGACAGGACCTTTTCCGGGCTGGAGTTGATAGCCATTTTAATCCTCTGCTGCTGGATATAGTCGTACTAGAGAGAATAGAGCATAGGTATACCAAATGATAAAAAATTAGAAGTGGGATGTTGCCTCGTATATTTTAATAGTGATAATTGTGAATCATCATCTGCTGCGATCACAGGTCAATTATAAGCGCTATGTATGTGCATTTCGTTTCTACACGCTTATGTTCTGACGAAGACTTACAAATCCAGAAAAGCCGTACGTACGCATAGCAATCAGGTCATCTTTCGTGAGTCAATTGAGAAAGTCCTGCGTCTTAGCTAATTTAGGATTTAGGTGCACCGCAAGTTCGGAAATCTCTTGTGCGACTGACAGCTAGGTCCGGTCTCCAATATAATATCCGATAAGGTAATTTCTTTTTGCTTCCGGCGGTTATATCTCTTTGTCTGTTTGTCCTCTTTATTTGCTTTTGCTTTAGCTTTGTCTGTTTTCGCTTTATTTGCTTGTGCTTTGTTTACTTTTGCTTTGTTTTGATATTTCCACCCGCAGTGCAACTGGCTGATGAGTATAGGCTTCTCGTAGTTGCGCGGATGGCATTGACCTCGGCGCCTGTAATTTTCGTGCTAAATACCCGCTCCCTCTGCTAGAACAACACTGTGCTGTATCCCCACCAAGTTATTGACAGTATAGACATTCCCGTATTTTTGTAAATCCTTTCCCGCTCGGCGGATGCACGAGGTAAGGGAGCGATCGGAGTTTAGATGGCGCCGAAGCGCGACGTCATCAGCAGGTTGAAGAAGGAGTGACTCCAATAGGTCAGCGCTGTCAGGAATCGAACTCAACCTCACACATAAAGTGATCCTCCGTGGTCCGGCCGGGTCAAGGGTCTACCACATGTTGCCAGGTATATCAGTACATTTAACGGTCGGGTTCTGGTCGGGGTAACTAGGGAACTATTGGCCCCCAGCCACCCGAGAATCAAACAATCCGGGGTAAAAATGCTAACCCTCCCCCAAAGCTGGGGTAGTGTAGGGCTTTATATTTACACCATCCTACGCCACGATTGTTCCTTTCTACCAACTGGATTCCGATGAACGTTACGGTAGGGATTCATGACCATACCGGATCCGAATATTTACTATCGCGGAGCGCCACCCCGCGTTCTTTCGGGGTGTCGTTATATTAGCTCCGGGCCTCGATTTAGGGGTTATAGAGACGGATGTTCCCATTCTGGGCTGTCCGGCCGAGGTAGTCGCGCATACATACCGTAAGCAGCCCTCGGGGGACCCGCACCGCCGGTGAGCGGCAAGCAACCGGTCACAACAGTGATTACTGTTGTACTGTTTGGTGTCAACAAGGATGGTCGTAGTCGGTTGAGCTGAGAAAGTCGTGGCCGGGATATGAGCGCGTCGATGTCCCTCGGCAATTGCTAGATAGTCTGATTTACACCTCACCTCCGTCGATGCCAAGGGGGCCGAGGCCCTTATATGGGAGCACGAATGTTCTCCCACACGGCGAAATGGGCTCACGTAGTTGCTGATCCTATGCAAGCCAAGACGACGGTTTCTACGGTCGTATGTCGTACGGTTCTTTTTCGGGGAAAAAAAACCTAAAAACAAAACTCCTTCGAATGACAAGGTCTCGCTTTTATTTATTTTCCCCTTTTAGATCTCTAACTCTAGCGAGCAACCCTATTAGTAACCTTAGCGCGCAGGACCTAGTGACAGGCCTAACTAAAAAAGGTGACTGACCCAACTATACACTATAAAAGACTTGTAAGTATATTGTGGGAGGAAAGGCCAAGACGACGCCTGTCCCTGTTGTTGAAGTTCTAATCGCAGCCTGCATGCATGCATGCAGTGGTAGGCTACGGGTATATCCTCCGAGATGATGTAACGTCCGAGAAGTTGGTAGATCGTGTGCACTAGTTCGTAGTCTTAACGGCAATTTTCAAATCAGATTTGCCTTGGATTATCCTTTCCTACCTACCTATTCTTTCCTCATAGTGCATGATCACTTAATGTCGAGTAATCTTATCTGAGGGCCTTCAACAATTGACTCGCCATGATTAGCTGTCACTCTCAATTCCGGAAAAAGCCATAGAACGATATTCGTGATTTTCTCTATGGGCGTCTAGATATATTGGCGCAGATCTGCCGGTTAAGCATATCGGCGCCGTGTCCCAATCGGGTTCGGAGCCGCACCTGTTTGCCACATCATAACCTAACTCGCAGTAGAAGCTATATTTGCGCAACATAAGAGCTGGAATTCGATGTCGCATGGTGGCGACTATTAAGATGCGAATCGATATAGCCCCCCGGTAATGCGTACCTGAACGGGTGTCTTTCCAAGCATCGGTGTGTGCCTAGAGTACATACGCATATGTATTCACCCCGCATCCAGGCACGTTTTCGTAGCTACGACTTGAACTGAGCCTTTGCATTGGAGGATAAATTACACTTCATGGCATCGTAGGACTGCAGATGCTGGCCTGGCCTGCCCGGCATGATGAGATGCATGGCTCGTCGATGTGGAGCTAGCTCAAATTGTCCGAAGGTGAGCAGCGTCGGATTCATCAAATTCATAGTATCAACCACATATGGTACACACCATGTGTCTAGATTAAGTCTCGGTAGCCGGAGACACAGTACTACTTCATAGATTGATTAGAGATATTCGCCGTACGAGTCGGGTTATTTGGTTGGAGCTCGAAGGCTGCGGCTCAAAAGAGCTTAATACCCTACAGATTGTGGTAGGTAGTTCACCGAGGTCTGAGGGATGTAGTTTTTCGAACTCGTGTCGAGCAGCCCATATAATACTATTATAGTTCTATATCGGAGCTCTGGTCCACGGGTATAATTTTGGTTGTATGCATACAATACATATAGTTACTATTAGTAGCAGCTAAATATGACGCGATTCGTACCTCAATGGGAGATGATCTGTAGAGGCAAACATGTCAACATCTATCCGGGCCTAATGCACTGCAACGGTAATCATTTCAAGGTCCTCGAGGGTAAGATGTAACGGGGCTTCATCATCCAATCTAGTGTTGAGGAGTTGGCAAGTAACAAACGTATACAAAGTGCAGGTAATGGTAGGTCACCAGCCGGTTTGGTTGTTAGTGGATTGTCGATCAGATTAACTTGATGACTGCTATTGGTGGAGATCGAGTGGGATTAAAACGGATGTAAATCGATGAAGATGTTTATGACATGTGAGAAGCGAATATGATATAGACAGGCATGACGAATTACATACTGTTATGAGACGGCGGAGAAAAGGATGCCTCACTAGAGTCGTAACAGTCGCAATAAGCCGCAAGAGGCTCGCATGAATAGAGATACTATACAGTACTACCTAATGTACCTAGTGCAGGTGTACACTACATGGGAGGTATTGGAGTGTCAGATACAGTGCGAACGGTAGGCCACTGTGCGTGCAGTCGCTTATCTACTTACCTAAACGAGAACCTGTAACCCAATCAGCGACTTCCCGGGCCGCATTCCCGAACCTCTAAAGGATGCCTCTATTTATTAGGTAATTCAGCTCACTCCACCCTACAGCCCAGTTAATAATCCTATCTCTAAAACGAAACGTGAACCGTCCATTCGGTTTCATGTTCCCACTACACCAAACCTCCTCCAATCCGTCCCGGCCCGGCGCGCGGCTTGCTACAGCTTCTCACATGACATATTACCCAAATTGATTGCTGGTAGTTCCTTGTTCACGTCATATGAATAGTGGCACAAACATCTGATGTTGATATCTGGTCCTGTCGTGCTCAGTTCTATGTGGCAGTACCTTGCCCTAGGTAAAATGCCTTGGGTTCACCGATAGCCGGTGGGCGCGGCGAGAGGACCGAAGTGCAGCTATGCTAGCTGCGCAACAGGAAACCCGCAGTTTTCGGCCCATTCGGAAGAATCGCCTATCTCCAGCACGTTATACAGGGATCTCGAAGTACACCATGGTTGGTCAGACTAGGCCCGGTATTGCTACGTTTCAATGGTGTAGTGTACTCTACATGCCTTCCTCTATCACACCCGGAACTTGCCAGGAATCTGGTAACATTTACCCTGAATACTACGCACTTAGGCATGTCATCGAAGCTAGAGAAGGTTATCGTGACGGAAACCATTGGAGGTGTCTAACCTGAACGAGAAAGCCGTTTTACTACCAAGCTTTGTGGGTATTGCCCGTTTGTTCAACCTGTATGATCAATTTCTCCTCTGATATTGATACCTCTGGGCTTCAAAACTACCTACTCTTTCCTAGACTAACACGTGGTATTCCAGGCCTCAGTTTGCTAAAGCAACAGTAAAGAGGGGGCGCTTTCTATAGCTGTCCACGGCATAGATGCACTTAGGTCATGGTTCTACTTGGGCAACTTCTATGATGTAGCCTCAGCGCTCTCAGTCTAATGAATACTCTACGTTTGCCGAAGCAAAACCCCCACTCTCTTTATGGACTGTCAACACGGGCTTACGTCCCAGGACCAGAGATGACCTCCACCCGGTCCGTCACAGCCGTGGCTATTACTTGGCATGGGTGGTAATATATTTCTCTTATCGGCTTCACCACACTCGCCTCTGCTGTGAGACCAACATGGAGCCGCGCATTATCTTGTCCACTTTCCTCCACCCTACGGTGTCTTTTCGGCCGTCTCTACTCTGATATCAAGGGCTAGCTCTCAAGTCAGCCTCGCGTGGGCGGTGAAGTGTCATGACGAGATAAGTATATCGCTATGGTAACCCCAACCTCGACTGGCGCCGTACCACCCAAACAGCACGCCATCCCTAATCCAAGTTTCCTGTAACATGCTTCTGGAAATTGTTGGGGCCTGCATTCTAGTCACGCCTCGGTTTATAAAATAGCGGAGTCACTGCTATTCTTGGCAGATACCCGCAAATCCACCGGGTCGTTTGGTTATATAGTGTTCATATGTTTCTCTTTCCCTGTGCTCGTTGAATGCCATCTTGATATTACAATTCCTCCTTCAGGCCGTGTACGTTATTCACGTATCTCCTCGTTTTGACTCAGTTCCCCTATAAGTGACACGACCAACCTACCTTCTCCCATTTGACCCCTTATATGACCACGACTGCGGAAAGGCATATCTCATCAAGGCAAGACATAAATTGTCGCCTTGTTTACCTTATCAGATTCTTCGAGGATGTCTTCCATCACAATGGAGACCATTGAGGATCAACATTACGGGGGAGGAGATCCTCTTGCCTCACCATCTGACACTTGTGGATCCAATGCGACACCAGATACCGAGTACTCGCCTCCTGACAGCCCGTTTCCGAAGCAGCACTCCCTAAAAGATAGCCGTTCGGCGGCGAAAAATAAATTAGCCTCTCTAACTATCGACGAGAAGGTACGTATGACGAGCAGGCCAGTATCACAAGCTAAATATATTATAGGTCTCTCTTCTTACGGCTGCAGACTTTTGGAGGACGAAGGCCATACCTGAGAAAGGCATACCGGCGATCAAGACTAGCGATGGACCCAACGGTGCTCGTGGTGGCATTTTCGTGGGAGGAACAAAGGTTCGTAAGACTCAGCCCCTATTTTCGGATGAGTATTGCTAATGACATTGAAAACAGGCCGCCCTATTCCCATGTGGCATATCGCTAGCGGCAACATGGAATAAAGGCCTGCTTTACCAGGTCGGGCAACACCTAGCTAGTGAAGTGCAAGCAAGATCGGCTCAGGTTCTACTTGCCCCGACTGTTTGCATGCATCGACATCCATTAGGTGGCAGGAATTTTGAGTCATTTTCGGAAGACCCCTTACTCACTGGAAAGCTGGCTTCCCAATACATTAAAGGAATTCAGTCTAAAGGGGTTGCCGCCACCATCAAACGTTCGCTCATTTCCTTTCTAACATAGAAAAGAGGTATAAGGCTAACATATACGTAGACTTTGTCACAAATGAACAAGAGACACATCGTCTAACGATCGACTCGTTAGTGATGGAACGACCTTTGAGAGAGCTGTATCTACGTCCATTCGAGATCGCCGTAAGAGAGGCAAATCCGTGGGCTGTCATGTCATCCTACAATCTCATCAATGGTGTTCACGCGGACATGAACCACCACACGCTGAGGGATATTCTACGAGGCGAATGGGGTTACGACGGGTAAGCATTAATCTTGTGAGCTAGTGACTAAAATTAACTGTCTTAGAACGGTCATGTCTGATTGGGGTGGTGTCAACTCGACCGTCGAATCAATCAAGGCGGGCTGTGATATCGAGTTCCCCTATTCGACGAAATGGCGTTTTGATAAAGTTTTGAAGGCCATTGAGAGCGGAGAGCTCACTCTGGAGGACATCGACAGGGCCGCGGAGAACGTCCTGACGCTCGTTGAACGGACTAAGGGAGACGACATGTCAATCGAAGAGCCAGAAAGGGAAGACGATAGAGATGACACACGTTCGCTTATCCGTTCAGCTGGTGTAGAGGGCCTAACTTTATTGAAGAATGAAGGTGGAATATTGCCCATTAACCCGAAGACGGCCAAGATCGCCGTCATTGGGCCAAATGCCAATAGGGCGATCGCTGGTGGCGGTGGTAGTGCCAGCCTCAACCCCTACTATAACACACTTCCTCTAGACAGCATCAAGAAAACCGCACATGGGGAGGTGATATATGCCAAGGGATGCCATATTTACAAATGGCTCCCAGTAGCATCGCCATTCTGCACAGATAAGTCGGGCAAGCCGGGTGTGACTTTGGAATGGTTCAGTGGAGATAAGTTTCGTGGCGACGTTATCGTCACGCAACGCAGAACTAACACCGATCTCTTCCTCTGGGACTCGGCACCGTTGGGTCAGCTCGGGCCCGAGTGGTCAGCAATCGCAACTACATATCTCACACCAACTTCGTCGGGCAAGCACACCATTAGTTTCATGAGCGTCGGGCCGGGCAAGCTATATCTCGATGGGGATCTGGCTCTCGATCTCTGGAACTGGACCGAGGAAGGCGAGGCGATGTTTGATGGCTCCATCGATTATATGGTCGATGTCGACATGATTGCTGGTAAGGCTGTTGAGTTGCGCGTGGAGATGACGAATGAACTCCGACCCATCTTTAAGCAGAAGGAGTTTAATATGACGCACAAGTATGGTGGGTGTCGTATCGGGTTCAAAGAAGAAGACCAAGTCGACTACCTTCAAGAAGCCGTGCGTGCCGCTAAGGAAGCCGATGTCGCCGTCGTTATTGTTGGGCTCGATGCCGAGTGGGAATCGGAAGGTTACGATCGGAAGACGATGGATCTGCCTTCTGACGGGAGTCAAGATAGACTTGTCAAGGCCGTTCTCGAGGCTAACCCTCGGACCGTTGTCGTTAATCAATCCGGCTCTCCCGTAACTATGCCTTGGGCAGACGAAGTTCCTGCTATTGTTCAAGCATGGTATCAAGGCCAAGAAGCTGGAAATGCTCTAGCGGATGTCCTATTTGGTCTCCGTAACCCTAGCGGCAAGCTCCCGGTAAGTCTCTAAATCTTTATTACTTTCACAACAGCCCTCACTAATCCTTACAGGCGACTTTCCCCCGGAGGCTCGAGGATACACCAGCGTATCATAATTGGCCCGGCGAGAACCTCCGCGTACTGTATGGAGAAGGACTGCACATCGGATACCGACATTACGACCGCGTCAAGGTCGAGCCACTCTTCTCGTTCGGCCATGGCCTCTCCTACACCACGTTCGAATATGGCAGGCCGTCACTAAGCAATAAGGTTCTAACCTCGTCCGCCTCGATCCATCTCGTCATGGCCGTCACCAACACAGGCTCCGTGGCAGGCTCCGAAACGGTCCAAATTTACATCAGAGACGAGAGGTCTGCGCTCCCACGCCCCGAGAAGGAACTAGCAGCGTTCGAAAAGGTGTCCCTTGACCCCGAGGAGACGAAACATATCACCGTCCCGCTCGACAAGTACGCCGTGGGCTACTACGACCCGGCGAAGTCGGCGTGGATTGCCGAAGAGGGTGTGTTTAAGGTGCTCATTGGCGCTTCCGCCACGGATATTAGGTGAGAGCCCTTATTTATGTTCATATTTTCTCCTTTGACGGGTCATTGATTTTGGAAATGCTAACTTATTTCATTCTACAGACACTCAGTTACATTTGAGGTCAAGGAATCGTTTATGTGGGTATTCTAGTCAACGTGAACCCCTAGCCGTCCTTTCTTCCTTTGGTGGGTTGAGCGATTGCGATAAAATGGGGTCCTGTTCCTCATTACATAAGGAGACAGGAGGAAATATTGATAAGATGAAGGAATGGAACTGTCATTCCCTGGTTCGTAGTGTATGAGACACTCTTTTTCCTTTCTCTCTCTCGTTTCGTCGGTGTAAATGGTTGCATGGCAATAGCGGGTTGGGATAACTTGCTTTAGCATAGCCATCAAGGAGGTAGCTCAGGGAGATATGTTAATTTGGAGGATTTATTATTGGCTTATAATGCCTGGGAAACTACCTATTTGTGATTTCCAATAGCACAGATTCTTGTTGGCTAGCTACACACATACATACCCCCAAATACTTAGATTAAGTACACATCCTCTTACTTACCTCTTCTTAAGTATCTGCTATGAACAAGTGATGTGTGCTTTTAAGGGGTCAGGAGAAGGGAGTGTAGTACAGCATGTACGGAGTATTTACCGATTAGGTACTTTAGGAGGTAAGTGCCTATTTAGTATATGCACTGTATTTCCCCATCAGGCGGCCATCAGGCGGCCATCAGGCACGGTACCTTAACCCCAGCTCCCAGCTGCAGCCTAGCTTGGCCTAGCTCGGCCTAGCTCAGCCCGGCCAGCTCATCATCACCAACAGTTCCTCAAGCGCAGTGAACTTAGCATCATATACAAGTTCTCTCAACAACAAACCCGGCAAAATCCTCCCAACAGGCACACTCCTCGACTATTTCGCTATCCTTTCCAGCGAATACATCCATCGATATACTACAACTATATATACTACTTACGCGCGTCGTCACAATTAATGGCTGCCCGGCCGGGACGTCATGGCGCGGCCATCTTATAAGGCCTACGGGTCGACCACCTACCCACCTACCTCCTACGATCTCAGCGCCTCTATCTGGGACGAGATATTAGCTGGGTCCAGGAGCATCATGAGGCGGGCCTGGGTATACGGCAATGGCCGTGGGAGGCATTCGGCCTGGAATATCGCCGTTAAGGGAGGGCAACAACTGAGGCGCAACATGGTGCGCCGTCGCCTCCTGAGCTTCCCGCACTTGTTGGTTGCGCTTTGGGTTCTCGTTTTACTCTGGGGCGAGAGGTGGACTTTTGCCAGTAAAGTCAACAATTGCGATTGGGATCATTGGGAAGATTGGGTAAGTTCATCCCCTACCCGTCATCGCATTGCTCCCACCTTGCTCCATTCTAGAAAGAGAGCAATGGTGATGGTGATGTCAGGCTGGTGTTGAACCTTGGTTAATGATGTCTTGATGGTCAGCCTCCCGGTGCAACACCCCACCGACTCATATTCGTCGCCGATCCTCAAATCATCGATCCTCACTCATACCCAGGTCGTCCCTGGCCACTCAACCCCCTTACAATGCGCATTACCGATAATTACATGAGGAGATCCTACATTCAGTTACAAAAGATTCTACATCCAGATACGGTCATGTTTCTGGGTGATCTGTTCGACGGCGGGAGAGAGTGGAAGACGGCACATGGAAACTTCGACGACCCTGAATGGGCCAAGCCCCATCGACCCGCCGACGAGAGAAAGCATGTGAAGCAGTGGAATAAAAAGTATGGCGAAAAATACTGGTTAAAGGAGTATGCGAGGTTCGGTCGAATATTCTTCGACAATTGGAAATGGGGAGGCACCGCTCCCGGGCCTCTCCAGCGAGGCCGTAAGCTTATTTCGAGCTTACCTGGCAATCACGATCTAGGATTCGGGGCCGAGGTCAAGTTGCCGGTGCGACATCGGTTCAACGCTTATTTCGGGGAGACGAACAGGGTCGATGTCATTGGAAACCACACATTTGTTTCCGTGGACACGGTGTCTCTGAGTGCTGACACGTCTAATATGAAGGACCAGATCGACTTGCGAGGGATATATCAGCCGGTAAACGACTTCTTAAACGAAGTCAAGGCAACGAAGCAACGTGCTGTGCAGAAAGAATTGCGCTTTTGGAGGGGCGAGGTTGAAGAACTCCCTCTAGAGCATAAGGTCGAGGGGCTTGAAGCCGATTACAACGACCTAGCAAAGAGAGACTCAAGCGATGACAGCGTCGACTTTCCCACTATTCTTTTAACTCATGTACCGTTATATCGCGATAGCGGTACGCCATGCGGCCCGATGCGCGAACATTGGCCACCAACCCCACCACCCAAGGGGCAGACTGGTCCCGTAATTCCAGATCACCGAAATGCCATCAGCGTTTCGGGTGGGTACCAATACCAAAACGTCCTGAGCGACGAGGACTCCATCAAGCTGATCAAGAGTATCGGCAACGTCATGCATGTATTTTCAGGCGATGACCACGACTACTGCGAGGTCATCCACTCACTAGAGAAGGAAAACGTCCGCGAGATCACTGTCAAGAGCTTCAGCATGGCAATGGGCGTGCCGACGCCGGGTTTCCAAATGGTCTCGTTGTACAACCCTGTTGACAGCCAAGGGAAACCACTCCCCAGTTCTACAGGCAAAACGCTGCAGACCCATCTCTGTCTCCTCCCGAACCAGCTCTCCATGTTCGTCACCTACGCCATCCTGGGGGTTATGAGTCTCCTAGCGCTCGTCGCAAGGGCATTCCTCGTGCCCATCCTCAAGCTCCAGCCTTTCGCCCTCGAACCGATACATCACGCGCCGTCGGCCGTGTTGCCTGTCTTCAAGGCGAAAGCCGACGAGGACGATGACAACGCTTTCGACCGCGACTCGATGTCCTCGGCTACATCGGCGTCGAATCTCCCGCTAGCCCGTTTCTCATCTACGAGGACGAGGCCCCTCTCGCTTGCTCAGGGCCAGTGGCAGGGACAAGGCAGGAATGCTAGTACCGCCGCGGCTGCTAACGGCACGCCAACGGCGAAGAGCAAGAAGGCGGGACCCGGGAAATGGGGCTGGGGCCAGAGTAAAGGCCCCAGGATCCAGATCCGCAGAGACTCCTACTTCGACGAAAAGACGGCGTGGAGGCCGGCGCACGGAAGGCAGAGGACGGCGCTCAGAGTCGTCACCGCCGAGATGTGGACGTCGTGCTGGAGAACCGCGTGGATGGTGCTTCTGTTCTACGCTTGGCTTACCTGGCGCGGGTGAAGCGAGGTTTTTCTCCTAGGTGGGCGGGCTATATAACGCGGCTAGGCTTTGTATCATCACTATACTATTACTACTTTACCTCTTCCTTCTTTGGAGGAGGAGGAGGCTGGGAGAGGGAATAGGGAGAGGGGATGGATGTCATGTGGATAGATAGATCATTCATGCATGGGATTCGGTGCATTCGTTTATTTATTTATTATTATTTTTGTTGTTACTGCTTATCATCGTCATCGTCTTTGGTATGGGGTGCCGAAGTAGTAAAAAGCGAAAATACGAGGGCTTAATTGAGATTATGATTAATATATATATATATATATATATACATATATAGCGATGAGTGCGTGAGTGCGTTTGTCGTGGTTCGCATCGCTGGCTGGACACGCTTGTTTGTTGTTTACTCAGGTGTGTATCTAGGGGGGTAATTTACTAGCTTGTGTAGACGGACATTAGTGTGTAGAGAGTGCTTCCGGTGGCAACGCGCCGGGAAAGCAGAGGGATGGATGGATGTCCGTCGTGTTGCCTTTCCAAGGCATGTATGGCGTGTGTGTCTTTGCGCTGGCGCGAAGAATATACCCATCCACCCACCCACCCACCCACCCAACCAGCCGGTCTGTAGTTTCGTCTGTTTTCGTCACAACCCACGGGGTCTGTGATAAAGGAGTGAGTGAGTGAGCGAGTATGTGTCGAGGCAAAACTAAGGGCACTGTTTTATCTCAGCCGATAGTTGGGCTTTTGTCTGGTAGTTAGTTAGTTAGTTTGGGCTGGAACCCAGGAGGAGGAGGAGGAGGAGGAGGAGGTGCGAGTTGGCGGCGTATTTGGCTTCCCCGTTGGTTATGCTGGCTCTGCTTGTGGAAACCCCCGTCTCGGACGGGTAGGCAAGGTAAGGTAAGGTAAGGTAAGGTAAGGACTCGCTCGGCGGTAGGTAGGTGGATGGGCATTGCATAGTACGTTAGTACCGATATATATATTCCCAGATCACACATTCACCCCTCCAACCCTTCGTTTTCCTTAAAACCCCTTACATAGTCTCCCAGCATGCTCGTAGTTTCTGCGCTAGCAAGAGCCCGTATCAGGATTCGATATATTCACGTCCAACGCTAGACATAAAACAGGCATGAGAAGGGAAGAAGGGGGGAGGGGGGCTTAGAACAAGATGAACAGACCAAATACATGCTTCAGCGACTTGATATCTCCGCAGGCCGCCATTCAGAGTCGGTCGGTCAGTCAGTCAAGTTCAGGCTTGAGCTAGGCCACGCGTCCCTGGTATTCACTCACTCAACGTCTCGGGTTAGAAATCACGACTAAGCATACGACGCTGTGAAAAGAGGACGGTTGGACCTGTCACAGCAATAGTATAGCGACGTAGCCCGAAACTTAAGCCGTCTACAAAGCAAGGCGAGATGATTCCGTTGAGCATTCGAGGTTCAACCCCTAAAACATGAGGTGAATGTATTTAGATACTAGTAGTAGTATTATTATTAAACGGGTGAAACAGATCCCACCCAAGTTCAATATTTAATCCTTGATTCTATTGACTAGACGAGTAGTAATATCGACGATGAGAATGATGAACATCACCCAGACATCTACCCAAGTCATGATACAGTTATATAAGATTCTTGAAGCGCGCGCGGTGGGTGGCTAGGCTCTAAGCACGTTTTCGCTAAAACGCGAAAACACCACCCGGGTAGCCCATGTGAATGGTTGACGCCGTAAGGACCCGGACCCAATAGGTAATAAAAATGGTAAGCGAAACGTGGACTGTGACCACGATGCGGAGGGTATCCCCCCTCAAAAACCCCCAGAACAGAGATATCATCGCAAGCCTTATCTTTCCTTTGAATTGGGTCACCTGACCCAAAACCTAGCCTGGTATCTTGTGGAATAACCCCCCCCTTTGAACCCGTATGCCTCGAAATTCCAATATACTCCGACCCGTCCAACTCCAGCGCTGATATAGTGATAATTTTATTTCGTAAAAAAGACAAAGACATATGCCGGATTAAAGGTATATCGGGTAATGATAAGTACTGGCAAAGATATGAACGACGTCAATCGTCAATGCATGCAAGTCATAGGAAATGAACTACGACATCAATAGGTGAAGTCGACGTTGTTTAATCCCAGCTCGCGAATTGCTTTATCTTCCTCCGATTCGCTATTGTCCGCGTGATTTCCCGTCGTTTGTATCGTTTGTATACTCGTATCAGTAGCTGTTGAGCCCGTTCTCGGGGGTTCCAACTCATGTTCTGCGGGTGGTATACCACTATCGGCGAATCCCTCATCGCGTAATTGTTGGAAACTCCAACTCGGTTCAAAGCCTTTGCTTTTCCACGCAAGATGTACTCGCTCGTACATCTCGTCGATTTGTTCGAGGCTGATCTTGCTGGTTTCGAAAACCATACAATAGACGAAGATAGCCCCGAGAATACAGAAGGCACCCCAAAGGTAGAAGACTTTGGATCCTAGAGAGGCATACCCAGTTCCTTCTTCGACTAGAAATGGTGTTCCATATGCGATACCAAAGTTCAGCAACCAATTGGCCGCTGTAGAAATAGACATGGATTTCGCTCGGACCTTGAGAGGATATATCTCGGACGTCACCACCCAGGCGACGGGTCCCCAAGAGGCGGCATAGAAGAAGACGAAAAAGGCGAGGAACACAATCAAGAGTTTCGCAACTAATCCTTTCATATCATAGGCAACGGTCGAGAAAATGGCGATAACCAACTGGCAAATCGCCATCCCTATCGACCCGACAATTAAAAGCTTTCGACGGCCCCAGCTTTCTACCACAAACAGACCGGGAACAGTAGACACGACATTGATAACGTTTAAAACGAGAGAAATCGTGAAGGGACTCACAACGCCGGCGCCGAAAAAGAAGGTAGTTCCGTAATACATGATGAAATTAATACCGGTGAGTTGTTGAAGCATTTGCAGACCGCAGCCGGTCAGTATTCTACGACCCAGGTGAGGAGATCCTGTAAAGACGTCGCGATATGAGGCACTACCAAGAGCGAGTTCGTATTCGTGGTTTGCTTCAATCTCAGCGAGTTCCTCCTGGAGGGCTGGATGCGTGATGTCAAGGCGCCTTAAGCGACTGAGTGCGAGGCCAGCGGCGTGTTTATCACCACGCTTGATGAGATATCGCGGTGTCTCTGGTAAGATGAGGAGGCCGAGACTAAGAACTACAGCCCAGGTAAGTTGAAGGCCGAAAGGAATCTGATATGCTGCGGCCCCATTTAATCGGTAGGTCAATTGGTTAACGATAGACGCGCCCAGCAGACCAACGGTTATCGAAAATTGGTATGCGCAAACCAAAGTGCCACGGATCCATTTCGGAGCCATCTCAGATTGGTAGAGTGGGACAAGAACAGATACGGCGCCAACGCCGACGCCAGCAAAGAACCTAGATTATTCATTGTCAACGTAGGTAATCCCCAGACGAGGATTCCAGAGCATTCCAGTCCGGCGCAGAAACATACCTGCCAGCCAATAATAACGGAAGTGCATCAGCGGTCACCTGGAATATGACACCGAGAATGAAGACGCCGATAGAAGCGATGATTGACAAGCGACGGCCAATCCAATCACCGAAAGGAGCGGATATCAAGGCACCAGCGAAGGTTCCGGCGCTCAGGATGGCGACAGTAATAGATATCTGATCGGGTCGAAGGTCGAGGTCGCCTTTATCGTTGTGGTAGCCGGTGCTGAATTGATCTCTAAAGGAAGTCATGGCGAGGATGCCGTTGATGGTGCTGCAGGGAAGGGATAGCGTCAGCGCATTGCGGCAGTGGGAAAGGGAGATGGCAGATGGACGAGGGATGCGAATGATGGCATTCACAAAATGAATAAGTGGTTGAATAAGTGCTCACCCAGTATCGTATCCGAACAGAACTCCACCAGTCGCTACGAAGAGGCCGACCATGATGGCGGGCGCAGAGGACCCGGCGACATTGTCGGGTTTGTGCCAGCCCATGGCTATCGCCATGGTGGATGGTGTTGGGACGTCAAGCCAGCGTAGGTGATGTGACGGTCGACCCGATGGCGATGGTGATGGATGATGGAGAGGGTTGATGTCGAAATTTGCGGGTTAGCATGGACGGGACAGGTCGAGATAGGTGAGTAGTGTAGATAGAGAGTGGGTATAATACGACGAAGGGGAAGAGGACTTGAGGGTCTCGAGGGTGGTAGGGTGGAGAAGCGATATTCTGTTGGTGGCTGCGGGCAGCGGGCAGCGGGCAGCGGGTGGGTGAGAGCGGGTGAGTGGGTGAGAGTGGACAGTCAGTGGACAGTGGGCAGTGGACAGTGGGCAGTGGACAGTGGACAGTGGACAGTCCTCACTCTCGTCTCTCTCATTCACTCTCACACACGCACACACCACAACCACAACCACACGCAAGCCCCCAGCACCGTACACTCTCACAGGCCAAGATCCAGGATCCACCGGGATGATCAGCCAAGTTACTCTGCCAGGTGTGCTGAGTGCTGAGCGCTGAGGGAGTGCTGGGCTCTATTCTCTTCTCTTCCCTCACTTCACTGCTTTTCAGTATAGGCAGTGCAGGTATAGGTACAGTCAGGCACATACTCTACCCACACATACCCACACATATGACAGTAGGCAATGCTTGTACTCGGTACTTGGACACACCAGCCTGACCGAGCGGACAGGGCGGGCTAGTGCAGTACTAATATTCTACCAAGTGCCCTACTAAGACGTGTAGGGGAAGTGCCAAGATCAAGCTAGGGGTAGATCGCCGCGTGTGATTGGGCGTTGCAAACTAAGACGGCGTGTTTAAGCGAGTGCACCTGAGAATGCCTGCTTCAAGTGAGTACCTACCATGTACGCCGTGTCTCGTGCAATCTGCTGCCCTGCCACGGGTATACAGTAGGTAGATGGCAGATCGACCCGGCACTACAAACTGTGGTAGGGATGTGCTTGGGGGAGCGAGGGAGGGGAGGGGGCCAGGTTTAGCGTGCTGGGGGAAGAGGGAAGAGAATCAGAATCCCCCCAGACTTACCTGCCCCCCCAAAGGCCCTGTGCAGAAATGGTCCCCAGTCACAGCCCTCACCTCATTCGCTACCGGCACGACTTCGTGCAGTGCCTTGTGTGTGTCAACCCATCCATAACGCCTCATTCGGGCTAGCCTTTTCCATTCGCGTCTGCGAAACCACTTTAAATGCGGATAGGCCTTGGCCGGATACATGTCGTGCTACGCGAGGAGCCCTGCCCTCTGCCCTCTGCTCTCGTGGCCTGGTGGCCTGGTGGCTAGGGATCGAACGTGCCATTGGCAACGTTTCCCTAATTAAGGCCTGTGCCGTAGGTGTATCTTCTTATCTACGCGTACACTACAGACGTAGGATGCAGTCATCTCGCGGCTCGTCGCATGGAAAGGAAGCTCAATCAGGGGTCGGTACACGATGTCAGTATGGATGAACGACACCCCCCAGACCGAGGGTGCTCGAACGGGTGGTGAGCTGCTCACCCATCATGATGAGTGAGTCTCTCTTGGTTGTCAATTGTCAATTACACTACAGCACACCGCCAAGTATCACCTAGGAATTCGGTCGACTAACAAAGTTGGCAGAGAGTCTATGCAGTAGCGTATGCCGTAGACTAGTGTATGCTGTATGCTGTACAAGTACCGCCCAACATCTTTCTTTTCAGCAATAGTACCACCTAACTTGGTGTAAGATTACTCCTACATGAGTGGCTGTCCCTAATTAAGTCTAGATAGACTTGGAATGGGAAGGTTGCTCCACCTGTCGACCTTCCGGTTACTGTCCGGTGTCCGGCAAATATGGCCAGAATAAACTTAATTCATGGCCACAAGATGCATGCATACGCTACTGCACTGGTAGTAATCTACTAACCTAGTAGTCCACACTATGCATTACCTAATGTTAAGTCGTCGACGACGGTGAGAGCTAATCTATTACCATGTAGTAGTGTCAAAGTCGATTACATAAAAAGGGCGCCTGTGCACGACGTGGGTAATATTAATAGAAGGCCAGAACCATGGTATAAGAGTCTATGGTGATGGTAGTACACTACACTAGGTTAGGGACATGGTGTGTAGTGTAGTGTCCCTAGTTAGGAAACTATCCATTTCTGGCTAGGCAATATATAACGGTTTACTAGCGGTCTTGGTCTTCTCGGCTCTGACAATACCAATATTTGAGGCTTGACGAAGCATCGGGACTTACCATACATTGGCACGCACATGTACATGTAGTATAGTGCCCATAATAAGTATTATTGTGAGAGGAGCTCGAGAAGAAGCAAGGCTCATCCTGCTAGCGCCAGGCAAAGCAGCAACGGCGGTGTTATCATCGTTATTAGCCTCTTGATGTCTCAGAAAGATAGGGTGCAGGCTGAATGCATCGTACCTGTAGGGCAGCGTGTGTACCATGGGGCCCCAAGGCTTCAGACCTTGTCCTACCACCGGGAAACGTTGCAAACGACGTGCAAAGATAACATATACTGTACAGCCTACATATGGTGGTGAAGTAAGCAACTGCACACTCACAATAGAGTCGACAAGGGACAGAATGAATTGAGGGCGACGCCATATCACGGCGTATACATCATCTGTCTCAGCCAGTGTGTAACCCGAGTCCAATCTTCCGGTGACCAACCAGCATCGGTGGCCAAGGTCCAAGGCACAATGCATCGCAACGCACTAAACGTTTTTTTGAAGGCCGAGTACGGCTACTCGCGGTCGCAATCTGGTCTGAGTCTACCATTGTAGCCAGTGGTCATTTCGGCTAGCATCAATAGCTTGCCTCATGAGCTCGCTGGTGAACACCACCTCGTCTCGTGTGCAAGCACCCTATTTCCAGCGAGGCCTAGGCCTGTATACCATTGTGCCATCCCCATACTCAACTACCTATGGTAGTGTAGGTGCTGCCCGTGGTCCGACGTGCCTCGGGTTTGAGAAGAGCGGGCTGAACGATAATTTCCCTGTACGCCAAACCCGATCCGGAATAGACATCGTCCAAGAGTCCGGCGCGCGGACGGCAAGTGACCAAATACAGCAGAGAGAGGTACCTGGCGTAGCGCACTAGAGTAGTGTACGCTAACTAGTATAGCGGAGTGTAGTGTGTTTGCGGGGAAGCGCCATCAGATCAAGACACAGGACAGATGCGTGGAGAAAGGGTGGAAAGGAAGAAGAACGGAGGCAAAAAAACATGTGCTGTCGTGGTCCTGCTGTCGTGGTCCTGCTGTTGTTTTGTCCTACACTCTTAGAGTCACAAGACCACCTTCTCCCGAAATAAGGGCAATTCAAACATGACAATCGAAAAGGGTCTTCTGCTCTCAACACCAGCATCGACTACACATGTATAAGTGAGTCAGTCACTAGTGTAGCGGCATATGTCGTGAGTGAGATGACCCTGTAGTGTACGGCATGCTACACGCTACACTACCCAGGTTAGTACAGTAGGTACTAAGGCATATATGGTGTGGTGGTGATTAGACCTAGGCACATACCAAGTATTGGTAATTTGGAAGTGTAGTGTAGGAAATGTAGGATGTCCAACGGTAGGTACCTGACCAGTAGGATTCAATGAATGTTGAGGTGGAGAGATGTGAGATACACGTGCGCATGCACGTAAGTAGTGTAATACATGCACTACTTACATACCCAGCTTAAGCAGGTAGTATAGAGCGGGTTAGGTACATAGAGATATGTGAGGCAGGATTATTGGTACTATCTAGGTACGTAATCCGGGTTAGTAATCTGCCCTGAGCCCGAGGTATACTCTATAGTTGGTTAGGTAAATTAACTAGATCCCGAAGGTACCCCATCCTACCACATACATTACCCACCTCCTACTATGTAATTACCTAGGTTAGCTGGGCTGCGAACACGCCAAGTGCCATATGTCTTAGCTAACCTCTCCAGGTAATCATAGTTTAGTGTAATTCCTCAATTCCGTCGTGACACCTCGACAACACCCATGTTTACCATTGCCACCATTGACACCAACTTTCTTTGCTTCAATGCCCTACCTACCCTGGGTAATGACAACTCATACGTGGCACAGCGCCAGGACTCAAGCTAAGATTACCGGATCTCCGGTTGGCTTGTCAAGCTACATACCCAGGCGGCATACCTACACTCACTTACACAGGTACGCTATACTAACCACCAGCATCCGCTAAGAATTTGCCAAGTTATCCCATCAGCTAAGGCCTCGCTCGTGACAGAATATTCCCAGTAGTAGTCTGTTCGCGGCGGTGTGCGTCTGTATAGTGTCTACCGTACTGTAGAGTAGTTTCCTCAGCCCTTCGCGAGATGGCAACGAGAGAGACTGTCAGCGTCACCATCGCTTGCTGCCATGTGTGTGTGGTGTAGTGTAGCTGGTGTGTAATACTAAACATAAGCAGGATCTGACTGCGTCCGAGGTTTGACTGGCTTGTTGCTATCAGGCTTGCCGTTGGCTCGCTCCTACATCGCCTGACTCTCCTCAATCTCATACACTACAACATACGCCGCCCCCCCAAAAAAGAATCAAGCCCCTCCCCCAGCACTCCTTTTCGACCCAACCCCATTTCTACCTTCGCTCTAGTGTAGCCCCTTGCTGCCTACGGTGGTATGTGTACACTGCCTATTACAAATTCTGCTAGCTTCGATATTACCGTGTTAGGAATCACTCAAGGTATGTAAGTACATCAACCCCTGGCATATAGCCCTCTACTTCTGCTTTGCCCTACTACCTACTACATAGTATATAGGACACCAGCCAAGGAATCCCGTCCGATTCGCAATGTGCCGTGTCAGCCGCGTGGACTCTGGCTTCATTGCATCGTCATCGTCAACGATGTGAATTTAAGACCATAGGAGGCAAGGCCACTACAGAACTGATACCAAGGCATACTAGTATAAGTCATCCCTTGTGTAGAAATAGAGACAATCACCTGATAGGCGATTGAAAACCCTATACCATTCGTCAGGACTGATTATGTTACCAATCTGTCTCACCGCGGATTGTGTAACGAAGCAATACGGATATTAGTCTGCCTTGGCTGGCTTAGTGTTGCTCTGTCACACAACATATCACTTCCACATGTGAGCAGGTTGTGAGGCGTGGCGATATTTATACCTACTCGCTATTCGTTATTGTCTTCATTTCTCACGAAATCCTTCGGTGTTTCCATGCGTTTCGGCATTTGCCGTCGTGTCCAAGCCCATGATAATGGGGACCCAGCAATATGCTATAAGCCATATAAATACGTATATCCAAAAGGACAGTTTACCCAAGGATGAAGAGGGGCCGTCTCGCGGGCATCTTAATGATCCTATGGCCAGGACGTTGTCCTGATAGGAGAATACACAATGCCAGGTACGTAGCCTACGCCATGAGTTCTAGAATTGGATCGAACGATAGTAGCATCACCATGCGTACGTCGCACAGGAACTGTGCACTACAGCTTACCGTAGAGTAAGACCTTGTTGTAGCAGATGATCCGAGGGTCTTATGGCAGATACTGTCAGAATGATAAAGTTTATACTAGTATATTACGTTCTTTTATGGCGATTTGTCCTACGACAAGTTTGTAGTCGTCCGCAGAGTTCAAATATTCAAGGCCTGTCTTCTTTCGAGATTCGCCTTAATCTTATTGCCGGTATGGTAACACGAGTGATATACAGAGTTGCCTATAGCACACGGGTACACAACGACTACACTAACCGCTTAAGATTACTTGCAACTGAGACAGCAAGCCGTTGTAGCCGTGCAGTCGTCGGTGCGAACTCTTCGTTACTCGCTACCATTGCACGGCCTAGGACAGGGAGTTGGCAAGGATGGGTTCCTCCTTATTTATATGACGTACACACACACGCCCCTTATGGGTTCAAGTTGTGGGCGACAGCGTGGTTTCTGCGTGCCAGCACGCGGCTTCTAGCAGATTGCTCGGCCCTTCCCTACCCCTGAGGCGAAATATCCCAAAGCCCAATCGCTTGCCTTAGCACATGATGTTCTTAGTCGCTTGATATAGTCCCTCGTGCGGTTTTTCTCGTGAATAACAGTAATGGGGTGAGGTGGCATTCAACCCAACATCCCCGTCACGTGCATGTTTTCCCAGATAGCCGACCTCAGACCTCGGACGGCCTGAAAGAGGATATCCATCGCTCTCTGCACGCTTTGGGCGCACTGCTTAGTTCCTTGGTGGAGCGAATCCCATATCGTAACCAGAAACCCCGCCCCGGCTTGTCTGTCATTGAGCTTGCTCTTTCGGCGCGACCCCGGAAATCCATGCCCATCGGTTAAGCAGCAAATGCGTGCTGCATATGGGAATGTAGGCGCACGCACGGCATTCGTTCCGCTGCCCGAATCCCTATTCGCCAGTATACGGCATCATAACGAAACCAGAAAGCTCGGTTTCGTAGCTAAATCACGGCATGTTCCCCGTTCGCGCAGGGTTGGGGAGATCGGCTGTCCCTGGATTTTCCCCTCTTCGACTAAACCGCCGCAATAGGTGAATACGTTAGACCAGAACACTTAATATTACCACCGTTATTACCCTAGCCCCTCCAGCAATTTCTAATTCCCCTTCAACACAATCGGCGTTAAGTTTGTTTGTTTTTTTTTTCGTTTTTTTTTTCTCAACCCTCTAGGGTTAGCTGCGTTCGCCGCAAACCAAACAAAACCCCTGTCCGCAGAAGCAACGATTTGTGTCGGCGATCTATTTCCCGATTATCAGCCACATTTGTCTCAGGATACAGAGATCGGCCTTTCGCCCATTTCTTAGTGCGAGATGCCGGAGGTGGAAAAGGTTGAGGCGAGGGAAGGGATTGTAAGACATTGGCCTAGATGAGAATAAAATTGGCTCGTTGTTTGCTCTTGTGGTGGCGCTCTAGAGCTGAACTGGGAACTGGGCTGGTTGGCATCCACAGCCACCGCAATGGACAGGACACGGAACATGGTTTGCAACATGATGAATAATCCCGTTAGCTTTTCTTTGCCCCTTACACTATAGTTTGGTAAGTCGTGTTCGTTCAGAATGTCGTGTGGGTTACGCTTATGCCCACGCGTGATATCCACGTCTGTATATGTCCCTTCGTAGTGCATGCAGTGTAAACCCGAGCTAGCTATGAGAGACCACGTTTTGCGTCCTAGGTTGGTTCATTTGGCCAGGCAACCTCAGGTGCCGTAGAACGATTCATTAACTCCTACGGCGAGACATGTCCGTCGATCCTCTGTTTGTTATTCGTATCCCTAGTATTCACAAGATAGTAATCGCACTTCCTAGCTCCTAGCCTCCTAGGTATAAATACACACTTAGCCCAAGCGTACGTCGTATGAAGAACTGGGCAGTGATCGAAGACACTTGTGCTCTTCGATATCTGTCGACGAACCTATTTACCTAGTGAAGTGAAATTAAATGGGTGTGTCCAATAAGAGTAATAGGGTCGGCAGAAAGGGGTGGTGTGTAAGAAGCTATTCCCTAGAGGAGCATCAGAAGGAGGATAGAGGAATGGCAGTGTAGGTAGACAACATACAATTAAAAGATTTCTTTGTTGTTTCCCCTGCTTTATTATATCAGTATCAATCGATCCCTCTATGATATTAAAGGCAAGTCGTGTGTAAGTGTAGGCATCGGTATATCTCTACATCCGTGGCTATCTAGTTATCCTCATGTGCATGACTAGACAGCTCACTTCGCTCCTTCAGCATATGATGATGATGATGATGATGATGATGATTTCGTTTAACGCCGTACAGGGGCCACCATACAAAGTACGGCTACCCACTTCCTTCTAACCTCCCTAGGGGTATTGGGGCGTGATAAGCTCTTATATACATAATGTTACCAGATCATGCCTCCGTGGGCTCATCATTCTATTGCTTGTGATCACTACAACCTGACCCCCAAGCTACAGTTCGTACGAGATTAATACCGCCTTTCCGCGAACGCCCAGTAAAACCCCATGGGGAAAACCTGTCGATTAAGTTGTAGACTCCTTCAGCGTAGCAGCCTTGAAAAAAACGGCATATAGCTAGGCTCCTGTGGTTATTCGGGACATCTCACCTCTGATATTGATGGTATTTACTCGTCTATTGTACTACAAATTAAGAGCCCCGAATTCGTTCTCGGGGCTCCAGGGTTGGTGTGATGGTTCGAGTCAAGTTGGTCCGTGGTTGGTGACACATGCTGCGTAATCCCAGGAGCACCAGACCGTGGTACCTAATCTGGCCCGAATTACTTGGTGGGATGCCGTGAATTGACAGGTTGCACAGTAAATACCCGATCTGGCTCTTGTGTGTTGGATTAGGGGGGCTTGGATGCTCAGGCGTACAGACGCGCTGTTGACGTCTGGAGGGAAAGGAATCTATAGATTTTAACTATGCTATTCCCATTATCTAGGGTATTAATCACTCATACCGCGCCACGGGCATCCGGTATTGCTGTTTGTGTTTGTGTATTTTGTTGGAATATTGGATATGAGGCTACTATGGTAGGTAGTTGGCCACCTGCCAAAATACATCACTAGAGAGATTAGACCGTGGCAGGAGTGTTTACGTGTATGGAGTGTGTACGCTGAAATGTGTCAGGTGTTTACCCTATTACATGTGGTAGAATCCCGGGGTGTGCTTTGCATATATGCAGAGGCGGAGCGAGGCAACGGCCACTGTGTTCGTCTGAGTAATTAACGATACGGATGAGGCAAATTCAGCCTGATAGGAACTCTGACAAGCGAGCCTATCTTGTTGCCTTGGGGCACAACGTAGGCTTATAATGTCGGCAGCCGTGTTCGTTCGCAATGTTGAGCGGTAGCACCCGCGTAGGCAGTTAGCGTTTAACTCTAAAGATCGTAGATCCAGACGAGATAGAGCCGAAATACGTCTACGAAGGGGTAAGAGAGTTAGCTCGGATACATCACTAGTACGTGCTGTGGTATCTAGGTGAAGGGTTGTTTACAAGCTAAGACGGCTTGCGGTGTCCATTGGAGTTCCAAGGATATCGATGATAGGCATAGTGACACCGTAGGTGACACCTGCAACGAGAAAAGCCTCTCAAACTCCCTCTCCGTGACGTCCCTCCCACTTAGTCACACGGGAACTTAAGCGAGGATGGGACCTCTATATGGTTCGGACTAGCGATGACCCTCAAGTTTATTTATACGAGCAACGGATATCGCCCGTCGAGTCTCTGTTTAGTTGCCCTAAACGTGATGATGCATGAACAAGGGTGTTACAATCTAGAGAAAATGGCTCAGAAATGATAATAATCGCTAGGTAGCACAGGAGTAGTATCTTAAATCAATACACAGTCCTCTAGACTTTGACGCGTATTTCCAGTTTACCGAGTTCCTCGCCTATATTATATTAAACCGGAACACAGTTCCCACGTGTGTCAGAACTTACGGAACACAAGATACTAACCTCCTGCTTGCTCACATCATATATTTCCTCGCGCTCGCGACGACGACGATGATTCCCGTTTAACGCCATAGGAGGTACCGGCATATAAAGCACGGCTACCCGCCTCCTTCTGACCTCCGAAGGGGTATTGGGCGTGGTAAACACTTATATACGAGGTACTGATACCGGATCGTACCTTCGGGAGCTTATCATTCCATCGCTTATAGTCACTACGTCCTTTTCCTCGCGCTGTAGGGCCTCCAGAGACGAGATCCGAAAGCTACGGTGCGTGTATACTCCAGCCCATACTCTACTCGTTTCACGATGATATGACCGATGGAATCTACCCCAGCGGAAGAAATGGGGATGTAGTAGTTGTTTTGCCCGTTTCCATCCCTCCCAGCCCCTATCTCTCCCGGCGTGCGATGATCCCAGCTCCTCGTATTTCCTGAGATGTCGACCACCTTGCTCACCGATAACCAACTGAGTGATCTGCCACGGCACAGTAAGGTCGTAATTCGGGAGTGATAGGAAGAATTATAGAAAAGTAGAGTAGCCTCGGGTATATCTAGTGTGCTGTTCTTAGTTACTCCTAACTCGACATCGCCCGGCACGAGGTCGTGTAAACATACTTCAACTCATAATTCCTCGTTTAACTATACCCACAAGTTACGAAACCATACATCACGGTTAGATTCGGATTAATAGAAACAGCAAATGTTGAAATTGATCATAATTCTTAATTGTCTGCTATACATGAGCAAAAATGCGATTGATTCATGCCCTAAAATGATTTCATCCCCAATATCAATACAAATCCGAATGCGGCAATGCATCCGTGAAGCGCCTCCTGACCCAGTCCAACTCTCTTTTCATGCTCATATCGCTGCGGTATGTTGTATGTAGTATTATTTATTTTTATGTGTCACATTCACCTAAGGAAGGTGGAGGCGGGGAGTGGCCAAAGCCTCCTGAGACTCCGCATAGGTCCTAAGTTACCCCCGTCTTGTTTGGAACCTTATATCATCTTGCATGATGCAACGGCTATGCACCTCTAAAGTTCGAGTGTGACCTCCTGGCCCTTGACGCGCCCTATTACCTGCTCGGGTGCGTACTTGGGGATGACCTCATCATCGTGTAGCATCTCGAACTCTTCAGTAGCATCACGGCCCATGAAGTTCATAATGGCCTGGGGTCCTCCGGGGTGCTCTTCAAGCCAGTTGGATAGATCCATGACGACACCCTTAACGACAACCCACAAGTCTTCCTTTTTATTGTGTTTCGCAACCTCCTCTAGCGAGAATTCTTTCTCAGGAATCGCGAACTTCTTGGCAGGCTGGGATGATTTGCCGGCCTCGGCTGCGGGCGCAGCGACCGTCTTCTGACCGGCGGGTGGAGCCGAGGCGGTAGTGCCGTTAGCCCACTCAACGGAGACTTTGCCCGGCTGGGAGGGATCAATATGGAGAGAGATCTGACCAAGACGTTGGGCAGGACCAGCGGCGCCTGAGAGGGCCTGTTGGAACAGATAGTTACTTGCAGAGTCACCAGCAACCCGACCATAGACGACACATCCGAGAAGCGAGGAACCTCCCAGTCGATTGGCGCCGTGGACACCACCAGCCAATTCACCGCAAGCGTAGAGACCTTCGAAAGGTTGCTGAGACTTGTTCAAGACTTGAGCCTTGTCGTTGATTTCGATACCACCCATGGTAAAGTGGAGTACGGGCTCCATGAGGGCGACGTGGAAATCATCATCGATATCGAGGGGTAGGTTATGGAAGAACTTCTTTCCCCAGGGGTCCTTTTGCTTGCCATCGGCAATGGCGTTGTATGTGGTGAAGGTCTTTTGCAAATGCTCAGGTTTGCAGCCGATCTCCTTGGCAAGCTGCTGACCGGTCATTTTCTTCATCAGACCACGGCCCGAGTAGTGGCGAGTGTGGAAGTCTAGCGTGTTGGAAGCCTTTGAGTTCAAGATCAAACGGATAGGGAATTTGCCCTTGTCCTTCTCCTTCCACATCATACCAGAGACGTAATCTCTGTGACCAAGCTCGTCGCAAAACCTGTCACCATCTGCGTTGAGTAATAGGCCACCTTCACCACGCAAGGCTTCGGCAGCCAAGAACTTCCACTTAGACCCAGGGTCCTTGGGATCCACGAGACCCGTGGGGTGAACCTGCACTTTGTCCATATCGATGCCGTTTCCACCAATGGCCATAACCATCTTCTGGCCATCGCCGGTGGCGTGAGAACCGTTCGTGGTGGCTAGTCCGAAGGTGTCAGGCCTGTGTTCCTTCAGCAGGGAGGTGTCACTGAAGTCGGCGGCGTAACCACCAGTAGCCAGAACGACGGGGCCATCGATGCTTGAGGTCTCTCCATTGGATTCATATTGAACACCAGTAATCTTATTGTCTTCCTTGTTCAACCCTATTACGCGGGCCTTCTTGATAATTTGAACTCGTTCAGGCTCGGTCTCCGCGAGCTCCTCTAACCGCTGCATGAGTGCATATGTGATGGCCATACCGGGGAACTTGGCATCGTGACCTCTGTGTGTTCTGGGCTGGGAGTGACCACTAATACATAATTAGTAAAGATGCCCCGCGCACGATGCAGTAACGAGGAATACTTACCCAAGTCGCGAAACCAAGGTCAAATCGAGATTGAATACATCTTGCAACCACTCAACGGCGGCAGCGGACTTGTAAGTGAGAACTTTAATGAGGTCGGGTCTCGCCTTGTCACGGGCTGATTTTAAAGTATCATCATAAAACTGCTTGACACTATCTTGGATCTTGTGGTCGACCTGGGTTCGGGTCAAGGCACCGTTGATGCCAGAGGTGGCCTTGGTGGAGTTGCCACCGAAGAATCCTGTAATGATGGGTGTTAGTCGACGGAAATGTGGCGAGCACCAGGCTCTCTCATGCGGCTCTCTCACCTTGCTTATCAAGAACAACAACGTTGCCACCGGCTAGATAGATGGTGTGAGCGGCACTCAGACCAGATACTAGACAAAGAGTCAAGTTAGCGCCTTTGTTCGCAATTGAATATGATGGGCGTCATGAGGGATTGCTTACAACCACCACCAACAACAATCACACGAGGCGCCATTTTGTGAACAGCTGGTCAACAGCGAGTATTGCGAGCGACAGAGGGGTATCAGGATAGAAAGGGAGGAAGAGGTGGGAGAGAGGACGGCAGCCAAAACGCTATAGCGACTGTAATGAAAGATGGAGGTATGAGATGGATAGGATAGAGGATGAGGAATGAATAAAGGAGGAGAGTGAGGTAAAATGGGGAGGAAGAGAGAGGAATGTGTCGAGTAGATATTTCGGCGCGAACGGTGACAATAAGTGAGAGCGAGAACAGTGACGAAGCTAAGCTGGTCCCAAGTCAGGAATTGGGAATTGCTGACACGCTGATTCGTGCACAGGTCCAGCAAGCCAACAAGGCCTCGTGGGAGCTATGAGCCGAGGTCGTCTGGGCACTGGGCTGGGCACCGCCCATCTCCGCAATTTGCCAGCATCGTATATAGTACACAGTAGTACCGAAGTACCTAGGTTAGCAAGAGAGGTACGTAGACGTCAGCTGTGAAAGTGTTCGCTGAAGATACAGTCATTACAGCCATTACAGCGATTGCAGCGTTTTCAGACACGACTTAAGCTTTCCAATGCCTGGCAATGCACAGTGCAGCCCACTCAAACCCCAGATACATACACTAAGTACCTAGTGTGTTCCCCCCCAGAGCCCACTCCCTTCCCCCATTTTTAGTGGCTTTAAAGTGGAAACAATGGAGTACAGCCCGCTACAAAGCACCTCATTATCTTCTGATCTCATAGTACATAGCCCGAGTTCTACAGTACCTGTATAGTGTACAGGTTACCTTATCCTGGAGATAACCCGGAGACTGTTTTCACCTTTTCAAGCCGCATTGTCCAGAAATTTTAATTCGGCTTAATGACTCGGGATATTTCTTCTTTGTATAATCATCGAAATACTACTAGTATCGCAATAGTTAATGATGCCTCGAATTGACATCGAGTTAGAATGATTATACCTAGTAGTGTAGACATTACCTTGCCTTCTTTGACGCCTACGGGGAAATTTGCCGAGGCTTTATCCAGAAACGGCAAAAATAACGAAAAGGGTAAAAACGGCCGAATGCCGCCAGTAACCAGGTACATATTCAGTCAAACTAATTCGATATCGCTTCATCTAAACCCGAGTCTATGATGCCTATCTTTTGCGCCGCTCATATAAAATAGAGGACCAAGTACCATTAGTTTCCTATGTGCAACCTTATACATATACATACCTACCTATTGACCTACATAGCAAGTCGGTAGCCTACACCTACTTATATAGGATGGACATGTTTGGGTAAGTACTACTCTAGTACTATGTACCATATACCAACCAATGATGATGCAGTCATTGCTATATTGGTAAGCAGTAGCGCGGATACCGAGCTAGGCTCCTTAGAGTCAAGGCAGACTGTAGTCCTGGTATACTATGTATCATGAGAAAGGAAGAGGAGGAAAAAAAAACATGTGAATATGGCTCCTACCCCAGGTTCCCCAAACTTTTGTTCTCAGCTATCTCATACTAGTACATACCTACAAGCAGCCGTCATCTGACTTGCGTACCGAGCCTAATGTATAGCAAATACATGGTTCCTTAATTGTGGACAGACTGTGGGGTAGAGGCGGAGGGAGAGCGAGTGCCTGACTCTCTGGCGCATTGGCAGCTGACCCGTCCTGTTTTAAGCCGCTTGTTTGTTACGGAACCACATTTTGACATGTGAAAGTCGGCCTGAGGAGCCTCTCAACCGTCTTGCATTGCAAATACCACGGCGGGTTCGCGTTTCTCATGGTGGATGATCAACAATGGGGTCATTTAAAGATTACACTAGAAACACCCTGCATGACTATCTATTCTTACATGCGTACCTATTCAAACGTCCCCCACTAGAACTTCTCCATCATCTCTGTCTAATCTAAGCCTTCCGTTTCGTCCCCTTCCTCGCCTTACGCCTCGCTAGATATGTTTAGAGAGGTGCTAATATGTTTAAAGGGAAGAGGGACCAAATACTAAGTCTCATCTACATCCATGGCGTCCGCATCATCATATTCGGTATCTCCATCGTCCTCCCCGCTATGTCCCGATTGGGAAGCGTCCCTTTTAAGCCATTTATTCCATAACCTCTCAGCCTCCCGAGCGTCCCTCTCTACCATTCGTAAAACTATGCCATATTTTGTTAGAGACCACGTATCTGGGTTCAATATGAATTGATTTCTAAGGGTTGGTTCCTAGAATGTCCTGCCCCAGATAACAACCCCAAGGACAGGATGATCGTAACGGTTACTTACTTTCATGTGTCACTGGCCACACGATTCTTGCCAGTACTAATGCCTCTTGAATGTATTCTCGGCTTGCTACCGAATGTCTTTCCGCTTCTTCCGGGTCAATTCCGTCCTCTTTTTCTTCTTCGTCGTCACTATCGCGCACCCACCCCCAATGAAGAAAGTAATCTTGATGAAACGTGCTCGCATCGATCGATCTTCCCAACCCCCCTTGTTAGTTCAAGCTGCCCTGGTGCCTATTGTTCATTCGATCTCTTTTTACTTACGCGAATATCAATTCTTTCACACGTGATGCCAACATTTCGTCATTTTCCCCATTGCCCGACCCCAGCGTAATTATGTCTCTTAAACAGTTTACCCGAAGTGCGACCCGCCGTACCATTCCATCGGTGTCATCGGGATAGACGGGTGGCTCCGCGCTCTTACCCGGCTCGAACGCATTTGCCGCCTCCCGTGCCTGGAGAAGTGTAGCCGTGTACGCATCTACACCGCCGAGACACCTTGTACACTCACAATTAAAACCCCACATTGTGTTAGTCGCCCTCCGCCGACGGTCTGTAGTTAGGTAGGTAGGAATGTAGTTGATGCACAGCTCTTCCCCCTTTTTAATATCACGGTACGCTATTCCGACCCAACGGTTCGGGTCCTCCTCACATTCGTAACTTACATTCGGGTCGCACTATTGGCTTAGCGTCAGTTCCCAAGAGTCATGCAAAAAGAAAAAAAAACATTCGTAAAGGGTTTATGAGATATTAATCAAGTACGAAAGATGGTATGGATATCTATAGAACGGGTCGACGACAAGAGACGACCCGGGATTGCGCTAACCGAGTGATTAAATCTAGCTGCCCTCAGAAACAGCGCGCTCCCTTCCTGGCCGTTGTCAAAGTTATTGCAGTCGAAGGAAACCAGCAGACTCAGATAGCGCCGCTGCTCCGTCTCGGTGAAGAACGACCCATCGGGCATTTGTTTAGCTAGATACTTTTTGTACGCTTCGACCGAATCTGCCCTGTAATGCCCGTGGAGGGACTGCCACTCGCGTTGCTGGTGCTCGTCCAGGCTCTCATATATGGTCACTATCTCATTGGCTGCCACGGCCCAGTCGTCCGTGTCGGTGACGTGGATCGGCGTATAGTCTACGAGCACTATTTCACCGGGCCTGATGTCCCTCGTTGCAAAACAGCCCAGGCCCCTGCCGCCCCCGGCATCTCTCACCTCGAGAAGCTCTTCATTCTTCCCGGCGCTTGATGTATCAGACATGTCGTATCGTATACTTTTTTCCACCGGTACGTAATAGCGAATACAATGTTTACGAAAATGCAGAGCCGCACAAATAAGAAAGAACAAACCCAAGACACGACTCTGTGACTGTGGCCGTTCATTTGACGGAGCATACTAGAAATCGATGTATTAGAGGCAGATAAAGAGCAGGTATAAACTGTAAGCTACATGATGTTCCGGAAACAGCTGCAGGCTTGGTATACTACTGTCTACTAGGCTATCTTCGTATTTGTTCAATAAGCCTAAGTAGACCGTGAATAACTGCCATTATCGGGGAGGCACCCGGCTTTGTTCTAAGGATGTCTTGGGCTGAAAGCGTTCGATGGGCTCAACCGCTTTGTTTGTCCGGTCAGTTTGTCCCGCCATATCTATCACTTGGTGATCACTTTACACTATACTCTATCAACTCAGCTTCCTTCTCTAAGGGATCGACCTTATCCACCTCACACCTTCAATTTGTAAACGAGCCATCGACAACATGACCGAAAACCCAACACCTCAGAGGAGGAGGTTCAACGATCTAGTTGCGGCCGTCGACAACCTTGAGGCTGCGTTCAGTAAACAGTTCAAAGATGAGAAGAAGAAAGGGGACGCTAACCCTGATGCCTACTTTCTGTGGACGTACGAGTCAATCGTTGATACTCTGGACCGCATCACGAGGGAAAAATGGAAGGACGACGTCGACTCGGATCTCAAGGATAAGTTAGACAATCTTTTTACAGGGGCTCTTGGGCTTCTCCCAAAGTCTGTTGAGTATGTTAGGAAAACGGGCCCACGTCTCGGTCGGTTGCACAAAGAGTTACTAGCAGCCATGCTTCTCCTCGCTGGAAGGGCCGATGTCACCACCGCTAACGAGTTGGGCCAACATATCGCGGCAATGGCCGACCAGCTATTCAGGATTAAGCCCCCACCTCGAGCGGCGTGGAATAAGGACACCAAGGATTTAAATCAGTGCGATGAGCTCGAGGGCATATTTCAGGCCTTCCTGGCGCTAAAGAAAGACCCGCATAACAAACAAACAGACCATGAGCTATACGTTGCCGAGTCATATCAGTTACTAGGGCGCGCGCTTCGTGCACTCTCTCTACCAGAGCACCAAGCTTATCCCGGAGACGAGTTCTTCAAAAATGAATCAAGGCCGACGTTCGTTGAGTACCCTTACGGCAGCAATGAGTTCTTCTACGGGAGAGGTACCCGACCGGGCATTCTTCACATCAAGTCGAGATTGGGTGCGCGGCTTACCGCCGAGGAAAGAAAGATACTCCATGGAGACAAGGAGCAACCCAAGGAGGAGAAGAAGGTGAAGAAGGAGAAGGTTGGCGCCGCAAAAAAGAAGCCAACCGGAAGCGTGGCCTTCAAGGGAGTTCAACCAATAAAGGAGAAGGGAAATAACCAAAAGAATGACAGCCAAGATAAGGGCACGAAGAAAAAAAATAATGGAAGCACAGCAAAAGGAAGCAAAAAACGCCCCAAGCCCGGCAGTTCCAAGGGTTCTAAAAAGCTCAAGACCAAATGGAACTACACTATGACGCTGGTTAATGCCGCTGCCGATGTCGAGGACATCCTGCGCGTTAGCAAGTACAGAGGCATGTGGGATTGGGATGCGGAAAGGCCAGATAGCAATAGACTTGTCACGCCGACGGTGGAAATCCGCAAGACGACCTTGGTAGCGTACCGGGAAGATTTACGGCACATTATTGACGGTCTCTACAAGAATAAGTTCAAGACACCCACGAGCAGGGCGAAGCTCCCGCAAACGCCCGGCGAGCGCAAGGCATGGCTAGACCTCGCTCATGGCGAGGTTCGACTAGCGCGCGCCGTGGTACTTGATCTTATGGGAAAGGCCACTTCGCCCGCCAAGGCGAAGCAGCTGCGGCTTGCGGCGTACAAGCTCAAGCTCGCCCGCGCTCTGCACACGCTCGGCCTACTCTCCGGAGAGCCGGCGGCGTCGGAGAGAGAGATAAGAAAGGGGCTGCAGGAGCGGCTCGAGGACTGGGCCTTGTACGAGGAGGCGTGGAACGCCTCCGAGCTGGCGACTCTGCAGCGCCAGGGCGTCTCGCAGGAGCTGTTCGACATAATAACGACTAATGTTAGGGAGCGCGCCGAAAATGTCACCCGGTGGGAGGAGATGTACGAGCAGCTTGAGAGGGAATCTGGCGCCGAGAAGAAGGTCAAGGGTGAAAAGAAGAGTGAAAGCGAAGAGGAGAAACCGGCTGAAGACAGTACCTTAGCTTCTTCATCGTTGTCATCGTCATCGTCATCATCAGAAGAGGAAGAAGAAGAAGAGGAGGAGGAGATTGTAAAGGAAACGGTAGTGGACGACGCCGAAATTGAAGACGTACCAGACGGCGAGATATTCCTGACAGACGAGGAGATCTCCAACGGCCGGGCCCTCCTCCGCAACGCTCTACACCCGAAACGTCCAAGTGCGGGCAACTATTTATTGGACTCGAGGGAAGAGGGACGGCGGCGCAGGTGGTTCCAGGCCAAGGCGCTGGCGAAGCTGACGGGCCAGCCCATACCCGTGTGGTCGCACAAGGCGCCCTTCGACCCCTTCAAGAACAACGGCCCGCGGGGTTGGGAAAACCTCCCCTTAGAGACCAACTGGGACCGCTTGCAATACATGTGGGTGCTGACAAACTGGCGGTTTTTTCAACTGAGGGAGCTGGAGCCTTGAGAGGTTGCGTTGTCCATATGGTGCAATATGTTCTCCTATTCGTTAAGCTGAACTACCTATTGGCGTGTTATGTAGGTCGGAGCTAAACAAGATACTAATGAGGGAAAATGAAGGGTGTATCAGATCTGGCTTTGTCGTAGAACCATCTTGTCTTTGAGATATGGTTTCTCGGATGAATAATGTGTCTTTTGACTAGTCTGATTAGCAAATTATACGATATTGTAGGCTATTTCTCCCGCCTGGGTTGAGTTACCTATCTTACTACTACGGATACAGATAGTCTAAGATAATAAAAACAAATAGTTAATACCACTCACTAGGACTTTGACCGAGGGTCGTGGGAAATTGGTTCTTGATCGGGGGCGAGGTGGGTGAATAGACATATACTCTCCTCTAGATACCCTAGATTCAAGACGTGAAATTTACCAGTATTTGGGGTTCATCTTAACTACGTATATCTTCATGACTATTCTTCTAGATGAAACATGGGCAGCTTTCGTTCTCTGTCTTTGATAGAACCGTACTTCGTGGAATAGAAATGTTTGCCTTGCTCGTCTCTCTTTCTCTTTGCGTCTTCTCTGGGGCTAGTACAAAGAAAAATAAAATAAAATAAAATAAACAAGAGAAGGGAGGTAAAGAGTTCAAGCCTGTATGATGTTAGTGTTTCATTCCGGTGACTATTCAGTATAGAAAGACAAAGGAGAATGAGTACTCCTTGTCGGTAGCGCAGACAGCTGGCAATACCTGTCTGCCAGCCGACAGAGACGATCACGGTGATGTCATCAGGGCAACAGCGACTTCCAAACATCAGGTGTCCGGAACTTACGACAGCAGATACAGACGCATATCCTAGTGTCACCACCCAAAATGCGGTTTCCATCAGCGCCTTTACTCCATATACTAGTGGCATCAATATCGGCCCATAGCCTGTCATTCTACAAACCTTTCACTCCGAATATAGACGGACAAACACCACTCGACCCCGCCATGACATTAACGCAGGAAAGCGTCTTGATATCGGACGTTATGGGCCGCGACCGCAGCATCAACGTCTTCGCCGGCTTCGCGCGCGACGCCGAGGTCGTAGCAAGACGCCTCGATGACTCAGCCGTGAACAGCACCGTCCTTGCTCCGCTCAACTCCGCCATCGATAAACTACCTGGCAAGCCCTGGGAGGACCCCGGCGAGTATAATGCTCTCGGCGCCACTGCGTACGATGGGGACGAGGGGCGCGAGAGGGCGCGCAGGAATCTCCGCAGGTTTGTGGAGGCTCATGTCGTCCCTTTGAGTCCGTGGGGAGAAAACGAGCGGAGCCGGTCGTTGCTTGATAGCGATCGGGAGATTTGGTGGGAGAAGAAGGATGGCGTGATGGTGGTAAGTGTTGATGACATTATTATAATTGTTGTCTTTTTTTTCTTCCCTTATATTGTCCTTGGTTCGACGGCTTTATTTCGTGTTCTTACTTACTTGGGCTTTAGTTGCAACCTGATGGCATTGAGATCCAGAGTGTTGCGAGCAAGGTTGGGAATGGTGAGGTCTGGATTATTAAGTCGGTACGCAAGTACGCGTAGGTGTACTTCAATACTGTGAATATGGAATCTTCGGTTCGAGATTGTGTATGATACCCTGCTGGACTAGATCGAACATTGCACGACAGCATTCTTAGAGTTTTTGCTATTTTTACTAGCGCGCTGTTGAGCTGGCATTCTTCAACCTTTTACACCGTTGTACCTCGTAGTACATCGGCGCCGACATGCGTATTGACTAATTTAGACATATTAAATCTTTCAGGGTATTCACATGCTTTGCATCCTTGGGGTTTCCTGAACCCACATATTACTACTCCTCATAGTATGTGCAATGATAGGAAAATTTTAAACGTGGGTATTTTTAGCAGCCATGACGATGCTTGGTATTTCTATTGGGTGTTTAATGAAAAAAAAAAACTTGTATTAAAATTACCCGACAATGTTTGCTGTTGTCACACGGGTAATGCAAGATGATTTTTTAGACATTACGAGGGCCACTTGAATTCCAACTGTCGGTACTTTCGATGGGCCTAGTTTCAGCCAAGGTCGGGATTCGGGAGGGGATTGAGACATCTACATCTAGAGGTTGTAATCAAATACATGTTCTGGCCGGTTTAGCTGGATCGCTGTGTGGCCTTTACTACTATGTAAATATCGATATCACAATGGTCCGACTCTCCGGCGTGTTTCTGACCAATAATGAACTTGGGTTTTCTGAGCTTCCATTTTCGTACTATTTGATTGCCTCTCACTTACACTACCAGCTAGCTCACTTACTTGCTACTCCTATATAGCTCTGGGCCCTCGTTTGTACAAGTTTGTTTATATGGTTTTCTTTTCGTTTTAAGTTGGGCCTAACTAGCGCTTGACAATGTAGGGAGGGGTGTTTGACTTTCCTGGGAGAGCGGTCTTTGTGTCATATGTGATGATTTAAATAGTCGTACCAATATATCGAGGAGATGCGACCTCCCGATGCTAGCCTACTATACGTATGTCTAGTACCGTATTGTGATACCTGCATTCTCAAATACCTACACATGCATCCCTTGTAAACTTTGGCTGTCTAATTTCTTCGCTTAACTAGTGTGTACTCAGGCTCGTACAAACCGAGGCAATGTACACAGTATAATACCTCTCATAGTGATTGTCAGTCAATACCTTAGACTCCATTCCATCCGGGTATAACATCAGCAAAGCCATATCGAGGTCCGCAACCATCGATCCAAAGCTTACAAACAACTGCCTCTAGGCTAGCGTCAAGGTACCTGGCGTGCTAACTTATTTCGAGCAAGCTTTGTACGCCTAAGCAGATGCTAAGCGGATAGGACAAAGCCGAGAGCGGTGCCAATGATGGGGTGGGTGTGGGCTTTCTCCAAATTCTGCTGCATCCTACCGCCCAAACAAGCTTATCGCAGCCCGTCGGCACATGACGCCCTGTGCTTATCGACTTATCTGCTTATCGTGGTGGTGCTTCAGGAGATGCCATGAACTGGATCCGCGTGCGACAGCTCAACAGCGCAGCCCAGATGTCCTCGTTTTTCCAAAGCCTCCATTGCCGCCATCTTCAGACTCCTGTCTTCCTGTCCTGTAAATCCTCCTCCCTCCTATCGAAGCAGCCATTTTTTCCATGTAGAGAGTGAGTATTACCGTATCGTAGATTTATTTCTTGATGGTTCTCCTGATGGCTCTTTGTTTCCGTGCTTATGAACACATGGGTGATCTCGCGCGACCGTTGTTGTCTGCCCCAGCGTGGTCAAAACGTCTCCATTTCCTCGGACATCAATCGCGCCGCCCTGGTTTTCGCAGTCGATTGTTCACAGAGTGCTAATGATTGTTTATGACTAGTTCGCTGGCCTCGAGGAGCAATGAACTCTCACGCAGACGACTCGCACCGAGATCGCGAGTCCGCCGAGCGGCACCATCGTGAACCGTATCCGACTGCCACGCCTCATCACAGCAACGCCGCGTCCCTCCAGATCCATCAGCCCGTCGCCTCGCGAATTTCCGGCGTCATTCATAGTCCGGGTGGTCTCCTCGCAAACCATGGCGGCTCGGGTCCTCCTATCCCGCTAGGCGCACCGTCAGGGTCGGTGAATGCGTTCGGCGGACCTCTACAGAACGAAGCGAACCGGCCGCACCAACACAGTGTTCAGAATGCCTCAAACCAAATGTTCGGTGCCATCGGTGGCCCTTCCTCCGGCCCTTCAGGGTCTGCTGGTGGCGCTGGACCGGTCTTCGGTGGACCCTTACAACAAGACAACGCTCGTCCCAGCCAGAGTATACCCTTCGGCGGCGGTAGTGGTGGTGGTGCAGCGGCAGTCATGGCTGCCTCTAATGCTCCTATACCTGCTGGAGGTGCTGGTAATAATAACGGTGCATTGCAACAGGGTCAACAACCCATACTTAATGTAAGCTCTAAACTCTATATAGGGCTGGCAACACAGACCCATCCTGTGAGATAAGGCTGGTTTGCCTGGTTAATATCCCTTTCTCATGTCCTTTTCCCTTCCCCTCTCCTAGTACCTCTCGCGAAACCCTTCCCTGCGCTAGTTTGGGTTGCTGGGTTGCGTGGTTGCGTGTTTAAGTTTCGCGCTATTTTTCAGTATGATGGTAAATAGTTCGCGGATAAAGCTAACAGCCCGTTTTTATAGGATGCTCTTAGCTACCTTGATCAGGTTAAAGTGCAGTTTGCCGACCAGCCAGACGTGTATAATAAGTTCTTGGATATAATGAAGGATTTCAAGAGTCAAACGTAAGGAATACCCCATTTATCTTCCCCACCGCGCAAGCTCTGATGTCTATTGAACTAGTATTGACACGCCTGGCGTAATCAATCGCGTCTCAGAGCTTTTCGCCGGCCACCCCACCCTCATTCAAGGCTTCAATACATTCCTTCCGCCTGGATATCGCATTGAATGCGGTGCTGGCAACGACCCCAATACGATTCGAGTAACCACGCCTATGGGCACCACGGTTCAGTCCATTACAGGGCGGGCGAACCAAGCTGATGGTGCGCACGGGCAGTCCGGACCGAATGCCTTTTTCAACCATAGAAACAATAACTGGCAGCAGTCGCAGCCACACAATAGCATTGAGAGTCCCGAGGTCCAGTTTAGTGCCCCGGCAACCAACGGAGCAAACATCGTCGGACCTGGTCACCGCGAGCCTGTCGCCTTCGAGACGCCTGGGGGGAGTGGCGGGCCGCACCTGCAGCAGCGCTCGACCGCACAAACACAGAACACCTCGACGACTCCCAACGGTCCTAACGCACAGCCAGCTGGTCGCAACGCCTTGACGCCCACGCCGGGGCTTCCGCCAGGTGCGCCGAACGGGGGGAATAATCAGCAGGCGAACATGGAGAAACGTGGGCCTGTTGAGTTTAACCATGCGATTAGCTATGTAAACAAAATCAAGGTGAGATACCTTGCCCCCACTTCTGTCGCCGTTTCAAAACTTTTCTGTACGAATACACTACAATACCTGCATCCTTTCTGAACTCGCTCTAACATTGTTGTCAACGCAGAACCGTTTCCAGGACAAACCAGAAATCTATAAACAATTCCTCGAGATCCTCCAGACCTACCAACGAGAATCCAAACCAATACAAGAGGTCTACGCCCAAGTCACCAGTCTCTTCAGCACAGCTCCCGATCTTCTTGAAGATTTCAAGCAATTTCTTCCCGAGTCGGCCGCCTCTAACAAGAACGGTGCACGGGCCGACGATGTCCTTGCTATGACTGGCCTTACGCAGACTACACCCCAGCCTGGTCATACCGCAAAGGACACCCAGAAGATGCCTCCCGTTGGCAATTTCGCGCCTCCTCCGAGTGCGACCAAAGATAACAAGAAACGGCCCCGGAACGACAAGCCGCCGCAACCCAACCCTTCCACCGCCGTGATCGACAGCCCTGCTCTCCCAACTCGCTCTATCCCAGCCGTTGGTCCTGCTACCAAGCGCGCCAAACTCAACCACAAACCCCTAGCAACTGACGCTCCCACCATCGAGCCAAGCCTAACTCCCATTCTTCCCGGCCCACTACCCCCAACTTCGTCCGCAAACGCTACACAAGAGGAGATAGGCTTTTTTGATAAGGTTAAGAAGTATATCGGAAATCGATCTACTATGAACGAATTCCTCAAGCTATGTAACATGTATTCCCAGAGTCTCATCGATACCAACGATCTCGTTCACAAGGCAAGCCAATTCATTGGCGGCAACCCAGAGCTGATGAACTTCTTCAAGACCTTTGTGGGTTATGAGGGCCTAGAGGAGATGATTGAGAATCGTCCTCGACCACCCTCCGGCAAAGTATCATTGAGTAACTGTCGTGGCATAGGACCCAGCTACCGCTTGCTTCCCAGACGTGTAAGTCTCCCTTTCGGGCTATTGACTATAAGGTCACTATTGACGCAACCGTTTCCAGGAAAAACTCAAGCCCTGCGGTGGTAGGGACGAGATGTGCAACGCGGTGCTCAACGATGAATGGGCTTCCCACCCAACCTGGGCGTCGGAAGACTCGGGTTTCGTGGCCCACCGCAAGAATGCCTTTGAGGAGGGTCTTCATCGCATCGAGGAAGAGAGACATGACTATGACTTTCACATCGAGGCGAATACGAAATGCATTCAGCTCCTCGAGCCCATTGCGCAGCAGATGTTAAATCTTACGCCTCATGAGCGAGAAGCGTTCCAAATGCCACCAGGACTTGGAGGCTCTAGTACTTCCATCTATAAGCGTGTTCTGAAGAAGATATATGGGCCAGAGAAAGGCGCTGAGGTTGTCAATGAGATGTTCAGCGATCCTTTTGCCGTTGTGCCAGTGGTCTTGGCTAGGCTCAAACAGAAGGACGAAGAGTGGCGGTTTACACAGCGCGAATGGGAGAAAGTTTGGCAAGCACAGACTGAAATTATGCATCTCAAGAGCCTTGATCACATGGGTATTCAAGTTAAGCAGAACGACAAGCGGAGTCTGTCAGCAAAACATCTTGTCGATGTTATCAAGACGAAACATGAAGAGCAACGACGACTGCGGAGCACCAAGGATAAGGTTTCGCGATACCAGTTCGCGTATGACCTTAGCGATGAGGATGTTCTGCTATCTCTCATACGTTTCATGGTACTCTACGGTATGAACAATGGTCACCATAGTACAGCTGAAAAGGATCGAATTGTCGAATTTTTTGAGTCGTTTATTCCTCAATTCTTTGAGCTATCAGAAGAAAAAGTACAGGATCGTCTTAATGATATCGATCGCGAATCTGGGGAAGAGGATGCCGAAGATCAACTTCCGGCTGAGTTAACTAATGGCCGTTCTCGACGAAATGGGAAGAGGTCAGATTTGCTCCGTGGAGTCTTGGACCCCGGTCGCAACACTACCAAGCCACGTGCACGAAAAGAAGAGAGCGCAGCCTCCGGTAGCAAAGAGACTACACCCGATGTCGGATCAGCGAACGAGGAAGAAATGGTCGATGCACCGGAAGATACAGCAGCATCGGATTTATCCAACGAGCGATGGCTTCCTACCATCCCTCGTGCAACTGTAGTCAAGGGCGACAGTTCTTTACTTGATGCCGACGGCGAGTTGAAAGCCGATGGCTTCTTTCCTCGGCCTTGGTATAATTTCTTCTGCAATCAGACTATCTATGTCTTCTTTAGCGTCTTCCAGACCTTATACAAACGCCTCAAGGAAGTCAAGCAGAGCAAAGAGAGTGTTCTAGCCGCAATCACTCGACTGAAGAGCAAGAAACCGGCAAAGGAACTGGGTATTACCGTCAATGAGATTGATTACTTTGACGAGAATGATCCCGCATCCTTCTGGCCGAAGACAGTGGAATTGATTGAAGACTACATCACTGGCGAGATTGACGAGAATCGATACCAAGAAGTCTTTCGCCATTATTACCTTAAGAAGGGGTGGAAGCTGTATACAATTCTTGATCTCCTCAAGACCCTTTGCCGTCTATCTCTCACCTGCACGAGTTCCGACGCCAAAGAGAAAACGCCGGATCTCATTCAGCAGTTCCTAAATAGCCGCCAACAGGAGGAGACTAGCTACCAGACAGAGATTAGCGCGCGCAAGTTTGCAGAGAAGTGTATCAAGGACGGCGACATGTTTGTCATCTGTTGGGTATGTATTATGACATCTAGTCTCGTATGCTTTTTCTTGCTAATGATCTTTAGTTCCCCAACAAACGTGAGGCCACAGTTCGGTGGCTGCAGAAGGATGAAACTACCTTTTACATGGATGAATTGGAGCGACGCGAGAGATGGCAATACTACATCTCCTCTTATATACGTGTTGAACCAACCGAGGGCGTCAGCCGCGACCGGTTGCGAAAGACAGTGCTCGCCCGTAATCTTCCCTCTAATGATGCGGATTCCGACGATGGAAATGCTCCAAAGCCTCTTAAGTTTGATGAAGGACTGACACTGCGCATCTGCCTCAACTCTAATAAGATTGCCTGGGAGAAGGACACCTCGGAATACTTTATCTACAACCTTTCTCCCGAGAATGAGGAGGAGAAAAAGAAGGCAGAGGAACATGCACAAGCCGTTACTGAACACCGAAAACAGCTCTTCCGAGAGAAGATGTTCATGAACAACGCTTGGATGCGTGGACTGAGGCAGGATGAGGTTCAAAAAGTGAACGAGAAGTTTTCCAAGTGGTACAACGACGGCGTTGCGCCCACTTCCAACACTCGAGGAGACGGTGATGAGGAGATGCAAGGCACGACATAGTACCGAAGCTGGTCCATCTTCCTCTTTTAAGATTATCTTCTGTTCGGGGCTAAGGTAATTGGCTCTCGCTCTTTACGCGGTGGGAGAGCGAGCATTCGTGTTGATTTGGTGCTTTTTAAAAGAGAGGACCAGCACATTTTACCTCGACGGGCGTTGCGGCGTCTTTTCTTCACATGAACATAGCAGGATGGGGGGAAAGAACGGCATATTGTGAACTAAAACCCTGCATAGCGTTCACAGTCACAAGCTTCTCATATTTTTGCTTTTGCTTTGTAAACCCGCCTGACGAGGTGATGGTCGCGTTGTTGTTGTTGTTTGCGAAACGAAAGGCATACATAAATAGATCATGCCAAATAGCGTTTTCCATCGGTCATAATCGGCTTGGATGGATGGATGGATGGACGGACGAATGAATAGGCGGTCTTTCTTTTGTTGTTGTTGTACATTACCTACCTACCTCCTCCTCCTGCTAGCAATACCACTCGGGGACCTAAGCAGGCTAGGCTGCTACTTACTTAGTCTCTTACGTACGTACTATAGTGACGAGAAAGAATTTCGCGATCGTATTGACTCTGCCTTACTTTTTTTTCTTTGTTTCTTTTTTCTTTTTTGACTCGTGATGACTTGAGACTAGAAAGGGCGGGGATGGGTGGGTGGATGCTATCATCGATAACACATGGACTTTCTACGTTGCTCTAGGTGGTCTATCTAGCCCATCGATGCGCATTCTTACGTGAGTGTTATTTTACCAATGTCACGGAAATGGATAAACATGGATTGGGTGAGCGGGATAGATCAATTCCCACGGCTTCTCCTTGGAAATCGTAGTGAGGGCGAGGCCTATCTGACTAATGTATTGATCCACCTCGGGCTTTCATATTAAGCACCCACGTATCGTAGTGCGCACGCAGTCACCCCGCCAAGGGCGGCTCTAAGTCGTTTGTCGTTTCATCTCGTCTCTCGTCATGTAGCAGTAGCAGATGGCAGGCTGAAATGAAAACCTTCGTCGGCTTATATGGGCCTATGTGTTATCCTTTTTTCGGCCGGTTTCGTGCTCTTCCACTCCAGTCTTCTTCTTTTTGTCTAACCGCCACCCTTGATTCCGTCCGTCCGGCTCTCGGGTATATATGGATAGATAAGATAGATAGATAGATAGGATATTTTTATAATAGGGATGGGATGGGGGTGGGGGCGGGTATTCATTGCAGGCTCTCGATGACGATGGCACTGGCGCCACCGCCACCGTTGCAGATACCGGCGCAACCAATCTTGGCCTTCTTTTCACGCAGGACGGTGGTGAGAGTGGTGACGATACGCGCACCAGAGCAGCCAAGTGGGTGGCCGATAGCAACGGAGCCACCGAAGACGTTGACCTTGTCGGATCCGATGTTGAGGAGCTTCATGTTGGCGAGAGCAACGACGGAGAAGGCCTCGTTAATCTCATAGAAGTCAACGTCCTTCTCTGTGATGCCGGCGTGCTTGAGAGCCTTGGGGATGGCTAGGGCGGGGGCCGTCGTGAAGCGCTCAGGCTCACGGGCGGCGTCACCCCAACCGAGGATCTTGGCAATGGGAGTCACACCGAGCTCCTTCACCTTAGCCTCCGACATGAGCACGACGGCGGAAGCGCCGTCGTTGAGAGGGGCAGCATTGGCGGCCGTAACAGAGCCATCCTTGGGCTTGAAGACGGGCCTTACAGTCTTTAGCTTGTCGATGTTGAGGTTCTTGACCTCCTCATCTGTAGTGATCTGGACAGGGGGCTTGCCACGGCCGCCGCTGACCTCGACGGGCACGATCTCCTTAGAGAAGATTCCGTCGGCAGTGGCCTTCTGGGCACGCTGGTAGGTCTCGATGGCATAGGTGTCCTGGTCCTCACGCGAGAAACCATGGTCGTCGGAGCAGAGCTCGGCAGCCAAACCCATGTGCTCCTTTTTGTAGGCATCGGTCAAGCCATCCTTCAGCATGCCGTCAATAAGGGTCTGATCTCCGAACTTGGCACCGTTCCGCAAAACGGGTAGGTAGTGAGGGGCGTTGGACATGGACTCGGTGCCGCCGGCGACGACAATGGACGCGTTACCGGTTATGATAGTCTGAGCGCCGAGTATGATAGCCTTCATGCCCGAGGCACACACCTTGTTGACGCCGGTGCAGGGGACGGTATTGGACAGACCGGCGCCAATGGCGCACTGGCGGGCGGGGGCTTGGCCGAGACTGCCACACCGACAATTAGCATCCATTACACATATCTCTTTCCAGCATTTGCCCGAAGGTCGTAGAAGTAAGAGCTTACTTGGCCGACAGGACATTGCCGAAGAACACTTCTTCTACATCCTCGGGTTTGATCTGGGGGACACGCTCAACGGCAGCTATGCAGCAAATTGGATGTCAGTGGCTAGTGAGCAAGACAATTGGCGGGGAATGGGAGTAAGAGCGTACCCTTAATGGCGGTAGAACCCAATTGGGTTGCACTAAGGCTTGAAAGATTGCTGTGAGAGTAATGGTGAGCTCGAATTTCATCATTTCTTCTTTTCGTAGTAAACACAGAGGGATGAGGGAGCTCAACAGCAAATGAAAGCGTACCCAAGGAACGACCCAACAGGTGTTCTCGCAACGGAGACAATGTAGACTGGAGGAAGACCGGACATGTTGACTAGTGTTTAGTTTTATTTGATGATATTTTGAATCAAGATGGATATACTTCAACGAGAGATGGAGCACGTGTGCGAGAGAAAGGAGGGAGGCGGAGGAGGAAGATAAAGGGTTGAGGGACGGAGGAGAGAAGGTGTATTCGTGTTCGTATATGAAGAATAATCTCCCGAGATGATGTTTTTATCTATGGAAAATGAGGAAGAGGCAAGTCCCCCCTCTTTACAGCCAACCTAACCAATAAAGTACACCGATTCCTCCTGGACCGTTGAGGGAACGACAGCTTAGTCTACCTAGTAGATTCCTCAGTGCAAGAGGATCATTTAGACGGTTACTATTTGTCAAAGTAAGCAGACATTGTCCCCAGTTGTGATGCTGGGACTGCTGGTGCTGCTGGTAACCCAAGCCTGAAAACGCCGAGTGTAGGAGGGCCCTGGAGGGGTGCTCTACAAACCTGGCGGGGAATTGCTATTTTGGTAAGTGGGATAAGCCGACCAGAACCCGATAACCCACCCCACTTCGTCTTATCGCCTCTCCGAATCGGCAACTACCTAAAAAGGACCCGCCGAATCACTCTACCTACATTCCCACCTACATTACGGCGCATTACCTAACGTACAGACTTGGTCTAGGTCGACTTAGTCTTCCTAAGGCACATAGTACGTTACATACCTTAGGCTCGGTTACATAGTAGGTAGGTAGCGAGGTAGTGTCTTACTAACCCTAAATTTGCTTAGGTGGTAGTATAGATGGTACCTTAGTCATGCCAAGCTTCAAGCTCCAAGCCTCAAGGCCCCAGCCTTGCGTCTCCCTTAGCCACAATCATATAGGTACCCACAGCACCATCCACAGAACCTTGCATCACCAGCCACACGCTAGAGCGTCAGGGATCGAGGTCTAAGCAATTGGCAATCCCAGCCTTGCATCTTGCATTCGCCGCCTTGTACTTTTTTTGAGCTTAGTAGCTTCACATGTTGTCGCAGTCGCAGACGAGGCCAATTCAAACCACTCTTAAGCATTTCAGACGTCATGGATGACCTCTATGATGAGTATGTCTACTAATTCTATCCCCTTTTCCCCTTTTCCCCTTTTCCCTTTATTTCCTACCTGATTTGGCAATTCAAGAGCTAACAGTAATGTCTTGTACGACAGGTTCGGCAATTTTATCGGGGAGGACGCCGACGCATCAGAGGAAGAGTCGCAGCATGGCGTGGATGCGGGCGCGTACCTCGATGACGATGACTACCCTGAAGAGGCCCCCGAGAGGACAGGCCAGGAGCTGATGGAAATCGACGACGAGGGCCCTTCAAATGCCGTCATTCTTCACGAGGACAAGCAGTATTATCCCACGGCACAACAAGTCTACGGAGCCGATGTCGAGACTCTCGTGCAAGAAGAGGACGCGCAACCCCTTACACAGCCCATCATCGCTCCTATCGAGGTGAAAAAGTTCTCCGTCGAAGAGGCCGACCTCCCACCCGTACATTTCGACCGCGGTTTCATGACTGATCTCATGAACTTCCCTGATCAGATAAGGAATATCGCACTGGCTGGCCATCTACACCATGGGAAGACTTCTTTTATGGATATGCTTGTACTCGAGACACATGACATCGCCGATCGACTAGATAAGCGGATGGGAAAGAAAAGAGACGAGCAGTTGCGATATACCGATACACACATCATGGAGAGGGATAGAGGCCTTTCCGTCAAGGCCGCGCCCATGAGCCTTGTGCTGCAGAGCACTAAAGGCAAGTCACATCTTCTGAACATTATCGATACCCCGGGGCATGTCAACTTCGTGGACGAGGTAGCCGCGAGCTTGCGTCTTGTCGATGGTCTTGCGCTCGTCGTGGACGTGGTCGAGGGTGTGCAGGTCAACACCGAGCAGATCATTAAGCACGCTGTGCTCGAGGATATTCCAATGACGCTCATAATCAATAAGGTGGACCGTTTGATCCTGGAGCTAAGACTTCCCCCGAGCGACGCCTATTTTAAGCTAAAGCATGTGGTCGAGGAAGTCAATACTATCATCGAGAATGTCAGGCCGGGTTCTGGCGGGACCAAGCGCCTGAGTCCCGAGAAGGGCAATGTTTTATTTGCCTGCAGCGAGATGGGATGGTGTTTTACACTTCAGTCCTTTTCTAAGATGTACGCTGACAGCTTTCCTGGCGTGAACGCCGAAGAACTAGCAAAGCGTCTCTGGGGTGATATCTACTTCAACCCGAAGAAGAGGACCTTTAGTCGAAAGCCTTTGCCTGGAGAGCAGAGCGCGAAGAGGTCATTCATTAACTTCGTTCTTGAGCCTATCTACAAGATTTTCTCTCACACCATTAGTCAAAACCCCGAAGAACTTAAGCCCATATTAGCGTCGTTGGGCATACAACTTAAACCCTCTCAGTACAGGATGGACGCCAAGATACTCCTCAAACTTGTATGCGAGCAGTTCTTTGGCCCCTCGACCGGCTTTGTGGACATGGTTGTCAAGCATATCCCTTCGCCTGCGGAGGCTGCTGAAAGCAAATTAGAACGTTATTACGCTGGCCCCTTGGACACCAAAGTGGCAGAATCCATGAAGAAGTGTGATCAAGATGGACCATTGATAGTTCACGTGACCAAACTATTCAATACGACTGACGCAAAGAGCTTCTACTCGTTTGGTCGTGTTATGAGCGGTATCGCGCGGCCCGGCATACAGGTACGTGTGCTGGGAGAAGGGTACTCTATTGATGACGAAGAAGATATGGCAATGGCAACTATAGGTAATGTGTACATTGCCGAAACACGTTATAATGTCGAGACCGACGGCATTCCAGCTGGTAACTTGGTATTACTGAGTGGCATTGACAACTCCATAGTCAAGTCAGCCACGCTCGTTCCACTTAAGCTTGAGGACGATGAGGATGCATATATCTTCAAGCCGGTCTCACATTTCACAGAGTCTGTGCTCAAAGTAGCAGTCGAGCCCATTAACCCATCAGAACTTCCTAAGATGCTTGACGGACTTAGAAAAATCAACAAAAGCTATCCCTTGGTGACAACCAAAGTCGAGGAATCGGGTGAGCACATTATTCTGGGTACCGGCGAATTATATATGGACTGTGTTCTCCACGACCTTCGCCGGTTATACGCAGACATGGAGATCAAAGTTTCTGATCCCGTGACTCGTTTCTGTGAGACGGTCGACGAAATGTCAGCTACGAAATGTTACGCTGAAACCCCAAACAAGAGAAATAAGATCACTATGATCGCAGAGCCATTAGATGATGGCATCGCCGAAGACATTGAGAGTGGCCGTATCAATATGCGGGATGGCGCTCGCAAAGTTGGCAAGTTCTTCCAGGACAATTACGGTTGGGATTTGCTAGCTGCACGGAGCATTTGGGCCTTTGGTCCAGACGAAACGGGCCCTAACATACTACAGGACGACACGTTAGCCGAGGTAAGTTAACTGATCTCTTTGTCCTACCCTCCTCTCGTCGACTTTGTCATCGGAGGCGCTCGGTGTCTTACTACACATGGTGTGTTGGGAAGGTTGCCGCGCGTACCCGCATATAACACCTCCCTCGAGCTTCCCGCCCCAGCTCGAAAATTCACAAGCCTACGAATGATACCTAATGTTTTTGGCAGGTGGATAAATCGCTACTAAGAAGTGTACGTGAAACGATTCGTCAAGGTTTTAGTTGGGCAGCCCGGGAAGGCCCGTTGTGTGAAGAGCGTAAGTCACATCTCATTCATCATATCATTATGTTTTGCCGCCTCTATTATTCGCTTGCCCCATGCCTCTGGATGAGGCACGCATATGCACTGGTACCCCTTCCTTCCGCGGGGTTTGGTCCCCAGGAAGACAGATAGTCATGGTTCTTCGAGGAAGCCCTCGGTACCACCTCCGCGACCTCGAGCACTGGTTCGTCCCCAGCGTCATCATGCCGATCATTCCGTTGATGAGAAATCGACATCACTCGCTCTCAGGGGTGACCAAGGGGAGAGGGGGTCGTGTTGGTGAGCAGGGGGCCACATTTCCTCATGTGTCTAGCTTAAAGCAGTCGACGGTCCTAGGATCAGCAGTGGGACGCTAGCAGCATCCTTGCCCTCACTCCCTGTTCTCTATCCTCGAAGGCAGGCCTTTGGTTGTCATGGAATATTCCGTGCCTCATCTCCACTGTGCAGGCCTACCTGTATGGTCCAGCCTACAGGGAGATGAGATGAGGGATAGCACCACAGGGCTGCGTTGTCCACGACCCTAGACGTACTCGTCACCAATAATTTTCGTCGCTTCATTAATTCATCATATATGGGGCCAAAAAATCAAAATCCAGATGCGTGATTCGCACCGAGGGCCTGTCTGGACCACACCAGTACTGATTGCTAACCCAAGTTCATGATTCCGCGTCTTCCAAGTACCTATAGTACAACTATACTAATACGTGCCGGTGTGTTTGATAGCTATTCGCAATACAAAGTTTCGCATCACAGATGCCATATTAGCCCAAGAGGCCATCTTTCGAGGTGGCGGTCAGATCATTCCCACAGCACGCCGCGCGTGCTACAGCTCGTTCTTGATGGCGTCCCCTCGCCTCATGGAACCTCTGTATTCATGCTCGATGATCGGGCCGCAGGATGCCGTGCCGATGCTCTATAACGTCCTTGCCAGACGGCGTGGGCATGTTCTCGCCGACGGCCCGATCGCCGGCACCCCACTGTACCGCGTCAATGGCCTCATCCCCGTCATCGACTCGTTCGGCTTCGAGACGGATCTACGGATCCAGACCGAGGGGCAAGCTATGATCAGCCTCGTCTTCGATAAGTGGCAGAAGGTGCCTGGTGATCCCCTCGATAAAGAAGTAGTACTGCGTCCGTTGCAAGCTGCCGACGCGCAGGCTACAGCGCGTGACTTTGTGCTGAAGACAAGGAGACGCAAAGGTCTTAGTGAAGATGTTAGCGTTGCCAAGTTCCTCGAGCCCGAGTTCTATCAGAGTCTTATGGAGAGTGGGACCTTAGGGAGTCCTTAGCTTCGATGAGGATGTGGATGTTTCTGTTATGTACTATCCAGATGCGAGAACTATGCCACGAAAGATTGGCTACGCCGAGGTCATGAATGAATGAATGGTGGCGGGGAAAAATCCCTATTATTATTTTTACCTCACCCCCCGCTCTTTTGGGATGCGGGAGTTAGTCTAGTACACTACGGGTTGGTAGCGAGCACTCAGTATCTGCAAGCTATCAGAGTAATAGTGTTGTACCATGTAGTTAGCCTATAGTTTAGAAGCTACCCAAGAGAAAGATAGGTAGCGTAGGTTGTGTTACAAGCTGTATATGTGTGTATAATACAAGAACCTACCTAGGTTATAGAATAAGGCCAGGTTTGTAAAGCAGAGTGAAATGCATCAGATCAAGATGGAGTAGAACGCTGTGAAGAGGGTTGTTTGTCGGGGAATAAAAGAACAGTGGTTGGCGAATTTCACGGTCGTTGATGGCTATGGAAGCTTCGGCACGAATTCAAAGACGTTTCCCCTTTCCCTCTATTTCTCTCCCTTCCCTCCCCCTTCTTTCAGGTTATAGTAACTTACAGTGATACTTTGTCCCATTACTGTTATATTTCCCCTTGTGCCTCCCCAGATAAGACCCGTCGTAAGCTGTTGGTCTCCCGGCATATGTGGTGATGTCTGCCGTCGGGTGGCGGAAAAGAAGGAAGAAAAAACTAACTCACGGGCGGCATTTGCGCCTACGCACGCTATGTAGGGTACTTTTGGATTGCGGCAATGGCCTTACTTTGCTATCTATCACGTTGTTGGATGATGAAGTGCTTCGTGCCCTAGTTTAGGTACTTAGTGTAAGATAGACACCACCTCCTCACTTCGTCCGCGTAACTTAGTCGGGCCTAAGCTGTTATGTTATCTAGAACCACAACCCCTTGCCGGGTTGTTTGTTTGCATGTTTCCTTTTGTTTATACTACAACTACGTTATAGACAGGCTCTACACTGCCCCTACGGTTAGTGTGGTGGGCGTTTAGCGGGATTGCTAAGAACCGGGCATATCCCTCGGTGGTTTTTCTTACTACACTACATTCCATACGCGTAGCGTGTCCCCCTTGATTGCCCAGATAGTGCCTCGTAAATTAGCATGGACGAAGAGCGTCACGTAGAATTAGCAGTTCGTGTTACTCGGTCCGGGTACCAACCTGCTGGGGAGGAGGAGGAAGGCACAATTGGGACCGGGGGCAGCCCATTTTCTTGTTTTCTTTAGCCTCGCCTTGCCCTCCCCGCCGGGTCTACTGCGGGCTTGTTGTCCAATAGTGTCGATAAATAGGTATAATGCCTACCCTCGGGCAAATTTTAGCAGCTCACACTACTTGTAAAGGTACTGCTGAACATAGGGTAATGGGATGGGGGCAACAAGTAGTGTGGTGTAGGTAACGCGAAGATGTTAGTAGCAGCGCTACAACTGCCTAGGTATGGTAGTTTAGGGACGATTAGTGAACGGATGTTGTAAGTCTCATGTTTTTTTTGACATGTGATTGGGTTGTTTTAGCGCCTTCTTGGGGGGGTTTTTGCTCATCCAGCAAAAGCTATTGGCGACCACGCCTACACTACCGTATGGAGTTCGTTGGAAGTGGGAATCTTGCTTGCTTGCTTGCCCAGCACGCAGGGCTGGGCTGCCAGGAATGCTTCTTTCTTTACTAGTAGGGTAGGGTGCTGCCAGGGGGGTAATGTGTTTACTACGTGGAGATATAACGCCTACTACACCAGGATAACGAATACTAGGTTAGTAGATTCGTTCTAGTGTAGTGTTGGACCAGGGAACAAAAAAGATTTTCTCGACTCTCTTTTTTTTTCCTCGAGATGATAGAAAATCGCCTAAACCGGGCACGGCCGACTAACGACAATCTTAGTCCCGTCGACTGTGAGCAACAACGGTAAGCCTAGAATATCGGTAGTCCAGGCGACTAATACAATATTCCCATACTATGGACTAGGTGACAGGATACGCTAAGGCACAGTCATGACACGGCGTCTGCCGTAGAATGTATATACCAACTCGAAATACATAGGCTATTGGCACGACTTATACTTGATATGTAGCATGTACATGGCTAGGCTTTTAGTAGTGTAGAGTCGGTCCGTAATCTAACTACCATATATTATCATGCTGCGTAACGATCGGCCACGCGTCTGGGGTATGCATTAGTATCAGAAAAGTTACGCACTAATTTTCTCTCACCCCTTAAAACTTCAGATTAGAGAATCTGTACCTTTACGGTAGTATGTCATCCAGGTAACACCACTATCAAGAGTTGCAATGCGTCTTACTATGTACACTAGAATCTTAAGAACCCCATCGCAGAATAAGTGTGGAGTATGGGAGCTGTGGCGCAGGAACCCGAATATCCCAGAAACAATTAACGTGTATTTTCCATGTTTGCGTAATTGTGCCGTCCAATGAATTTAGAAACGGGTGTTAGTTCCGATGGTCCTAGAGACACTATCTTTACACCCGTTATAAAATGAACATCTTATTGGTATGGTTGTTGACCTTGTTACCGTGTTAAACTAACGAATATGGTAAACGTCATCCATACAAAGCTACACTAAAGGCTCGTATTTAGGTGTAAATTTCCTTGTTTCTTAGTGGAACGGCCACGATGCATCGTACGCATAGATAGCACGCTCAACGGCTAGTGAGTGCCACGCAGCACAGACATCAATAGATCAGTGGGGGTAAATGAAGAGACCGGGACAGGCACCGCAAAAAAATTGTCCCTTCAATGGCATCTACGATCCTAAGGCTGGGCGCATGGCTATTTCTCCGTTGCCGTCACATTGTTTAATGGAGATGATCACAAGGTGTGAAGGTAATATCTCAGGCCACTTTCGTTCAGACATTGTTGCCGGATCCATTCCTATACTAATTTTAGAGTCGAAAGCCGCATGATAGGAGTGGCGATAGTGAGGGATCCGCGGAGCCGGCTCGTATCGCATTTCATTGCGGCTGTCGGTGACGACCGAGAAAATGGTTCGCGGTGTCGCCACCGTGGGGAGTGGTTTGCAATGCATTGTGTACCCAACCTCAAAAGTGGTCCTGTGGTATTGCACTCTGTGGCGATGCACAAGTACCATAGGGTCATGACAGGAACATTGCCTCTCAGACACACGTCTCTAGCATCTTGTCTAACACCCCTTTGAGGGTAGCATTTTCAAGAGCCGCGGCGACTCTCTCCTTATCGGCTAATTGTTTATTGACCTGGTCGTCTTGGCTGTGGGTTCCCTCCTTAATCATAACATCGACACGGTAATTGGGAGGCAGCGCCTGTTCGAGGCGAACTCTGATACCAAGCCCAATGACGGTAGCGAGTGAGCAGTGGGTAATGGTTGGTGTGATCTTGACAAGTACCTGGGTCAAGGTGTTGGGATCTGCAGCTGCAGAAGGAGAAGGGGTGATGTGGATGTCGGGCAGGTTCACGACAGCAAGCTGACCTAGCGATAGTGGGTGTTCCGGGTCAGAAATTGTCGAAATGAGGTCTACGAAACGTCAGTTGTGTGATGTCCACCAGGGGTATGTGGCATTAAAGACACTGTCAGGGAGTTCAATTATGAAGAAACTAGCTATTCGTGAGACGCGGTGTATTCTGGAATTCACTAAGAATAGAAGTTTCAAGGTCGGGCGAATTACGCAAGTGTAGTATCATGATTTGCAGTATCTTGGTTCGGCCGCCAGATGAGTGACCATGATGATGCTGAAACGCACAGTAAGAGTGGCGGCGCTTGCGGTTGTGGCGCCTGTGTCTAAACGCATCATGTATCCGACACAACCCGAGTACCGCTGAAGACAGACAGGGAAACACTATTTATGACGAGATACTAAAGAGAGTAAAGAGAAGAACCCACCGTAAATCTCTTGTTCGTCGATGGGTTCGATAGTAAAGCCATCGTCACTGTCAGTGTCGTCTGAGGCCCAAGGCACGTCGCAAAAAGGCGCGGAAAGATACTCGGGCCTCTTTAGGACAATACCTAGATCCAGATCTGCATCCTTACTAATTGCGCTGGTCTTTTTCTTGTTCTGCCTTGTGGGTAATTCCGAGACGTTCAAGATGGTGGGGTTGGCGTTGTCCTTATTATCCATCTTCAGTTGTCGATGAATTAATTTACTACCTAGTCTCGGGGCGATCTGGTCAGATAAAGAAGCCGAAATAACAGGTATGAGATGGCGAGTTCCTTAAAATGCCACTACTCGATGAATAAATCGGAAGGAGGCAATATTTCAGCGATATGGATATTTGTGTGAAATGGGTGAAAGATACTGGCACGTCAATCATCTCTACGACGTTCTAAAATGTTAACCCAAAAATAGTGCTTAGCGACTCCGGAGCTCTTGAGAGTGGCGGCGGCGGGGTATGATGGCAAAGCCAGCTGGCAGCGTATCGAACCAGCTGACAGGTTTGAACGGGTCTGGTTAATCCGACTGATGTCATGCGCCTAACCGCTTGTGCTTTAGCAGGCAGGTACCTACATACATGCTTCGTATTTGCTTGAGACCGCATTGTCAAGACTGCATTGTCTCATTTATTACCTCATGCACTGCTCCTGTTGTTGTAGGGCTGTCCCGCTAGAAAAGTGCCTACGTTCTAGAAGGAATAGTAAATGCATGCACAAGTATTCCATCTCGTTGTCCCTTCCCCCGAGGACCGGCCGATCATAACATGAATTAGGCAGTCTTACAGTAATAATTCTTCCACCAAAGCCGTGTTTCATCTACTTAGGTTAGTGAATGAATCCGTACGCTTATGTCGATTGTTTTCGATGCAGCTCTATACTAATATATATTCTCGAGGTGTCGTTAGAGGTTCATCTCGAGTCTCCATCCCATAGCGATCGACAGGAACTGGTGCATGTACACATGTATAATGTATGCGGTATGTACAAGTATGTAAGTAATACACCAAGGTGCCGCGTCGTCCCGCCGTCTGCACCGAGGCTTGCTACGCATTCGCATTCGGGCATTGCTCCATTCGACCCTGTCTGCCGTCATACACAGAATCTGTCCTGGCCAAATCTAGACGGCCGCTCGATCCTAACTGGTCGCCTGAGAACCGCTGAATACACTAGGTGCTTAAAATGTCGACGGATGATAATAATAATAGATATGACATGTGAGTTTCCCCAGATTTGGCCTGCGCTCGACAACCTGCAGTCTGCAATCTGCCAGATCCCCGCGACACGATTTGTTCCCGACAGCCACTTAATCTTACCTAATGCATCGTCATTGCAACCTATGGGAAACACCGTATGTTACGAACATGTCTCCCCCCTCAGTGTTCCCCTCTCCTCGCGCCACGCGCTGTACTGTACATTATGAAGGGCGTCAACACGCGCTGCCCCTTGAGCGAGAAACCACTAGTATGCCCACATGGGTCCAGACTCAGGTATCAGATTCTGTACGTCCCTCCACTAGAAAACGTTTATCACAGCTAATGAAACTTACCTGGTGTTTTACAGTTGAGCTTGTCACTCAAAACTGTCGGTGAGTTTATGTAGTATACCGCCGTCTAACGATTAAATTAGTAATAGCTATAGGTATACTTATGGTTATTTGTGTAGGCACGGAGTACGATAGTATAATTGTGTAGTGTACTATGTAGGTATTTTACACCATGTTCTCTAGCTACACACTTTAGTAGGTGCACTCCCCCCCTCCCCCCTGGCAAGACAAGAGACCCAAACGTTCCGTCTTGCATATCGCGTGTGGAAAGGGCTACAGTTAGCGTACCTCACGAGTCGTGCATAATGGGTTGCAAACCAGGTAGTGTACACTAACAAGAGGCGCCGCCCTGCGTCTCCCCCACTTGTAAGCTCGTCACGGTCCTCCTCTTCAACATCCGAGTGGGGGAGCCGCTAACGGCAGGGAACGTGCGAAAGTCCTAGCTGACTTAACCGCATAGGGATGCACACTGGGATCTATAATTGACGTCGGGTAATACCATAGTGTAGTGTGTGAACATCGGCTGATAATGTACACTAACCATGTCAGTACATCAGATAATATTCAGTCTAGTGTAGATCTGGGAACCTGGAAGGGATTTTCCACACCCCGTAACTCCGGCATGTTGATGAATTCTAGGATCCTAGGACTCTTTTACGTCACACGAGCAATGAGAAGCCTCGGCTGCGCTACGAACCTAGCTATAAGACTACGTTGTAAAGGCGTAACGATATCACGACAATTCTACATGGTATCTAGCGTAAGCTCACAGGGCGAGACCCTTCGTGCTAGAAGCATCATAAAACGGTACGGCCAGGCCGGTCATGAGGAACTACCTATTACTGTTGCGGGATCCCGTCGTGTGTAGACACTGCACTAGGAGTTAACGGCATGAAAGAAAACCCCTTCGTCCTTGGCTATAGCTCTTGCGCTTACCATAGTAGTTTAAGAGTCTATTATTCACCCATCAGGATTTTATGAATATCATGTTTATCCTGGCACCTCAAAAGACGGAATGGACGATCATCCCTCAAGCCATACTAGATACGAATCTCTTGTTACTAATTATAATTCCCACCGACCCTGTGTAGAAGAAAGCTCTCTGCTCAGAACCACGGCGTCTCTTCCACGAGGCGGGTCGCACTTGGCGTTAAGATTACCAATCCACAGTAGACTAATACACGTCAAGTATCAAGGGGCTGCTAAACACATGCCGTCGAGTGTAATGGGTGGTCCTTTTGGCAACAAATAAAATAGAGATCACCATGTAGTGTATGCGACAACCTACAAGGCTCTGCGCTATTAGGCTCTATGGTTTGCCCCGGGCACGGGTACTTCCATTTCAGCCTACTATCTGATGCTGTACTAGTACATTACATTCGCTTAGCTCAACTCGCCGCATGGAATTGCCGCATCCCGGTGAGAGCGGGAATCGCCCAAGGTTGGGTCACCTCTGGGCGCCGGTGTACAGCAGCGTAGTAACATTCCTGGCCCATCGCGTCGCAGAAGCGAACGCCATCTTGTTTGGAATTCCTAGACAACGAACGAATTTGCCCGGCACACAGGCGTTCGGCGTTTGGTTGATAATGGATTACTCTAGCAGCATTTTGCCACGAGTGCGGCTTCTACAATAGACACTGTTGTCACTGGGAGTGGGATTTTGCGTGACGGGTTCTCCCATCTGTTATTCCCGATACGTCGATGGCTGGTCACCGAAACGCGTCTGAAAGGGGGCACACATCATTCTACTCCCCACAATGTGAACCCACAAGTGCCCGAGCCCCTAGATCGGATGCAGGAGAGCGAAAAAGATGATGATCCAGGCTAGCTAGTCAGGTCCCAGAAATTGGCGATACTAGTAGTACATGGTAGTATACGTGCCATTCGAACTGGCTCTACCGAACTGCCTGCTTAAGTATGTAGGTAGCGTAGACAGACAGGTTATGTGTGGCGACCCAGCAGGTCAAGGCGGTAATGGGCCGTACTGCGTGCTGTAACCCTGAAGTGCCACAAGTCTCACCTCATGAGAATTGGGCACCGTTGAGCGTTGAGGTAAAGGACGGGAACGGGTAAGGCTCAGTGGCTCGGTGACCCAAGTCAAGTTACAGTACCTGCCCTTACTGTAACTGCTTTCGGCGTATTATTTGGCCGAGAAGCCAGGCCCTTCGGAAACATTGAAGGTCAGATGTAGATGATGAGTCCAGAATGGGAACACGAAAATAAAATGTTAACATGTAGTCAGCTCTCGATGGGAATCGTACATAGACGCCTGCCAAGCGTAATATCGTCTGCTCATAAATTGATTAACGGTGTTAGTCTAGGACTCAGGGTACTGTCAAGGCGCTGTCAGGGTAGCAATACCTGCTACCTCACCTAGTGTAGAGGTACTGTACAATGATGATATGGCACGTGCAACCATTTTAGGGCGATATAACATCATGTACCTTACCTAGCTTCACTACCACTCATCACCTACCCACATGCTTGGCGCATCGTGGACGCTTCTACTCTACACTACCTCTGCCATATTACACTCCGCCCACCACGTACACTACGGTATACTACGTATATGTATAGGCATGCATGCTCCTCTTTTTCCCAAGAGAGGGTCCAGACTTGAGTCAGGCGGCAATTCAAAAGCTCTAGAAAAGCCCCAGCGAAGCCATGCACTTATTGCTGCACTTAAGTCGCACGCGCCCTGACGCTATGCACCATACGTTATACTATAGACTACCTAGCCTACTGTAGCGTATAATACTACCTATACTACCTAATAATGAGCCTACAGCCTGCCTGCAGAGCCTACTGCAGCAGCTATCTTGGGTACGTACCTGTTGGCTCATGATATACAACTACCAGATTAGGCAGATTCTCGACCCAGGCTACGTTTAGTCCATGTCCAGTCCCATGTCCAAGTTACCAGGTCTTCTATCCCCACATGGGTATTCAGTTCGTTATCTCCGTTTCACCAAAGACAAGATATGAAGCACGACACAACGCCCAAGATATTCTGCTGTGAGCATCACCAGTGGTGGCTCTGCATCTCATTCTTGCGTTTCGACATGTCGTATGTTATCGATATAACGTGACAAAACTTGACAAACCGGGAAAATTTACTAGGCGAGGAGAGACACAAGCCTATGTGTTTATATGTATATCCTTTTTGCTTCTAACATGTGGTCGAAAGAGGAGACAAATGTAGTGTTGGGACGACCTCGCCAACTTGAATCCTCAATTATAGAATGAGAAACAGCTTGTGTGTGCGTCATTCAGTATGCACAGCATGCTCTGGCTCGAGGTCTAGACTACCTACCTATCTACATAGGGGTTAGAAGATGGGACGTGGAAGATGGGACTCAAGTAGTCCACCACTTCTGCCACCTGCGCGCATATCTCACAGCTAATTACTCACCTACCTGCCAGCTAACTGGGTAAGTAGGCGTACTATCATGCACCACTACGCATGGTAGTGTAGTGTACAACGCGTAGTTCGTTAGCAATAGTTTACACTAGAGCGCGTCGAGAACATCGAGAACATCGGCGGTCGATTGGCCCAGTTGCTCGAGACAACCAACCTCTTGCGCACTTGGATACGACCCGGCATGGAGTGCAGTGTATAATTTAGGGTGTCGTGTGGAGGTTCGCTCTTAGGTTACAGTTAGTACACCATCAAGTTGCAATGCAGCTTGATACCATGTTGGCGCCATGTTGGTACTGAGAACTCTCCCGTCCTGCGTCCTGCGTCCAGTCGAGGAAACAAGGTGGGCAAGAATATAGTACAGGGGGCATGCTTTACCTACATACCTTACACTAGTAGGTACCTAGCGCACACTACAGACTCCAGTGCACTATACTAGTGTACACGATAACTCATGCCCACACCCCCCTCCTCTATAGTGCACTCCCCTCGTTCCCCCATTCTCCGTACTGCGCCCTTACTGTAGCGTAGGTACTTGTACTGTACTGCAGTGAGTGTAGTAGCAGTCTTGGTAGCAAGCCGTCCCTCCTTACCAGGTACGTTGTGTAATGTACCTACACTACACAACCTAAGGAGTAGTGTACTGCACTACTATAGTAATGAGGTAGACTGGTGGGCGCTTGGTTCCAGGTACCCCCGCTCATTAGACTGAGAGCTACATACTATATGTACTAGTCGTAGTATACCAAAGGTACCATGCTGCATACCATGCAACGAGGTACCTTGACGGCTACCTTACTTGGAGGCAGACCTACATACATCGAGTAAGTATCTAGATGCGTAGCTTACGAGCAGCCTGGGATGTAGCGCATTGTAGTGTACCTGTCTGCAGATGCCCATTCACATATAGGTAGGTATTTCTTGCCGCCGCCATCTACTTCACTACATGGTACTACACACTACCGGTGTCTACCGCCGTACCTGTGCTCCCCCTCCCCTCCCCCCCAAAAATAATGGCCCCAATCGTCTTGATAATAAGGACATTATCCCCTCATCTATCAAAACCCCGAACGCCGGGTCTTCCCTGGCGCCGATATAGATGACATTTTAGGTCGTGTTTGTTTTGGTTTCAGCTTAGTTCAACTCATCGCGGCATATTTCAATTCACACGGCAGCGGGGGGAAAACCCGGCTTTCTGGCTAAGAGTCGATTGAGAATTGCAACAAGTAACAACAAGTGGAGAGTGAGCAGTGAGCAGTGAGCAGTGAATATTGAAGGTCCTGTGAAGCTGGGACTCGGTGGCGCGCGGGCGCGGAAGCGGCACCTACCTATATCACGCTGGGACCAAGTATTATTATTATTATTATTCTCTACTTATATTGTCTGGCCGTCGGGGTCTCTTGGTTCTGGGTGCCGACACTTCAACCGTCGTCTATACTACACTTCATGGTATAGCCTTGATCGCCGCGATCGACCACCCTACGCTTCTAGAATTCCGACGACACACCACCACGACTATTCAGCATTGCGACGACAACGCCATAATAGTAGAATTGTCCGTCTCGTACGAGTTCGCTCGTTTTCTATTCGATATTTCCACTCGATTGTGTTTCTACCCACTTGCGCATGACTGGAGTTTAGGGCGGCGCGCGACGAAACGCCGAGGGCTGTTGTAATAGTCGGTTAGCTAGCCAGTCAGCCTGCCGTTCTGCCCGTCAGTCATGTCGTCGAACGATCCCGGCGCGGCGCGCAGACTGCTGCCTCAAAGCGCACATGTGAACTCGTTCTCGTTCGTGCCGCCGACATACCAACCTCCGAGGGAGACCCAAAAGAGTTCGCTCTCCGAAACGGCCCCAACGTATCTGGATTTGGTTGTTCTGACAATATGACTATAGATTATGTCTTCGTGGATGAGCATAATAGGCATAAGCGCTTAAAGGGTATGCGCCTCTCTTGTTGTCACCCTATTACATGATTCACATAGCTGACGCATGTGATCTGATAGTTATGAGAGCCTGCGAGGGTTGTCGGAGGAGGAAGATAAAATGCGACGCCGCTACTACAAATACGTGGCCATGTTCGGCCTGTATTCGCCTGAAGCTTCACTGTGTGCGCCCTAACGCGCAATACGAAGGGTCGCCCGAGGACAGCCATCAATATGAGCCTTCGAGGGCCGACTTTGAGGCCGGACAAGAAAGTTTTAGACAGATGGCCATGCAGCAACCTCCGTCGCAACATATGATGAGCAGCAGTCACTCTAAAGCGGCCATATACGCGTCCCCGCCCGGCTCGTACCCCAGCCATCAAGCAGTATATCCACTATCGCAGTACGGCGACTCGACATCGGTGCAGCAGCATATGCACTATGGATCAATACCGCCACCTCCTGTTGGTGTAATAGACCAACCTTATGCGCCTACTGGTGTGTTTCCGACACCACCACTACCCGAGATATCTACTTCTCATTCCGGATCATCGCCCGAATCTTATCATACAGACCATTATGGTCAGCACGATTTAGCAGATCTCCTTGGTCCGCTAAAGCTCGATGAGAGGGGCACAGGTGAGTTGCTCATTTATCGAGGCAACTAATCTGCAGTGCTAATTTTAATTTAAGCACCCTATCTTAACAACAAACAAGCATTGGCAACCCAGGAGGAAGAACCCGCTGTGGAAGATGCTGACGACTATAAGAATACTTTACCACCCGTACTCGCTGGTCCCGGGTCGAAAATAAGAATACCGCCGGAGCTCATGCCAGATGATGGTGTTATTTTGCATTACTTTGACCTTTACTTCACTCATGTACATCCATACGTCCCAGTCCTTAACAAGGCACAGTTATATCGCCAATGGGCTACGAATCGCGAGTCAATCTCACCTTTACTATTAGAAGCAATTTTCGCAGTCGCCGAACGGCTCGCTGATGAGCCCGCACAGGGTCAACAGTGGATTGCTCTCGCCTCAAGTAAGCTTTCCCAAGGAACTTAGGATTGTTGTTGTTTACCCCGCAGCGATTGCTTACACTTATTCTGTGCAGAGCATGCCGATTTTTTCATGGACGTCCCACGGCTGAGTACTCTCCAAGCACTTCTTATCATTCTCAAAGCTCGGGAGGCTGTGCCAAAGCGTGGCTACTATTACAGGTCGTGGATGTCTATCGTTCATTGTGTTGCCATGGCGCGAGATCTCGGTCTCGACGAGCATTTCCAGAACCACAAGGCCGGAAAATCATGCGGCTCCACCCCAGCTGACTGTCTGACAAAAACGCGGGTGTGGCAGACGATATTTATCTGCGAAACTATGATTGCCGCTCCACAAGGTAGGGAGAGTTCCATTCACTGCCGCTATTACATGCATGAATTCTAATAAAGATATTAGGCCGAAATGACTTGTCTGTTGAATTGGATAGTCTTGATTTCAGCATACCTCAACCTGTGCCTGGCGTCGAAGACGATGAGAATCAAGTATCTCGTGATTTTATCTTCTTTGTTCGCATTGTGGGCATGATCCACAAGATGAACACGGCATATATGAAAGTGAAGAAGAAGAAGGATTGGGGCCTCGATCCCGAATTTGTCCAGCTCAATCCGCAACTCAGGTCGTGGTTGAATGATCTACCACCACGTATGGCTCTTACTTTTCCCGCAGACGGATCACCGCCTTGGTTATCATCGCATTTCATCGGAAACGTGCACTCCTATTACCATCTAGCCACTATCCTTCTTCATCGACCTCAACTTACATTCTTGGAGCCTATGGGTATCGATGTGCAGTGGAAATCGCATATGATGATATCGTATGCTTCCGCAAAAGCTCTCTGCCGCTTGCAAGAGTCCATGCTTCAATCGTTCGGATTGAGTGGACTCCAGTGTATGCAGAGAGGTATTAGCTTCACGATATATGCCATTCTATCCTGTATCGTTCTCCACCTAGTATGTTTCTCAACTTCCTTATTGATATGGCGAAGGACGACCCTGACAAAAGGATAGGTCGCGTTAACTTCTCCAGATCCGGAAATCAACACTGATGCGCGTGATTATTTCACACGCCATATGAGAATTCTCGAAAAGACAATGCCATCATGGCCACTTCCAGAAATGGTGAAACAAATAGATGCCGTGAGGGAGGCATTCTCTGCCGATACGAGGAAGCCATTTGTCCTGAAACCTAGTTTCCCTTATGGCAGCCCGCATCCTAGTACGCATTCGAGTCCACCTCGTGCGGCTAGTTTTAAACCGCCCATGCTCCGGACGAATTCTCTGGATCCAAACATGGACGTCCACTCTGGTCCTCATCCACACGTCAGTTATCACCCCATAACACCTATCTCTGTTGGATCCGGGGACGGCAAGAGTGACTCTCCTTCTATACAGTCGCTCTCTATGCTTGGTGTTGGTCAAAGTACGCAGCCACCACTTCCCCACACACTACCCCTGGCAGATCCTCCTGCGTGGAATCCATCTCGGATCTTCGAGTAAGTGATATATTCATTAGACGTGACCTCCTCGTTGTACCCAAAGTAGCTAACCCCCAACACCCTGTAGCCAATGGAATTCAACGTTTGGTACGCCGCTTCCACCCCAACCGGCATCGGTGACTCCACAGTCAAGTTCTCTAAATGTTTCCTCAGGTGCTCCCGAAGTCCCTACGACCCAGGATATGGCCATTGCCAATGCCTCCCTTTCAGCCCCACCACCCCAGCTGTCCCACCAACAGTACACGGCTCCGCCTGTGCAGAACTTCGTCACGCCGGCCATGTGGCAAGAGTCCGTAGCTAGTGTTTACGAGTCTGGTGCTCTCAAGAGGCACTGGGATTATGACGGTGGTGGCGCATCGATTAGTGAGACCATGAATAAGCGACGCTAAGCCATCTCCCGGTTCGGGATTAGTCTCGCTATATGATACCGTGCCATACCGTATCATGCCAAACAGAGAGTAGATACTACCTACCTTCTTTGTTGGATTGGAGACGATCATGTCCGCAGGGGCCATGATTTACAAAAAATCAATTGCGCCGACCCATTTCGAAATATCAGGCCGACCTGCCAGGCGTGGCAAGTACCTCAATCCGGGGTGAAAATGGCCATGGGACATGGGATGTGGCACCGAGGATCTTGAATTCTACCGGGTTGCTTGTACAACAGAACAGGAATGATGGACTACGGGATTTACGAAAATTTAGGTACGATGGGGGGTTCTATGGTAACCCGGTAAAATTTTCAAATAATAGGGGATAATGGGTCTATATCTTTTGCGTTGTGGCTTCTGGTTCTAGTACCCGGGGGTTCTACCAGAAGCAGGGTGTTATTGCTGGCTCCAACGCCATGTGTACAATATACACAGAAACAGAAGGGGAGGAGAGTTGACATCATAGACGATACGATACGAGATTATTACCAGTTATTGATTTTTTTTTCTCTCTCTCCCCTTTTCTAGGGGTATAGATGGGTATATGATACACTTCTTCTCATCTCCCTCCTAGGACTGCCTGTGGCGTTCGGGTTGCGTCGGATCGGGCCGACTTTTTGATAGACCTGGACTTCGGAAAGGGCCGATGTGGGAAGTGAAAAGAGGCAAGGCAAGGCAGGGCAGTTCGGAGATAATGGGAAAGATGCATTTGAGGATACTTGGTGGCTGTTGGTAGACAAGGCCTCTTTTTTTTTTTTTTTTTGCTTTTGCGGTTGGTTAGGTAGCATTGAGAAAGCGATTTTCTGTTTTGGTCTTTTATATACATACATAGTACATATTTATGTTTATCTAATTCTGTTTTTGGGAAGTTTGAGGCAAAGAGATAATGTTGGAATGGGCTAAGGCTGCCTGCCTGCCTGTGTAGATACACTCACTCACTGCCTAGGATCAGTGGGTGGGTGGATGGATGATGGGCTTGCATTTGCATATATTCATATCATATATCATATCATATTCACCAATTGGATTTCTCTTGCATATGCGAGCGTGTGTGTGTTTTTTTTTTGGGAGGGGCTGGATATTTATTTTACTTCAGGCTGTGGAAGGGTAACGGTGCCAATATTAGGGATCATCTACCATACTGTGTGTGGTTTGGTTTTTTCTTTTTCCGCTTTCCTTTTTTTCCCCTTGTGGGTTCGGATATTGTCGGATACTGCCATAAGCTATTGTGGCTCAAGTATTCGTGGTTAGGTAAATCTAGCTTGTCTCTTTGATCTGTCTATCTATCTACATGATTTGTGTTTTGCCACGGATAAGCGCTAGAGGTTCACTCTGCCTCTTTTGCCTCCTTATTCGATTTTTTTTCCTGGCCGTTTTTTTTTTTTTTTTTTTTTTTTTCACCCCCTGTCGCCTCCCGAATCGAGGTCCTGTCGATGCGAATCTCCTGACTAATTTCATGTCGTGTATCCATCGATTCGGTCACGAGCCTTGTTTCGGGGTTCCTCGTCCGGAAAATGTAAAGTAGGGAGGCACTGGGAGAGGGTATGGTTGTTGGTATTTGATTTTAGGGAATGAATGGGACGTCATGTCGATATTTCTGTCTGATTTCGGATGCTTTCGACGTAGTATGCTGGGTACACGAGGCAGATCAGCATAAGTGAAAATGACAAATTTTAGCTAGGTACATATAGATAGACTATTGTGTGGTTGTATTTTCCATGCAAATGATCTAATTTTTTTAGGTTTGAATGTTGTATCTATCCTGTGATGAGACGGCATTTTATGGCAAGAATCGGCGATGTTCAACTGCTTGATTCGCTCTAGACCCAACTAAGCAGGGCTTGGAACTATAAACCGAACTGAGAAGTAAGGGAGGGCTAGGAGAAGGTGGCATTGTTTGTTTGCTCACTTGTTTGGGTTTCTTTTCCCTTTGAGATGGGACGACGGGGATGGATCACTGTCTCATCCACGGGCGAATGAGCCATCGAGTACATGGCGTAGTCGGCTTGGGGGGGTTTCTGCCTGCCTTTCTAGAACATGTTTTATGTGCGTGTCATGTCAGCGGTTAGTCAGTCAAGGACTTCGTCCGTCTTTCTTTTTCCTTGTCTCATACTTGAGTAATGAGTTGAACGGGTTTGAGATATGGGATCGTGGGGGGCTCTTTTGACGTTAGGTAGGCATGCTTCGCTTAGAGCTGGGTGGATAGCCAGTCTGTAGGTAAGTGGTGTAACAAATAGATTGATATGTATGTAGGCTGGCTCGTATGCGTCGGTATTGCATGCATGTGTCTGTAACTTGGTGTCGTACCGAGTGCCTGGCATAATGAGTCTTTACTTTATGACCTTCCTTACTTAGATACTTACATCTTACTGGACTGGAGCGTAACGTACATACCACTGGGGCGCATTCTCAAGTACCTGACACCTACCAACCAGTAGTAGTTCGGGATATGTATGCACGAGTGCCCGGTCAGTTCCAACTACTAATAGACGGACTGATTGTCCATTCGTCTCGCCGTTCGGTTCCCGAGGGAGTGTATTGATTGGCTATTTTCAACATATTGCTGAGTTCTGTTATGTTTACTTCGATACGCACGTCACGGCGGGTTGGATATGCTCGCATATCTTCCATCCCTGCGGGATGGGTTGTGTGCGCACTCTGGATATACCGGGGTTCTTTGAGATAGGTAGCCTCCGGTAGTGGATTTTATTCTTATGTACACGGCGTAAAGACCATGTGAGTACTTGAACAGGTATGGCATGTATATTAACTACCTATATAGTACTTAGTAATGATGGAAACAAATTGAGGAGATAGCATAGTAGGTATCTTACTTGGCTCGTTATCGAAGAGGAAGTTGGTTTATCTAGTCTATCTTTTCACAACTTGGTTTTTAAGGTATAGCTTGCGTGATATTATACTGACATGTAGAGAAGAGGGGACAGAGGGGGGAATTAGGTATAGTGGGAAAGATAAAGAAGACAAGATATACTAGACGCGAGCATGAGTCGTCGTCGGCGCGAGATAGCAGAAGAACATCTAGAAGCCTTCCTATTCGGGACGATGGCGATGAGGCGGCGTGACATGATACCATCCGTCCCGCCGTATGCAGCCGCACTTTGCGTTGCATCACATTGTGCATCGGTGTATGTGTGTATATGTGTGTATATATACCTGGTTTTGCTTGCCGTAGATGATGCCTCGGCCTCTTGCAGGCAGGCTATAGATTCCTAGACTCGTAGACTTTGTGGCGTAGGTGCGTTTCCGATGGATGATGGCATGTTGTAGTGTACTAGTAGTGTAGAGTGCGCGGTATTAGGCATGTACACTACCTTGACGCCCCATGCTGAACCAGAGATCTCGGCCTCATGGTTCACCGGGATAACGAGACACGGTTGGCGTGTCCGTAACACTGCAATTCGCAAACTGCGCTAGGATGGGGGGACATGGGGATAGAAGATGGGGGGGAAGGGGAGCATGGCATGGGCAGAGCATGGGCAGAGGGCTACAAGAACATGGGGGTTATGTACTACATTAGTGCGAATGTAGGTACCACTTGGTGTACAATGTTGGTGGTATGTGGTATGATTATTCTACGTTGCTTGGACTCTTGTTTCGCTGTTCTCTTGGCTTTATGATGTCCACCGCAGATACTAGCAGCAGTACTAGCAGCAGTACTAGCAGCAATATTATCTGTACGTCTGCATAACAGGTAGAGCTACATAGTACATATGTCTGTACCATGTGTATGCTATATGTGTGCTACCGGTGAGGGATAGGTACCTGCCTACAGTGGCAATCAGGTTTGGGGGCGGGCTGCATGTTCGCTGTCTGTACTACTGAATAGTGCGGTCCTGATGTAGCACTGGTGCAGTATGTACGGAAACGTCTAGAAGACAAGTGTTGCTTGTGATAGCGTCTGTGTGTGTGCCTCTAATGTTGTTAGCGTACTGTAGCGTCTGTGCGTAAGAGGACATTGAAGTCCATCACCATGTTCCTATGTTCCATGTTCTGTTCCTGTGTGTCTTATACTACCACACTACACCAGGTACTGCACATGTACACTACACGACGCTACAAAAAGTACTGGATTGCAGGGGTCCAAGAGAGTGTGGCGTTGTGGACCTGGCAAGGCTGGTAGGTAATGTACCTAAGGAACCGTCCTCGGTGGGTGGGCGGACGATCCTGAATGTCTCCCGTCATATGTATCAAGCTACGTACAGTAGTGTAGGTCTGGCGGTGCCAAGTTTTACCGAGACATTCTTCGTGGGGAGATGCGGCCTTTTCTCACGGCGATTAGGTATTTACATGAATAAAAAGTAAAGGAGAACCGGTGTGTTAAGGATCATGTTTATTTTAGTAATGAGTACACTACACTAACGATAATCTAAGAATCACTCACCACGTAAGATACTATGTAAATTGTCAGTTGTCGGTAATATCGTTTGATGATACCTTGGAAGGGCAAGGGTACATAGTACTAAATGACCCGATGAACTTGCAACAATCAATTGACTGTCATCTATCTCGATTGGTCTAGTGGTCAGGATACCTGCTTGTCACGCAGGTGGCCGGGGTTCGATTCCCCGATCGAGAGCTCTTTTTGTCCGTTTTCACAACGGAATCCTTCCGGGCGTCTTTAATCAGCTACCGATATTTCGTGCCAAATCCATGGGTTCCTTTTAACCAGTTTCTTTTTTTTTATGTAGCAAACACAATGTTCCTCTTTAATGTTACCTCAGTGCCATGACTTCATACCTAGTGAACTTCCTACCCGTGTTGAATAATATCTATCTAGAGATTCCGGGTCGGGGCAAATCGTGCTGGCCGTTCTTTGGTAAGTACATCGGGAAACCAGCAGTGTTGCTCCCATCTGACCGTATATCAGAAATTCTAGTATACTTGAGGTATTCTTGCATCACGAGAGAGAACGGTCCTATCTAGACTTCTCTCCGTTTGAACTTAGGGGTTGCGGGGGCCTACTATGCTATACTAAGCAATCCATTGGTGCATATAGGATTTCCACCCCGCAACCGCTTCGGACCTCACTGCCGCACTCCCGATGAGGCATGACCAAACTTGGCCGGTGATAGATGCGCTCCACACGATGAGAGTTGAAGCGCTTGACATGTGCATACAAAACACTCCAAAGACGGGGTTGAGTCGGCCATTTTCATTAGAGTTGTAAATATGGTACAGTATAAAATGTGTCAGTCGCGGTTAGGCAGCTAAGCTAGCACTCGACCACCACCGGCACGCAGCCGGGATAAACAATCAAGATATCGAGGATGCCGGGCCTTGCGTCTGGTTGCTACCACGGAGCATGGCATCCGAGGCGTGGTCGTCAGCTCGCCGGGTGGAGATTCCCATCACATATATAAGCGCGCTTGACCGCCATCAACGCCTTTGTGAGAATATGTCTCATCTTCCTCTCAAGAGCGGTACGTAGCGGTGGGCAACAGCAACGTGATAATGCGCTTCTTAACCACCGTTTTCACCTCCGCGCTCGCGCTATGCGGGATAACCACGGCAGGGCTCGTGAAGCGCGCGTCGCTGCAGCAGGTGACGAACTTCGGCGCCAACACCTCGGGCACTAAGATGTACATCTACGTCCCGGGGAATCTGGCTACGAACCCGGCTATCATCGTTGCTGTTCACTACTGCAGCGGCACCGCGTCTGCGTACTACAGTGGCACCCCGTATGCCACCCTAGCAGAGAAATACGGCTTCATCGTCATCTACCCGGAGTCCCCGTATTCCGGTACCTGCTGGGACGTGTCGTCGACGGCGGCGCTTACACATAATGGAGGCGCGGATAGTAATTCAATCGTAAACATGGTGTCATATACGCTGGATAAGTACAACGGGGACAAGACGCGGGTTTTTGTGACGGGAACTTCGTCGGGCGCGATGATGACGGTGAGTTCTTTTAAACTTCCTGTGGTCTATTCCCAGCTATGATTTCGCCCTGAAGGCCGCTCTGAACCGTTGCTCATATTACTCGTAGAATGTTCTGGCAGCCACGTACCCCGATGTGTTCGCAGCGGGCATCGCGTACGCCGGTGTTCCGGCGACCTGTTTCTACACGGGCACAGAGGCCGGATGGAACAGCACCTGCTCACAAGGCCAGCTAAATCTATCCCAAGAGTATTGGGCCAACGCGGCGCGGAGCGCGTACCCTGGATATGACGGTCCTCGACCTCGCATGCGCATCCATCACGGTACTGCCGATACCACGCTGTATCCGCAGAACTATTACGAGACTATCAAGCAATGGACTGGCGTCTTTGGGTACTCGACTACGCCATCCGAGACTTACCCTAATACGCCTAGGAGTCCGTATACGCGTTATGTGTTTGGGCCTAACGTCGAGGGTGTTTTGGGCCAGGTGAGTTCATGCCATCTCTTCTGCCTCTAGTTCGCAAGACGATATTGGTCTATACTGCCAAGTGTAAGAGAAAACGAGTGCTGACGGAGAGAACATTAGGGCGTATCGCATAACATCGACATTTTCGGCGATGCCGATATGCAATGGTTTGGCTTCACGGTAAGCATTTATCCAAGCATGACACGCTGTTGTAGGGCAACGGCAATTCGAAGAGGGGTAGGCAGGCTGACATCGCCAATGTAGGATTCGAGTACAACAACCACAGCGAGTAGCCCTAGCTCTACTTCGGCGACCTCCACAAGCGCGACGGCCACCACGACGGCCACGCCAGGGGGCGCTCAATACGCCCAATGTGGGGGCATTGGATGGACAGGTGTAACCACGGTAAGTTTTCCGGGTTCCTTGGGGTTGTAAAGGAAGCTGACAAGGCTGCTTGCTGTCTCAGTGCGTAAGCCCGTACACATGCCGAAAACTGAATGACTGTAAGTAGAGCCTTGCCTATCCGAGGAAATTAAAGAAAAATAGAAAGAGAGCTAGGCTGATATTATGTTAGACTACTTCCAATGCCTTTAATGTGGCAGTAGACCTCGGCGGGATTATTCGGGTGCGAGGACTAAGCCTTAGGACTACACTGCCTAGCTCAACCAGTTTCGGGGAAAAGCGATATTCTATCATGAACGGTGTAGCTAAGAGAAAGATCGTATATAGTCAGATATTAAATCCCGATACATGTCCGCACAGAGATGTAAACGGCAGAGATCATTAGTTTGTCTCTAGCATAGCAGTTAGGGGCACACGTGCTGGTATCTCAGGCAATTATAATTCCAAAAGGTGGTTCCGCCGTGCGTGGGTGTCTATATGCGGGGATTATTTTGATTTCCAGCATCCGCTATTTTATTTTTTGGGGGCGCTTCTGCTTGAATAAACCCCCTCAAGCATTTCGAGCAAGCGCACCCAGAATTCCCACCGAAGTAACTGCGGCCGAGGTCTACGCGGCTCGGGCATTCCGGAAGAGCCGAATAAGATGCCTCCGATTCACTTTTAAGCGCTTGGACTTGCCGCGCCACGAGCCGCCGATGCACGGGATTCCAAGCTGGGAAGAGAACTTGCGGTGAAAGTCGCACCAGAATGTATAGTGGTCGGCGCTGGAAATATACAGCGTGACCTTGGGGATACGCGGGTCGGAGAGAAAACCCAGAAAAGCCTGGAAGGGCTGGGCCGCTAGAAAGGCTGGTCCCAGGTACTCGGTGTTCGTCTCGGGGCCGATGAGCAGCGGAACCTCGGTCTCGCAGAAGGCGTCGTCATCGTCGTCGTGAGAATAGTGATCTGTCCAGAAATCTAGGCGGGGAAACCTGCCGTTGATCTCCAGGGATAGGGCGCGGAGGCTCCCTTGCTCTGCCATTTCCCGCAAGAGGGGGACGTAGACGTCATTGAAGGAGCGAAGATTGTTCTTGGGGTAGATCTTGAGATCCATGGTATGGACGTGGAGCCTTGGTGATAGAGGAGTGATTGGCTCGGCCAGCAAGCCCGGGGGCACGGTCCGATCTGTGATATCTAGCCAAATATCATGGTAAAAAATGGCGGCGGCTTCCGAGTAGAGCCTCCGGGAAACCAAGAATATCTGTAGAACTTGGACCTGTTCCTCACAATCTAGAAGGGCAGAATCGAGAATTTGAACTCGTAATTCAGGGGGCAAGTCGAATAGACGGAATGGTCCCCTGGGTTTCCATCTTGTGGCAGACGAGGATCCATGAGATGGCTTAGGTCTGAAAGCAATGGATTTGCTACCGAATGGCTTCCTTTCAACAACCCATTTTGCCGAAACCATGTTCTTCGACTCACTCCTGACTACTGATGTTCTTGTATAAACGGGATGGGATAACTGTAGTACTACGCGCTAATAGAAACTGGGACTAAAGGACAAACTAAGGAGGGATGCTAGTAGATTTTCTACATATATCAATGAGCTTATTGTAGCCTGATAGTTATGAACAGAAGAGGCTGGTTAGGCAAAAACGAATATTTCAAATTGCAGGTACAAGAAATTTTGGCCACTCATGAACAACATAACGTATAAGTGAGTGAGTGAGTGTAAGTAAGGAGGCAGTCGAAGGAGGTGGGTGGTACACTACTCGGGGCGGTGTGGGTCAGGAAAAAAGCCGGCCGGGGTACCTGGGATCGGACCCCACTATGCTAAATTTATTTCGGCCTATCCTCGTGTCTGTATTGGCACTACCGTGCATAGTGGCATCCTACATCCTAGGTATAACCTTCAACATACCTCACGATAATACCAAGTCGCTCGTTTATACCGCCCTCGTACTCCCATGTACGGCTGAATCTAAAGCTTGCCATCGTTTCCTGATGTTGCCGTCATTGAAGTAAACAGCTTGTAGGCGCCGTCGCCCGTTAAAAGGCCCCACACTCACCATGGGCGCATTCTCGTTCCTTCGCAGTGTCTACGACCTCGACACGCTCGATACTCGTTTTACCGTCTCGTCCAACACTCCCTACAAGGCCGTTATAGAGGCGCGCGATGACGCCGCGGCCTCGAGCAAGGAGCGGGCCGCGAAATGGAACAGTCGGCCATCTTCGTCGTCGAAATCGAGATGGCACACGCCCGAATTCTACTTGTACTATCTCGTCTTCGTAATAGCAATGCCTTCAATGTTCTGGATTGCCTATGATGCCTCAAAGAGTATGTGACCTGACTTGTCCTTGTCCCTCGGCCTGCTTTACGTTTGCTGACGGCGTCTACAGCTACACACCCTAACTACAGGAACTACGAGCACTATTTGTCACCGGGCTGGATCCCCGGCCGCAAGATCGTAAGGGACTCGTGTACTTTAGCACCTAACCTCCACACATGCTAACGCGACGAACGAATAAAAGGATGCCACCGATTCGCAATACCGCACCCTTCGAAATAACATCCCTTACCTTGGGGCCCTCGTTGTCCTCCACCCTCTGCTTAGAATATTATACAATACCGTGGTATACCGCATCAACTCGGGCGGCCAAGCGTCGCGGCCAACGTTGGAAGAGGCCGATCAGAGGTTGAATCAGCGGGCATCCTTCGACTTCGGCTTTGCCATCATATACATCCTTGCTCTGCATGGTGTTTCGGCCGTCAAGGTCCTTATCATTCTCTACCTAAATTACCAGGTGGCCACCACTTTACCCCGCAAGTCGGTGCCGGTTGCGACATGGGTGTTCAACATCGGCATCTTGTTTGCGAACGAACTATGCAAAGGCTACAAGTTCAAGGATATCGCCTCTATTCTATGGGCGTTCCTTTCGGGCGGGCTGATCGACGAATCGAACAGCAGCCTCGTCAACTGGGGGAGATGGCTCGATAGTTATGGTGGACTCATGAGTCGCTGGGAGATCCTCTTCAACATCACCGTTTTGCGCCTCATTAGCTTTAACCTAGATTACTACTGGAGCCTAGACAGGAGAAGCTACAGTCCCGTCGAGGTATGATAATACTTTTCCTCTCTCACTGGCGCGCCCTGCATTGCAAGATGAGATCTATTGACTCCTAAGAAGAAGCAGCTCGATCCCTCTTCGCTGAGCGAGAAAGACCGCGTCTCGGCCCCCGCGCAGTCCGGGGACTACTCCTTCCGCAACTACGTCGCGTACGCCATTTACGCGCCGCTCTACCTCACGGGGCCCATCATCACGTTCAACGACTACATATCCCAGCTGCGATACAAATCCGCGAGTCTCGAGCTCTCGCGCACCATCCGGTATGGCATTCGCTTCGCGCTCGCGCTCTTCGCCATGGAGGTCATCCTCCACTACGACTACGTGCAGGCGATCGCCAAGTTCAGCCCGCGGTGGGCCGAGTACACGGCCGCGCAGCTGTGTCTGCTCAGCTACTTCAACCTGCACATGATCTGGCTCAAGCTGCTGCTGCCGTGGCGGTTCTTCCGCCTCTGGGCGCTCATCGACGGCATCGACCCGCCCGAGAACATCATCCGCTGCGTCAGCAACAACTGGAGCACGCTCGGCTTCTGGCGCTCCTGGCACCGCAGCTTCTACCGCTGGTCCCTGCGCTACATCTACGTGCCGCTCGGCGGGTCGAGCTTCGCGAGCGCCCGCGACGCCGCGCGCTCCGTCCTCACGTACGTCCTCGTCTTCACTTTTGTCGCCCTCTGGCACGACATCCAGCTCCGCCTGCTCATCTGGGGCTGGCTCATCGTCTTCTTCATGCTGCCCGAGATGGCCGCCGGCTCGCTCTTCCCGAAACGCCGCTGGGACGCCCGCCCGACGGCGTACCGCACGATGTGCTGCGTCGGCGCCGTCGTCAACATCCTCATGATGATGACGGCTAACCTCGTCGGCTTCGCCTTCGGCGTCGATGGCCTGCGCGCTATCCTGGCGGGCATATTCGAGCACTTCTCCGGTGAGTTTTGTCTACCCCGCCCTCTTCTTCGTATTTCACCCCCCTCACCCTCAGCTTCTTTCCCCCGGCATGGGCTGGTTATAATGTGGAATTCGCAAACTAACGGAAACGCCACAGGGTACGTGTTCCTCGCCATCGCCTGCTCGGTGCTGTTCGTCGGCGTCCAGGCCATGTTCGAGATCAGAGAGTCGGAAATACGGCGCGGCATCAACTTGAAGTGCTAGTATCGGCTGGGGCTGGGGCTGGGGCTGTATTATTTATTATCGGCGTGCTTTTCGCCCGCGGAGTTTTGCGTGTGTACATAGAGACTTTGTATAAGAGGAACAACTAACTAGTACATAATGAGTATTCGTATCGGTAAAGCAGGGGGTGATGATGGCATTTATTGCCGGCGTTGGCTTATGTGTGTACTGTACGCTAGATAGGATGGATGGATAAACGAAATGGAATGAATGAAACATAGCAGGAAGATATGAGTGTTGGGTATCAATGTGCCGATTTGATTCAAATCACGGCTGATGCCGATGCTCCCGTCAATGCTATCTAGGTTTCCAGGTGTATCCATATGCAACCTTCTAAAAACCAGCTTGGGCTATCTTTTTATTATTACACGCCAACTACACTCGTTGTTTCCTATCAATCTAGTAATCTATCAATCTATCAACCTCTCTATTCCTCTATACGGCGGGGTTTACGTCGGCCAATTCATGCTCTGCGTCTCTAGACTTATTATTATTATTGCCCCAGCTGTGTCTCGCTTCCTCGTCCGTTCGAGCGCCGGCGTGCGCGAACTTCCCATCGAGCCCGAGTTTGTCCTCGGTGATCCAGCGGCGCAGCCAGACGAGAGCCCAGACGACGGCGAAGATGAGGCAGATGCCGACGGCGATGCCGAAGACGTAGGCGGCGACGAGGGCGCCCTGCTTCGAGGGGTCGAGGAAGGAGTACGTGTAGAAGCCCTTGGTGGCGTGCGTGAGGTAGGCGAGGGCGAGGTAGAGGGCGAGCAGGAGGATGAGGAAGGGCAGGTGGGACCAGGGGGAGGGGCGGGTGCGCGGCAGGACGATCTCGAGCAGGGCGAAGGCGCTGTTGAGCGCGTGCTGCGAGATGTTGCTCCACGTCGAGTACGTCGTGGATAGAGTCGTTGGGGACGAGAGCAGGGCCCAGAACACGATGACGACGAGGAACGGGAAGGTCGTGATGGTGCTGTAGAGGAGGCCGTGCAGGTACTGCAGGGGCCGGCCCCAGGCGTCGAGGGGCGCGGCGCCGCGGCGCGCGTAGATGAAGGTGTGGACGGCGGCGACCAGGAAGTAGAAGGCTAGGCCCCAGTAGGAGAGCACGGTGAAGAAGGAGAAGTTGGCGCGCGCGCTCTCGCAGCCGGCGTGGGCGCATGCGTAGCCGAGGTTGAAGAGGAGGGTGGTGAAGGCGTAGAGGGACTAGGTAGAATTGGGATGTTAGTATCGAGAGGCTACCACCGGAGTGATTGCGTAGGTGTTGGAGGCGAGGTTACAATGCTTCACTTTTGAGCATGTGGTGGTGGGATGTGGAATGCGTGCGCATGGGTAGGAAAGGAGAGGATAGATGCGGTGCGACGTCTCATCGCATTTACGGTCGCCGAAAGAAACAGCGAGGTCTTGGACCGAAAGGGAAAAAAAAATGAACGAACGAACGAACACGCCGGAGAATGAACTAGTCAACGGATTTAACTTACAACCAGCAAGCGAATGGCGAATAACACATATGGCGGCACAAGCCACGACGTTTGGAAGCGATGCGAGGGGTCCCAGAGATCCGTCCCGAAAGCAAAGAGGCGCGCCATGACGACGAGGAGGCTGGCTGCGCTTGTCCCAGAGGTCTTGGTGTCTCGGAGGAGAGCCGCCGGGTTTTGAGGCCGGAGGTTAGGGAGTTGATGTAATATTCAAGTTATACTCGAGACGTATACCTGCGTACGTTATATTATGTTATGCGCGGCGCGACAGGGGGGCTGAGTTTGTTGAGGCTTTCCCGCCACGTTGTATCAATTAGATTTAGATCCCCTCATGAGTTGGATTTTCATGCCACCACGTGCGCTGCCACTCGTCTCGTCTTGTGCCGTATCCCGCGTTCCCAACGCCACGGAAACGGTCTGCCCGAGGCTGAGAAACAAGCAAAATTCTCTGGCTTTCCGAGATGAGAAAGGAAGGCGGCTTACGTTAGGTGGAATCGCTCACGCTCGAGGTGTGAGGAGTGAAGAACTAGGTAGTTAGAGAGTAACGAAAGCGGTGTCGAGCTAGTGTGCGACATACACCACACTAGAAATAAGATTTTAATAAATAAAAGAATTAATTAATTAACTTAATGTATTATTAATTAGGTAGGTAGTGTATTTCAGTCGGTCTGTTGGCTTCAACAACTCGACTGCGCGCGGGAGAAAAATATCGTCACGAACAAAGAGACGGGTTAAATTTTGACTTGGCACGTACGTGTATAATCTGGTTGGAAACGGAGATTAATCGAGACTAAAAACTCGTACCGTCGGTATACTAACCCAATCCCACCACCTTACCTACCTACCTACCTACCTTGTACTGTACATTTCTTGTGTCGTGCAAAGTGGTACCCTGGGTAAGGTAGCACTCTACTCGGACAGTTACTCGGAGGGTGAGTCGTTTATCACAATATTCGCTTTTACGGCAGTCGGCAGTCGTGTGTAAGTAAAATGATTTAACCCCAGTGCAAAAAAGAAATACATTCGCATAATTCTGAAGCTGTGTTCATTATTAACCATGAACATAGTACGGGCGTGGAGGGGTATAAGATGCGATTTTATTACTACTACACTAAGTACATACAGTATTACATATAGTGCTTGTTAAGTAACCCGAAGTATACGACAGCAGTTGACTTCCCAGGAAGTCGAAGCTACACTAGGTAGAAACGTTTAGAGCTGAACTACCTGATTTAGACTTAACCATACAAGCCTCCTTCCCAACGCGTTTCGTTTCGAAGGCGGTGTTAAAGGACCGTTTTCTCCAGTCTTACAGTTACACTACACTACACACCACCCAAGGTTAAGTGAAGTAGACAACCGCCACAAACGCCTACACTAAACTAAATCTGCCTTACTATGTATACCACATAAGCGGGGAGAACCTACGGAACTATGACTTGCCTTTTTAGGGGCATTTACAGGGTTCCTTGGACGGGCTAGTTAGCGTTCCGGGGTGCTTGAACCCCACAACACAGATCTACCAATGACCGATTAGACTAGTGCACACGCAGGTAGCCGGGTGTAGACGCGCGTCTTGAGGTTAATACCTAAGAGTATGTTTAACCCCAAAAACACCCCTATCCTCTGTACTTGTATGCAGTACTTGTCCAAAAATTAAAAAGAAAAAAAAAAAAAAAAAAAAAACGCAGAAGTGTGTCGAGGAGAAAAGTGGTCTGAATATTACTTCATGTCGCTCATGAGTCTAGATTAGTTGTTAGTAGTGTAGCTAATTAGCTAATGTACCGAAAGAAGTGCCCTCATGTCTAAATCCCCCCATGATCCCTTGCCAACCCGTTTTATCACGCGTCGCTATGCTTGTATAATCAAATCCCAACATCCCCCAGTACATTGTACATGATTATAAGGTGCTAAGTCGTTCTCCCTGTTCGTATGTCAAATCAATTATCACCACCCGCCTTTGAAGGAGAGCCCTGCTCCTCCCGTCACCCAACACCGCTTGCCTGTGTGGTTTCTTGTGTGCTTAGAACAGTCGGCACTCGTCACCCAACGGGCAGACATCCTCCTCCGGGTCGGTTGTGTGGGTAAACTCCAAGTTCCACGCCCTCGGGGCCATGAATGCGTGCATGAAATCAGAACCGCTACCCCAACACAGATTCGAGAAAGTGTACAAAAATAGCTTCTGTAGAAACCCTCCTGATGGGCCATCCAAAATGCGGCAAACCGCTAAGCATGGATGGTCATGTGCACGTGTCCGTCGTAAGTGTGGCTTGTGCCTGTCGATCTCGTCGATCCATGCCATGTAATGCCATCTCCCCCGATGCAACCCCGGAGACCTGCATCGTACAACTACACAACTGCAGTATCTATTACATCCGGGAGACTGACCGATCAGAGGGGTTTACACGCCTGTGATCTGGCAACCGTTTTCCATCGAGGAACTTGGGGCTACGAGTTTCATAGTAGGGATTGGCTGCTTGTTGCTGCTTCCTCGCCCGGAATTCTTCCTTTTCCTCCTCGTCCAACGTGAAAGCCTTTTTCAGCCAGCCAAATGCGCTCTTCTTCTTCTTCAACTTCTTGCCATCTTGGCCCTCGGCATTAGTGACGGTGCTTAGCATGCTCATGCCCATTGCCGACCGCTGGTCTCGTATGTGCCCTGCATGGGCCGTGTGTGGTCTAGCAGTTGCCGACGTATGTGGCCGTTGTTGCAATGGCGAGTGCGGGCTAGCTCGCACAGGGTAAAAATACTGTTGTTGATCAGAGCGGGGCGATGGGATAGCGTTTGTAAACGTCGGCACCGTTATAATACCCCGAGGGTCTATTTGTGATTGATGCGACTGTTGTACTTCAAGACCAGAGACGTATTCAGACTCATGATCTTGATAGGTGAGCTGTGGGGATGGCTGGTAGTGAGGCGATTGGAAGCTAGCTGGTTCCATTTCGCCCATATTACGTGGTGGAACGTGGATCACTTCAGGTAGATTGCCGCCTTTCAACGATACTCTCTGCCGCAATGAGGCCCGTTTGGACATTCGTACATCTTGAGGGACGGAATCTTGGAAAGTGGGGGTTTGAGAGGGTGGTGGACTCTTAACCATTGGGGAGGGGAGAGGCTCTGGTGGTTGCGGAGTGTATGTGCGCGGCTGAAGAAGATAGACCTCTTCCCCACCGTCGGGTACTCGGAGTTCCGGCGTCACATTCTCAGCTGCAGAACCTGTAGAATGTACAAATGCAACCTCCTTTTCCTCGAAAAATACTACCTCCTTCTCGGCAGGGGAATCCGGCTCTGGCGCTTGTGATAGAGTTCGTGATACAGTGCGTGGAGGGGACTGAGGCGGCGACAGTTGTCGTTGCAACGAAAGAGACGGGGACTTCCCTGAATGGCCGTTTGAGTGTGCTGGCGAAGCAGGCCCAGAGAAGGGTGCTACCGAAAACTGAAATGACGTTGGTATAAATCTCCCCATGTCCTTTGGAATAAGGTCAAATTTAACTTACCCTTGTTCTGCGGCTCACCTCACCCGCCTTTTGGTCCATCTCCGCCACGATCTGGCTGAGACTTATGAGAACAGTATCCAGTGACGAGGCACTATCTTGTATGTCAATTAACGCATGATACCATCCTTGCGCATTGCCCTTCATAGCATCGTAGATATCCCTAAACTCTGGTCGCTGTTGACGCCAAGGCTTATCTTTTTGGTTCCCCAGGTAAACGGCGAACTCCTTAACGCCCTTGAGTCCCTCATCGGCGTCTTTAAATGTTGCCTCGAGGGCAAGATTCGTCCTCTCGATTATATGTTCGATCTTCTCATTTCCCGTCACGATCTGCAAGCGAAAGTCGCGATCTTCCAGCATCTCTTCGAACGTTTTCATGTTCTCCAAGGGCAGCTTGAGGAATTCAATTCTTTCCTTGACGTCTTCGATAGCAACATTAACATCTTCTAATGTCGTCTCCAGAAATTCGTCTACTTCATCGATATGATGTTGAAGGATATCAACAACCTGCTCATTACTGTTGGCGATCCCATTTAGCAACAGGTATACGCCGAAGGAAACCTGTGCTAGGAGCTTCCAAAGCTCATGGTGTTTCTGTCCGGGACGGTACCTCCATGCATCAGCGTACAGCCCAGAACCCTTCGGGCTGTCCAGAAGACGTGCCCTCCGTTGCTTTGCGTCGCCAAACTTCAGTTTTGGTTTTGAATCTCCTCCATTATTTGTTGCCTCTATGAGGGACTCGGCGAAGGCCGGCTGCATGGCCGGAATGGGGTGGGTGGGCACATTAGCCGCGGCCTCCTTTGTCTTCTGGCGCATAGCTTCAGCAGATGGTTTCGGCTTGACGACGGGTGTCCGCCGACTAGGAGGGAGCAGGTCATCATCTTCGGAATCGGTGAGAAGCAGAACAGAACGGTCCTCGTCATGGTGAAGAGACAGGGGCAGGGCCATGGCGGCTTGTGACAGGGAGAGGCTGAGTGTTGTGCCCGTAATATTCGCCCAATCTAGTAGCTTTTATCAATCCTTTCTGCCCACCGCATTCATTCAAGAACCTGAACAATACTACACAATATATGTACCGTAGACGCCGTATTGGAGGTCAACCGGGTCACTTCGCGCGGAAATAAGGGTTGTATGATATGACCTAAGACCGAGTGGAGGCTAGATATGAGATGGTGTCTCGAAATCCAGCACGGGGGCCACCAGGGCTTCGTGCTAAGGAGCTACAGATAACCGAAACGATTGTTCGGCGGCACAACACCATGCAGAATCGGTGGCGGTCCAATAATTGAACTGTTGTGGAACAGTTTTCGACTATGACAGATGCAGGGCGGTCGTGTGGTCTTTTTTTTCTCTCTTTCAGTCACTCCTCAAGCCGACTCGACCCGGGTAGAATGGTAGCACCGAAAGTGCATGGCGGAGCTCTCGACGGCAGGTGGTGTGTCAGTTCGAGGCTCAGGTGGTGACCAGGGACACAACCGAACGTACGCCCCCGAATGGACACCTCCGAAAGAGACCGATGAAACGACGACGGTGAGTTTGGCTGAGCTGAAACACGAAGCAATACCGACACTATGAATACGAGGGGTAGCTGTCCAAAGTGGCCAAAGTAACCCAGGATATGTAATTTATACCGTACTTGGACAGGATAGCGTGGCCGAGGTAGGATGTGTCGACGCTTTTGGTTAAGTTGGCTGAATAGGGTGGCTGCACGAAATGTGAACTGTGGTTATGTCGCTATAATGAATAAACGTGAGGCTTCGCTGAGAGGCGATGTCGTTAGATGGATACACGAATCCACAGAATAGACTCGAGGAAAAAGAAACGAGAGGACTTGGAAAGGCAAGGTAGAAAAGTAGGTAGAAGTTGGCGGTAGTGTATGTATATAGATGGGTATACCAAGGTAAGTAAGGTATAGGTTTATAGCCAAGTACCGCGGTTTTTCGACAGCACTACCACTGCTACACAAGAATACTGGTAGATACCACCTATGCTAGTACACTGCTACCACGATACGGGTAGAAACGAGAATGACAACCTGTTGGTTCGTCGGTCCAGGTTCGGTCCAGGGGCTGATGCTGGGCAGATGCACCAGGAAAGACACTATTGAAGAAAGACCCGCGAGACGGCGGTGATTGGGCAGCACAGGACAGGGTCACGGAGAAGGGCGGCCAAGGGCGGCCAGGGACGACGAACTGGCGCCGAGCTGGGATGGGGCAGCCGTCGATCACCTCGAGATGTCATATGTAAACCACCGGCGAGTTGGTCGTGCAGTAGGTATGAGGTTTGAAAGGAATGATGGTATTTTTATTAATAGCAAGCCTACCGAGAGAATGGAAAACCCCCTAGCTTTTGTATTAAAGAGTTCGTTGAAAGAAACCACAAAATAACCCCTTGCGTCTACTAGTGGGAAAGGGAGGTGGACTTGGAGGGTACAGGAGAGTGTACATGCCTAAGATGGGTAGTGTAGCGTACACTAGAAAGAAGAGCGGGATGGATTGTTGAATCCTTGTACAAGTACTACAAGAAGGTATGTAAGAATACCGACCAACTTCTGAGCAGGTAATATAGCGTACTACTATTATTAAGGGAGTGCTCATGAGGATGTAGTGTAGGACAATGTCTACATTACATATGTAATTCATTAATCATGCCCGTCTACGACACAGGTACCTACATACATAACTTAGGTATTGTAGGTAGGTACACATATACTGTAGACACCTGCGTAGGTGGCGTAGTGTAGGTAGCCTGTAGGTACACCGCATTACCTCTTGCTTATCTCTGCTACCTACTAGCTACAGGCAGTGTAGCATGTAGAAATAGAAATGGAAGCCAGGGACCCGGAACCGTCAGCTAGCGAGATTGCTGGGTACCTTGCTTTAGTGATGCTGTACCACCCTTACTCCAGTATAAATTCTCGAAAGGTACCTAATAGTAGAGCACAGTCGCACAAAGTTCCGTGCCTGAGGGGCAGCAGCCTTCTACCGACAACCTTGAAAGCCGGGATCCCCGGCTTAACTCGAACTGTTCGAGACCGCGCATAATAACTTGTCCACTATAGACTCAACACCATCTTCTTGATTGATTGATCGATTGATCGAGTGCAGATTATCAAAGGAAAAAATTTTAATGGGTAGAATTAAAATAAAATTCCAACGTCTTACTCCTTTTTTTGGGCAGAGTTTTCCACATTAGCCGACCAGCCGTGAAAATGACTGGTGGAGTGCAACATTTCAATCAAGTACGACCTCGAGACAGAGATGGTCGTGCACGTTTATTTGCGAGATATTAGATCAACTATTTTATAGTCAGTACTTGTAATTCCACGAAATAACCTGGCATTTATCGCGGCACGCGCAACAAAACATGAATGACATGCAAGAGCGCGGTTCTGCAGGGCATTGCAGCTGCATGAATGGCGGACTTCACTCACAAAAAACTTGAATTGACGACATTCCAATACCTTAGCGATGCTGACCAAATCGTTTCTACCCCTCCTTTTTTTTGTGCCATCTTCGCTGACGGTGATTTCGGCCAATCCAGGTAGCGCACCTGCTATGTAAATGAAGGCCACATCGTCCCATAATATCTACCCTAACACCACATCCATGCATAATATCCTACGTGCCTAGGTAATTAATTAATACGTGCTATATAAGTGAGCCTATGCTAGGCAAGTGTAGCAGAGTGCACATATTAGATAGCGTCAGTCACCAGTCAATTGCTGCTCCCCCTCTCCCCAGGAGGTATTCACAGCCGGTCATCAAATATCGGTTCAAGAACGGAGATGATGCCAAACTATGAGTGGCTAGCCTTGTGCGATTCCTCCGAGCATTCTTGGAGCCTGCGAGGCTTGGCGCGTGGAGATCTCTCCTGATTCTTGCAGCATCATAGTAACATTTCCATCATTAAATTCCACTTTCAGAAAAACACCATTCTCGATCTGTGTTGGTAGTCTCTGAAGAGTTCGAGCATCCCTTGTGACCCTTGTGCTGCTAGTACTAGTATTGGCATTGCACACGGAACATACACCTCTCCCCGGCCCATCCGACTCTGTATCCCGGTCTCTTTTGCACGTGGTAAAGCGCCAACACACGTAAGCCAGCGCTTATTTTCCTCGCGAAGCCGCCATACCCACCCCTCTCTACCTAGAGTAGCTAGTGTGAATGAGCGACTAGGTATCTACACGACATGCTCCAGTAGGTATACAAAGGAGTAGGGTCGCTTGACGTCCCTGACATCACGAAAACCGATAGGCTGTTCTCCCTTATGTGACAGGTCACCATATATATTCGCTTGACTATTATGAATAGATCTCACATTGTCAATTTCAAGTCGCCAAGGTATTTGTCAATTCTTATCTATACCACTTACGTGGTCCTCTGCAAACGGCTTGTCTAGTTGTACCTGCATGCTACCGATATAAGCGAGAGGAATGAAGATGTGCTCTTCTCGTAAGATCCTAACAAGTTATCGCTAGTTCGGGCCTGTCAAAAGAACGGGTTATATAGGACCAAGGTTCATCTGCCCACCTAATCATCAATCTTTTCTGCTCATTTATTCAGACCATTACAACGAAACTCGTAAGAGCACAAAGTATTAAACAACCCTATCAATCCAACCGTATACGGAGACGGGTTAGGTCGACAATCCCTTTCTCGAGCGAATGCATAGAAGCAGGTAGGTAGCCTATGTCAATGGAGTGGATGGAGCAAGTCTCTGAATAATAGAAACGAGCGGGACAGGCAATTGCTACATACCTACGATATCTTATTATCAGAGTAATGACCTACCTATTACCATAGTGCTGGTCTAGTCTGTTATGATGTAATCTATTCAGTGCTTGGTATATATGGCCGACTACCTTGTTTCTTATGACTGTAATTGATTCCGCATACCTTGCTTTTATTCGGTTTCAACTAATGCTATGTTGCTTCGGCAGTATAGTTAGTGAAAAGGGAGTATACCAAGCCCATTTTCTGATTATAGTAGGATGCTTAACAATATCTGTTTCTGGCGGGTTCAAGTTGACATCAAAAGGGCTGCAATTTGTTGTTGTATGGGTACCTGCCTTCCTTAAACACCATAATATCTAACGACTAAACTTGTCAAGCCGATATCAGCTACTATAAAACTTAATTCAGATGCTTGGTGAAGCTGGCAACACCAGAAACATCCAACGAGGACGGGCTAAGCTCAGATCAATTGTCTCTCTTTGGGCAAGGCTATGTTTTAGTAGACTTGAAGTATGAACAAACTCAAACACAAAGGAGCTACCAACCATCTCTTACTACCTCGTTAAAGTATCTCTAAAGATGATATTAAATACAAATCTGCAGATGTATACACGTTAATAAAAGGTACCTTAGCACTTGCCTCTCAGCTTATGAGAACAACCCCTCGCAACTTCCAAGGAAGGAACGATGAACAACAACAAAGTTTAGTGCACCTACCTGCACATCTTTCTGTTATGCCTTCACCTTGTATAGTGCCCAAATTCCTGACAAAACCAAGTAGACAATACATGCACATGCACAGACAGGTTCTTCTAGAAGAAATGTATCCCAAGTTTCTCTCACTCCTCAGGCCGCCACAAATAGCAATGGGATCCTCCCAGTTATTTACTTCATCCTCCTAATAGCCTGAATCGTCACATTTTGCCATTATTGCATAAAATTATCGATCTCTGCCACACTCTACCTTGTAAATTCCCACGCCCTCCCTCTCGTTCTCTGCTACTGGATCTTTCGTCTGTGGCTCTTAATGTTCTCTTATGAGGTAAGAACGATGGCTTATTACCATAAACAATTAAATTCCCCCTCCCTACTCTGTGCCTCTGCTAATCTAGAGACTGCGTCGATATAGCGGCGTCAAGATGTCGGACAGCCAAGACGTCCATAGTATTCTCAACAATGTTGTCTCACGCTCCATTGTCCGTAGGCAGGCAGCAGTGGAAGAAGTGATCCGACTCCAAAGTGAGGAGAAGATTGCGCGAACGGTGCGGCAGCTGGTGAGCGAGGCTCAAGCCAGCCTCAGGGCTACCCTAGCGGAGGAACTCGCCAAAATTGCCAGTGACACCAAGAAGCAGCTGGAAGTCGTTCGTCGGGAGTTTCAACAGGAAAATGTACACACGTTACATAAAAAAGACCAACCCACCAACACTGAAGACGACTTTATACCGGAATTGCTTCACGTTGGTGTGGATATTCTGAAAGAGTATCGTATCCTCCAGGACAAGTCCGTCGACATGGAACGTGGCGAGCATAACCTTAGTACCACCTTGGAATCAGACAACAAGGGCCGTGGAGCAGCTGACGTAGCGGAATTGATGCAACACAGCATGAGTCTTTTATCTGGAGCAGAAGAGGAAATTACACAACCTATTATTGACCCCCCAGTCGATACGGCAGGCACCTCCAAGGGATTCGACGCGTATCCCGAGTCAGACGACGATAAGGGCTGGATGCGAGACGGTGATGATGATGATGATGATGATGACCTATATGAGATCATACCTCGAGGTGGCGCATGTCTCCCGAGACACGTAGCGCAGACTGGTGATTTGAGCTCTGTACATACCGTCAGATCTACGCCTCGAAATTGTAAGTAACATTATAACCATTTTTGGGCTAACATTGTATGTTAATAGGACATCTCACAGCGCAACGGTCATCAAACCGAAGGACCATGCTAGAATCCGACGAAGAAGAGAGGCAGGGTGACAGGCCGAGCTCCGTGGCCAGTAACCCAACTAGGATTCGAAGACGAAGTGAGAGCCCAGGCCTCACGAAGAAAGCTACAAAATCGAAAGAACACATGGATCCTTTCCGCCATCGCTTCCTCAACCCCCGTCCACGAGCATCTCAGCCAGCTCATGTTAGGAGGAAATCTGATACAGCATCTCAACAATCCCCAACCCGTCGGCGGCAGCCTATTCGAAAGTCTACCATTGTGCCGCATACATACAATGTCAAAAAGATATTTACGAACCGGGTGGGGTCATTAGATGGCCCCGAGTATTGGGCAGTCAAATCAGACAAATAACGCCTATATATTGGTGCGTCTTAATCGTCACAGTTGGAGACGGGGAAAAATGTTGGGGGATTTTCTAGGTTTGGACATCCTATACGACCACTACGAGCCCCGATCGAGATAAATCGGTGCCGTAGAGTAGCACGGCTGGTCAAATCGTGGCCACCGAGAAGAAGAGGGAATGTTTTGGTCTGTAGCTCATCCGATTTGGCTGCGCGCTCTGTGCTGGTGATACGGTAATGGAGGGCAGATTAAGGTCATTGGGGGGCACTTCGGGTACGGTCCTAATCCCGGAGGAAATAGTGATGTTCAAATGCCTAATATACACATGGTTTTTGATCCTGGTGTTCTAATCGGAGATGTGTGCGTTAGATGAATTCCCGCAGAAGAGAACACCCCGTGGCCTTTATCTTTGTCTCACCACAATTTTTTGACGACTCCCTTCGTGGAATCCCAGCTCTGCCTCCTGGGATATTCTATTGTAGCCTCTTTGTTCAATTATTTGCTGGGTAGAGAGCTGGCGGCTTTGATTAGATGGAACGCTTGTCTCTGACACCGTCTTGTGTATAACTTGTAGTTCGATAGCTCATTTGGGAAGCGGGTGGGTAGGTAGGTAGATAAGCTAGGCTTACGCGCGAAGATGCTGCTAAGATTAGCTAGGTTGGGGATCTGGAGCATTCGGAGTTTTGCTATGGTGCGGAAACATCGGCTATTCGTAGTTTATCGATCGGAAGTGAGGAAGTACGTCAAGTACACAGCCTGGGGTTTGCAAGTCAAGACAAGAGGGACTACAGCATGGGAGGTCGGCGCGGTCTGTATGTTTGCGGGTCATGGCTGACTGTGCAATGCAGGTATGGATTCTGGTAGAGCCTGTCTATGCCCCCTCTGTCCTTACCGACCTATCGCGCCTTATTTACCTCTTTCGCGCACGGCTCATTTCACACCGTACCTTCTCTACTCCCCGACGCCGTAACTCCGCACGCGGCTGAAGAAAAAGGGCTTGTCGTTCTTCAGCGAGAACTGCGCCCAGTCGTCCGTCAGGCGGTTGTAGCTCCAGAAACCCCGCCACACGAGCTTGTTGTTGCGCGCTGACCGCCCGGCGCTGCGCAACGACAGATCGAGCCTATACGTGTACTTGCCTACGCCCTCGGTCTCGATGTACAAGTCGCCTTCGCTATCTGATAGGGTTGGGGTTGCTGTCTGGGAAGGGGCGGTGTTGGGAGGGGGGCTGGTGATGATTTGGGGCGGCGTATTGCGGTAAGTGTTGCCGGCGCTGCTCTCGTCCCCGGTCGCGCGGTCTTGGTCACGCGGCGAGGAGAGTCGCCAGCGTCCCTTTAGCGCCGACTCCATGACGTGCGAGGGGAGGTGATGCGGGGCGTCGTTTTTGCGGCGCAAGGGGAGGTTGTCACGTGTTAAGTAGTGCACGACGTGTGCGGGCTCGTCCGTCGTCGTAAGACTGATGAGTGTCCCGTCCCTGAAGAGGCGCAAGTAGCGGTAGCTATGATAGAAACATGTTAGTCGAAATATCTAGGTGCAATATCGTAGAACTTGCTAGATTATCCACAGGGAGACTAGGTGATTAGGCACGAGAGGTTTTAATACGCACTACGTCACGATATGCACCGGCGTGTTCCATGTTAGATGATGTCCCGAGTTCTGCCCCGGCCGGATGTAGTTCACCGTGCTGATATAACATCCGTTAAAACGCACGCGCGGCCTCTGCCGGAACATAGTCTTCCAGGTCGGATAGCCGCTGACGCCACGGTAGAGCGCGAGCGTCGTGGCATGCGCTTCGGCTTCCCGGCGGCGGTATAACTCTTCCACTGTGTATACATCCGTATCCACCCCATCGGCGTCGGAGTCCAAGTCCGCGAGGGCGTCAGATAGTGTAAAGGGTTCCCATGTGATGGATCGCTGGAATTGGTAGTGCATGCCGCCGAACCCGAATTCGCGGCCTATACACACACGCCGCCAAATCCGGTCCTCGGTCATCACGAGGTAAGCGAGCCGCTTGCAAACCTGGGATAGTCGCACGAAGTCTCCCACGTCGGATACTGCGACGTCCCTGAGGATGTGCACGAGAATCTCGTCTGGCAAGGCGGCGATGGGACACGGCGGCGGTTCCACGCCTTCGCATTCTGGCGGGGAACCCTCGACCTTTAACCTGGCGAAGCTGGCTATGAGCTCTGGGAACGGTAGCGGGATTACATCATCGCTCCCGCCGCCACTGCCTTCTAATGAGTGGTGGGCGGTGTTAGGGACCGTTACGGCGGCATTAGAGGGATTGACCTGCTGCTGCTGAGCCGGCTTTGCCCAGCGACTGGCAAAATGCTTGTCGCGGTATTTGCGGTCGACATTGTCGTCCATGCGGAAGGCTTTGCGGTATAGCTGGAGACTATCTCCTAGCTTGCCCGTCGTCTCCCTCTCGACGGCATGTTCGTAGAAGTCGAGGGCGGTCTTAGGTTCCTTTGACCTTTCTCCGTCTCCGCCTGATAAGGCGTGCCCCCCCTTTTCTTTGGCGGCTGATGAGCCGTCGCCTTCGAAAACAGGTGCTGGGACATAGTAGTCCTCGTCGTCATCCAATTGGCCGATCTTACCAGCTAATGTTGGCCCCTTGGTGTGTGAGGGGGGTTCATGTCTTCGAGGCAGTCTGTTGGATGCTGACGACGGGCCTGCACGGCTAGTTGTTGCCCTTGGGTGCTGCTGCGATGTTGCTGCTACTGCTGCTGATGATGACGGTACTGTGGCTGGGTTCTTAGCCCGGGATGAGACTTCTTCCCGCCATTGCCGTCTGAAACTCTCCAACTCGCTTTGGATCTGATCAGGTGGCTGCTCCATCGTCTAGCTTATCAAGCGGTAGGTATGAGCGTATATGCAGTTAGGGTTGGTGTTTAGAGGATGATGTAATAGATATATCTAGGAAGCCTTAATCTCAATCTCAATCACGAGTTCACTATCTGTAATCAATCATAGATGTCTTGGTAGGTATTAAGTCCGGAGCTCCAAGAGTGCTGCATTAATTGGGCTAGGATAAAGATGAGAGGGTGGTGTTATAAATAATTGGACTCCTTTACCTTACGTATGGTATTACTTATCTATCTATTCTGAAAGAGAGAGGTCGGCCAGCCAGTCACACCGATGAGACTAGAGCCCGAACGAGGTGTTTGAGAGGTGTGGCGCAACTCCGGATCTTAACTCCGACCGCATTAGTACCTACATAGTGTAGCAGTAGGTCCCTGGTAGAGATTTGGAGATGTGATTGGTTCTAAGCTTCTATCTACGCCGTAGAGCAACTGTTGGCTTATCGCGGCTCCGATCGACTATCACAGATCTACTGTAGGTATGCAACGCTACATTCGCGAGATGAAATACGGTGATGGTGGTGGTGACTGATGATGTCAGCTTTCAAGGTTAGGCGTATGTGATTGTGTAGCAGCCTTCCAATGGAGAGAAGTAGAATCCCTTGCTGTTTCTCTTCTCTCTACTTAGTAGGTATGGTTTATTTTATACTTGACGATGCTTTAAAGTACCCAGATCGGTATTGAAGGTCTTACGTCAGCATAGAAAACAGACACACCAAAGTAAACATGCGAAGGCATTGAAGTTACCAGAACAATCTCGGCATTTACAACCACCTAGATATACTCTTACATAGTAGTATTGTAAACATGTCAAGTGTTGTACTGTGCGGATAGTGTATACCCCGATGAGAACCTGATGCAGTATCCTAATGTCTACACTGTATGTAGACTCTGATTGGCTCCGATGTCATGACAAGGGTGGCAATTTCTACTGTGTTACTAACCGAGTAGTGTGCTATTTGATACTTCGGCCTCGGTCGGAGCGGTAGTCGGAGCAGTGGTCGGAGCCTAGAAAAAAAGGAATCCATCATCCACCCTACGCCCATATCGGTGTACGTGATTTAATTTGTATAGCATAATAGTGACGGAGAATCGCTTGGATGCTCGGCGATTGTCTGCAACCAGTAGATGCAAACACTACTGCACTAGTGATAAATAACCGGTTGACTGGGTGTGACTGGGGCTTCGAGACATTTTATTATCTGATTGTCTGGATAAGAGTGCAGATCTTATCTAGTGCATTGCTTGTGTAGCCTTCGACGTAGTGTGCTACTTGAATGTAGGTACGGCAGAACCTTGTTGTCGCCCCCCGTAATACGGAGCACCACAATCATCCTGGCAATTGCCCTAGGCTAACTGTCTTCCTAGTAAAGCTTCTTCTTCTCTTCCCTATTTCGTCTTCCTTCATACCCGCAATATCTCTCTCTCCGCCCTCCTGCCGTACAATTCTTCATCTATCTTGAAGTCATCCTGTCTACTTCGAATCGCACCCCGATTACCGCCTCTTCTGCGCCGCACTTTTATTTCAAGGGCGTTCTCCGGAACTCCCCGGAGCTAGCCCAAAACCACAAATTTTGTATTCATACACAACAAACACCATGACGACTAGCAAGGGCAACTTTGACCGTACGGACCACGACCGAGTACCGAATGCTGAGGATGCTTTCGCCGGGTCGACTATGGTTTCTTCATCGCAGGACCATGCCAATACTGACGGCATGGATATCACGGCTGGTCAGAAGATGGCCTCTGCAATCACCGGTAGTCTTCTGACCTCACTTCTCGGTTTGTTTGCCCCCCGCCCGCTTCTATTGATATGGCCCGATAAGCAGAACGCATACTAACTTACGCCATTGTAGTCACTCCTCTCGATGTTGTACGCGTTCGACTACAATCTCAAGGTTCAGCACCACAACCCACTATCGCCACCGTCGCCGCCACAGACTTCCGGAAGCTCGCCCTTTCGTCGGCCAGCGAATTCCGACCGTCGAATCTGGGTATAACTGCGTGCTGTCGGGAGGTATTCTTCATGCATAATAGTACTGAACTCTGTGTCGCCGGCCCGAGGTTGGAAGGGTTTGGCGGGGTTGCAGCTGGTGCCGGAGCCGAGTGCGCCGTTGAGGAGGCGCAGAAGCGCAATTTCACATCAACCTTTGATGGCATGCGCAAGATTGCGCGCAACGAGGGATTCACTACGCTGTGGAGGGGATTGTCACCAACTCTTCTTATGGCCATCCCGGCGAATATCATCTACTTCACGGGCTACGACTGGCTACGATACAACAAGAAAAGCCCTATAAGTAGACTTTCTAGGGACGACTACAAGGCCGTGACGGCGGGCTCTACGGCGCGCATTCTAGCAGTGGCTGCTGTCAGCCCCGTCGAGCTCTTCAAGACACGTCTACAGGCTTCTTCCGGCTCGACAGCAACGAGCCATCTCAAAGATACGTTCAAGGGACTTCGTGAGATGGTTGCCGAGAATGGCTACCGCTCATTGTGGCGAGGTATCACTCTTCATCTGTGGCGTGACGTACCTTTCTCAGGACTCTACTGGCTGGGATATGAGACGATTCGGAATAGGTTGACCGACATGCGTGAAGACCGCCGCGGCCGTTCTATATCACGCGATCCTAGTTTCCGCTCCAGGGAGAGGGCTAGATCACAGAGTCGGGAGAACCACACAGCCGTCTTAGTGGACAGCTTCACAGCAGGTGCCGCGTCAGGCGCCATTGCATCTATGGTCACCATGCCTTTTGATGTCGGCAAGACAAGGACACAAGTGTACCGGGACTCGGCCAAGAAGACAGCAACATCGGCAGGGCAGACTTTGGCCCCGGAGGAAAGCAACATGGTCCGACTTTTATGGCACATTTTTAAGACGGAGGGAGTGGCGGGACTGTGGATGGGGTGGATCCCGCGGACTCTCAAGGTGGCACCGGCATGTGCGATCATGATCAGTAGCTACGAAGTGGGCAAGAGGGTGTTCCGGAGTGTGAATGAACGACACGAGAGAAAACAGCTGAAGGCGCAAAACGGCGTGATATAATAAACTACCGAGGCAAGGAAGGGAAAGGAGGGGGAGGAAAAACAAACGTGGCACAACATCTTCACTCAACTCCCTTTTTGCATCTGGCCGGCGTTGGCTCTGGCGTTTTTTAGTTTTTAGTTTCATGATACCTGAACTGGCGGTGAAAGTTCTCCTGCGTTAGATACGAACGGCATGTATTTGGACCGGTCTGGACGGGGAAAAAAGGCGGCACCATACTGTTTGTACCCAAGAAGCACCCGAGCAGCGTTCTAGAGGATCACTTTATAGAGGGGTCTCGGATGGATGAAGACAAAAAAGAAAATAGCAAGATGATGGGTTAGTAGATGTGACAAGATAATGTTGGAGTCGAGTGTTGGGCGTGGAGTTAGAGAGCGCTGTATAGTTTCATTGATGATGTATTGATTAATGGACATAGTTGCGATGGTAGAATAATCAGAGGCATCCGAAACGGCAATGAATCCGCCGGTATACTACCCTAAGTACCGGCATACATGGATGATGACATGATATTGTGATTTACTACCTATACTACTAGGTACATGATTATATAATTATGTGTATTGCCTGCTAGGTACCCTGCACACCGTGGTTCTGACCGCAGGGACTACTGCCACCTTGTTCCCAGTGCGGCCCCAGTACTGCCCTAGAAGCCAAGCTACCAGCTGATTATGAGCTGAGATTTTAGTAAGACTTAGGAGCAAGGCTACCCGGCCAGGTACCTGGCTAGCGTAGTCTTTTTATCTGCACACGCCACATGAACTCGCGTAAAGTACGTGTACCGCCCCAGTATTGCACCCAGCATGCTGGTTAACGCGGGTCGCGCCTGCATACACGCGACCCAAATGTCTACCAGGTATCTTGTCACGCTTCGTGCGATTCTCCATTCTACCCGTCCCATGTACTTACTACCGGGCAGTGTAGACAGTATAATGTACCCTCTGTCTACTTACAAGGACTAACCTATATAGCTGGAAATGTGCCGACTTTGTTCAATTGCTTCTGGTTTTATCCAATCCCATCTTTCCCAACCTCTGGCATCCTCAATTGACAACATAGCCCACAATATCTTCTACAATTGCGATCTCGGCTCCTGTTACGACGCTGCTTTGTACCCGTCTGCATCGTATGAGCACGAATCTCGCCGTGCTGCCCTTGGACACACGATCTGTGAGGCTCTGCAGACGAGTCTCGTCTTCTGCGTTGTGGAATAGTACCACGAGCCCGTGTTTCACTACGATTGCTCTGCACTCGTTTTCACGGCGACAGTCTCGGCTTGGGTTTTGCTCACGACGCCCCTTGTTGCATGGTTACGCGGATACGAGAGCGCACACGTACACACATACGCATAGGCACGGGTATACGAGTAGGGGGTTACACGCCTGCGGAATGTCGTCTCTCAAGCGAAAGGGCGATGCGGCGGCAGCTGCCGACGCCAGCAAGAAGACCAAGGTCAATGGGAGCATCACGTCGTTCTTCAAAACGCCCAGGACGACGGCTGCGGGAGGAGCAGGGAGAGGAGGAGGAGGAGGAGCGTCTGCGAATACCGCCGTCTCGGCAAACCCTGGGTCGGGCTTCGACAAGGCCAAATGGGCTGCCACCCTCACTGCCGAGCAGAGACAGTATCTCTCTCTTGAGATCAATACCATGGATCCCAGCTGGCTGGCTTTGCTGAAAGATGAGATTGTTAAGCCTGAGTTCATTGCGCTCAAGAAGTTCATTGAGACCGAGGTCCACTCTAAGCAGAACGTCTTCCCGCCTAGCGAGGATGTTTATTCTTGGTATGTTTTGGCTTCTCTTTCCATTTCTACCTTTTGGTAGTCATGTCTTATTTGGATATCTACCCGTCTGATCTACCTACCCTGATCTCTATCTCTGGTTTTTATCTATTATTGTGCACGCCATCGGTTCTCTACGAGAGTAGAATGTGTACCCGAGAGAGTCTGATCCAGGTGCTAATTAGAAACCGATATAGGTCTCGTCATACACCATTCAACACGGTAAAGTGTGTCATTATAGGCCAAGATCCCTATCACAATCACGGCCAAGCCCACGGACTCTGCTTCTCGGTGCGCCCGCCCACGCCCGCGCCGCCATCCCTCAAGAACATGTATATAGCTCTCAAGAAGGACTACCCAAGCTTCGTCCCACCGCCTAAAAACGGAGGCCTACTCACCCCCTGGGCGGAGCGCGGCGTTCTTATGCTCAACACGTGCCTCACGGTCCGCGCGCATGCCGCCAATTCGCACCAGAAACGTGGCTGGGAGGCCTTCACGCAAAAGGTCATCGACCTCGTCGCGCAGAAGCGCACCAGGGGCGTTGTGTTTCTCGCGTGGGGCAAGCCGGCCGGTGACCGCGTCACCAAAGTCGATGGCAAGAGACATCTCGTCCTCAAGAGCGTCCATCCTAGCCCGCTTAGCGCATCCCGCGGGTTTTTCGACTGCGGGCACTTTCGCAAGGCGAACGAGTGGTTGAACTCGCGCTATGGTGAGGATGGCGAGATCGATTGGAATTTGAACCCTGATGGCGTCCCTACTACCTCCGCGGCGGAGAAGAAGGAGGCCGGCGGGGATGAGGACGGGGTTGAGGCGGGAGAGACGACGCCCGTTGTCGCTGTTGGTGAGGTGAAGGATAAAGGGGAAGAGAGCGAGGTGCTTAAAAAACAGGGCGAAGACGGTAAAGACGGCGAGTGATTTCTAAGTCGGGTTGGTATACGATTCGGATCTTGCGCCATGTTAGTCTCGGCTTTCCTTCCCTCTCTTTCTCCAGCCGGGATTGATATTGACATGAGGGATCGGCGTTTTGTTTTACGGATTTGAAAGAAAATAGGAAGGGAAGGGAAAAGGGACGTTAGTTAGATTACCTACTGCCCTTCTCTGCGCACTCGAGCGTAGAACGTAGGACGCAGTTACTGGGCTGTATTGTACGATTTGATCGATAGGGAGCGGGCTATAACGGAAAGTAATACATAATGCAGTGTACGTGATTGAGTGATGGAAAACGAGACCGTTTTTTTTTTTTTGGCCATGTGTAGTTGGGCGGAATACATAATGCGGCTGACGACTATTGTACATCAATAAGTAGACTGACTGTTCGTGCCATGGATCTACTATAGCTAGCACTCTCTGGATCTGGATCCTACACTACATAGGTTAGGTAGGTGCCTTGGAAATGTCACGTCTACGGAGTACGGTAGGCAGGACCTCGAACACGAGCAAGCGTGCGATGCGACGTCTTCTGTGTAACATTACATGTCCAAATTGAGCGTGCTAGAGCGATTGGATGAGGCTAGGTAGGCTGGACAAGCAAATTATCGCGGATCACGCGCATTCGCCGTCTTGCTTTTTATTTTCCTCTCGATGGTGGTCGGATACCTTGTTTTTGACTTTATACGGGATCACTAAAACAAGATCGGCGAGTCGTTGTCGTTGTTTATTGTGTTTTTTTTTTTTCCCCGGCATGATTTACGAGTATCCGGAATTCAATTATCGTTGTTTATTTTGGGATGGGCTCAATCGTCTTTTTTTCGTTTCTACGATTGGTGCTTTGATGATAAATCACGGGGTGAGCTGGCTGGCTGGCTGGCTGCTGTGAGACGCTTGATTTCGTACCCAGCCTACGTATTCCCGCGTTTCTCATGTGCTTCCCCGCGGCGGTATTTCGCTGCGCGTGGGATGGGATGGGTGTTTGCATCGAGGGGAAGGGGGGAAGGAGGGGGGTTATATATGTCATCTGGGTAGGTGATGGACTAACTTGGGTACACACATATAATACGTGATGTGTATACGTGAGGAACGGGTCTATCCAGCCAGCCTTGACTATATGATTGTCACGATATACGTTTTAGGGCATATCTGAGGCTGGAGACAAGGTGTAGGTTTTCTTCCCATGTCCGATCTGGGTAAAGAAAACTTGCCTTTTTCGGAAAGTGGAGAAGGAAGTCAAAGTCGGTCCACTCTCGTCGCATAGAATTTAGACTATTGGGAAGCAGGGCTGCATATGCCCCCCGAAGCCCATCTGTGGCCCCCCCAAGTACTGTCCAGGTTAGGAACGTTGAAAGTATACCTACATGCATAACCATGGGATGCGATTCAGCCACTCGGCTGCTCTGCAGAACTTAGCTGGCATTGCATGATCGGACTGCAGGAAGCATCACGCCGGCTGCTAGATGGGTGTGTCTACTCGGATTGATAGGTGTGTTGGCCGGGCCGCTGGTCTTTTCTGGAATCCATTTCGTGGTATCAGTCGACGACAAAGGAAAGGGGGTGGGGGGATGGGAAAGGATGAGACGAAAACGCGAAAAGACGCGTCAAGGTATTGGGGACAATTTGGAGAAAATGGTGTGAATGGGTGGATGGATGGGATGGGTTGGGATGATGAATTTGATGGCACCCATGCAATAAATATTGCGGGTCGGTCCCATTACCCACCCAATGTAGATGGCGTGGCGTACGGCGGTCCGGGTTGATCTTGGAGTGGTTCGCCGTTTGACGCCGATGGAAATGATGGCGGACCGGATTTGCTCAGTACCCAGGTGGTCCAGTTACCTGATGTGCTTGCCATCACCCAGAGGCAAACCCTTTGTCCAATGGTGATGACACGAAAAAGTAGGTCGGGATGGTTCATTGGCTGCGGGTTTGATGAGATGTGCCTCGACATTGTTCATGCAGGGTCAGCGTTACGGTCGGTATCATGACTGGATGGAAAGACCTGAATAAGTGTTGTCGGACGATGAAAAAAAAGGGGCTCGCCGGCTTGGCGCCCATTCGACGATGTGATTTCGTCTTGCGGCGTAACTTGATATTAGCATATACAGTACCCGAGGCGCATGTCTGTGGCGTTTCCTAGAAGCCTATCCTGCTTGTCCTGGGTAGGAACAAGAGCTACTTATCTACATATCTGGTCCGGTCTTCGCCAACAAAGGATTCCGTTGACCTCGTGAAGCTTCAATTAAAAAAAAAAACCTCGTGGCACGGTATGGAAGAAGGAAGGGTTGCCCCCGTATTGGTCGGGTACCATCATCCGGAGAAAAGAGAACTGTCGTGGTGCAATCTATACAAGGGTATCATGACGATCTAATAGGTGAATGTTACTCTAAGGTTCTGGGTCAACTTGTAGTGTGCGAAATTGATCCTCGCAAAGCTACATGCGGATATAGTGTACTTACATGGAAGGGAGGGCCACCGCGATTTGTCCATTATAGTGTAGCTGGTAGTCGATCTCAAAGCATGGGACGGATCAACGTGTCGTAGATATACTATTATGTAGCGTAGGGCTTGTCTTGCTTGATGATTGATAATAAGAATAGTTCGGTTGAGGACTGGGCTGACTGAAATAATTTTTATTATATACCTAGACGCTGACTAGATATACTTGTTCTTGAACCTTGTTCTAGAAGGAATCCCACGACGAAACTATAGTATGGCGGGGTGGCATTCATGCCGTGTACTAACAGGTACCGTACACTGCTGTTCGTGATGAAGTCAGTCGTTTTCGCATCAGTATACCTACATGGGGGTATTAGGTGGTGAAATGATGGAATAAGAATGCGTCAGTGAAATCGGAACGAAAATATCGAGATAATGGCGACGGTTTTCTCTGTGTCATCAAGTCTGTCCTCTGCATGTATGATGAGGTAGATGGTTCGGGTTCTTGCATTGCTTACTTCTTACCTCTTATCTGTGTACTGAGCAGAGGTGCTTCCTTCCTCCTCATCTACTCGCTCACTCACTCGTTACTTCTCAGTAGAAGAGCCTGAGGCCTACACACAAGTTTTTGAGGAATATTAGACTACCTATTAGTGATCACCCATCTACACTACACCACGTTACCTACATACACACTTTAGCGCATGCAGATACCTTACTAGTGTAGAGGTAACGGTCAAATCTGGACAATATTGAATTTGGGATTACCTGTGATTATGATTACCTACTGCTTTAGTGTAGTGTAGATGTATGCTAGTGTCACTGGTTCCCGTCCTGTAATTTCCAGTCAGGCTAGCCAAGGTACCGAATACCTGCCTTGCCCTCCTCTGACCGGGAGCTAAACAGATTTACCGGCACAATAACGTGTGCGCTTGGGGAATCTCCACAGTCTAGCTGCATGTATGTGGGTACTTGATGTGTCCCACCCACACGATACAGCAGGGAGGCCGGGTACTTTGGGTACATCTGTGCACGCTTCTACATGAGCTGTCCATGCCATGCTCTATGCTATCCATACCTTGGGTATTGTCTGACTGGGTTATGTGGCTAGTGGACGCTAAATAACCGAATTGCATGGCCTGGGATAATCGGGCTGAAATTGCAATGGGTTGACTCAAGCTGCTGAAGACTTGTATTTCGACAGTACCCAGGTACGCTCAGCTAGTAGGTTAGTGTGGTAATTAGTCGAAACTAAGAGTTACACTAAGGCGCTGGAGTGTAAAATACCTATATGGTCTAATCAAATGGCCTCCACTGCCCAGAAGGTGAATGGTGGACGATGAACCGTGGACGGTGGGTGCTGTGAATTCAATCTGTGCCCGTTGAAGTTTGTGCTTGTGCTGAGGTATATCGAGCATATCTCGTCGATGTAGCAGGATGTAGTAGGTAGTCACTGTCTGTCTGTCTATGTATGTACATACAGTTTATCTCTTTTTTATTTTATTTTATTTTTATTTTTATTTTATCGGACCCCCGATTGCCCCTGCTCCCTGGGTCACTTCCATCTAAACCATCTCAACTCATTGTGACCACCAATACTATTCTCTTCACATTATCTATCTACATACATCCATAGTACGGAGTACTACGTGGTAGAGTAGGTAGACTACATACCTACATACCCTATTTTTCTATTCCTTGCTTCTCTTCCTTCACATTCTCTCTCTCCTTTGAACTGCTTGTTGATCTAATCTAATGGGTTTACTTTACATACATACATATACATACACTCGTTTAACTCTATCAATCAATCGGATCGGCCATCGTCAACTTGCAGTGCCATACTGATTCTTCTTATGGTTAAAATTTGTGACGTGCACCCGCGCGCACACCCATGCACACACGCCCACGCCCAAGCCTATTCTCTGCAATCCAAGACGCTTTTGTTAGCGGCAATCATCTTTCATATATCTTATTTTTTTTTTTTCTTCTGCACAAGATCGGCTCCCCTGGTCTCTTCGCTCACAAACTCGAGGTACTTATACTGTACCCCTACATCCAAAACCGTCCACCTTCCACAAAGGTCAGCGATTCTCTCCAGTCCGGTCTGCAAACAACGCAACGAACAAACAAAACCCAACGAACCGCTGCACAAATTCCCACCACTGTAGTTCCCGGTTCCCCCTGCTAGCACGGAAAATCGACAAATCGACGCCCTGCTGCCAGCACGCAGCCCTCCATCCATCCATCCAGCACTCACCTCACCACCTCACCCTTGTTCGGCCAGCTCGACGTGCATTGACAGCCATATACAGACCGGATATTATTACATCTGATACCCAACCAGGGCCCCCCACCACCTCTGAGTTGTTGTCGCAACACTTGCAACTGCTTTCTTCTCTTTTTTCCTCTCCTTTTCTTATCTTCTTTCAAACGACGTAATCCACTTCAGTTCTGGGTCTATCTTTATCCCCGACCGCCGAGGCAAACAACCGTCCTCAATTGGTTTCCATAGTACTGATCCCTCTGGGCCCGTGTCTGTATGGTTCTAGCTTGGAGATTTCGATCTTTCCTCGTCGACCTGCCAATCAAAATGCCTGGCCTATTCTCTCGGATAAGGGGCAAGGATGGGAAGCTCAAATCCAAGAAGAATGGGCTTTCCGACTCAACCCCTCAATTATCCAGTAAACCGCGCTGGGACGATGCCTATGCGCGCACCTCGGTAGAGCCAGAGGAGGTGCAGGATCTGATCAGTCGATGCACCGTCGAGCTTAAAGCACGAGGTAAATGACTTGACGCGGCTGGCGCCCAAGCATCCGCAAGCTACATATTACACATCTCATACAGCGGACTGATGAATTTTTGAATTACTAGGTCTCGATCTTCCGTTTCTTCTACTTCCTTTTCGTCCAACTTCAAATCCCAGCGCTGTGCGCACCTTCATTCGCCACTTTTTCGATGAAACTCATAATTTACACGGGGAGGCCCTGAGCCAGGAGTTGCGCATGACGGAGCCTATGGTATGTGGTTTATGCTCCTTTAACGATGTTAGGTCGTGTCACACTGACCTGGCATGTTTTCGCTCTTAGGTTATATCCGACGTCCTCAAGTGGTGTTGGAGTAGAATCTCGGGCGGTCTTGTTGGTTGGGATGCATATGAGCTCTTCAAGGTTGGAGAACAAGGTAGGATTTCATCGTGCATCGAAATGAATACGAGGGCAAGTTGAAGAGTCAAAGATTCCCCGACTAACGATTGAACCCACCATAGATTCGAACATGGCCCGGGATTCTTTCTCTACTTTCATTCCTTTAAGCGTCGAGAACGAAGCCCGATCCAAGATAGTTTTCGATTACTTTGATCTGCTCTCTGCAATTGCGGCACATGGGAAAGCGAATGGTTTTGGTGGCCGCAAACTCTCGCGGATGGCAGCATGGTGGGCTTTCGAACAGAGGGATACCGGTGACGGATTTGAAGGGGGTTACAAGATCTGGTTACGGTACAGCAATCATTCTACAATTATCGTTGCATCCTGCATGGCAGTCTGACTTACTAATTGGGTACAATGCAGCGCCGCCGATGCCACCAGCCATCTATTCTTCGCATATCTCCGATCATTATCTCCTCAGCAGCCCAAGAGTGGCGGTATCTCCCTGCTACCCATGTCCTTGCAGAAGCTACTGCAGGAGACCGAATACCCTCCGCAAACGCCCACTCTTATGCTTTCGTCGACTTATAAAGTCGTCATGATCGTTGATACAGTATCGCCGACGCCATTTTCTCTGTTGCGCCGGGCAAATCATTTCCAATATCGCGAAGAGGACAAAACTCTCCAGGAATTCTCCGAGTACGAAGACCCAGTAACTGCCCTCACCGAAGAGTGCCGCAGAGTTCTTAAGGCTATCTCGCTGGCAAATGAGTCGCAGGTCTCGAGCTCGAAGCATTCTACCAGCTTACGTGATGCATCGTGGTCACGGTTCGAAGACATTGGATTCAGTGGTACTTTGGAAGAGGTGGAAGAAGATGAAGAGACCATCAAGATCGGCCCTTCGCACTCTCAGGGATTGCGAAAAACTCCGGCTTCAGGAGCGAATCTGGGAAGACCGACGACTCCCTCATGGGCCGACTTCTTGTCCTCCGGGTTTGTTGATGATTCGGGAAACTCAGGCATGTTACTACCACCTGATAAGGTTCTGCCTCCTATCGAGACAAATATCCGACAGCGGAGTTCGCAATCTCATCGTCCCCGGCTCGAGTCAGTACGACCCCTCGAGCCAGGTGAGCTAGCTAGCATCACGCGATTCGATCTCGACGAGGCCTTCTGGTGGGTATGGATGAGTAGTCTGGCCCCGGAGGAGACCGCGGTACGAAAATCGGCTTTTGGCAGATGTGCAGTGGTTGAGACTGTCATTCGTTCGGGGAAATGGCTTGTCATGGAAGAGATGGTCAAGGGCGCTGCGCCTGAGCCTGATGCTGGTGCGTATATTGCGGAAAAGAAGGGCTTTTTCAGCTGGACGAGACGTGGCAGAGGGGGAATGTCTCGGAGTAAGTCAACGAGCAAAGGTGCTTTTGACCGGGGCGATCGACTCAATGCAAGCAATGCCGGAGGTACACTTAGCAAGACCAGTATCGGACCTGACCAACAAGCCAAGATCCAGGCCGCCGCACAACAACTAAGCGCGCGGCAGCAGCAACAACAACAGCGAGAAGCTCTACCAGAAAGGCGCGGACGGACTGACGTAGATCTAGCAGCAGAGAGGACTAACAGCGTCCTCACTCTGCAGCCAGTTATAATGAAGGAGGCTTCTCCAGCTATGAAGTGGGCTAACAAGTACGATAAGGACGCCATACGGGAGGCGTATCTCGGTAATGTAACCGCTGGGCGCGGCCTCGGACAGCTCAACGGAATGCATGAGACAAATGGCAGCATGACGAACGGAAGTAATTTCGGGCCCGAGGTTCCCCACAAGTCTGTGTCACTCCCGACTTCTCGAGTACAGTCACCCGTGCCTGGGAAAGACGATGCGCCAGCCGTCCCGCGAAAGAACCTCGAGGACATTCACCCAGCTGAGCGCCCCGGCAGGGTCGGCCGTGACTCCCCGTTACCTCCATTACCACGTGAAGAGGACGACATGGAAGTTGCTCGTCAGGCAATGGGGTCCCCCGAGCCTAGCAGTGTTAGTCCCGAGAGTCGAAAACATAAGAAACTCCATAAGGAAGAAAAGAAAACCGGTAGTAGTTTTAGAAAGCTCTTTGGGCGCCACAAGAACAGGCAGTCTAAACTTCCCGAGAATGCTGCGAGCGACGTGAGCAATTTTTTGGCTGCCGAGTCGGCCAGGGCTGCTGAGTCTAGCCGTGCTCAGTCTCCATTACCTGAGACACCCCGACCTCAGCCGATCGTCAGCGGATCTATCCATGAGACATCCACGGTACACACAGAAGACGATAAGACACCTACTCAACTTTCAGCTCCCGTGAGGGCACATGAGCCCACCTATGACCCCTCCGCCGAAGACGAGCTTTCGCGCGTTGGCACGGCAGATGCTGATGAAGCCCACCACGAATTCTCGCGATTCGATCAGGGCCCATTAATGGACCAGCCGGCGTTTGCTCCTGATATCGATAGCGACGATGATGCTGTCCCCCCACCCATTGCGCGTCACGCGAGCGATCATGATCCAGAATATGACGGAGAAGCAGCGCCATCGCCAGTTGTCGCAACACAGGATCGGTGGGCAGCCATCCGGAGGAATGCCGCTGAACGGGCTGCTGCACGCCAGAGTGAAGAGCAGAGCCGCGGTGGGTACAGTAAGACGACGGACGGTGACGACGAGACTAGTGGTGAAGAGAGTAAGTTGATATATGTGACGCCACTTTTTATCCCTAGTGTATATCCAGACTAACATGGTGTAGCCATCGAATCGCGCGTGGCCCGTATCAAAGCTCGTGTTGCTGAGTTGACAGGCAACATGGAGGGGACTAGTTCCCCGGCAACACCGCCACCAGCAAATCGCCGCTAGGGACGGTACATGGGACCATAGTCTCGCGTGATCACAGTCACTTACGATCCATCTTTCAACTCAGACACCATACACTTCTCTATTCAGATTTGTTTTATTTTTGATCTGTCTATATCACATCTCGTTTGCCTAGGATTTGCCAACCGAACCGTCAATACGTTTCATATACCTCTTCGCTCTTCACCTTGAATCTTCCCTTTCCAATGATACCATTAGAACGAAAAAATGCCGGAAGATAAAGACAAGATTGCATTATACCACCATCTTGCCGCTCGACGGACGCCGGGCGTTGCTAGTCGAATCCACGGTCTTGGAGTTTTCGGAGTCTTGCTGTTTTTTATTATCGATTCCCCGGCCCTCTTCCCCCCTTTCGTCCCTTTTCTGTCAATATCGATTTCTAGCTAGCTAGGCGACAACCAACTCTGGAAAAAACGACGGTAGCTTTTGGCTATCAACTCAATCTTCTTACGTCAATACGACTTCCATCGTAAGGCTTAATCGCGGAGATGAGAACATTTGATTGGTCGTCCGTCGGTTGGAATCATAGTTGGTATGTGGACCTCGAGATGTGAGGGGTGGTAATACGTAGATCGGCCGATTAAGTGGTTGATAGATGAGGAAGAGAGGGGGTAGGAGAAGAGACGAGGGAGAAGATTGTACTATCTAGATTGTGGTGGTATGGCGAGGCGAGGCGAGAGAGAACGGACTTGAGTCGGAAAGTGAGTAGTGGTTCGTTGATTAATTGATAATTCGGGCATGGAATAAATACATGTCCCCCTCTTTTTTTAAGTTGTTTGTTTGTAACACCGTGGCTTTGTCTGATTCAGCTCAGTCCCGGGAAAGGAGTGTTCGGTGATTATGTCCAAGTGGTAGGTTACTAGGGACAGTTCAACTTCGGCCGTTAATAGTGGGGGGATACTAAGCCTGATCTGGATTTAATGAGATGTAGACGAGGCTGGAAATACTCGTAGTAGTATGCTAGTCTAGTCTAGTCTAGTCTAGTCTACGTTGTTGGATTATTTACTCTTTGTCTCGTCGACGCCGTGTTGGGTGCGGAGGTAGGTAAGATTAACCTAGGGGACGTGATTGTGTTATCGAAGGGGGATGGACCCGTGTTGTCGGGTAGGGAGGGACATGTTTCAGATATCATCAACGGAAGTAGAGGTGGGGCCAGCGGCGTAGAAGATCGACTCGGCTTGTAAGCACGAATGAATGGCTAAAAAGAGGGAATAACTTGGAGGTTTGAAGGTTTGTACCTACCTAGCTAGGCTGAGGGTTAGTCGCGTGTGAGCGAGAGTAGAACGAGCGGGAGGGATATTCCTGGGATGTATATATACCTCACTAACATTATACATAAACATATAGGTAGGTATATGTAGGCTATGAGGAATGTGACTTGCGAAGTCAATACACACGTAGAGTATACTGGTTTGTGAAATAATAATCCTCCCTTCCTCTCCTCTCTCTTCTCTCCCTTTCGTTAACTGGATAGATAGACTCTCATGTCCCTCTTTCGTACGCCATGGACGGGATACGCAGTCATGTATATCTTTACCGCAATCTTGCCTATCTAGATATCTATCTATCTATCTATCTATCTATCTACCCGCCTGCGAGTTAGCCCGGGTGTGACAAGGGGCTCCGTGTGGGCACCGGGTTATACTAGTTTACGTACTTACCTAGTTACAGGGACGGGAGGAGAACTTACTCGGGTCCCAGCATTAATTTCTCTCCCTTCCTCATTGTCTTTCTTTCTCCTTTATATATTTATTGTTTTACTTTTTGAATAAAAAACCAAAAATCCGGTAACAGTGTTTGATTAATCAACGGCAGCTACCTACCTACCTACCTGTCTGTCTGTCTGTCTATAGGTATCTACTAGTACACACACAGAGATAGATAGATCGCCCGGCTCGCACAAAGCCGAGCAGCCGGGTGTGTCTCAACGAACGCTGGGGGAGGGGGTAGGTAGTTATTATCGTGTTGCATTATCGCGTTTGTATCGCAACTCGCATTGACAGCGCAGGGCAGGGCGGAGCGGAGCGGGCCGGGGGAAGGAATCGAATCGAAGGAGCGAAGGAAGGAAGGAAGGAGCGCGGGCCGGGCACATCAAGCAAGCACATTTACCTGCTGACGTGCGTGCGTGCGCTGGTGTAAATTTACCTGCCTACCTACCTACTTTTTATCTTTCTGCCTGCTTGCTTGCCTACGCACGCATCGTCCGAGTTGGATAAATAGCGCCGAGTTAGCCTCGCGTCCTAGCAGCTGTACCGGCTTCCACTTTTCGCTCATTTCACACATCTCCATCCATCCCTCCATGTGCGTGGTGTAGTGTATGTACTAGGTTGCCCGCCGCACACATGAAACAGTCGGGAGCAGCAAACCAGGGGGAGGGAGAGGGGGGATTTTCTGCCGGATAATGTTTGTGGGAACATACCTACGTACGTACGTAAGTATATACGCGCGTGTCCGAGGCTGTGGTGCTGGGTGCCTAATTCAAGGGGACAAACATGTGCCGAATTGAGATGGGAAATTGGATATGTGTACCTACCTATCTGCATGAGTATAGACAAAGGAAAGAGAGGTACATGCTAGCAAAGCTTGATCGGCGGGTATGAAGATGGAGAAGGTATGAATCGGATAACATGAGGATAATATCCATACTCTGAATGATCGATTGACTGCATGTATGTATGTACTTATGCCGTTTGGCTTGCTTAAAGATTGTGTGATTGAATGTACTTGAACGAACAAACTCCAAGACACGTATAATGTGAGGAGTTAAAATCGAGTTCAAGCATCCTAACTAGCTACCTATACTCTTCATCAAGTTACGATATGATAGTAATATAGCGCATGAGAACAAGTAATATCAAAATGCATTAGTTCCTTTTGGAAATCATCCACACACAGCTTGGTGATAGCGCTACTATACAACACACACATGAGCCCCTTGAACGCCGTTCCCAGTGGCCTTTGGGATCCATATCCTTCCTCTTTCGATTTCAGAACCGCAACCGAAAACCCGTGACCTCATTCTTCATATCCATCTCTAAACTGATAAAATATTGTCAAATGGTCCGGATAAACACCGTAATGAATGGAGGTGCCGAGCACCTAAAAAAAGTAAAAACGCCACGCCATGCTCAAAACGAATAAAATTGCATGACGTAGAAAAAAAAGCGAACGGAATGTCGCCATAACGAATAGAATGAGTATTATGTGACAAGAAGGGACTTAAAAAAAGGGTATCCGAATTGCTGCCGATATCCGTTTCCGAATCGTTGATGTCGTTGAATGATTCATCTTTTGTTCTCCTGGTCCATGCCCATTTACAACTAGCGGTGTCGATAATAGTCGTGGGCTAGCTCCCTTCACAAAACGCCCCAAGGATGGAAGTGAGAAAAGCAACGTATTATGTGAGGCCTGCGGTATAGAATAGAGGGATCAGCGTGGCCGATGATTAGCCATCTACCTTGATGCGCTTAGGTTCAAAGCCTTCGTGGTTATCTGAATGGGGGCCGGCTGTACTGATGTCGGGGCTTTTCCTCTTGGCAATGTTCGACCCACCATCATCCCTCAGAAAGGAAGGCCCCGATCCAACGGGGGTGGCGAAATTCAAAGGACTCGGCAATGTGTTGCTATTATCTCCTCTAAAATTCCAATCGGGGTAGAAACTGCTGGGGCTGGGTAGAAACTCATTGTTGAGAAATCGCGACGGAAGTGCGGAGACGGGTGTATCAATGCTCATTCCCGTATTATGACTTTGGGGAGCTGGCCTAGCGAATGGATTTGGGGGCCCCGTAGCGCCCGCCGACAGTAGTGATGTTGCTGACGGAGATGGTGGTGGTAGCCTGGGGCCATCGACTCCATTGCGTCGTGTAGGTTGCGCCGACGCATCTGCCGTAGCCCTAGGTGAATTGGTGGCTGGCTCCCCGGTATTGCTGCCGGCGTCGGAAGCCTCGTCCGGAATCTGGACTCGTAGCCGAGGTCTTGAAGCGCCGTCCATCTTCAAACTGTTAGAGCGAGAAGGGGGCGTGAAGCCCCCTTCGGGGATAGTCGACACCGAGCCGCGAGCTTTGGGGAAATTGGCACTTGTATTAGCACGCTGCGGGATGGGAGGCGAATTCGACGACTTGATCCGCGATACGGCCCCGACATCGACTGACTGTGCGCGGCTGCCACCCTCTTCTTTTGACTGGGCGTCAGTGTGAAACGAATCCAGGTGCTGATCCAATATAGACCGCGTGTTATCTATGGGAGTAAAAATGCTCCCGGACTGATTTCCCCGTGGAAGCTTCCTAATGGTAGACGTATCGAGGTTAGGCTGAGCGGGACGATCATGTAGCCGTTCCGACTTGGGCGGGTCCATGGGTGCAGGCGGCTGCGTCTGGGGTTCCGGCATGTGATGCTGTTGGAGATGAGAATGTTTCTGGGGAACAGCAATGGGAACCTCAAGATGTTGGTGTGACGGCTGAGGAGGAGACATGTGTGGCACAGATTGAGGAGGCAATTGCTGAATATGAACTTGAGGCGGCGAAGGCTGAGGCGGAGGCCGGGGAGGTGCTTGCGGAGGCGGATAGTTGGGGGTGCCGGACGGGCGACGCGCCTCTTCTATGTACGATGGTATTTGAGGCGGGTGTGCCGTGGCGGTGTACTGGTATTGCGCCGGGGCGGGGGGCGGCCCAACCTGCAGCGAAGGCTGGGGTTGGGGTTGAGGGTTGTAGATAGCAGCTTGTGGCATATAGGTGGTGTATCCATTGACGACAGATTGGGGGCCTGGAGGGCCACCGGGTTGTGGTACGTTCGGAGGACGTCGGAAGTCGTTGCGCGATGAGGGACGGGAGCTCATCTGCGGCTGGGGGGTGTGGCCTCTCGCTACGAATGGCATACCGTTGATGGGAGGAGAAGCCGACGGTGTGTGATGCCTCAAGTGCGTGAAGGCCGGCTGGCCTTGGTGGAAATGTGGGGGAATCATCTGAGGCTCAACGGAACCCTCGTGACCATGGGGAGGCGTTCCCTCGAGGTCATCGTCATCGTCATCGTCACCACCATTGAAATCACCGGGGCCTTTATGCTCGTTGGGGCCACCATGCTGTATCACATATTTTCATTAGTCTATGCGTCAGAAGGAAACGAGAAGGAAGGGGAGAGAGGAATGATGCTAGGGGGTGATTGCCACGAACATATGTGTATCTTGTGATGAGCTCTCGCATATCGCCAGAGGAATATTCGTACAACTTCTTGTTGCTGCCAAAGATGAATACGGCGACATCGACGGAACACAGCACAGACAACTCATGAGCCTTCTTAAACAGGCCGCCTTTCCGCTTCAAAAAGGTGCTGTTGAGGGAGTCAGTTAATTGGTCGATCAATTCACGTGGCGCCGTATATTGTATGACCTGACATAACATGGCATGGCATGGCATGGCATAATGCGCGCAAAGATGGTAGCAGGGAAGATAGTATCCGATAAGAGTACGGGTAGGAGCTGGGTTGAGCTGCTTACACAGAGCGATTCCTGTCATCCTTGATCGCTTTAATCTCAATCTTTCTTCGTCCCATCTCGAGAAATAGCTATGCGCTCGCGCAACAAGATAGCGTGGATAGGCGATGAACTCGAGGGTGCACGGGTGGTCGAGCGCCCCTTTACGCGACAGTTAGGTTCGCGGCGCTGAGGCAGACCGTGGCGGGTTGGAGAGGAAGGCGTGGTAATCCAGCGTGGCAAAAAAGGGGTGATTCCAGGCTGCTGAGAAGTCGAGTCGGGAACATGTACTGTAGATATCTGTCGGGAGGGGACACGACGACGGTTCAATGCCGATTGTCGACCGGACAAACAGGCAGAGTTGAAGATGCAGTCGAGAAATTGGAGGGGAGGGGGAGGGACACAAGGCCGACAAGAGGAAAATTTATACACGAATGAGTTACAGAATAGAAAGAGGATGGAAGGTAGATATATTGTCCCGTGGTGAAGAGGAAATACAACGGGATGCCGATTGATGAGATTGATGAGGGGGAGAGTGCAAATAACCAAAAGTCGTTGAAGAGGAGAGACGGGTCTGTCGAAATATGAAACGGCTCGAAGAAGATGGATGAGATGACGGGGTGAAGAAGGGTGATTATATCAATCCGGGGTTATCCACATAAGTCGGGTTGATTTTCTGGTATGTAGTATGTATGTGTATGTATATAGCGTGGTAGTATGGTGGTAGTATGGTAGTGTGGTGGTTAGCGTAGAGGCGGGTAGGTAGGTAGGTAGGTAGGTAGGTGGTAGAATAGGTAGGTTGGGTACTTGGGTAGGGTAGTGTAGTAGGTAGTGTAGTGTACTATGTAGGTAGGTAAGGCAGGCGGGTAAGAAGTAGCTAGACGAGCAGAGGTACCTACAGGCTACGGGCAGGCAAGGTAGGCAAAGTATAGCGCGACAGAGTTATAGTGGATAGAATACCTCAGGGTTTACGGATGCAGGTAATGTGGTAATGTAGGGAGGTATAGCTTGATGTCGAGGGCTACCGGGTACATGTATGCAGCTATGTATGTATGGTCTGTAGATGGGATGCCGGTTGGATCAAGACGAGGTGGAAAGGAATCATGTATTCCTCGAAATGGTACAATGATACAATGATACCTCGAGCGGACGGGTATACAGAATCAAACTAAAACTGCACAATACAATAGCACAATTCGATCCAATTACTGGATGGTGTTTCTTGATTTGCAGGGACGAATGGGGCTGAATCTGGCGTGGGTTGGTTCTAATAATAGAAATAGAAGAGATCGTGTTCACCACACTTTTTTTTTTCTTACGATGACCGCCTTTTATGTGGTGCAGTGCGGTCGGTGTGCGGGAGTGTGGGTTTATGCGGGTGTGGAAGCGGAAGAGACAGTGAGAAGAAGAGAGCGAGAACGAGAGAGCGAGAGGAAGAAGAGCGAGAGCGAGCGAGAGAATGCAGCCAGCAGTAGGCAGCCAGCAGGTGGGCGGGCAGTGTGCCAGAAGGACTTGCCTGGATGCTGGATGACAGGAGAGGAGAAGCTGTTGGAGATTCGAGGACTACCTACACTACTTACACTATGATTTACACTATGACTTGCACTATGTACTATGTAGCTAACTACAAGCATGTAACGGCCATAAACTAATTCGATGGAAACAGACCGTCTGGCAAAGGCGAGCTTCTATTTCCCATTGCAGTGGGCACTACGTGTAGCGTAGTACTCGCTTTAAAAAAACAGGGCATCAGACAAGGGTCATCGAAGCACGCGTGACACGATTGGTAGAATCCGAACTTGCGAGTCCGTGAGATCCATCTATTGGCACTGTGGATTGTTATAGGACCCCTGTATAATCTGTGTCTATCACTCATTCACATTGCATTTCCAAGTGTGCTAAAGCGTACCGAAGCGTACCTACACCACTGAATCTGCTCCAAAGTAGCCTATAGCCGTTTATAATACAGTGTGCCAAGGACAGTCTATTCCTTAACCCTACTAGGTACCTAACTAAGTACATAGTAAATAGACCAACAGAATACTAGAGGCACGGCTCGCTCTACCTACTACAGTAGGTTAGGTACATATCTTCTAGTAGCTACGGCATTTACAGGTATAGTATGACAGTGTACAAGCTGGCGTGGCTTAGCGTCCTTAGGCCCGCACGTTTAGACTGTCTACTACGTAGTGTACTACAGCATGTACTTGATTGGCCATCCACTGGAAGATTAAATCTCTGAAATGACGACTGTTATATACTCTACTATTCCAAATGGCCATACTATTCTGCAAGTCCATGACCAACAATGGGTGAAGAGACAATAATGCGATACACTACTCCGTAGAACTTGATCGTGATAACGTGACTACTTATATAGGTAACTCATTGCAGGTGTTTCGTCCTTACTACAGCATCCAAAAGAGTCTATTATCTGGTCGTGTTTCTCCTGTGCTGTCGCAGATTTCAAAACATCTCCTACGTAACTCCCAGTGGACCATTCTTCTAGTGCACGGTATCCGAATTCAGCTATCCACACAAGTACCTACACTACTTGGGTATGTGGTAGTATTCCTATTCCAGTTTAGATCCTACTTACCTCGATGACATATTGTGGGCCACGCAGCTCAAGTATATCCACAACTTAACTAACTAACACACCTAATCTTCTAACACTATCATTACATACTATAACCCCTCCCACGCCGTCACGGGCTCACCCTCGCATCTGTAGGCACATCCGAATACATCGACAAATCTACACACATACATAACAGACATCGCCTCCCATCAATTGAGATCAATTACTACTCTAGAAATGTATAGTTAGTTAAACGCCGTACTTACATACTACCTACATGTACGTCTCGCGCTTACAGATATAAACAAACATATTCAACACTGCCCCCCTCGACTCTCCATGTCTTTCCTACTCTACCCCTCCATCTCGCTTCCGACCTTATCCCACCAGCCTCTCTTGTCTGCTTGAGCCTCATGTGGCACCCAGGATTTATTTTTGGAACAGATAAGCTTTTTTATTCTTTGACGATGCATCTCCCAGCCCACGCTTCTCCATATCCCATGTCCATGCCCATGCTCATCATGTTCATGTCCATCATCCTCCATCATCACCACACACCCACACCCACGCAGACACACACGCAACCAAGTTCATATGTGCGGAAGCGCAGACGGGCCATGCATCAGTGTTGCAAGATACTACAGCAACACACACACCTCCACACCTTCACACCATCTACAAACTACTATTACTACCACCACAAGCAGGCAATCAATATTCCGTCCTTATATACCAATATAGCTTGTACAGCCTGTTATATCATCGCGGCTATACTTCTACTAGTATATGTCTTTCGCTCACCAGGCCAATGGCATCGTCGCCGAGACGCAGATAAGCGCTCGCCTTGATCGCGGATGTTGATTATCGCGTTGCTTATCCGTAGTCTTCCCACCATCATAGCCTCTCTTCCATGGTCCGGAGTGACAAACATAGATTTCGTGGTTCTCCGAGATATAGTATAGCCGTTAATTTGTGCTAAGATGTAACGACAACGTCCCGCGCGTTTATTCGGTTATTTGTTCATTCAACCCCAGTAGCCGCTCGACATGAGCGAGATCACCAACATCACCGAGCATCTCGGTGAAGAAGAATAGCCCTATATCTTGCAAAGAGACAATTATCAACAGGCAGAGTTGCTAGAGTCAGTAGCTGCGGCTAGCATGATACCTCTCGTTAACCAAGTTTAGATGATAGATACTAGTCTAGAGAGAACCCCTGTTGAGTAGAGATGCGTAAGTCCTTTTTTTCCTCTTTTTTTCTTCCATTTTAGTCCTACATATCTATCTAGGAGATTTATCCCACCTATCAGATGAAAAACGAAGCCGCCGACGATACCTACGCAGTACACACCACTGCCTTACCTAGGTATGGGTGACTGATTCGACACGATACTACTTGATACATAGTAAATTCATAGCTGGGACAATGGCACCAATCACAGCTCGTGCCCCACTATATCGGATTGACAAATGGGGAATAACTGGGTACATGCACCTAGGTAGCATAGTGTAGATGCCAATGCCAATGCTAATACTGATTTGGCACTGTACCGATATCAATCAATACATAGTAGGCAGTGTACTGTAGTGCACTGTGTCTCTGCGTCTTTCCAATTTCCAATTCGGAAACCGTTACAAGTCTGTGGATACCTCATAATATCGCCCATTCTCCCTCTTCTCTCGAGGTTATTACTCCTAGTACATAGTAGTTGGGAACATCCTTGACGATACCTACACTACACTACAACTCCTAATGCAGCTTTGCGACTTACGTTACTAACCCAAGTCCTCCGGGCCGCAGCCATACATAGCCTGTACGCCCGTACGCACGCAGAGAGAGACAGCGCCGGTAAGCAGCTAGTGTATGGAACTCGACGAACCAACCCGTCGATGCAATTGCCGACAGAGAAGAACGTGTGGAATCGAGCGTGTAAGCGCCGACCAAGATCGATCCTCACGTTGGCATCAATGATGATCGATTTTTAGCCCTCTCATTGGATTGTCGTCGGCTGCACGCAATCAGGCAAGGCTGTGGCTTTGACAAGGTGCGGACAGGATTTCGGTCCATGCAGCAGCAGCATACACACTCCATACTAGCAGCCCATCACAACCCTTGGCTACCGAGCACCGGATGTGCTATAAATAGCTATTTTTAGCAACCACATGTCTCCATCACCAACGCTGCTGGGCGTTTCCCCCGCCCAGATCCCTGCCACCACATCACCGCATCTGTTCGCAAGGCCAATCAACCCCCCCGGTTCGCCATGCTCTGTAGGCAATGTGGGTAAAATCGCTGACCCGATGACAATTTACCCTTCCTTGCCGGGAAAATCCCAAACAATTCGGCCAAAATGAAAGCGGCCGACAAAAAGCCACTCGTACGACGAGACAATACCTACCTCCCTACCTACCTACACTAGACTCCCGAGTACGTACACGTACCTGCGTCCATCCTCCTACTTAGTAGATAGTGCTACTCTTTCAACTATTCGATGCTGGCTCGTGGCCCATGTTGGCATGCATGCAGGTAAGTATGTAGATGACTTCGCTTACGACTCCATGAACCCAACTCCTCTAGACTTTACAGTTTCACATGAAAAGTCTAAACGGTCCCTACGGCGCAAAATCGCATCACGAACCAAGTTAGTCCGCAAGCAAACAAGCACGGGCCTCTTTCCCACTCACTACACCAGGCACTTGATATTACTGTGTAAAAAATCGACGGTGAAACGAGTACCCCTTGTCGACCTGAATGCCTGAATCCTTGCGTCCATCCAGCGATCTACACTATGACCTACATATGAAGGACTATCCATCTGATCTGAGCATTGTCAACACACCGACGCGACAATAGGCCTGCGAAAATGCCCCTGCTTCTTGGCTCTACGCTACTAATATACTCGGGCGTTCTTTAGGTCCTCAGTATATGGCAACTAACAAACCGACAAAGTGTCTTCTCTCTACACTTACTACATGGTATAATCTGCGTCTTCCGTCTGGCATTGTGACAAATTGAGAGGTCATCGAAATCTCGTCCCACGGCAATACTCCGCCCTTCCCTTGTCCCTCTTGCGATATCCCCGCTCAAGGTCCTGACTGTCACGTGTATATCGAGCGTAGAGGCAGAGGCTCGGCAGAATCCATCCTTCTCCTACGGCTCATTCCGTTAGCAGGTTTATCAATTGTCAACACGCAAAATCTCGCTTCGACGTGACAAATTTCGCTAGCTTCATCATCCAGACAATGGCCTGTTACACGCACATGACTCGTCCTTTCGTACGAAGCAACCTCATGTCTTCCCGTGCTCCGATACCCCCCGACTTTGGTGTTCTGTCCTGTTGTGACTTACATAAGACGATAGCTTGGCAGGAAATCTCCACTAGGAGGCACGGTTAGCAGGTCGTGTTACCAGCCGGCTATGCGCGCAGCGATTCCTGTCTCAGCCTTATACCCAACGGCCTTTTCTTGGTCCTAGGAAACGCGTCAATATCTAGACCTGGTCCCGTATTGTTTCTGAATCTTTCAATGGCTCTCGTCGTACGAATACGAATCAATGCGGAAAATGTTGTGCACCAGTTGTTGCGCTTTGAGACAACCGGGCTTTACTCTGAGATGTACGCCACGATGTTGTACAACCACGGGCACCACGTTACTTGACCTCGCCATCAATATATGCTTCTCGTACTACCGTAAAGTCCATCGGAGTGACGCTGCCGGCCGGCGTTCAACGTGAATCACCGAGTCTCCTGCAGACGGACTACCTTCGGTACAGTAGCTATCTAGGCCGTGTTCTATTAACCTTCTATATCTCTACTTTCCGTCCTCAGTGACAACATGGCACTATGTTCCTGTTGATAGGTGGCACTCTTTCGGGTTGTACGCATCTATCAACTATCTAGTGGCACCTATGATATGCCGCGGAGCGGGTTTATTTTGATTGGCCGATTGCGTATCTACTTACTTCACATACTTATGAACTTGGTTCATGTTATATTATACTTACTCGGCTACTACTAACTTGATAGGTTAGGCATGATAAATGCTCGGGGCCGATTAAAAGGAGGCAGGTCGCTCACATTAAGCGACCACTCACTCCTTGGGCTTGCAACACCGTTATCATCTTCTTAAACCTTGCTAGTACTGTTGGCGGTCAGGCGGCGTATAGTGTTCTTGACGGATGACGAGTGAGCTTGGGTCCTAACCTTGAATTCAATAATCGATTCACTCGCCCACGGAGACCCCGATGAAAAAAAGACCGGGATACACGGACACAGAGAGATCCGCGCCTGCTGACTACCGTCGCCAGGTCGTGGAAAACACATACTTTACTTTCTTGGACGTAAGCTAAACAAACCACTGCATATCTACTATGTATCTGCGTTCATTTCATGATGAGAGCTAAGTCTCGGGCCGGCATAGAGTCTACATGACAACCTCGCTAGGCTGGGTAGTAGCGAGGTAAGTATAAGCTTATCTCATCTTCCATGACTATTCAGGAGAGGAAAAAAAACGGGGAGAAATGGGGAAAAAGGACACATCAACTAATAACTTTATGACTATACGTTGCGGATGAGTAGATTTACCCGCTTCCACACCGGGCGCTCCGCCTGGGTCTTCCATATTCCGTCTTCCATTCCCTACTTTGACGACTACCTACCTAGTATACTTCCTTGGCCCGCCTTGGGTAGATGGATATGTGCTTATAGTAAAACCCCCACCTCGACCGAGTTTGGCCTGGTTTGGACAATTGGGGAGCCGTTCTATCCAATACCAGCGCTCCGGTAATGGTGAGGTTGCATTTGATTACCACCATGACTGCTGCGACTAGTTGATACTTGCATCATAGTCGTCAGCCAGCTAGCATCACCCTTTTCTTTTCTTTTTTTTCCCTCTCTTTGTTTTCTTTCTCGTCCCTAGTCTCTCTTGACCGTTTTTTCCCACTTCCCGGGGGAATTATGCTCTCCTGCTTCCGCCCTTTTTTTTTTCTGGGCGGATTCTTCGGTCCCGTTGAGCGTGAATGAATCAAGACCCCGGAAGTATGAGAGGGAAGCCAGACTAACTACCTAGCCAATTCCCCTGGGCTGTACGCGCTTCCTTTTTCTATCATTAGAGACGGCTGAACCTTTGCCTTCCCCTTGCTTTGCGAGAACATCTACGTTGCTGTGCTGTGCTGTGCTGTGCTGTGCTGTGCTGCGCTGCGCTGCTCTGTGCCTCATGTACGCTTCGCGCGAAGCGTTGACTGGCTAGTTAGGGAATAAATAGGTTAAATGGGCAGTAATTGAGTCGTATCCCGTTGTTGAGCATCTACCCAATATTTGCGAGGCTGTGTATACCTACATTTACATATTGGCAAGCTAGATGGGGGATAAAAAAACCAAACCAAACCCATAGAGACGGGAACTAGGTAGGGTGGTGATGGATACGCAGATACGCCCGTCTGCATATCTATCTAACTAGCTAGCTGGCTAGCTGTTCATGCTGCTTTCGCTTCGTGCATTACCGGTAATATTTTCTCACAATCCCATCCCATGTGCCGTGCTACCCACGTGTTATCCCCTCCCGGCCCAGGACCGCCGTTGCATCACCCACCGCCTGCTTTGCTCGCGTAGTTGTACCTACCTACCTTCCTTACACATATGTTATGTACTTAGCACACCGGAGCCAAAACGAGCACATTCCTGTACCTACGTTAGCTCTTCATCTCGGGACCATGTAATATACCTACCTATGTAGCCAGGGATGTGGGTGAGTGAGTGGCTCTCTGTCTATGTCTATGTCTATGTCTATCGACATACATACATACATACTTGCACTTTTTCCCACGTTCACGCCTGAACACACGCAACGCAACGCACGCACGCGCCAAAAAAACCATGCATGTCATCGCGCATCATCCTCTCTCTCTCTCTCTCTCTGTGTCTCTCTGTGTCTCTCTCCTGTCTTCCAAGAATAGCAGCGACGGGGATTTTCCCCTTCCCTTCCCTTCCTTTTCCTCTTCAGATCTGCGCTAGGCTTCAGACTCGCCTGCAATACCTAGATCCGGGAGAGGGGGGAAGTAAAGCAAAGCAAAAAAAAACCTCCTGTTGATACTGCCGCCGCCGTTTTTTTCGATTTTTTTCTCCTTACCGGTCTATGACACACAGTATACGAAAAATTCTCACCTCTGTCTGGGCTTGCTGGCTGGCTTGCTTGCTTACCTACCTCCCTCCCTTGCATCTCTGCGCTGCACGTTATTTTTCACCGCCGTTGGGTGCGCTGCTGCTGCTGCTGCTGCACGAAGCCTATGAACCAGAGGAGAGGGGGGCAAGGCAAAGCCAATTTTCAGCACGTTTCAATTCATTCATTCTTGACCCTAGTACTACATACTACGTACTACTGCTCCCTTACTTCAACCCACCCCCGCTGTCCATGACAAGGTACTCACTCATGTAATGGTGTTTGTACGAGGTGCATGAGTTTAGTACTCAGAGTGCCTGCCCGACGTTGACGCCGCTTAGTTCGCCGTGCTTACTCTTGGTAAATTGAGCAACGCACACGCTTGAGAGGTATGTACAAGTACAGTATATACAGATAAGTATGCATATAATCCACCATGCACGTGCGCGCAAGGGTGTGTACCTCGATCTGCAATGCAACGGAAAACTTCTAGAAAAAGAAGAAAAAAAAGGGGAAAAATTGGGTGTCAGCCTCTCGTCATCATCCCCATGTATATCCACACATACATACGCCTCCATAGCGTGAGATAGCATGGTGTACACATGGCAAAGCCAACATGTCGTTGTAGTTGTGGGTCTTACATACATACGTACGTATATACTACAGAAATCAGCGCGGCACAACACAGCGCAGCATGTATGGCACCGGCACTATTAGAGTAGAAGAGTCCTTTGTCTGTCGTACAATGATCCCTACTCATGCCCCCGGGGGGCTGCGTACAGTTGAATGTGGCTTGGAGGCTATGCACACATGCCTCTTGATACTAATCGTACCCATACTCGTGGAGCTAGGATGTAAGCTCTGTCGTCGCCCGTTTATTCCTCTTTCTACTCCTATTCATATTAACGGAATCCCCGGCCGCTTCATAACTCATGCGCTGAATGACCCAAATCCTCCGTGATCCCCACCTTGATTCGCTGTAGTTATCGTGCCATTGAGGAGTGGACATTTGCTGTTGGTGCATAGCTAAGTTAGCACAACTCTAACACCTATATTATGTGACGACGCAAATATGGTAGTTGCGTAGGGGAGGAAATTGAAAGTAGCAAGGATGGGGTGATGCCACTTGCATCAGAGAAGTTGATCCTTGAAATAGCTTGCTTGAATAGAGCGAGTGGGAAGATTTAGACGGGGAAAGACAAAGTCAAGCATAGAGCCAAGCTTGGGTAGAGAGTCAAGTTTCTCCAATATCGTGACTTGAATTGCGGGATGGGAAGCAAGCAGTCAACACTTTGTAGAAAGCTATAGCACCCAAGGGCGGGAATAGAGATATTGGGACTCAAAAAGAGGCGAGAATAGAAGGACAGTGATGCCAGTACCTCTTGTTAGTTTTGATATGTCCTACTTGTCCACAGTTCGCACATTTCCGCGTTGTACCTCCTGACGCCTTATCGCCAGAGGCATCGGGAGATGCCGCAGTATTCGTGTTTACGTTGGCATTAGCGTTCGCGTTCTTTTTCTTGCCTTTGCCTTGCTTCTCGCGCACTTGACGTCGATCTTGGTTCTTAAGCAGGCGTGACAATTCTTTCTCAACACTGGCTAGATGTTAGCATACGTACTTTCACGTTCGGCTTCTGGGTCTCGAGGTGGTGAGAAGGGAACGAAACGACTTACAGTTTCACTTTATCGCGGTTTTCGTCTGCATCTGCAGTTGGTATGATGCTATATACGCTACACGCACATGTATTAGCTTGTATTCCTATCGACTGCTTGCTGGCATTTGTCAAAACTTACTCTCTATCCTTTTCGGTAAGGGCCGCTCTCTGTTTCTGGTAGTTTCGTATGACAAGGGGATCGTCCAGAACAACGGTCTCTGTGACAACCTCGCCGGCCGAGTTCGTTTTCTTTCTTGTGATCCTTAGCTTACGTTTGCCGCTACGACTAGCTGCGCTGAAACGACTAAACTGGCTTCGCCCATCGTCTACCGGGGCGGGTGTGGCATCGGCGTATCTATTGTTGAAGCGGTCGTCTTCATTAGCAGTGTCGAGGACGTCAGCATCCTCGTGGGTAGTACTGTCGCTGAGTGTGCTCTTTTGTCTCTCCCAGATCTCACGGATGGCAGCGTTGTACATATCCTGTTGTTTCTTAACGTTGTACGAATGTCCTCCGTTAGCCTTACGCTCGCGTTCGATAGCATCTGCCGATGTAGCTAGCGGACCTTGCACCGCATTGATATAGCCACCTTTCATAGAGGTTTTGATGAAGCTGAATCCTAAGCCATGACCAGTGGGGTCACCCTCTCCATGAAGTGCGACCATCGCCTTGCCAGCACTTGCGTCGAGGAAATTCTTGGAGATTCGCCAAGGTGCCAACTGAACAACGAGAGGTTCATCTACGCCGTCCTCATTGTCATCTTTATCCTTGGGGTCAAAGCCGGCGTTCTCCATTAACTGCTGGCCGACTTGCATAGCCTCAACTAGACATACATCCTCGGGCTTGATCATAGCACGGATGGCGGCCTCGTCCATCATGGTCTCGTTCTCTTTGAGATGCCAAGTCTTGGTTTCCTTGCTGTAATCGAGGAACTCCTTTAACTTCTGTCTATTTTGTGGATCTTCCTTTTCGAAGACATGTGGTGTGATCTCTTTCAAAGAGACATCCTGTGTCTCCTTCTGCTTCATCATGCGAAATGCGATCATCTTGAGCCTATTCTTTGATGTGTTGGTGACTTTCCTAGCATGGGGCCCAGGTACCTCCATCGAAGGGAAAGTTTGACCGACGGTGTATACGTGGTCAATATTACGGAGGAACCATCTCGGGCCTTCAGAGGCGTTCGTGGTATGCCCTAGAAGGAAATCATTTGGACGTGGCTCATGCTTGAAAATTGGAGCGCGGTACATCTCGTTGTGAAGGGTGGGGACGACGTCGCCAGGGTCCACGGTACCGAAAATGCTGAAGGGTGACCTATCCTCGGGGAGGAGGGGATGGGTCTCGCCAATGTCCAGCTTGGGAATTTTTTCGTCGTCGCCCCTTTCCTTGCGGCGGTAGTAGTTGATGACGCGGTTACCCATGCCGAAGTTAGACAGTACAGTGGGAAACTGTTCGCTGTATTCGAAGAGCACGGCAGTGGAATTGTCGTTGAGACTGAGGTCTCTAGTAGTCTTAAAGATCTCTTGAGTGCCCCGACCTTTGATCTCCTTTCTTTTAACCTTGCTGGGTTTCCGAACACCAACATTGTGCTTCACAATTCTATCTATATCAAACTTCTTGCGATGGAATTCCCAAGGCTGCCCATCTAGCTTCAAACGATAGAAGGGGAATGTCAATTTGAGAGCTGGCAAACTGTGTTCAACGCCAACGCTAGAGAGTGTGGCACGGACTTTGTTCTTGTGATTGTTCTTCAATGCATCGTATGCGTCATCATTGGAGATGTTGAAATGGCTCATAGGATCTCTGCGAAGTTGACCACTCGCCATGCGCTTAGTCTTCTCCTCTAGCTTTTGACGCTTCGAAGGCCGTGTCGATTGCACGTCTTCGAGTAGTAGAAACGGGTCACTAGGGTCAAGGCGTACACGCTTGCTCAACCGCCGCGTGGCCTCCTCGAAATCGTTGATGCCCCAAGTTTCGTAGGATGATATATCTGGGAGACCGGGTTCGTACTTTGGTCGTTTCGCCTTAGGTTGCGACTCAAGGAATTCCCGGTCCCAATCGTCCATCTCCTCGTCAACGTCATCACCCCGCGGAGCTGTCACATTTGCCTTTGGCTGTGGTGGATCAAAAGCGCACCAGTCTTGGCAAACGGTGGTTATCTCGTCGAGACTAAATCCTCCTATAAGCTCTTCATCATCTGAATCGGACAAGCCGTCTTCAGGGTCAAGAAGAGCTGCACCACCAAAGCGACTGGCCCAATCCTCCACGTCGTGATATGTAGCTCGCTGGTTTGAGATGGTTAGGGCATTGTCGGGAATGCGGAAGAGCTTGGAACAGTCGGCATCGAGTTCTAGTTCAAGTTTGGTGGGCACAAACTCGGGAGGATCCTTGTCCTTATTCGCGGGCTCCTTGTACTGGAACTCTGCAGGCCACTCGGGTAACAGTTTATTGAAATGGAGGATCTTGTGCTTGGCGAAATGGGGGAACTTTTCGCGTATCAAGTCCTCAGCACTCTGCAGCGGTTTCTGCATCCCTTCGTTGGTCTGGCCAATCCACCTGTCAATGGATACACTGTACTGAGGGAAGTTAAGTCTCCAGCGCTCCTCGAAGCTCATATTCTGCCACGCCTCGTCCGTCACCTCGCGTGCTGCATCCATCTCTACATCGTTGTCATTCTCGTGCTCGTTCTCATTCCTAGTTTCTACCTCAACCCGTTTGTTCGGTGTAATGTTTGTGGCAGGCTGTTTTTCGGGAGCCACAGTGGTAATCGCATCTCCATCATCAACAGCGGCGATATCTTCGGGTGGAGGGGATGAAGGTAGAAAGTCATGATCGCCTTCGGGGCCGCCACCAAATAAATCATCGAGGTGATCGGTATCATGGCTTGTGCCGTCGTCTTCTGTCAAACCGGGGACCTGGGAAGTGCTAGTATCAGGAGGGGCGCCGATGGATCCAGAGTCGCTCGCAAGATCATCATCGCTCAAGTCTTCAAAATCGACGGCGTCGTCGGCCTTGTCTGTCTGATCGATGACCTTGTCGCCGAATGTGTGCAGGTCGAGACCGTTGGCCTGAGAGGCTCTCGGGTCATCGTTGAACATCATCTTCATATCCTCTTCATCCCGGCGCTCCTGCTCGGCCCAGTCAATGTCCTCGAGCGAGGAGGGATTTTGGTCGTCCATGGCTTCTTCTTTGATGATGGGACTTGGGATATCGTGGATGCCGTTGAGGTTGGGAGTGTTGGGGGAGCCCGCGGAGGGAGGCTGCAGTGGGTCACCCATAATGAACACAGGCAGCTCGATCTGGCGGGGGGTGTTGTGTAGTTATTGAGGTGAAAGGCTGGTAGGTATCGAGAGACGTCGTCAGATCCTCTAGTGACTCGTCCACACGAGGGCGTGGGATGGTCGTCGCATTGCAGGGGAATGAGGGAGAGAGGGGGATGCCGGCAGTAGGAGCAGCGACGCGGCGCGATGATTTCACTCGGACGGACCGAAAGTTTGATTAGTGGCTTGTGTGTTATGACTCCATGGAAGTTAGTGGTGAGAGCGCAAGCTTGGACGATGGCTTCGCGCTTCGACAGCAAGATTTGCGCGTGATCTGGGTCGTGTACGTGTTGAAAGTATGGAGAAGGGACGGCTTTGAGTTCATGGATGAAGGTGCCAAGAAAACGATGGAGTTGAGTACTGTCGGAGTTGATCTGGTTTGGGATTAACACGCCCGAGTTCCCGAGGAAACCCTCCTAGTGTGAGTCTAGGAAAGACACTACACCATAGACTGACTACACTTACACTAAACTTACGGGTGAGACAGATCTGAGCTGTGTACTTGTGATATGCCCTTCTATCGAACGTTTATTTTCGCCACCGAAGAGCAGAGAGGCGTGAGAAACCCTTCAAGACGGGTTTCAAAAGTGTGAATATAGTCAGGCTGGAAGTTTATGTGTTGTAGAATGATAAATATTTTCATTCCCACTCAACTGATGAGCACCCCAGGTACCAGCTACCAGCTACCTACACAGGTACCTAGGGAAGGAATGGATGGAGTGTTGTTAGGAGAGCCTGTGTGTACCTAGTACGTGCCTAACCCTGATTGGGGAGCATTGGTGGGCCGGAGTAAGTACCTAGGTACATAATTACAGTGGGTGCATTGGTGCTTAGCGTATATACCTAGGTACACTACAGCGCCACTACAGCTGTACCCCGATGGCCCTGTCACATGATCCACTCGGAAAGTTAGGGCCCTTGATTACATAAGTACTTATAACTAAAGTTTACATGTTGCTGTAGTGTATATAACTTTATTACCCAGGTAGGTACTCCGTAGTATGATACATACAATGCTTGGTTGCCTGCAAATACTCGCTCGCTAGTTAGATAACGGCATCGATACCTAGTCATCCCTACTACATGGTACTAGGATTATGAAATGGAGCGGTTAGAGTATCATCTGCGGCTTATCTGAATCTCTCTCGACTCAAACATTCTCGCCTGCTAATAGGTTACTGCCGGGAGGTGGTCGACGAAGAACATCAAAATCCACATCCGTAGAGATTAGGGTCATAGCATCACGTATTGGGGGGATGGCGATAGTCGACACAGAAAAAGAAGAATTGCTATGAGCCGGCAAAGTCCGTATATGTTACAATTGAATGCTAACCCGATTTTTGGTCCCCGACTAAAGAGCATCTGTCGTTTTATAGTATCAGTGCTGATACTAGTCCCTCTTCCCCATTATCTGCCTTCCGCTTAAAGTGTTATGTTGCGTGTCGCAGCGATTCGGATTGATCGAGCCGCGCCATCACCACATACATATAGACTCTTGATTACAATTCGTCCTATTCGGTTGTCCTTCGGTATTCTTCTAGCTTGAGAATTTTCGGGTGATCTTGGCAATGACTATTGGGCGGGTTAACCATACTTGTTCTGGCGTTAATTCGTATAGCACGGAAGGGACATACTGTGTAAAGCGACAACGCTAAAGATGAAGACCAGAGACAGAACCAAGACGACGACGGGGTCAACCTTCAAGCCGGGGGATTCGTCGGTGTATAGTCCTGAATAAACGTTAACCCCGATTTACCATGACGTCTCAATACCCCTATATATCGCGTACTCAACATGGTGCTGCTGCTGCCGCCGGCGCCAGCGGCTCTTGTGCTACTAGGCCGCACATTGGCGATCTTCTCCTTCTGGTCGGCCGCAGCTCGTCGCCGGATCGCAGTTCGGGCACCTCCAGGGGGAGCGGGAGATGAGGGTCGGCCGGTACTCGCGCCTGAGGCGGCAGGCGACGAGGCGGGCGAAGAGGCGCGAGGAGAAGACTGAAAGACAGCATCGTATTAGCTCTATTGCTCTGGATTATAGTGTAGAGATGATTCGCGACAAGACCATGTGTGTAGGAAACATTGGTCGCAATAAATGAACATCGGAAAGGGGGTGGGCGGCTGTCACGAGAGCTCTTTTGCGACATGGCTAAGCTCCGTTAGAGAAGGGATTTGATGACATACCATTTCGAAGAAGAGACCGCGGGAAAAAAAAAGAAAGGGAATAATTAAACAATGCTCCTAAGTGCGACAACAATGGTGAGAGGCGAAGGGAGAAATGGGATAGAGAGTAAGTCACGTTATGAGGTAGTTGGAGACTGGAAATGTATGGAGTACTACTGGCTAAGCTCTCTGTAAATGGTCTGGGGTTGCACCCAATTCCAGCTGCGTGTTAATTGAGGCCACGATTTGGGATTCGAGGATGGGTGGGGCCGCTTTTGCGGCACGGAAAAGAGGTTTGGCCGACACCCGAAATACACAGGTACCCGAGTGGTACCGTGCACCGTACTGTATATGGGCACTATGGTAGATACTAGGGGAGATCAGATTAGATAGACTGGGGCTCGTATCGATAACGATCTTACATAGTATCAGTGACGCAACGCCACGCAGGGTTTACCTAAGAGTTAGGTAGCTGGCTCGGGATAGGTACCCCGCTGCTACCTAGGTAATTAAGAGAGTGAAATCATGTTCGGAATTTCCCTTCATCTTTCATCACAGAGCCATGTGGGGGCGAGGGGAGGGAAAGAGAGGGGGTAAAAGTGCACTTATATTTTGTGCTACGGCTTACCAAAGGCTACCTAGACACTAGACTAGGCATCGAAAGGCAATGGCATTCGGCCAATTACGCGAGTCATTCTTCTTTATACCTTGACTTTGTTCTTTGTTTCGTATTTCGTGGGATACCTGTAACAACTACAACAACTACGACAACCACAAGCTACGAATAAACCGAGGCTAGACCAGCATGTGTACAGACTATGATATGTAACACAATCTTACACGGTAATCGTCAGCAAGTCTAATACAATCTGGTCCCTCCGTTGATGATACATCGCGTTCCGTCTTGTCACAGATTCGTAAAAGTGTAGCATCGCAGTCAACCCTGCCTGCTACCTCCCCACCTCCCAACTCTACTACAGCACGGCAACCCGTCGTTCTCTACTCATTCTTTTCTTCTCTCGTAGCCGGCAATATGGATTTCAACTGGTCTTCTGAATACCCGGAAGGGGTTCTCTCCTTTCTCGACACTGATCTCTACAAATTGACTATGCAAAATGCCGTCTTCCAGCACTACCCCGATGTTCATGTAACATACGCTTTTACAAACCGGACCCCAGAGAAGAAGTTCTCGAGACAGGCCTTCACCTGGCTATGTGACCAGATTTACAGTAGGCATTCATCCATCCACCTCTCATCGGTACACGCGCGATTCTCTGTACTGACTAATCACTCTAGAGCTTGGTCATATTTCTTTGAAAGACGAAGAGTTGCGGTTCCTAAAGTCGCATTGCAAATACTTGACTGCTCCGTACCTCAACTTTCTGAGCGAATTCCGTCTCTCGCCGCGGGAACAGTTAAAGCCTATCTTTAAACCCATAGGAGAAGATACCGGTGCTGAAGATGTGATTGGAGACATTCACATCGAAATCAGTGGCAAGTGGGTAGACACGATCCTCTACGAGATTCCACTCTTGGCCTTGACGTCTGAGGCTTATTTCAAGTTCATGGATACCGATTGGAGCTATGATGGGCAGGAGGAGAAGGCCTTCGAGAAGGGACTGCAGATTTTGAAGGCAGGCTGCACATTATCGGAATTCGGCACTCGGAGGCGCAGAGACTACCACACTCAGGCGTTGGTATTCCGGGGCCTAGTGAATGCGAGCAAGAAAGCTGCAGAAAGCGGCTTACCGGGGAAATTGACTGGTACTAGTAATGTACACCTTGCGATGCGGTTTAACCTAGCACCCATCGGTACCGTGGCTCACGAATGGTTCATGGGCATCGCAGCTATCACGAATGATTATGAAAATGCTAACGAGGAGGCCCTCCGTCGCTGGGTAGCCTGCTTTGGCGAAGGCGTTCTGGGAATAGCCTTGACCGATACATTCGGTACACCTGCCTTCCTAAAATCATTTAGCAGGCCCATCAAGCATCTTCCCGGGACGCCCAATTCCCCTGGTAGCACCACCGAATCGTCACGAACGTATGCGCAAGTATTTACCGGCGTTCGTCAAGATTCGGGAGACCCTGCCAGCTTTGTGAAGACGATGCGCGATTTCTACGATAGCCAGGGCATCAAGGATAAGAAGACCATTGTCTTCTCCGACTCTCTCGATATCGAAAAGTGTATCGAGTACAAGCGCGTTTCCGATGAGCAAGGGTTTGAGTCTAGTTTCGGCGTTGGGACTTACTTAACTAACGACTTCACGCAATTGACAACGGGCAAGAAATCCGTACCCCTCAACATCGTCATCAAGTTGAGTTCCGCGTCAAATAATCCTGCTGTCAAGATCAGTGACAACATCGGAAAGAACACGGGGGATTCAACGAAGTTGGCGGAGGTCAAGAAACTACTTGGGTACGTGGAGAAGGAGTGGGAGGGAGGAGACGAGACGAAAAGATGGGGAACAGGCGACGATGCCGCAGCCCCCTGAAATAGAAGGCCTTGGGAGTATTTTTATGATATTACATAGACTACGGATAGAAGGCATTGGGCCATATTCTTGGGGGTGATGATGATCCAGAACCCAGCTATGGGAATGGGCGCTGGTAGTATAGAGATAATGCCTTTTCTGCTTTGATGTATGTGCTACAAACACTGAGACCATCCCCTAGTCTGTTGGTGGTCTGCCCAACTGAGTTCCTCACTGCATATCGAAATTCGGGATGTTGTAGTTAGGGGCTGACTTCATGCCACTGATTATTACGGCGACGACTGAGAGTTTGGGGAAAGCGAGAAGATAGCGATATCCATCGGGGTTATGGAATGATAATACAGCGTTAACGGTGTATAGCTTTACATAGTGAATACCCTATCACTAAGTACGATATTAGTGTGTGTTCAGGCACCATTGCAGTGATGTTTGAATGGCTGTTGGACTTTTTTTAACTGTTTTAGAGTTATCGTGTTATGTGCTATGATATCGGCGATCAATCCTTACATAATATCAACCCTCTCACTTCTCAAACAGAGCCTAGCCCGTTTTATCTTATACCGGATAGGCAGCCGCAATAGCATCATACTCCTTCTGCGTCAAAGGCGTGACGGAGCCGTGCTTCAACCCAGTCGGGAACCCCGACGTGCTCGCCGCCAACCAGCTCGGGTTCTGGAGGTCCGACGTCTCGAACGGCACGTACTGCGTGTAATTATCCAGCCAGACATAGTACCGACCAGGCGTCGTGTTATCCGCAAAAGCAGCCGGCCCTTCGAGCGGACTCTCAGGCCGCAGATACCCCGGCACGCGCGTCCAGCTGCCGAAGAGCCCGCCGGTCCCGTTCTCCTGGTACACCTGGTTCACGGTCTCGTTCTTGAGGAACCGCGTGAACGAATCCGCCCCCGTGCGCAGGAACTCCTGGTCAATCAGCGGCGTGTCCGGCTCGGCGGCGTAGTCCTGCGGCGCGCTGAACGTCGCGAAGTCCCGCGTCGTGGCGTACCGGATCCGGTCTAGCGATGCGGTGCCTGTGTGTCCTGCGTCGGACGATGAGTATAGCCGCGAGGACCAAAAGACGTAGTATTGCGACGTCGCGTCGTCCCAGACTGCTGAGGGAGCCCAGGCCATCCCTGCTGTGTCTTCTTCTATGCTGCGCCGCCGAAGCGTTTTTAACACGTGGGGTCCTGTTTGAGACTGGGATGGCTTGTGGGCAGGACTTACATTCGTAGAGACGGCGACGACCATTGGACTAAGTCTGTTGACTTCCAGACTACAATGCCCCGGCTACCTCGCCTCGTCGCGATATCCCAGGAGAACCCAAAGGCGTTGATATCGAGATCTGGCGGCGATGTATCAGTTCAAGATGCCGAACTGTATCAAGTTCGACGGACCAAGGTGGACTTACCGGTTCCCAGCAAGTAATATTCAGAACGCGCCGTGTTTGTAGCGAGGAAGATGTCTCTCACGCCCTTCGTCCCGACAGTGGAAGCCAGAATCGGCTTGCCTTTGTTCCTGAGGCTAAAGCTTGTGGCACTATTTCCGTTTGAAAGATAAAAGTGCACTTGAGGTAACGCATCGCTAAATGTCGAGACGAGGTATCCGACATAGCTTGGCTCCTGACGGGTCTCAATTGGGCTAGCGGTAACGACACCCAGGAGAGCGACGGCGATTAGTATTAGAGAGCGCATGATATGTAACTGCCTTGTTGATGAAGCAATACCCGTCACTGCTGTCTCTTATAGTCGGTATCGTGAGTGCGGGTAGGAGGATAACTTCCATGATGTGTACATTGCTTGATATATATCCCCGTTCCCCCTCATTTCCTCCGTCGAGCTGGTAACTTGGCATCATCGGTACTAGCAGGCGGAAAAACTATGTCGCTTGTTTATTTAGGAGTGGTCTTAAAGCTGAAGAAGCCGGAACCGACGAGATCTGTAGACCCGATTAGGTCCATCGTTTCGGGATGATCATGCGGAGAACCACGGGGGTTCTTACATGCGCCCCAATCAGTCTCGTGCGCCAAGCTGGAGCCGTTAAATGGGATAGGATGGAATTGCTTTGAGGCTCATAAAGCCACACTTGTATCTATATGAACATATTATCCTAGTGCTGAAAGTTTTGCCCAAGTCACATGTGAGGGTTTGACTGATCGTGGAACTCCGATGGCGTTGAGAACCCTGGTCATGGTGCGGAAAGCTTAGTGCTCCATTGCTGCATATCGAACTATCCAACTATTGGATAACGATGAGATATATTTATTACCTACTTATGTGTAAAGGTAATAATACTTTTTGCACAAATGCCCATATTGCCAAATGTTCTAGTCAATGGTCTGCAGTAGCTAGAGTAGGTTCTTATTATTGAAAGTGACTTCTTAGGAATAATCTTCGCAGCACCCTTGATATCATTAATTCTAAGTCCGAACGGAAGACAAGGTATATATAAAGCTACAAAAAAACACTAACTACATAGTAAATCCCTAGGGGGGTTTTTTTTTTTTTTTAAAAAAAAAAAAAAAAAGTGGTTATAACAGCTTTCATGTTGGCTATTGTAGATGGTTAATCCTTCAGATGCTAAGCTAAGCAGGTTCAACGCTTCCGGATTGAATGGTACGGACAGTGTGAAGCTGACGCGACTTGGTTTGAAGGAACAGAGGTCTAAATATAGATAGGGTTAACCAACCAGCCAATCAGACGTTACGGAGTGCCAACTTATTCGCACTAGGATGTCGAAACAGGGGGAGAGGTGATGGTTTTGGGATCCTACTATGCAGATGCCGGTCAGTTGGATTCAACGCCCTAATTCCCCCTCAATTCCGCGTTTCATCTTCAGATGCTCATGTAAGTTTCATTCTGTTGTTAAATGTTGTGCTTGTCATTCAATCATTCGTTCAGTCTATACCATATCTAACACTATGCCGTATATATACCAGCCCTTACATGGCGACGAAATACGACTTTTAACCCTTAAGGCGGACTTTGGCAGTGGTGACTTGTCTTCATCCATTGTCTGTACAATCGAGCACGTTCATTTAAATGCTCAGCTCGAGAAGAATCGGGGGGTATTTAAGGGAGACAACTATGTTTGGCCCGAGATACAATCTCCTCTTAATTCTGCCTCGATTTTTCAGGACGTATCAGATCCTCTCTTACAGGAAACCCTGGTACAAGAAAAGAAACTGCAAGCTGATATAGCAGACGAGGATGAAGATGACGAGGAGAAGCCGTTTAGATATGAATGGGGCGACTATATGACGCTGTCCTACGTCTGGGGCGAGTCAGAAGGAGTGGAAAAGAAATCTATCATACTAAACGGTGAACCGTTCTTAGTCCTGCCAAACCTTTATGACGCGCTGTTGCAGCTTAGGCGAACCCGGCGTGTTCAGCAGGGCTTTAAGTTGTGGATTGACGCTATCTGTATCAATCAGGAAGATCTTGCCGAGCGTGGTACGCAGGTCGGACGTATGGCTGACATCTTTGCCTCCGCCTGGCACGTCGTGATCTGGCTCGGGACTGAAGTAGATGACAGCGCCCTGGCAATCACGGCGCTGCGTTGGCTCGCTATGAGGAGTAAAGGGCCCGAGCCGCTTGAGGGCCTGTATAAGGAGGGCAAAAAGATTGACCTCAGCCCGTTATTCATCGTCTGGGCCAAGGCCAAGAGCGCATGGAAAAAAGAAGTCTACATGGCCTTGTTCTATCTTCTTACGCGGCCGTATTGGCAGCGCACGTGGATCTTGCAAGAGGTCGCCATAGCGAGGCCGGATGCGCCCGTGATTTGCGGGGAGAGCTGTCTCTCGTGTAAGGATATTTACGATGCGGCGGTGCTCATTGAAACCGATGAAAACCGGTTGGGCAGGGACATAATTGGAAGTGTGCGGCCAAGAACCGGGCAGGAATGGGCCTACGAATTTGCCAGGGATAGAGTACCCGAGGAGAGACGGTGGACGGCGGAGAGGATGTGGAAATTGATGCAGGATCTAATGAATCTACAACGCGAGCAGAGGCGCGAGGAGGGAAGTTCGGCGGCTGGAGATGCCGATCCAGTTGGATTCCTGAAAACGTTACTGCTCGGTCGCGATGCCAACGTCACAAAAGAACAAGATAGAGTGTACGGCATTCTCGGTCTGAGATCCGTGGCGGAGCGAGTCAACATCAATCCCAACTACGACTTGCCCCTATCAACTATATACCAAGATTTTACTACGCAGTTGCCATCTAAGGGGGACCTGGATATACTTCGGTTGGTGTCGAGAACATCAGGCGAGATCCACGCGCTCGATGCTCTTGAGAGTGTGGCACCCGGGGAGCAATCCGCTGGATCGGCCTATTTCAAATTCGTCAAGAACTTACTCAAGTCCTCATCGAAAGACACACATCTTGTAGGAACTCCATGCAACCATAACCTGCCCTCGTGGACGGTTTGCTGGACCTGCCGACCCGCCCCGGCTGCACAGCTCCGAGGCGCATACCGCGCAAGCGGTGAGCCTTCAGTATCGGCCGTGCCCATATATTCAGCGGATCAGACGCTCGTGGTGCAGGGGCTGATCTTTGACACTATACGCTCCCTCGGGAGCTTCCATCCCTCGGAAGCTGACACCAGCTACCCGCAGACGGACGAAGAATCCTCGCCGAGGACGAACGCGTACGGCACGCTCGAAGCCGTTCAGGAAGCGCTTTGGCGCACGCTTGTCGGCAATACAACAGCGCAGGGTGGTCCTCCTAGCGCGGAGGGATCCTGGCTAATCTGCGAGCCTCGCACGTGGTTCCGGCATGTGCTAGGCGTGTACACGAACGGCTTCGGGCTCGCCGAGCAGATGGCGCGGAACCGGGCCTTATACCTGTGCGGGTATACGCTGCAGCAGATCGTGCTTGGCAGCACCGAGAATCCGGGGTTCCGGCAGCGATTGCAGATTAAGAGTGGCAGCGGGCTGTATACGCCGTCCGAAGAACAATGGGAAGTGTTCTCATGGGCTATCAATAACATGGCATGGCGCAGGCTTATGGGGACGCGTGATGGCCGGATGGGGACTGCGCCAGCGGCTGCGCAAGTGGGAGATCGGATCGCCTTGCTCCTTGGATGCAGTGTGCCGATGGTATTAAGGGAAAAGGAGGACGGTTGGGTCGTTATTGGCGAGTGTTATGTTCACGGAGTTATGGATGGAGAGGTCCTGGAAAGTGATAAAGGAGCCGTGGGCAACATTAAGCTTTACTAAAACATGCTACTTATATAACAGTATAAACAACGGTTTATCTCACTCATAGACGAACGCGATGGCCTAGGCTTGCGATCACAGTCTTATACTCTGCGAGCCCCGAAACGTTAGCTGATCGAGGCTGGCCCCGAACATGATCCCTATGATACAGCAATAATACGATGACATAGTACGGGGCGTTCAATACGTTATAATCTCATTTCTTGATCAAGATATTGTTGTCGACCCTTGGGACGGGATCGAGGCTTTTCCTGGACACGTTAGGAAAATGCTCGCTCAAGGTGAATTAATATCGCAGCAGTCATAACGGAACTAGAGTCGAAATTTCAATCCCAATGAGCCCCAGGGATTGCAGACGTCGCTCAGTCTATTTAGCATTTCTCTATCGAGGTATGTAACCTACTTCATCTCACTTCTCTCACATACACGCGGGACTTGGCCCGAATTCGATCTCCTCTGCTGGTGAGCCTCACCAGCAGTCCTTTCATCATAGCCGCAGTGGAAGCACTATTTAAGTGAAGTTGAGCGCTCAATTAACTTCCCCCGTGTTGCCCTTAAGTGAATTTCTCTAGCATGCGGAATTACCCATTGCCTCTTGGTGATGTTTTGCTACTGGAGATGCTCCCAGTTCCAACTTTAACGTGAGCCTCTATAGTAATCTGTCCGTAAACTACGATAATGAAATATTAGGGGGATGATTTGGTAGTCTAAAAAGGGTTACGGGAGGTGCTGGTTGGTCTCATTGGCTACGATTCGGCTCTCACTTACTATCGGCATTTACGGCGTTATGAGTAGGCAGGCGGACGCGCAAGCGTTGGCCACTTGACATAGAAAATTTTCTTGTGAAACCCACTAGGTCGACGGGAGGAGTAGGAAACAGAGTTGAGGATGTGTATGACTATGTTGCGAACCGATACAGGCCGTAGTCCCGGTGAAGTTTGTCTTTCAGGAATTGTCAGCGTATGCCATATATTGCAGTACTAGATCGATCTGGACATCTGTCCGGGCATTGTCTTTTGATAGAAATCTTCCATTCATACCCACCACGAACTCTAGGGGCTGAGGCGGGAGTAGCTAAGCAAGTGTTGATAATATTAGTCGTAGTATCGATTAAGCAATGTTGAGAAACTTGCTAAGTTAGTAACTACACGTAGTCACATATATCATAGTAATTAAGTATCAGTACGGCATTGCAGTTAGGGTTGCGTTTTGCGGCCATTTTTAGCCGCTCAGTCTCTAAGTCGACACGTCAGCTTAGCTATCTCGTTCCCTTTGTATTCATAGCCGCGTTGTAGCGTCGCACCCGGTGCCACACGTACTTGCTTATACTACAGAATAGATAGAGATAATCGGCATACAAACACCATAACGACTGATGTGTGAGTACCGGCTATTGTACCCCGTCATACTCAAACCGAGCCAGGCTTTTCAATGACGCAAGATGCCCACATTTTGACCATCTCACCTAAACGACCTTGTCACAGGCAACACCTAGGAAACAAAGAAATCCTTGTGTATAGCAGTAGTGCAACTACGAAGTTTCCAAGGGAGTTTTGTACATCAACAAATGTCATCTTATACTCCATACTGGCAGCCCTGACGGGCCTAAGCCTTCATATTCTGCTATTTTCTCGGAAAATCTGTGTTTTCGACATGTAGCAAACCTCTAACAAACACACGGCAAATACTGATACACCAACAAACATACGGGCAAACATGCTGACAAACGCGCACAACATTACTGGGAACATTTGCTGTTAGACACCGGTTTTATCAAGCGATCCTTTGATGTTTTGGCTGACAGTAGTATTATAGTAACCAAGGGACAAAGTGAGACCTGGGTAAACCTCCGATGTTGGAGCTAATTTTCTCTGCAATCGCCGCGGTAAGAAACCGAACTATTTAACGGATACTAGCAGGCCGTACGACTTGTGTAATGTCAGTTAGAGAGACATATTAATGTTGTGTAAAAATGAAAATAATCAGCAATTCAGGCACCGCGAGAAGTAATACGTAGCTTAGCCATATTTGACCACGACCTAGCGATGCTATGCATGGCTATACTTTTGCGGTTACACCATTTTCGTACTTCAGTGTTATACTGAATATTCATGTGGGAGCAGACTGGAATACTAGACTCGAGATAAGCGAGAGAGCTGAATAAGTTATAAATAATCTCGCGTTGTAATCTTATACTGAAAGTATTAAGAATACATACATGTCTGGAATCTACGGGATTTAGTGGTTACATATTTCATAACTCACAATAATTCGCATTTGGGATGGAGTACCAATATTCTCACCTCATCGACCCACGATCCTATGATAGCCAGGGACTCTGCGATGGAATTCCTCTCCGAGTGCATCGAAACGCAGACCTGGCGGAAGCTGGGATAATTCGACTAAGGAATGACTGGCGAAGGTATGTTGGCCCATTACCATTGAACTCTTTCAATGGCGGTATGGGCCCCATATACAACTTCCCTTCCGTCACCATCCCCGAATGCCATCCAAACCGGTTAGAGATAGTATCATACATTACGGAGTTTGGATTTCTACATGATGACATCGTAGACAAACCGAAAGTTAATGAAGTGTGGAAATGAATTTAGTCTGTCAGACTTAAAGCTAATGTTATCTAGGGAGCGGCTCTCGATAGTCAGTTAATAACCGGCTTGAACGAAAAAGTCAACCAACCCGACCGAATTGAAGCAAAGTCTGGACGAGAACGTATTCGTTCTAACATTGTCAATGAAATTATGTCCATTGACCCCTTGAGAGCGAAGGAGTTCATTGCAATTTGGACCAAGGGTTTTGGTGTCGGTCAAGACCGGACGCACTTCATCGACTTCGACGACTACCTCCACTATAGGGTCGTGGGTCGTGGCTCCTTGTAAGTCTAGCAAATATAAATAACCATCAAATACTTTGCTAACTCGCACTAGTTTTATGACCTCGCTCACTATTTTCGGGATGTGCCTAACCATACCCCCTGAAGAAAAAGAAGAATTCTGGAGAATCACCCGACCTGCCTGGGCTGCAGCAGTCCTGACAAACGACCTCCAATCTTGGGATAAGGAATGGAGATGTACGTAATATCCAGGTTCTTGGTCCTTGGGGCACACTGTCAGTGTGTCCTTTCGCATTGTTCTTCCACCCGTTCCCCCCTCTAGATTTATCGAACTGATAATATTCGTAGTGTTCCAAACCCAAGATGAAACCGATATGGCGAATGGCATCTGGGTACTTATGAAGCAATATTCAATTGAAATTGATAACGCAAAAATTCTGGTCCGCCGAAAGATTCGAGAATATGTGGCTAAATACGTAGATAGTCTTACAAGGATTGAGTTGTCACCCGACACAGCACGCCTTGTTGAAGCCGTGGGGCACATGATCTCCGGTAATGTCCATTGGGGAAATTCAGCTCCTAGGTACAACCAAGATAAAAGCCTGACAGATTTGCAAATTGCTCGAGAGGAAAATGGGTGGCCATATGGTTCGATGGATAAGGTCGGTGATCTAAGTGACAGCAAGGACTCAGAAAAGAAAGGGACAATATGATTACGGATGGCTACCTTGGCTGGATAGGGGTCAGCTTGGGGAACCTCACAGGCATCAATGTTAGCTTTTCTACTTGCTATACGTCTCCTATCTTGCCGGTTACCGGTTATCACTGGGACTCTAGACTTCTTTTTTCTATCTAACGATTAATTCACTATCTTCGGTTCCCCTTCATCAAAACCTTGAACGGGATTAGTCGTGGCTTGGCCTCTGGAAGGGTAACTAATGACGCTGAATGCCGGCGCGGGCTCCCTGTTACAGCATAGGCTTTGACCGATGAAATGTTCCATAATGCGACTGCAAGTTAGGCGCAGACCTTCATAAATGCAACTCAATCAATCTGACGAGGGCTTATTTTTACTCGCAAACCTTTGAGGAATACAAGGGCCCTAGGCGTAGTGTGATTCGATTAGCGTTCGTTCAAGTCAAACTTTGGGGTCTATGATGAAGGGGTTCTCACCCGCATTTCTCGGTGATATTTGCATCGTTAGCGAGCTCGAAGTCGTAACGCATTACAAGAGCTGCTATCAATTTTTCCATCTCGAGCCAGCTGATATCTATAGTTATATTTGTTAGCTTCCTCATGTAATTGTGAATGCACCTTGGTACTGACGGCGACCAATGCACGTTCTGGTGCCTCCGCCAAATGCAAAGAAGAAGCGCCCTGGTAATTATAGGTGATTAGTTGATGATGAGAAACTCTGGGAACTTTCGAAGGCCACGTACTTAATTCTCCGATCCTTTCTTCATCTAGCCAGCGCTCGGGGCGGAATTCGTCCGCATCTGCGCCCCAAATCTCTTGCGCTCGATGTATCACCCAGGGGCTCGTTCCAACTACCGTCTGTTGAAGTAACGGTCAGCTAAATTCGCAAGCCTGATGCGCGAAACATTTCTGATAGTTACTTACGCCTCCAGGGATGTATTTGCCGGTAATAGTCATACCCTCAGGGGGGACGTCCCTATCAAGGACAGAAGCGACAGAAGGGAATATTCTCAATCCTTCATAAATAACGGCCTGGAGATAGGGGGATGATTCTGCTTCGCTACTGTTGACTATACTACCGGAGCTATTTGAGCACTGCTCTTGTAAGTCGGCTCGGAGCTTCTTTAGCATTTGTGGATTATGCAAAAGGTTAAGAAAAATAGCCCGCATCGCAATAGCAGTTGTATCAGACCCTGCAAAAACATTTGTCGTCATCATGAACGTGATAGCTAGATCATTACTTTCGAAGAAATCCATTAGCATACTACCGGAAGTAATTCGGAACTGGGGATACCAACGGCTGACCTCCAGCAGCTTGCGCTTGGAAAAGCTGCCCTGCAATGTCTCTTCCCGGCTTCCCTTTCTGCTTTTCCACTTCGTCTTTCGAAAACTGGAAAAAGTAGCCATGCCTATCGTTAAGAGCTAGCCAATTTCCGAAGATCGGCTTAATCACATTTTGGTGCAGGTTAAAAAACCAACGAGCATGCATTAGCCATGCGGCGCTGTCCATCTGTATGAGTTCAATGTTAGACTCGTTGATTTAGTTGTCTCATATTGGTTTGCGGATCATGACTAAGGGGCCTAGGGGCGGACGCGAGAGAAAGCACCCTCGACAAGCAATCCTACGCTCGCGACCACAACGAAACGAGGAAGTAAATGGTTCCTGGATCGCTTACGGCTTTCTGAATGCGCTCAAATATGGCATTGTCTGTTCCCGATGAAATGAACCCAAAAGGCTTGCTAAAGGAAACGGTGCCTATAACATCGAAAGCGTAAAGTTGAATCCAGAATCCCAAGTCAAAAATCTGAGATGATTTTGCGAAGTCGTCTAGCTTGTGTAGTAGAGTGTCTAGTAGCACATCGATTTGTGGCTCGAAGCGCTTTGTTGATTCCATAGAATAAGGCCGTGCCACTAACCTACGCTGTGCGGCATGGATCTTCTCGTTCCTCTCGTTCGCTAGATCAAAGGGGCGTGTGCCTTGGACGACTGAGTAGGAGGCACCCTTCGGGAAGGCCTTACTAACACCTAGAACTGGTTAGATGGCCCATGCACATTTACAAATACGTATTAGTAAGTCGAGTGTAGACGAGTCCTTACGGTAGATCTGGCGAAAGGCCTCCGGGTCTCCTACGCTCCTAAGCCAAATTAACCGAGGCCAACCTTGAGGGACAGCGAGACAATCAACTTACAACTCATTTGGCCCAATCCTAACGACCGGGCCGTATTTCCGATGTAAGTCTACTATATCACGGTGCCAGGTGCCTTTGTACATGCCATATGCGCGCCACACCTTGGTGAATTTGGCTGCCAATGGCCCGGGGAATGATGCCAAGGGAGAAAAGACATATTGGTAAATAATGTACGTGCAAGCGCTAGCTGCAAATATCGCTAAAAACCATATCGAGGTCGGGAAAAGTTGCTCATACATGGCGGGTACATTCCACGAGGTGATTTAATATAGGCAATCTTTCCTAAGATCGTTTAGAATTTCCTGTAGACTATATAAACTCTAGTTGGGGATGGCGTCATTTCCCTAGGATCTAGAGCCCGGTCCCCAGCATATTCATCTATAAGTGGACAGACGATAAGGAGGCACATTGCGATCGAGTGATACCTTTACTCCGCACGCCGTACCGAGGCCAAGAATTTGGACAAGCGATTGTAGGTATCCATTCACAGCCACAATCAGAACATAAGTTTGCTAACCTAGGTTGTTCGTGTTGAGTCTTATTATTACCGGCAAGACATTATTGGGTGAGCTACCCCGGTCTGGGGTAATTATACTTCTATTGGCATGCCGAGACCCCGCATATCGACAGCGGTCGTTCACATACGGGAATTGTGGGTAATCTGTGGACAGGGAGTTGCCAGCAATGCTTTAGTTTCAGTCCCATAATTGGCTGCTGGCTGGCGGCAAGGGTAAGATGTGGATCTTGAGAAGCTAGGTACTCGTAATCGCAAGTAGGTCTTTGCCTCGGAGGTTGACGATTGGCTTGGGTCTGGGTCCGGAAACAAGTCGGTGAAGTAGACCGAGGATCGGCATGATACGATACGTTGTTATGCCACCTTCCTAAGGCAATATATGATCTATGATAAAGGGTGATATGAAATTAACATCGAGACTACTCTGGCCTAAGTACTCTTGTTGAGCTCTAGGCATTTTGTACGTCTTATTTGTAAAGCTGGGGTAGATCCTCCCACAGCCAAGACCGTATAATACCTTGGTGTGACGGGAGTGTCGGTACTTCCCGAAGACGGAGAGGCTAAATCTTACATAATACCAAGACTATACTTGAAAAATTGCCGGATATGAATAGTGAACGGCAATCTATGCCGCTAGTCTGTGCCGCGATGCGGCATGACGTATAACTAAATATATACAAACAGTAAGATTTGAGTGGCAGGTTCCACGTTCTCGTGTAAACGGAGTTCATCTGGTGCTTCTGTGCTTCAGATCCTCGCATGAAGCGGAGTAAACGAAACTAAGGCTGGATTTTACGATGGAGTGTGATTAATTTTCTGTCGATGAGTTTTCACGATGCTCGTTTGTTGCTCCCCAACACATGTTGACCTACCCGACCCCTAACTAAGAAAGTAGCTATTTATGTCAAAAAGCACACTAATTAATACAGGTTTGAACTTATGATATTTATTGACAACTACGTAGTTCTAATGGGCTTACTATGCCTTAAGGTATTCATATTTTCAATTTTTTGGTATCAGCGAGAACCTTAACGCGGATCCCAGCGCTCTCCGGAGTGGCCTCACCAATGAAGCAGTCCCTTGAGAAACGCACATCCCTCTCCCAATTAGTGTCATAGAGCTCAAAATCAAATCGAGTTAGCAAGGATGTCAAGGACATATACATCTCAACGTAAGCGAATCTATGGCAAACAAAGTTAGCCTGAACTCCATTATTAAGCGAATCGTCCGTGCCATACTCTAAGCCGATGCACATCCTAGTACCCTTGCCAAACGGCACAAACATCCTGTTCTGTTGTTCTGTTGCATTGAACCAGCGATCGGGTCTAAACTTCATAGCTTCTGGGAAGATGTCGTCGTTGTGAAGGATATCCGGGATACACATGCTGATAGGGGTCTAATATAGGATTAGCTTACCCCTCAAACTGAAATGAGGCGTATAAATAAATACCCTTGCGGGGATAATCCATTCCTTATATGGCATATCTTTTTCAAGGACTAGAGGCAGTCTTGATGTAATGGCTGCCCGGAGGCGGAGCGATTCTCGGAGGCATGCGGTCTGCGTGCAACAATAAGTTTTCCCATCGTAGAGGCGAGTTATTAGTTTTAACTTACAAGCCACGGTAAGTTTTCGAGGACTTTCACGTCCGGCAATTGACCGGAGTCGCCTATAGCGTTGAATAATTCCTCCTTAACCTTGGCTAAGATGTCGGGGTTCTGCAACAAGTGGAAAATAGTGTGGGCTAGAACCCTTGCGGTTGTTTCGCTGCCGGCAGCGAGCACAGTGATTGCTTCTTGTTCCATTCGCAGAGGCGACTTCTCGTGAGGCGGGAGACTACTCTGATCGATGGAGTGAAATATTGATTTTGGCCTGATATTTTCATCCTTGTCATTATTCATCCCCGATTTATGTTCTGAATCCCTCCTTTTTACATAGGCGGCCACGATTTCACCCACGTGCTGTCAGAAAGGAGGTCAGAGGAGTGTAATTAAGGTGGTTGACGAAAGGGGTGGAAATACCCTATGCACGCCTAAGAGACCAGCTACGTCTGGCTGAATTCGCATCACTAAGAAATGCGTGAACCAGTGAGGTAGCATTAGTAGTCTTTTGTTAAGCCAAGGGACCTGTTTGGAAAATGGCGTTGCTTGGGCGATGGCGTCGATTGACCGCTTCCAGCTTTGTGAAGCTTTAGCGTTGCGTTGGTAATCGGTTTCAATGTCGAACATGTAGTCATAGACTATATCTGTTGTATACGCAAGGAGGACTGTTTGTAATTCAAGCGGCTTGTCTGTTCCACAATGGGCTTCGAAGATACCAAGAAGTTCTTTAATATGCTCATGAATGAGGCCCTGAGCACTAGCAACAGCGCGTTTAGAGAACATGCGAGCATTCGCCATTCTGCGGTGCTTGTGGACATGATGATCTACCGTTCCCTGAGCTATGATTTCCAAACTATGTTAGTAACTACAATGCTTTAGTTCATGGCTGATTAGCTACGGACTTCCAAGTGGCACACCGGCCATCTCACTTGCAGGAGGATATTTGTGTCTGATGGTCGGATTTGGCGCGTAAAGTATTTCGAAGAACGCTGGATCACGTATGTGAATCTCATCGGGGTTAGGCCGCACAATAGGTCCTGATTAACTGGTGAGTGGCATTTCCGGAAGAGTGAGCAGTGGGATTTACCATATACTTAGACATGAGAGTTAGTAAATTCTCTTGTAGCAGAATCGGTAGGATCTCGAGAGTGATGGAGAATTTTTAACACACAGAACTATCTAAGCTGGAGCAAGAGACGCCTGCTCTTGACATGGACTAAAACAGGACGAAAAAAAAAAGATTGAAATTACTCACCATCGTGCATTCGATTAAGTTCTTGGAAGAACTGCCCACCAGGCTGCTTCACCACGTCATAGTAAAATTCAAACCATTTGGTGCTGGCTGCTATCTTGGGCCCTGGGAACTTGGCCAAAGGATGAAAAAAGAGTCGATATATGACAAGAGAGATCGGATATATCACAAGTAGGCAGAGAAATGGCCATAGCGAAAGGGCAAATGGCCTATTCGTGAGGTCGCCCATTTTTCACGCTTGAGTGGCCCCGAGTTTGGCTGAGAGAAATAAAGCGGATGAGTTTGTTGCTTCAACAGTTAAACTTGAACTAAAGAGTAATTTTCTAAAAGATGAGGGGTATACCGGCCAACACATACGATGAACGCCAAGATAGACTGATAGGGATTGTATGGAACCGCGCCACAATGCAACGTGATGATCCGTCACCGCACCCATGGTTTCAATGACGTCTCTAAGGGGCACAGCATTATGGTCACTGTTTTGGTGTGTTTACTATTCAATGACATGCGAATTTAATGATATGGGGACTTGAGCCAAGTGCTTTGACAGAGATAGTGTTTATTGTCAACACTCTCTGACAAATTATGTAAGAATGCGGCACTGCATCTATGGACGATGGAGGGAAGCGGGGCAAACAAGAAGCCAAAGGTGCATCCCGTATATAGGAAGATCTTGGGAGCCATTAGGTTACAAGGTACTTTACGTTACCAAATTCAGCCCTTATATCATTTCCACTTTTATTTGTGTCGAGTTGCTGTGCTTAGTCGTACTGTGTGTGCATAATGCATAAGTAACTAATGTTTAACCGGCCAGGTATAGCGGCAATCCGATAAATCCGTTGTGAAGTTGATATCATGTTGACTTAAACTCTTCGGTTGCATACCTACTAGTTTGAGAATGGTTATAATCAACGAAAGGCATGAGCACTTAAATAATACGGAGTAATAGTTGAAGAAAGTATAGCCATATAAGTTAAAAGAAGGAAAGTGATTAGCGATATATAAAAGCTTAGAGAGTATTGCAAGGAAGATGTGAACCCCGCTGCTGTTTTCGACAACTGACGGAGGAAACCGAGTTTCCATGATCAACCTTGGTATATCTAATTCACCTGCATCGGTAAAGGTTTAAAGGATGAAACGAGTAATACACGATGATCGTAAAAAGGGTTGTTTGACTGGTTGCACGCCGGGTCTTGGTGGCCAGGATATAGGCAGGGTTTGAATAAGTCTTGTTCTGCGGAGACCAGACCCTGGAACTCTCCCAACGGGTACTCTTTTTCAAGAACGTGACGGGCTACCTTCTTAATTCTATGGAAGATGGCACGACAAACAGTTAAAACGGCCGACAGCATGTGGTTACATTATTCGACTTGTGTTTGCAATACTGGAAGTTAAAGATACCAAACGAGATCTAATATATGTAATGAGATGCGTTTTATTAGACATAAATCAATATATTTTATGTTGCCATCGAAGGAATCTGGGTTTGGTTCTAAAACTGGTAGGTGGCTTACTTCCTGCAGATACGTTACACTCAAAATCCACCTAGACAAGGACCAAGTATTTTAAACAACGCAAAGAGTTTCTTAGCCAAAGTCTATCTGACAGATAATTCGTAATGTATATCCTCTTGTCGGTGGCGTTTCTATTGTGAGCTGGTGTACTTAAGGCTGGCGTCTGCCCGCTTGAGGTCCCATACAATACTAGGAAACAGGCCAAATCATAGCATCATAACCTTCTTCCTCATCAATAAAATTTCCGTAAGGCATTGATAGTTTCTAAACCTCCAATACTCTTTATTCCCACCATGGCAGCACTTGCGGTACAGCGTGCTCCTAATGATCCTCGACCGGCGGACGACCCCAGGATCGATCTAATCTCGCAGCTTAGATCGAAACCTTATTATATCCCAAGCCTAAAGCCCCCATTCAAGGACTGGCCAGATTCTATTAGTCCTCATTACCCCCAACTAAAAATCTCTCTCGATGCTAGGATCAATAAGTAGGTTTCAGTCAGTAATAATTGGCTTTGAATTAAGCAGGCTAACTAATCCCCAGGCTATACTCCCCTAAAAGAGCTGCAGAACTTATCAAGGGAGACTACGGTTTGTGCTCTTGCTTATGGTGGCCCCGCGCAACACTTGAAAAGCTTGAGACATGCACCTTCTGGTTTCTCTGGCTCTTCACTTGGGATGATGAGATTGATCGATCTACCTCGGAACTCTTCCTGAGTCTTCCTGATGCCAATAAGTTCAGAGACGAGTCATATCATTTCGTTCGCTATTGCCTAGGTGTACCTACTGAGGAGACGCATAAATGGAAGTTTGAGGAAAACCGTGAGCATTCTAGAATTTCATTCTCCCACATAGATGGTATAAACTAACCTTTGTTTCTAAAGCCCCTACTCGACCACTAATCCGCTGCCTCGATGTAATTGCAGAGAAGCTAAGACAGGCCTACAATCACGGTACTATATCGACAGAACCTCTATACATGTCCAAAAATTTGCTAATATCCCACATTTAGATCAGGTGATGGTGTTTGTTGACGCTATCGGGTATTACATGGGCAAGCAACAGCACGAGCAAAGCCGTAAGCTTACAGGACTTTATCCTACTCCGGAACAATACTGGGAGACTAGGCTTGGGACGAGTGCTGTGCTATCCATGTTAGCACTAAATGAGTAAAGCATCATTTTCCTTTATTTTCCTGAGTTATTTACACGATTTCAGCTTTACTAACTGATAATACAGATACGCCGATGAGCAATGCATCCCACGATGGATTATGACCCATAAAGAAATGACCGCTATTTGGCGCGAATCTAATCTGAATGTGGGTGTCCTCCTGAATACCCCTGTAGACGTTAAAGTCTCTGAACGCAAACTAATCGACATTGTGATTAGATGTCTTTATCGAACGACATCCTATCGCTGAAGAAAGAAATTAAACATGGCGATATTGACAGCATTGTCCCCATCCTGATGTATCATCGTGGCTTCACAGTCCAGGAAGCTATTGAGGTATATATTACTCACTTCGGCGGCCTTTTGGAAATCATTTTACTAAAAATGGCATTATAGGATACCTGCGTAGAGATCCAAAAGAACGTTGATCGTTTCGACGTCGCAGCCGAGGCGCTTCTTAAGATCGTTAAGGAGAAGGAACCAGAGCAATGGGACGAAGTGGATAAATACATCACCGGATGCCGCTATGAACTGACAGGCAACCTGATATGGAGGTTAGTTAATAAGTTGCGATTGATCTCGTTCGTGCTATCTGTTAACATATGCACACAGTTTGGTTTCTACAAGGTACGGCCTTGGTCATCTGCCTCGCGATGAAACTGAGGGCATTACGGTCGACCCAACAGCGGCGTGACATCTTTTCCTAATATGGGAGTGATATGGAATTTCCCTTTTGAACCTTTGTTTGAATTTTAACTAGCCATTCCCTCGTTAGACATCCGCCTCTTATTCATCCTTCTAGGCCTAACTAGTTTGCCTTTACGCAGTGGACTCAATACAAATAAAAACATGCAATATTAGGAACTACTTCATTGTCCCTCCTTAAAACTGTAAAAACAAGGGTATACAAAAAGCCCATGGGCTATGCTATACTTTGGAGATTACGCTTAGTAGTTTCGTGACAATTGCTATTAATTCTCATCAACTATTTTTTAATTCCATAGCTTGATCCGTAGGTATAAGGGACACTGTCCTAGTCATATCACAATATGAAGCTATTCGGCTGGCAAGAAATTACCTTAACGTTAATCATGTTCGCATTGGTCGGATACGGGGCTTTCACAAAAGATGGTTCATACCTCAGCTATCACATCGCGGTCGCGATGTTCTTATCAATTACAACACAGGCCACACTTCCATAGAATCATTAATCCCAGTAAGTCGGTCTCAGTGTTCACAATTACCAATTAATCTTGAGCGCTTAAAGGCATACGTGTTTAAGCCGGAATGATTTGACAGAATTCAGAGAAACAGCAGTTCGTGCTTGTCTATGCTGCGCCACTCTAGGATGCTGACGTGTGTCCCTTGGCAGACTGGTTGCCTCGCCCCGGTCGGGTCGATTCAGTGTGGCTAAGCTCGCCCGCGCTCCCACCCACTCGATCACATACTTCGACGCTGTTCATTGATCTCATCTATCAACCCACTTACATAACTCCTTGGATACTGAGGTCGATTCTTCCAACTGCATCTCGCTCGTCTATGAACGTAGGATACGTACGCTTGAGGCCCATCTTAGCCGGTTGCTTTCGTTCCAAGTTGCTTGGCATGAACTGCCCTGAAAAGAAATGAGGTGGGTTTACCATCCCACTACCCGCTATCCCAGTCCTGCATGCTGACGGCAATCGCCCTACTCAGCGATCGGGAGATATTTGACGAAGCGCACCAAGAATTTCTAGACGCACTCTCCGAACGTGATCGTGCGCGGTTCCCCTTATGTTGCTCTCCTGATGATCTTCTCCAGGCGATCACATCGGTCGCCGATCAGGCGACCCAAGGGAAGCGACGTCGACTGAACCGGTTTCTAAGTCTTGCGCAGAAGCTCAACGGTCGTTTGCAGCCATTCTTCGATGCTGTCAATGTCATCATTGCTGCTTCGTCAGTCGCTGCGGCTGTCTATGGCTCATTCCGCATAGCTATTCAGGTGCGTCGTTTCATTTATCCCCTCGCTCCCTCGCTCCCAAGCAGGTTGGCCATTGTGCTGCGAATCTAACTTGGGACCTGCAAGCTCGCTGCTGGCCTGCCTTCTTTCTTTGAAAAGACAATTGCCGTTGTCGAACATTTTGCCGAGTCGTTCCCTCAATATGGGGCTCTAGCCAAACTGTTTGAGGGGCAACCACCAACTCGCATAAGGCAGCATCTCCAAGATGTCTATAAAGACATTTTTGAGTTTTTACGAGTTGTCACCAGGATATTCACGGCATCTAATGGAAGTAAGTCAAACTGCCGAGAAACATGCCAATTCCGTGGGTTGTATGACCCTGCTTCTGACGCTACACAGAGATCAGACGCCCACCAGCACTCATAGCTACCACTATTTGGACTCCGTTTGAAGCGAAGTTTGGACAGATAATCAACCGTTTGAATTCTCATCGCAATTTTATATCAGAAGAGATAGAGATTCTCCAGCTCGAGAAGACCTATCGCTTAGAGCAGGATGTCGCGCGCGAAAGACAGTTTGCCAAAGTAGAGCGCCAAGAGGGAGCTGCTGCGCGCCAGAAACTGAATGAAATAGCAGGTGACACATCACGGATCGAACAGGCTCAAGCTGAAGAAGCTAAAAGTAAGAGATACTTGTTTTACTACTCAGTGTTTATCGACTTAACCTATTGCTTTACGGAGACTTTGCTAACCTACGAAAAGAACTGTCTGTCAAGAGGCTCTTGGAGTGGCTTGACCCGCCTCATTTCGCCGAGGAATTCGACTCATCTAAGCGTGTCCGTCAAGAGGGAACAGCAACTTGGCTACTTGACGACCCCCAATTCCTAGCTTGGCGTGATACCATCCCAACTCCAGCAACAGGGATAACCGATAGAAAGAAGATGCCTCCGTGGGTGCTGTGGATAAATGGTGAGTGCTGTTTGGACTAGCTTGCTTTGAGCAGTAGCTTATTCAACACCTAGGAAATCCAGGCTGGGGAAAGACGATACTTGCTGCCGCTGTTTTAGATGATATACTGTCCGAAATATCTTCTCCGGATAATTACGAGTGCTTATACTACTTCTTCAGCTTCCGAGACCCGGCACGCGCTGGGCTAGACTCAGCATACCGGGCTGCCCTAGCACAACTACTACACCGCCACCGTGACGACTTAGCACTTATCAATATGTTCCTGTTCATGAAGTTAGATGTATCCGGCTCTGGGCAAATGCGGGCTTCTTTGAACGAGGTTGAAAGCCTGATCCAGGCCTGCGCCACGCAGTTGGGTGGACTCAATTTGATTCTCGACGGAATCGACGAAGCAATCGATGCCGAAGGTCTGACGGGCAATTTAAAAAACCTTACTTTAGCCAGCCCTATCAAGCTGCTTTGCTTTAGTCGTCCGAATGTCCACGCGTTGCAGAGACTGGTTCTACCAAATTCTAAGATCTCCCTTACTAGGGCTCGGACATCGACTGACATTGAAATATACCTTCACAGTGCTGTGGAGAGTCTTGTTGAAGATGGTATGATATATACAGACGACAATGCTCGCTTAGTTAATCATCTTCTGTGTGGTGCTGACGGCATGTTCCTCTGGGCAAAGCTCATGATCGGCTTCCTGAGTTCTCCCGTATTGACTCCCGAGGCGCGTCTCCATACCATCTTTAGTGTGACATTGCCGGAAGGTCTCGAAGGAATGTACGAAAGAATACTAACGCAAATTTGCGGTTCAAGAGTTTCAGAACAAGATCTCGCTCGCAAGACGCTTAACTGGATGATCAACTCGATTGGTGCTAGTGGGGGATCGTATCTTCGCGAATTACACTCCTACGTTAGCAACGACAACATCAATTATGAGACACAGTCGGATCAAGATTTCGCCAACATAGTGACCACTGTGTGCCAAGGGTTGATCGAATATCGTCCCACCGAATCGCTACGCTTCTCCGAGATCGTTTTTCAGTGTGATTCTCCAAGAATCGCCTTCGTCCACCACTCTGTGCATCAATATTTTATCAATGTTGACATTCAAAGATCTGCTACATTTTCCAAGATCGTGTTAGATGCCATACCGGCCCAGGTTGAGTTAACGACCAAATGCCTTCAACATATCATAAAGAATGCCCCTAAAATTGCACCTTCCAGGTTCACTGGCAGTTGGCAGGGAGGACTTGGTGACCGCTCCAAACGTGACAAATTTGAAGCATATTGTGTCCGGTATTGGGTCGATCATCTTTCACAAACGATGCGAGACTCATGGAATATGAGCTCTGCCTCCTATGTCATACCCAGCTGCTCGAATCTGGTCCTAGTGCTGATAGAATTTTTGAAGAGCCCAATGGCCCTTGTCTCCTGGATTGAAGGCATATATACTCTACAACAATGCATCGAGTCCAAGATCGAGATGCTACAACGCTGGATGTGTAGTGTCACAGGCCTGAATTGGTCAGTCACTAGTCTGCAAATCAGCCAGTTGATAGAACCCATGTCAGCGTTTGCGCTTGAGCTGAAAGAATTAGAGCAAGAATGGGGGACCAGATTACTTGTTACGCCATCCGGTGAGTATATTGCCAGTTGCTTCAAGCAAATACTAATATGAGGGTAGTCAGTATTTTCCCAGCTGGTTCCATACCCCTCCCTAGCTTCGTCTATGTCCATTCATCTAGCTTGTTCATTTCTGATATCCTCCCACTCTCAATTTTGTACAACGAAATGAGTTGATGTTTCCAAATTATATGGTTGTAGCTAACGCGATATCTCCTATCACCAGATAATATGGGACGATGTTACCATATTCCAGAAACCTGGCATATTATCCCGTATCGCTCAAGTGAGTTCAACTCGCCCTATGACCTGTCTCACTGCCGCCAAAACTTCGCTCTCGCAAGCACACGCCTCCAAAAAGCTATGCACCGTCTCTAAGACAGCAGAAGACGGGTCACTCATGGCGGTTCTCGGAGTTTGGCCATCTTTGGACTTCGAGAAAATGGCGAACGGCCTGGCCACGGCTACAGATTCCGTGTATCAGAACATAGAACACTGCAGTGATGGCTGGGTTGCGCGATACGAACTGTGGTCGGTACAGGATCGTACATGTCAGCGAACGTACCGGATTGATCTAGACCCAACAGAAGTTCAGCTGCTACTTCGCCAGTCATTCCGCCAGGACATGGAGGCAATTCTCCTAAGTCCCATAATGTACGCATCTTCTCCTTCTACCATTGCGTTTGAGTGTGCGGAAACAGAGAAAAAGTTTAACGCTTCATTCCCTCTTTCCATTGCGTATGATTGCATGCGTTTCGCGGCCCTTCGCACCATTTACCAACTTCCCGATAATCCCTTGACGTGCAAGACCAAGCCTACTGGTACCGTATTACCTCTCCAGTCACTCCCCCATTATAATGAGAAATGGACTACAAATGGACTCCCAATATATAATCCACCGTTGAACCCGCTATCGGATCTGCCAAAATACAGCCGAGCGTTAATTGAGCTATCTCTCTCAGCTATAAGAGATTGGTATGCGTACTCGATTTCTTTCGACTCAAAGGCCAAGTATATTGTGTTTTGCGACTACCAAAAGCCCTGCATTACACACATTGCCGTGTTCTGCATCTCATCAGAGTCAGAATTGATGCTAGAGCTTGTGCGGTCGGTGAAGTCCTCGATCCCACCACCACGTCCTAAGTGCGAAACATTCCACCCTTCCAGAACCCTACTAGCATTCTCTGCAGGGTATGATATCTGGATTTGGGATTTTGGCATACGTAAGAATTTCATTTGATTCCAGGATTACACAACAGGTAACTGACAAGTGATCCAGCAACTTCACTACCGATTATTCCAAAGTCACAGAAAGCACGCTGCCGACCAACCGGCATGTACGGAAAAAACATTAGAAGTTGTAAAATACACAAAGAAGATTTTGAGAATTGCGTAATTGTAAATCTAAAATTCTCGGCGTGTGGTAATTACCTACTCGCTCAAACGCGGAAAACAGTCAATGTGATTCCCGTTCACGAAACGCCGACTCTTTTGCCATCTATCCGCACCACTCCGAAGAGTAGTGACCCAATCAAAGATATTATCAATCCATTACGAACGATCTCCACCGCCTTCTCTTGCGGTCAAGTAATGCAAGATTCATGTCTTGTTCAAGGCAGCACCTCTGGTCAACAAATCGGACTGTTTACGACGATAACCCCGCAGATGGCGAGACCAATTCAACGTTCCAACTACTTTCGGTCCCGGAATCCTTCGCAAAGAAAAACACATCAATCTCCATTTTTGCTCCCGACCTGTCGTCTAACACAATCACTATGACGATTAACAAGACTACTACAAAGGCGTACGATGTCAGAGGCGAAGCGGATGACCACTGTCCTGCGATTATTGACCGAAATATTGCATCGATTGGTGAAAAGATAAAGCCGCTGCCGATGAACACGTCAATCACTGAGTACCTCGCGGCAGAATCGATCAAGCGGTCTTTAGCAGTAGAACAAAGGCAGACCCGCGACGATTATCCTCATTATAAAAGACCAAAATTCATTGAGGATACCCCTGAATAGCAGTATAATACTGTCGCTGAACCACTAAGCATAATCCCCGAAGTATAGCACGGACCAAAGGCTACTGTATGAAAGGGGTATTAGGAAATTCGAAGGCGAAGCTAGAACTTTCATCGTTGTAAAATAACACTAAGACTGTACCATATACTTCTACCTAGTAGTGTCTTAGCTGTGGCCTACCCTCACTCTGGAGACGAAACCCTCTGACAAGGTGGCCAGAGAGAGAACCGTAACCCTTGGTCGTAACATTGTTTCCCATTAGAGCTGTTATATCAAAGGTTCAAGCCCCAATATAGGCGAGTAATGAAATGATTCCTAGGAGGTATTCTTGGGAAAATCTGATTTGAGCATCTGTCAGGAAACACATACAATATTCATGATCTCACCTTTAGCCCATAACTAGGGTTTCGGGGCCCAGCCCAAATGCCAAGAACCCAAGACCCAAGTGAGGGTCGGCTGGCAACAATAATAGTACGAAGTAATTTGCAAGTACATCAGAGTAACCATGTATACACGCATTCTTATGATATATTTAACTTACAAGCAGCCACATGGCACTCCGGTGGCTAGCTCAGCCTTCAGACCGGTCGGTGAGCCGTTAGGGAAGTGGGAGGTGTTAAAGTAGTAGGCATATGAGTGGTTCAGTTGAGTTCAATTAACTTGGTAACTAACTGACAGGTAGGTGGGAAGACCTCTATATATACACCGTTGCCCCTATTCGTAGACTAACATGACAGTGACTCCTTGACCCCTTATACTTTCGACAGGAGGGGCACTCGCTACCTACTTATAGTTCGCCTCACCATAGTACCGCTGTATTAAGGTTACAGCGGGTCGCCCCATCAAATCTACCTTCACTGTGCCAGACTGATCGCTCTCATCTTTCTCCGCTCCGCCAGCGCGACCTTTCTAGGACTATTCGGCTTCAAGTATGCCGGCTCCCTCACCGGATACACCCCAAACAAATGATAGGAAGCGCAAAGAGGAGTCAGGCCGCGCAAGAATCCCTTGGTGAGGGCCATTCAGATAGCGAATTCATCTTGCAAAAGCAAGATGGACAGTGGGAAAGCGACGGCTCTATGTTGTAGCTAGACAAGTTCCACATAGTTTATATACGTCCCGACGCCAATTTGCTTCGTACGAACTGCTACACGAGATATGTATGACCTAGACTCCTTCCCGAGCAACGATAAAAGCAACACGCGGCATAGAATTGTGAAAGCAGATCTAAAGATCTTTCATTGCTTAGTCCTCGCTTTTGCTTAGCTACATTCTCAAGCAGGAACCGCTTATGCAGCACCTCATAAACCAACGATTCGATTTACCATATTTTCGACTTCTGGCAAGGAGTCCAGATACGGCTTCAGTTTTTGCATCGCGACGGGGGGAGGCAGCGCCAAGCCATATTGTTTTCCAATGATCAGACACTCCACAAAGGCTTTACACGCCTGCTTCCGAAGCGATCCTGGAGGCTGCTTTGATATCAAGGCAATCATTGTCTCTGGGATTGCCTCGCCGATCAGCCATCGATGCGCGATGGCATTGCCCCGGCAGAGAATCATGCATGATGCGGGGGGTATGTTGAGAAAGCGGTCCTGTCCCTTTTCTTGAGCGCTCTGAGCAAATTGGAAGATGGCAGTCACGACGAGAAGTAATCTGGCGGAGTCGTGGCTTTCGCTGATGGCTATTAGCTCTCTGGCGTATCCCTGATTCACATCGCTGAATATTTCAACCTCGTGGCTGCCGCCGATGTACCCTTCGTAGAATTCGGCGACGACCCTCGAGAAGTATTCGATCGGCTGGGGTTCTTTGTTTTCGAGCATGGCAATGTGCTGTGTCAAGAGCAGCACCGCCCGAGCCACATCATCTTCCCGGTCGCCACTTTGAATACAAGCATCGCAGTCGCTTAAGAACTCGCGAACCCCATAGTGCACGAACTCCTCTGCGCCTCTATCATAGGCGATGGCGGTCATGTCGGCAAATACCCTTCCAGTAATGTCATCTCCTTCTCTCCATCCATGTCGAACGGAATTGAGTTTAACCTGCGAGCCGACCACCGTTATCATCATCAGCAGCGCACGAAGATCTCCGGGAGAGACCTCTTTGCATATTCGCGACGTCAAGATGCACATGGCCGCTATGCTTTTACTATTCTTTTCAATAACCAGTTGGGTCAAAAACCGGCAGAACACTGTGGCCCATTGTCGTATTTGGTCTGTTTTGTTCTCATTTGTGAGCTCCTGCAGCACAGAGAAGTGCTCCCAGCGGTTCAGTGCTATATAATTCAGCCATAAGGGTCCCATCAACCGAAGAATGATGGGAAAGCGGGCGGCAACGGCCAGGCCCTTTATGACGAGGTAGGACTTTCGAGTTGCACGTCTGAATCGCGCGTGAAAAATTTCATCGTCAAGATTCAAGAGCACTTTCACGCGTTCTTCCATGGGGTCCGTAGGTCCTCCCAGGGAAGTAAGTCCTGGGGGAGTTGGTAATTTATCCACGCGTGCTCCGCGCTCAAGCAATATTTGGATGATTTCCTTTGAATGCACCTGAATAGCTCGAGTCAGTGGCGTGTCGCCGTGCTCAGTCTCAACCTCGAGACGGGCACCTTGGTCGAGCAGCATAGACACGACGTCCTTGCGCTGTCTGGTGACGGCGATATGAAGTGCCGTCAAACTGCCTCGATCTTTGCCATTGACACGAGCACCGTGGTCAAGCAGCAATTCCACCATCTCTCGATGACCTTGGTTGACGGCCCACGGAAGTGGCGTCCGGCCGTAGTTGTCTTTTCGCGAAACAAGGCGGGGATGCTTGCTGATCAACAACTTGGCCCAAGGTATACTGCCAAGGTATGCAGCGAGATGCAAGAGCGTGAACGAAGGTGGGTTTCCCCCGTTCCTCTCCTGCTCCCAATAGAATTTCCACCATTCGGCCCGGATGTGAGAATCGTCATCGAAGAACGGGCGGCAGAACTCGGACTGTTTGTCAATCACATCTTCAGCGTGTTGGAAATGTACCGGCCAATATTGACTGGCATAATGCAACAGGGGATGTTGCCTAGACTTCTCGTGCACGCTTCCGGAAGTTTTGTAACCACGTTCGACGTGTGCTAAGCAGGTCCGCATAAGAGCTCTGTGGGCGTCCTGGGTCACATAGAACATGCTGATCCCTCTAATATTGACTTGACTGCTCTGGAAGAACTCCTTCGCCGACTCGTGAACCAGGTTGACTACACCTCCTTCAATTTTCACGAGCAAGCCGCAGAGCCTGAGCAAACTCATGGTCACTTGAGTTGCCGTAAGGGTACCGGATGGCCTGATCCCTGCGGCCACGGTTAATTCATCGACCATGAGAGGCCGAGCAGCGAGGACGACCCATTGAAGAATGGGAACCAGCGCTTCCTTGTCATCGATCTGCCGAAATAGCCGCTGATAGACCCCACCAAGGCCTTTAGGAACACACTGGAGGAGTTCTTTGATTTGGGCCAATTCCTGCCCTCAAGCTCATTGGCAACAAACCCAACCCACAAAAAAGTACCATCAGCGCCGGCCAACAAGGCCTGCTGAACCTGTGCAACCATTTCTCCTGAAAGGTTTTGCTCTGATGCTAATTCGGCAACATTGGCGAAGATGTATCGCTCGACATCATCCGAAATGTCTGCATCAGACTCGTCCAATTTGATCCGCTGGTATTGACCAAGGCTGCTTTCCAAGATAGCCGGTTTAGGTCGGGAGAGAAGAATGAACTTTAGTCGTGTTCTTGCATCTTCCCCAGGGTGCGACAAATAATTCCCAACGGCACGGAGAAGCCGACCGAGCGATCCTTTCTCGCATTCACCCAGACCGTCCAGCACGCAGATTACCTGGGAAGACTTAGTCTGCCGAAGCAGGGTAAGGAAAGCGTTCCATAAGAGGGTAAAGTTGGAAACGGTATATTTGACTATTTCAACTGTATCGAAAGATTTCTTGATATATCGTGCCAAGTACGGCTGCAGGCTGATCCATTGATGTATGATGCCTCTCATAATTGTTAATGCTGTATTCTGGTTCTTATTGCGATTGCTACAGAAGTAGTAAAGGAGAACATTTCCGGCGGCTTCCACTTCTGGCTGTAGTACTTCGGTGATATATATCGCCAGCATGGTTTTTCCTTTTCCAGGACCACCTGAGATCCAGAGAACTGGAGGATTGACGCAGGACAGCCACTCTTGATAGCGAGGATGTTGTATGAGCCATTCGCAGGTGCCGTCAACTCTCCGCCCCTTCAATGCAATAAGGGACTTTCGATCAACTTCGGGTCTTGTCAAGAGTAAAGCGTCGAGTACCGGTGCAGCCTCGGCATGTGTGTTTGCTGCCAGAGGTATCGTCTTGGACACCGTGGGTATCAAGGAGAGGAACTCTTTTGCATATGCAGCAGCAGCTACTGCGGCGTAGGCGTGCCAGAGCTTGGAACTGTGCGAATCGGCATAGTTGCAGATTCCTCGGATGACCAAGTACTGGGCGGCATCCTCCAGGCCAGCTGCCTCCGTATCCAAGCAGAGAACGCATTGGTCATGCGTCAACTTGTCCCGAGTGGCTCCGTGGCGAATCAAACGATGGCCGGAGGCGATCACCCCGTAGTGAACTACGGGGTCCTGTATATCCCGTGGCTTCCGGGGCCGGATCTTATCCGGGTTGCATTCATCGCATCTGCTTTCTTCGGTTTCGGAGGCTATATGATCGTAATCCGGCTCAAAGAGGACGTCTTGCTCCGGGCCTGGTGTCACACGGAAGACTCCTAGTCTCCACCCCTTCAACCAATCAGAAGGCCTTACAGGCCTTGGCGCAGACCTTATAGTCTATTGGTTGACTGAGGAAGTTACGAGAGCATATCTCCTGCAAGAAGGACTAACAGTTAAGACATTTTAGGCAACTGCCAACAAGAAGGAAGGCAGCATGGCTGCCTAACGAGAGAAAATATTCATGTATAAATAGAAGGCATTTTCTTAGACTTCTCGAAGAAGGAACTCTCCTTTATGGACACCTTAGAAGCCATAGTAGATTATTATGAATATGAACCCCAGTTCCAAGCATAATTATCCTTGTCACACCTGGGCAGGCAAAGAGGACGGGCTCTTTCCGCACGATCTCAGAGATAAACTGGGGCATCTTACTTTCATTGAAGATAGTGACTGTCTCGGCCTTGCCTATGGTCGTGAGGAGTAATGGTGTTGGCTGATTAACCTCTCTAGCACGAATGTGTTGATCTTCTGCTCGCTCCCTGTTCACATCATACTGGATGACGCCCGGCCGGCCGTCTATCGATTTGCTTACAACGACATCGCCGAGACGGACGTCCTCTTTCGTGTCTGGCACTCCTCCCGCAATGCCAACCATCAGAATATATCGGAGTGATTTGAAGCTCGTGTGTAAGTGCGCCACCGCACCCGCCACAGACGTTTTACCATAGACGCCTGTGACAAGGATAATGTGCTTGGAACTAGGGGTTCATATTCATAATAATCTACTATAGCTTCTGAGGTGTCTATAAAGGAGAGTTCCTTCCTCGAGAAGTCTAGAAAAGTGCCTTCTATTTATACATAAATATTCCCTCTCGTTAGGCAGCCATGCTGCCTTCCTTCTTGTTAGTAGTTGCCTAAAATGTCTTAACTGTTAGTCCTTCTTGCAGGAAATATGCTCTCGTAACTTCCTCAGTCAACCAATAGACTATAAAGTCTGCGCCAAGGCCTGTAAGGCCTTCTGATTGGTTGAAGGGGTGGAGACTAGGAGTCTTCCGTGTGACAACGCCGGAACTTGGATACGCCAGCACAACATTGTGGCCTTGAAGACTTCCAAAAATATAGCTATTGCCGTCGTCCACGTTCTGGTTTGGAGGTAGATTGTCATGAATGCAATCAAGCGTCGCTTTGGTTGCCGCTACTTCTATGGGCAGGGCGCAGACCCACCCGACTAAGTAGTCGTCACGGGATACCATCCTAGTTGGAGCGCAGATCCATCGTGGGATGGAGACTCTCATACAAGGTCGGTACCGATGTGTCGTTTTGTTCCGTAGTTTGCTCCGTAGCTAGCCACACCGTCTGTCTAGGGACAAGGTTAGTCTTCTGGGAAAGTACGTGGGATTGTTATTGGTGAGCAAAGCAAGGCGGTAATGAAGCAAGGAGTCTGCAGCGGCAAAACGTACGAGGGACTCCCTTTTTGTTCCCGTTGAGCCACAGCCCCGGACTGACCTCCTGAAGGAAGTCATAGTACCATCATGGTACTTCCTTGCCTGGGCCACAGGTGAGCAATCAAATTAATGTGGCGTCTATGAGCCAGGTCTATGATTGGGCGAGCACATGCTGCAGGCCACTGTCACCAATCACTTGTAATCTGGTTATCTAACCGCCTCATTTTTTATTTTCTCCCGTGTCGCAGCCAGACTCTTGCAGTGGAAGGCAATAATGCAATGGAAGGCAATAATTCTTTCACGCGGAAGCCGCACAGCGCCGCGCCACAGGTTTCAGTTGCAGGCTGTGCAAAAATCTTCGCTTTCTTTCGTACTCTCACGAGTTCTTGGAGGTAAGGCTGGCATCTAGTCGGCAGAAATAAACAAACAAAAGGGTCCGGTGCGAGAACCTAAGCACCATGAAGTCCCCTTCCGAGTATTTATTATCCAATTTCTCCCTTCAATACCCGCCGCCACTGCAATGGCACCTACTCGCCGTCTTCGAGTTTCGTCCCCGCACAAGAGGTTGCCTGATTCCCCCAGCCCACCGGCTCAGAACGTTGGCGCATCTATGCCTGCCAAAGCACGCAAAGTACAGCTTATCTCGTATGAGGAGCTGCCGGAATGGCATCAAGACAACGAGTACATTCGTCATGGCTACCGCCCGATCTCAGGCTCTGCTCAGATCTCGTTCCAGAGTTGGTCGTATATTCACAACGAGACGGTCAACATATATTCTCATCTAATACCAGCAATTATCTTTCTGCTCGGCGAGTGGTATATTCTGGAGTACCTTTTAACTCGATATCCCAGCATAACGGGCCCTGATATCTTTGTTTTCTCCTTCTTCCTCTTGTGTACTGTCATCTGCTATGGGCTGTCTGTGGCATACCACACCTTGATGAACCACTCAAACAAAGTAGAAAAGCTTTGGCTACGAATGGACTTGGTAGGCATAACGATCTATAATTTGGGCGCCTTTACATCGGGGATATACATGATATTCTGGTGTGAGCCCGTGCAACGCACTATCTACTGGTCAATGGTGAGTGAATATCCATATACACATTTTTAGTTTGCTATCACATATCCAACCTTACTTTGGTTGACAGATCGGAGGCCTTGGATCGATTAACATCTTCATAATGGTGAACCCTAAATTCCAGACCCGAAAGCATCGCGTTTTTCGAACTCTTGTATTCGCAGCGACTGCCATATCTGGCTTTGCACCGGTGATTCACGGCTGCGTCATGTTCGGCGTCCCGCAAATGCTGAAACAATCTGGACTCCCCGGTTATCTGGCCCAATTTTTCTTTCTTTTTCTCGGGGCTGTAGTTTATGGAGTAAGCCTCTGGATTTCGCACGTGATAGATATAGACTCTAACTACTGTTATTTAACAGTTCAAGGTTCCCGAGAGTCGATATCCAGGCAAATTCGACGTATGGGGCTCCTCTCACCAACTCTTCCACATCCTAGTAACCCTCGCCGCTATATCCCATTTGACTGGGATATTACTAGCCTTCGAGTATAGTCACGACAACCGGAAATGTGCATCTCACTAAATCATGTACATAAAGACATTGATGTCATAATATATTGCCGTTTCAGATTGAGTCTAAGAAGCAGACCCTGTAGTTAACATATTATCAACATATTAGATAAATGCTTTAGAGCTAGATAGTGAAGAAGGGCAATGCAAACTGATCACCCAGACCAAACCACACTATAGACACCTAACAGTCAATAGCTATCGGACTTAATAGTATGGCAAGTAATGACATTAAAGAGTTATATTAAGACCACTGAACTGAGGAAAGAACTATAAAAACCACAGATATATATACACCTAGTGCCCCTGTTAACCCTAGCCAGCTTAAAATCGGCTCCGGTTATAAAATACTCTGTCAGCGACGAGCAAGTCGTCACTAAAATGGAAAGCTTTGTCGGCGAAGCTTTGCTTTAAGTACGTTGTAAATCAAAGTGCAAGGCACTTCGATTTAAAGGCTTCTAGGGAGGGGGAGGGGGTGTGTTAAAGGTAAGCCCTAGAGGTTATTAGAGGTTATTAAAGGTCTAAATACATACCGGTTTAGAGGACTCTAGAGGTTAGGTTTAAAGGTCTAAATACGAACTGGCTAGGTTTGATCTAGAGGTCTGGCCTAGAGGTTAGGTCTAAGGTCTAAATAGCCCTTTCCAGAAGTCTACAGATAAACTAAGCGCAGTACCGTATAAACTCACTAAACTCGTACTCGACGCCGTTAGAATATTGGCTTGGCCAGTTATAATATTAAGCTATAAATATACCAACATTTAACAATACCACCTCTAAGAAGAGTATAGCGTAAAGGCGCCGGGTACGAGTGGGGTGGATATATTAATTGCCAGTCCTATTGCTCTACAGTACCTACTTTAGAATTATAACTTTAGCCATCTTTTTATATTTTTCTTGGTCTACCGCTCGCCTTTGACTTACAAGGCTCGCTATCTTGTGTGGTGTAGTGCTGTGTGCTAGTGGGTGTGGTGTAGTAGTGTGGCGTATTTTGTGGCGAGGTAAGTATTAATATTCACCCAGCCGCACCAAGTTCTCATTCCTCCGTGCTTCGTGACCCCAGTCTTGGTCAGAGAAGGCCCGATAGCCACCCAGCCACCGTTGGCAGATCCCAAACGAGGATTACAGGTGTCACCCGTTGTTAAATGGCAGTCAAGAAGATGCTGATTAATTGACGCTTGCACTTCTTTACAAATCATTGTAGGAGTATCTCAAACATGGTAGGGTACCCACGAGGCTCTGGGTGGGGCAGTTCCAAGGGCGGCGATTGTGAATACTAACCTGACTTGGGGTGGGGTGTATATGCAGTGACAGGTTAGCGCAGCCTGCCTGGCCCCTTTACGTACACCCCTAGGTTCAGCGTTGCGGCATCGACATGGAGGAACAGTTCCGCCATCTTCTGGGACTTGAACACGCTGATCACCGTTCGCCAGTCTTTCATTATCACACAGGAGAGCGGCTTTGAGGTTTCTGATGAAATTGGCCTCTTCATTATTGTTGGGTGCATGTTTACCATCATGGACGACGGTGTTTCCCAAGGAGAATTGCTCAAGTATGCCTTGGGAGTCATTGCTCAAAAACGACTGGCCAAGACCGCAAGGCCCGCACGATTGAAATCACGTACAGAAGCCTGGCTCCGGGCTGATGCCTTTCTGCAACACGAATCCGGAGATTTTGACGACGACTCTGAGCATATTGCAAGCACGCTGCGCGCGATTGAACACTATCTGCAGCCCGAATCTGATGAAGAAGAAGACGATTCCATGAGTGATACTCACGATGTACGACAAGCCCATCCTCTCGGCGTCTGAGCTTACTAACCGGCGGCGTCACGAAGTAGAGCTTACCACATGATAAGTCGTATCGCACTTTCCAGGCGATGCGCAAAAAGAAGCAGGGTCCGACTCACGATCCATATGCGAACACAGATTCAAGCTTTCGCCCATCCAAACGAAAACGGGAAAATGAGGCTTGCGATCTCATTGAGCAAATTTCGCACTTGAGTAGAGAGACAAACAAGCGTCGAGTCGTGACACACGACGAGCCAATCTCTGGCGACAGTACCGCTGATTCTAACGCAGACCTAGCCGTACTGATGAGGAGGCATTTGTCGTCCTTGGACAAGGCATTACGCAATAACTGGGTATGCGTTTGCCATAAATGCTCAGGTTTGAGCGTGAGGCTTTTGATGCCACAACAAATGAAGGGTTCTACGGTCGAAACAAGCTTCGAAGTCTTCTTCGGCGTGCGTAACGTACTTACAACGGCGTTACAAGAAGCTAAGATAACGGTTAAGTGAGCTTTCCCCGAGCCTCTTGCAATGACTTTCTACTGACGCGCTTACGATAGAGACGTACACGACCAGAGGTTGAGGAGCGCGTCTGTACCCGAGTTCAGGGACGCACCCGAATTTGCCCACATATGCAACACCATCACAGAGTCCCTCGGCCAGAGGAACCGTCTCCATTTCGCTCTCGAGGGCGGGACGTTCCAGAGACTTCGTCCGCAGCCCAAGGCCTTTGGCGGGGACGTCATGTCTTGGACAGTATCCCTATCGGCCTTGTTCGATCGTCAACAGGGATTACAGGGTGGTACCTCCGTATTGCCGCTCAAGGGGAAGCGGGTATTGGCGGTCACACTAGCCTCAGCGCTCCTGCCATTCTTGGAAACTTCATGGCTGCAGCCGTCCTTCAATCACTCCAAGATTCAGTTCTTCGAGCCCATTGGAGACGCAGAACTCCCCGACATCACCAAGCCCTTTCTAGCCATGGAGCACATACCAGGGGGAAAGACAGACACCGGAGCCAGTCCTGACAATGACAAGGATAGAATTCATCCTAATCTTAGTGTCATGAAGCTTGGCATACTCTTGTGTGAGCTTCAATACTGCACACCCGTAGAGCGGATGCAAAAGGACCGGAATGCCCCCAGAAATGTCAACACGGATTTTTACACCTGCATAGAACTCCTCAAGAATCTAGAGGCTGATGCTGGCGTCGACTACTACCTGGCCACGAAGGCGTGCCTATACTTCGAGTATCTACCAAACGGGCAAGAAGTCCCCTTCGATTCTGTTAGTGTTCAGCGTCTCTTCTACCAGAACGTGATCAAACGACTCGAAGCCGAGATTTTCAAAGTCTGGAGCCTTCGATTGGAGAACCTGAGCTCACTCGATCCCAAGCAGAATGAATCCTGCTGGGGGGTTATCGCCCGAGAGGTTGTCCGCCGTCAGACTGGCAGGACTGACTCGCCTGAGGGGGGGAGCGAAGTACGACAAGGTCCCTTTCGATCCATGTCTGATGGCGGTACCGCGAGCTACGCGGCCTTCAACCCAAATGTGATGCCACAAATGGCGCCGCAACCTTATCCATGTGCTCAACCGCGCGTAAACGTTGGCGACCTTTCGGGGAGGAGCTTACACTTCTTTGACGCAAGCTACCAGACAGGATCTGCGCAAGAGTAAGGTGCTTCCTACGGCTTCTGATGTTTCGACGTGCTAAATGACTGCTAGTCATCACCTTTCGGATCAATGGATGTTCAAGTTTCTGTCTTCCATTCACCCCTTTGTCGCCGCTTACGAAACTGAGGATCCTGGCCGGAGGACATTCGAACCGGTTCGAATAGCCATCTTGGACTCCGGTTTTGACCCTGAAAACTCATTGCTGTGGACCGACATGGGCAAACTAGATCCACGGATCAAGGCTGCGCAGAGTTTTGTACATCAAACCGAGTCAGATGCAATTCGAGACGAGATTGGGCATGGGACACATGCTCTCGGTCTCTTATTAAACATTGCTATATGTGCGGAGATCTATATTGCTAAAGTTGCGCACCGGGAAACTCTAGATCGGAACGCGTATGATGACATTGCCAAGGTAAGGCTACTTCTATACCTGTGCAGACCTGTAGGATCGAGCTGACTGTTCGTTAAGGCTATCAACCACGCGGTCAACGAATGGAATGTAGATATTATATCCATGTCCTTCGGAATTCGCGAACACAGCGAGTCGATGAAGAATGCTATCTCGAACGCATCAACAATAAGACGTTGTTGTTCGCTGCGGCGTCGAATGATGGAGGAAACTTTGGCCGAGCTTTTCCAGCTAAATACCCTTCCGTCTTTTGCATACACTCAACAGATGGGCAGGGCAACCCCTCTACATTCAACCCGACAGCGCACGAGAAGGACGTCAACTTCAGTCTACTTGGGGAGCACGTCTCCTCTCACTGGCCGATTGGCAAAAAGGGTCATAATGACAATGTAAATATCTTGTCAGGGACATCAATTGCAACACCAATTGCCGCTGGGCTTGCCGCGCTGGTGCTGTCCTTTGTCCGGCAGCAAGAACGGTACAACACTCAAGAAGAAAATCAGTTGCTGGGGCCGTGGCTGAAAGATCATCAGTCGATGGATCTGGTTTTTAAGAAGATGGTCAAGCGGAGACGCGAATATGACTACATCATGCCTCAATATCTCTTTGATGACAGATTAACACATGCGGAGATCTACGACCAGATCAAAGATATCAAGAGGCGCATGTACGACTAAAATACTAACGATTTACCCGCAAACTTGTAGTTATTGCATAGAATTTAATTATCTCTCAGTTTTGAATCCAAACTTCATCGAATATGGGTTAAGCGAGAGCGCAGTAGACACTGCCGTTCTCGGTTGCACCGTCGGGAACGACTTTAGCAGTCTGAATATCGGACCCATCGACGTCCTCGACCAGGACGCCTTCATCATCTTCTCTCTCACCGTTACCCACAGACATGAAGCTGCCCTTGTTGTACTTCTCCACTTTGAGCTTCCGCCCGAACCTCAGCCTCTTCACGCAGAAAGCAAAGACGAACTCCGACTCTCGCCTGAGCTCTGTCTCGTCGGCCTTCACGCTGGTCCAGTGGCCCTTGGGTCCGACGGTCAGGGGCGCACCCAGAGCGGACAGGTCAACACCAATGTGGCCCGAGACCGTCGTCTTATATCCCTTGGAGAACCGGATCCTCGCGCCCTTGGCCAGCTTGATGCCCGTGACGAGGTAGAGCGACACGTCGGGCGAGAATCTCTGCCGGGGCTCCTTTAGCCAGGCCTGCACGGCGGGTGCTTTGACGGCCTCTCCGACATATTCTAGACTTGGCTCGAACGATAGTGTCGTCACCGTGTCGAATGCGAAGACACTGCCCGTTGCACTTGTATGCGCGACTTCCACGTCAGCGTCGAGGGGCGAGCCGAGGGTAGCCAGCCGCAGGAACTGCGCAAAGACGCCGAGACCCTGACCTGTCTCGGCCGAAACCGTCTTCTTCCAGTCGGTCTCGATGATGGGTGGGTACGCGTCGGCCACGGCAACGGCGTTGAATCTATTCAGCGGAAATTGCGGTGCCGACGTGGAGCGGATGATGGACCCGAGGCATAGTGGCCCAATCGGTGGTGGGTGGATGAAATCGGACGTCGGACACAGGAAGTAAGTCTTAGTAAAAGACATAGTGAAACCACCCTACTACTCTCTAATTTGTCAGTACAGTAGAAGCGTGAAGCACCAGAATCCTTAGGTTCGTATCTCAGCCTGGTTGCATTGTAGTTATCTGAACTTTTGCAAGTGTGCTGATCGGAATTGTAAAGAAACCGCCTCGGATTCTCGTACTTGGTGTTCTGCTAATTGCACTTAGGTTTAAACCTAATAAGGAAATTGCTCTACATTTGCTTTAACCATATCTACAACATTTAAAAAACTTATTAAAACTAACTTAATTTAACTAGTTATATTATAATATTTATATTATATTTTTATATAAGCTATAACTAGTTTTAACTATTATATTAGTTATTATTTAAGGTTATTAAAAATTGTTTTATTTTACTATATAAATTAAGTAAGTAGTAAAGCAATATAAAATGGTTACTTTTTAGGTTTAAAACTAAGTGCAATTAGCAGAACACCAAGTACGAGAATCCAAGGCGTAAAGAAACCTACACCGGTTTCAATGGAGATTGGGGGCGCGGTTCTGTAGCTAGCTGTTTATCGCAAGGTCAGCCCGGTGGCTTTTTATATTCACACCCTAAGCCGCGACGCCCCTCAAGCAAGGGGAAGGTCAGTCAGCTGAAAACGCCCCCGGGCTATTGTCTCCAATCTGTAGCGAGTAAATGACTTCGTGCCACATCTCTCGGGACCCTGTCGTGATCTGGACCCCAAAAGAAGCGCCTCCTAGTCGCCGCTTATCGTACCTTCGAAGTACTCCTAAGTACGGAATACACTTGTACCAATTGCGGGGAACACTTCAGGCTGCGGAAACGCATGAGCAACACAACTTGAGGATGGAAATATGGAAAAATGGGAATGTCCAAGTCTAACGCAGCTCTTGACATCATACAGCCTGAGTGTCTCTGGACGTCGAGACGCGCGCGACATCTTGGTGTTCTCTGAGAGTTGCTTTCGCACGCAAAGACGAGCATCAGCTGTTAGGGTCCCCGACGCCTAAATTACTCGACAGGACTCGTGGGCAGCCAGGCGGCCGTCTGCACTGCACACCGTCGCAATGAGCAGTCAAGATCGCGTGCAAGATGAGTCCATGGAAGACATCTTCCTCCAAGACGATCTTGGCCCGACCATCGCAGAACACGCAACACACTGCTCCTCTCTCTTCCACAAGTACATAGCCATCCCGGACATCGTGCCAGATCCTACCATCATGGACGACCAGCTGGCACGTTTCATACTATGGGCATCGAACATGGACGTGTACGGAGCGCTCAACGTTTCGTTGGACTACAGGCTGCGATTCAGTCCTATAATCGTGGACATCATACATCAGCTCCTCGACGTCATTTGTGATGTCTTGAACTCTTGTGAGTACCTGCCGCATCAAGAAGTCCATAGGCGCAACCGATCGGGAGATTCCAAGCTCATGGGATTTTGACAACAGTGAAGCCAATTGAAGATCTAGTACGAGTACAGTTCTCAAGCCGGAAGAGACAACGCATATTTGAATACGGCGATTCGGAAATCGGCAGAAGAGACGACGAAGACGCTAGGGATTCGGATAGCGATGTGGACCAAGCAGCAGAAAACACTTCGAAAATCGTCGAAACGATCGGTGGAACGATCACCCGGCTTTTCCGCCTGTCCAACGCGGTTCGAAAGTCCGCGAAAGCCAATCGGGCTCGCAAGATCGAGAAGTTCATAGACGACGAAGACGCAAACAAGGCCATAACTGAGCTGCGTCTCTACACAGAATGCTATATTCGGTTCCGGTTCCCAATGGCACCGGATGCCCTTCGATCGGCTATGGCTGAAGCCAATGCGCTGCGCCTCCGACGACTGTATTATCAGCGATCTCATCGGAGACGTATTGGTCTAAGTGCTCCAACTGTAGAACCTCGTCCAAAGCTCGTGCAACTACCCATGATGAACCAGACTGCTACGACAGTGCGCTTTGCTCCGGATGAGCTTCCACAAACTACGGTCGCCTCGTCCAAGGCACCGGCTTCACCACGCCCACCAGCAGCGCCAGTAACAACCGCAACCACTGCTCGACAGACTGCCGTCGGGGCCTTTTACGCCAAATCCACGACCGAGGTCCCTCGGGCCAAGTCTGTCCTCGTGAACAACAAGCTGTCGTTCCCGCCAGTACCACCCACACCGGAGTGTCCGTACTGCGGCGTCATCATCGAGTTTAGAAAAAAGGGGAAGTCGATGCTATGGCAGTAAGTACTGGGATAAATCCCTCTCCTTCTGAGAATATGACGCCTGACTTGTATGTATCAGCAATCATGTCCTTGCAGATCTAGAGCCTTTTATCTGTATTTTCGACCACTGCTTGGATGCAAGCCAACACGAGGCCGGTCCGCCGACGTTCGACACGTCAAAAGCCTGGATTAGCCATATGCAGAACGCTCACGGGCATACATGGGAGTGCAGATCCCCTGCTCATGCTTGCATAGTCTTTGAACAGGAGATCCTGTATCAGCAGCACTCCATCACAGAGCACGGCGTGCCTGAAGCAATTGCCGCAACTCTCAGCAGCACAGCACGGAGACCTGGCGCCGAGAGAGTGAAGGACTGCCCGTTTGGCGACGACTTCCAGGGGCCAGACAGGATTGAGCCGAGCAGTGGTAGTCCGGTCTTCTTAAGCGAAGCTCTGCAGCTGCACGTCGCCGCCCACATCAAGGAGATTGCCTTGCTTACACTGCAGAAGCTTCCCAACGATGGCGACGAGGAAGCCGACAACTTCGGTAGCGACCTTGCATATGAGCAGGACGCACAAGGGCTCCCGCAGCAGCGCGCATCAATGTACAGTCTGATGATGGACGAGGATCTCGACTACCAGGACGAAGACGACGCTGCGGCTACCGACAGTGGTCCTAGCGACTGCGATGAGGAGGCAGGGATCAAGGCAGGGATCAAGGCAGGGATCAAGGCAGGGATAGGGAGGTCCATTACCACATTTCCGACAAAACGAAATTCGAAATTTAAAATTCGGAATTTTAGGTTTGCCCCACTAGTTCAGCACCTACTACACATACCTATAGCTCATATAAATCAATTAATTAATCAGTTAATCAATTAATTAATTAATTAATTAATTATTTTTATACTGTAAAAATATTATGATATTTTAAATAAGTGTTGCGTTGTTTTACGATTGCGTACGATGGTATTAATGTAAAACTTTAGCGTTAATCTAACTGCAGACTATAGACGTAGCCCGCGCGCTATAGTCAGCCAGTTAACCTGCTATATAGACCCTACCATACCAACCAGGCCATATAGACAGACTAGGCCATATAGATCAGTCAGTTAGTCAGTTAGTCAGTCAGTTAACTAGTTAACTAGTGTTAAAAAACCTAGGTTTAATAAGGCGTTAAGAATTCTTTTTTTTTTTGGTTCTACTAGTTATCGTATGAATGGAATATAGTAGGGCAAAACTAGAATTTTGGATTTCCAAAAACTAAAATTCCTTTTGTCGGAAATGTGGTAATGGCCCACCGTCCAGGGATCATGATGCTCGGCATGCCCTACATAGACATGTCGGGAATGACGCCGCTTCACCGCGCGGTGCAGGCCGGCGACCTGCGCTTCGCCGAAATTATAATCCAGGAAAGCACTAGTATTGTTGGCCGCAAAGACAACAACAACAGGACGGCGCTGCACTACGCCGCCATGGAAGAGTCTGACGTTGGTCCCGAGTTGGTCAAACTTCTCCTTGATGCTAGCGGCCAAGCCTTCGTGGATCTAGGCGATGACAGCGGCCAGACAGCGCTCCATTACGCGACGGAGAGGGGACTTGCTGAGAGCATCCGTGTCATACTCGAGCACGGTGCTGACATGACTGCGACTGACAATCAAGGGTTCTCTCCGTGGCTCTGGGCCGTGGTTGCTGGTCAAGCGGCCTCCGCTTCCGCCCTGTTGACCTCGGGCGTCGCCGACGTTAACGCAAGCAGCGCGGATGGGAGGTCTGTACTGGGCTGGGCGGCCAGTCTTGGCTGGTCCTCCATTGCTCAATTGCTCATCACTCACGGTGCGAACCTGTCTCAGGGTCAGAGCGCGCAGATGTCCCCTCTCGAAGAAGCCGCAGCTGCTGGCAACCTCGATACTGTGCGGCTGCTCCTCGAGGCTGGCATGGATCCGAACTTCCGCGGTCATGATGGTTGGTCGGCTTTGCACTGGGCGGCGGAGGAGAGCCATTTGGAGGTTGTGCAGTTGCTGTTGAAGGCAGGCGCCAACGTCAACGCCGTCAGTTCCTATGGCACAACACCACTACACTGCGCTGCGAACGGAGGACTGGTTTCCATCGTAACCCTGCTTCTCCAAAAGGGAGCCGACCCGCTCAGGATAACATGTCATGGTTGGACCGCACTGCATCACGCCGCCTTCATGGGCCATTCTCACGTCGTCCAGGGTCTCCTAGGTGACGAACGGATAAGGGCCAGTGCCTCTCAACAGGACAACCATGGCTGGTCCGTCCTCCATCTGGCCGTTCACAGCCGAGATCTGACCACCATTGATATCCTGCTTGGCGGCTCCATCATCACAGAGCCCCAGACGCTCCTCGATGAGAGCGGTCTCTCAGCAGTAGATTGGCTAGGTCTTCTGCCCGGTAGTTATTTATATAAAGCGACCAGTAACTTGGCCTTTGGTAAATCACGCTGTTGCAGGGCTACTACAGGCCTACGGCAGGCCGTCGTTACGGGCAGCGTGCCCATGGTTAGACTGCTTATTAACTCGGGCCACAGCATCAACGGCATGGACTCGGGACGAAGGACCGCGCTCTATTACGCGGCGAAGAAGCACATGCATGGCATTATGGACCTCCTTCTCAAGATGGGCGCGAACTATAGCATCCTACCCACGGGACGCAGAACGTGGGAGGAATTCATTTCGAACCGTAAAACAATACGTCGGCTCAACCGCGCTGGCTACAGGAGGCAGCAAACCCACCCCGAGGTTGATCGTCAGATCAGGGACGCACTAACACCGCAACAATTCCGGCCCTCCGCTTAGGGTCGGTCAGTTGCATTCGCACTAGACGAGCCGATTACTTCTACGCCAATGTCAGATCAATCGGCCTTCACTCCCATTTCGGACCAATCCCCCTTCACCCCACCCGGACGATCAGCCCCTACTTTCCTGGCTCCTTCAGCACCACTCTCGCCAGATCCGTCCGCCTCGGTACGCTCCTCACCACCGCCGAACCCTCAAATAAATCACAATAAGCGCAAAGCAGTCGACGGCCGTGTAAGGAAGTTTTGGAAGCTATTCAGGTTGTGAAACGTAAATATCCTTGGGAGAGAGGGGACCCGAAGGCTAGAAAGATGGCTATACATACAAGTTATACCTGTGTATATTAGTAGATAACTCCACATGAAATTAAGGAGATTCCAAAGCCAGACTACCTCTTAACCAAACTAGCAGAGAGGCAAATAAAGCGAGTGAAGGTAATTATATTCGATCCTTCTAGATAGATTAATGGTCGTAGTCTCCCAGGCCTTTCTCCACCGCTCCTTCAAGCGTACAATTGCGCAAGAAAAACACTCATTCATGACCTATGACTCCGACTCGCCATGCTCTCGACCTCTGGCAGCATGTGGGTGGGGACCCACATTAGGCAGAGACACTTAGCCCTCCGTAGAACTCCTCCATAGCTAATACAACTCACTTCTTCCCCGTTTGGCCCTAACAGTTCGGTCCTTTAACGCTTTATTAAACCTACTTTTTTTAGAGTTAATATAACACTTTTAGCTACTAAACTATAAGAGCTATTAATTATCTATAGCGTATAAAGTTAATTAAATAAACATATATAAATAAATTAATTAACTAGTTAACTAGTTTATATAATAAGGTTTATATAACAAGGTTTAATTAACTAGTTAACTAATTAGTTTATATAGCTTGGTCTATATAGCATTTAAGCTATAAGTATTTAGCAGCTAGCTAAACCATTGCCTTAGTTAAAAAAGGCGTACTAGTTGCTTAAACGGAAAACCTAAAACACTATACAAGTGTCCTATAACCAGTTATACAAAAACTAACTAAAAGCACAAGATACAGAAGTCTTAAAAAAAGTAGACACGAATTTACAAGCTAACGCGCTTATAAAGTAAGAAGTTAGCTTTTAAAGCCACTATATATATCTAGAATTATATAGTAGACAGCTCGCCACGCCCCTGGTGTCACGAGTGGGAATCCTCGAGGTCAGGTACAATATCTAGTATTCAGTATAGTAGGCTTCATACAAGACTAAAGCTTGTAGAAGGGAAGATTAGTGTGCGGAGCACACCAGGAGTGAGTACTAAGATAAGTACAGCTAGGGTGCACTGTGATTGGTGGTGCACCTGAATTATGACACCTGGCGCCCTTAAGGAGGCCCGGACTAACTGCTACGCAGCTTTAGCACCCCTCGACGTTAAACAATTTCATTCATTCATTCATGGTTTATATAGCCTGGTTTGTATGGCAGTGTCACGCGGACTTCCCTTGAGGAAGTTCTGGGATATCTGAGACATTTTATGTTATATATATAAGGTAGAGTTACGGCAGCACGAAACCAGACATGCGCGGGGGACTCCGCAAGGCATGGGCTGGCTGCCGTACATATAGGCCATACTAGATAACCAGGCTACCACCTTGGTTAGTCGACGTTCCTTTTGGAAGGTTATAGCCTAACTGGTATGGAGTTATGCCGTAATTGTCACAGGTAGCAGCAGGGTAGAAGCTACCTACTAGTATGGCACTAGCGTAGCATCTGGGTATATATGTAGGAGAACCCTCTTAACTTCTAGGAGAGAGATTTAGGAATTAATAACATTAAGGCCTTACCTTATACTTCTACCTAGCAGTGCCCTACTTGTGACCTACCTTCACTCTGGGGACTAACCACTCTAACACAGACCCCTCTGAGGAAAACTTCCTCCTCGACAGTTCTTTTAATGCCATAGCCAATTATTAGAATATTAGAAATATAAAGCTATTCCTAAGCCCAGGATACCTACCCTTGTGACAAGTAGGGTCTATATGACGGGTTAACTAGCTAACTATAGCGTAGGCTATATTTATTATAGTTAAATCGATGCTAAAAGTTTTTTATGAATATTATTAGTTATATGTAGTTATAAAATAATGATACTTGTTTGAAATACTATAACAATTTAATAATATATAAGTATTTAGTTAATTAATTATGTAAGGCTCGTACACTATCCTGAAGGACACTGTCCTTCCCGCAGGACACCGTCCTTTCCAGATGCCATCCTTTCCCTTCCGGAAAATATCCCTCGGGCATCGTCCCTGCCGGATGCCGTCCGTTAGGACAGCATCCCTATGTATGATAATCAGGTAGGCATCTTAAGAGATGCTGTTAAGAATACAACAACTTCTAAACAATCAGATGCCGTCCCTAACAAATTAATTGATTTGTATAAGCTATAGATATGTGTAATAGTTGCTGAACTAGTAAGGCAAAACCAGAATTTCGAATTTAGTTTCGTCGGAAATGTAGTAATAATAGACCTCCCTAGGCCAGGGCCGGCAGAACCTGTGGATCTGCCGCACCGCCAGATGAAGTTAGCACAGCTCTCGTACCGAGTGTTCGCTGTTGCATCTAGACCTGCCGTCCGCCCGGAGACGAGCCTGTCCTCCCTAGAACGTATACCAATACTATGTGTACAAATGGTCAGGATGATATCATCTAGTAGTAAAAGATGAATCTCACTTGGGCCATTTATTTCAGCTCATCGGCACAGCCAACAGTTGAGAGTAGAGGTGTCATTACTGCAATGATTTTGCAGAATGGCCTGCTTTGGCCAAGGGCATAACACCTGATCCATAGTGCCGTTCGTAGGTAGCGTTACTTTGACAGGGCTGGCGTCGGGGGCTGTTCCATCTTCTACCCATTGTCGCAATTGGTCGAAGAGGTGGACGGGTTGGCCGCCGTTGCCGCCCCAACAGTGGCCAAGCCCGGGCACGCGGTAATAGCGGTAGAAGTCAGTAACGTTAGGAAACAGCTGTGAGACTTCATCATAGTAGTGAAGACTGCTATTAGGGGTAATAGAAGGATCCGCCTTTAGCTATGTTAGCGCGAGCTTTTCTTAGAAATGATTTAAATAGGAGAGAGCTTACAAGACCATGGTACGTAATCATCTTGCCACCAGCTTCATGGAACCGAGTAATGCGAGTCTCCGAGGCTTCCACCGATCCAGCGAAGGTCTTCTTTAAGGTAAGGTATAATTGGTCGTACTGAGAGCGTGACAAGGTCGTAATGTTTGCAGTGAGGTCTCTGGCAACGTATTCAAGGTACCAGAAGGCTGCTGTTGACCGCTCAGCAGGAACACATGTTCCATTGTCGGAGCAGGTCGTTCCCGCTGCCGCAGATAGATCGACCCCTATTTCAAAGCCGTACCACATGAAATCACCGTTTGAGTAGGTGGGACCATTCCAGGAAGCCTCGGCGACCGACGCAGCGGCAGAGCTGATCCGCGCGGTTAGCCCAGTTTCCGGGCATTTGAAAGTAGTGCCTACGTGATCCCAGGGGTTGAATTCTGCTCGGCACGCCTCGGGATCTGCGATGAGTCCGTCCTTGATACCGTCGAGACCGTCACATTTGTCGATGGCAAGGGAGGTAAGTTTATTCAATTCACAGTTTCGTGGGTACTGCTTCGTAGTGTCCATAAAGACGACTGGCCAAACAGAAGTGATGGCTAACTCAGCCCAGTATAAAGCAGGCGCTGCGGCGATGATACCATCATACGCCTCGGGGTATTGCTGGGCTAGGACACTGGCCTGCCGTCCACCGTTAGAGCAGCTATTCCAATAGGAGTATTCTACGGGCTTCCCATAATAACTCTTAACAATGTCTTTACTAATGACGGCCTATAAATATATGTTAATGTCAACTTATTAACTCAACTCCACGAGATGCGCGAAGGCCTACCAAATCACCCAGAGCTCTCTGCCCGAAGTTGTCTAGGTCAACAAGATTCAGATTTCCTGGACTAACAAGGCCCCAATCGGCTGGAGAAGAGTCAGTTGGTAACCCGGCATCTGTAGACGCAGTGGCATATCCGTCGAAAATCGCGCCCGCCATTCCGGCATAGCTGAGAATAAATCGACCCGCTACCCAACCTCCACCCCCAATAGCTTGTAACCTGCCATTCCAGTCGTTTTCAAGAGGGAGCCAGACCTCTGCGTTAATTGTGTCGTTCTGACCTGGGTGCGTGTAAGTCACCGTGACATTGCAGAAGGCGGCATTGTCAACGACAACCGTAGGCTGAGAATACCGCCAACCATCTAGGATAGGGGTACTGTAATTGGTGACGGGGTCGGCATGGATAGAGAGGACTTCTGCCCCGAAAAATGAAAGGCTTGAGAAAGTGTCGGGGACACAACCCCGCATCGTTGACAGATTCGCCATTTTCCACCCCCAATGAAGATGTTAGACAAGGTGATAGTAAACATCAGATGGGCACGAAGGAGTCTTTTATATGATACATTCCGCTCAGGGATATTAGTCTATCTGGGCGACCTCAAACTTGAAAACGCAATAGTATCTGTAAGCACTAGGGAAATGCGCATAGAGTACAGTTTGAGAAAAACGTATTCGGTGTTTACGGTGCTATGGCCCGTATTTCGTCCTGCTTCAAGCCTAGCTCGCATATCAGCAGGGCGCAGTAACAACAATTTTACAGTCCAAGTGTTGTCTTGTCCAAGGTGATGCAGGCCCATAGTAGACAACTCAACTGTAAAGGTTCGTATGAAACTCGGGCCCGAATTATCGATAGAAGTAGATCACAGTTATTGTTGTAGTTGGTGATTTTGACTAGAAACCCCTTTTTAGCGACGTTATTATATTAACACGTGAAGGTCTGTCCCTCAGTGGAAGATACATAGTACCCAGAGTACACTATAGTCAACGGAAATAATAGGTCATAAACTAAGGATGGGATGCCGCCCAACAGAACAGAGAACTTGTCTCCTAATACTTGGCTCGATACTTGGGCGATCCATGGGGACCATGGTGACGTCTAGAGGATGACTAAGCTAATCGACGAGTGCTTGGCAGGAAACAGAAAATACGCATTTTCCCCTGGAAAAAGCGTATTCAGACGCTAATATCGGGACTCATAAAAGTGGAACGCTAAATGGCCCCCGCATTAGCCTAACCTATGTTGGTTGGCGGTACGATTTGTTGCCGACATCTAGATGCAACTCTAAAGGCAAGTTGCGGCAGCTAGTCACAACCGGTCCCCAACAGACCCACTACATTACAACATCCCAGAGATAGCCCTGTAGAAATCTCTTCCTTTTTCTGAATCTTAGGGTTAATGTACTCATGGCCCTGTAAAAGAGCCTAATCGTGACTTGCAACTCCTATGTCACTAGGCCGGAATAGCCGAAGCGATTCGTCAATGGTGGAACGGGTGGGGGCTAACTTGAACTCCTACCGTCATACGTATTTTTCGTACTCTGCTAAACGAGTAAACGACCATGGAGACGATTCTCTAGTTTCATACCTGCTGCTTTTGCGCAAGATTGCTTACATTGCAGCCTCCTGGGTTTCGCCGGATTAGCCAGTACGCCGCTTTCCATTCGTTATGGAGGAGCGCGATGATATCTATGATGACGCACACAGCTTGGCGGTTCATGGTAGTGACAATACGAGATCTGGGCGTCTAGGAGCCCGACAAATCAGGAAATCACATACGAAGTCACGAAATGGTTGCCAACATTGTAAGCGGCGACGGATCAAGGTAAGGGTGATATCTCTACCCAATACCTGTCCGCTCACGCCCCTGTTATTAAGCGTATTGATTACTCACTCACGCCGTGTGTTATATGTAGTGTGATGAGACCAAGCCTGTCTGCCACAACTGCTCACGCTTGTCCATCCCTTGCAGTTATATACCCCCCGGCTCACAGCCAGAAACCGAAGAAATCGTACCCGAGGTAGTAAGAAAAAGGGGCCGTCCACGCAAAAATTGGACTGTGGTCTCTATTGGGTCCAACAATACTCAATCCTATCCTCGCGAACATATCACTTCGGCGACGTCTTCACTCGCTTCCCTAGAGCAACAGCTAGAAAGGCCGCAGCATATACCATGGGATGCCCAAGATCTAGAGCTTTTCTTCCATTATATCAATGAAGTCTGTGACGGCCTTGGAGCGGGCGACTTGTCACTCTGGAAAGACCGTGTCCCCCGCCTCTCCTTCCGCTGTCACGGCTTGCTTCATCTGATCCTCGCCATATCGGCTCTACATCTAGCGAGGCAGGACCCAAATCGACGCCATGGGCTCGAAGAACGTGCAGAGATGCATCTTGCCATTGGGCTGCGTCGCTCCACCGAAATCCTTCCAAACCTCAGCGCTGAGAACTGCGCCGAGTTATACATATCCACCATTCTGGTTTGCACCTGCGGTTTTGCTAAGGGGCCTAGGCCCGGGCACCTTCTCCTCGTCGCAGACGGCTCCGAGGTGGCTTGGTGGGAACTCTTCAGGGGTGTCCGCATTGTCGTAGAGTCCATTGGTATCGCTACCGTTTTCTCTGGCGAGCTGGGACCCCCGCCGTCGAACGCGACGGAAGACCATCGGGGCGATGGCTCCCATCACCACGATCACGCCAACCTGAATTTTGTCGATTGGGAAGACGCACTTGGTCGCCTGTCTGCTCTCGTTTTTTCCGTTTCGAGTCCAAGTGTCAGAGATACATGCCAAAGTGCTCTTGGCATGATGACATGGTGCTTTCAAGAGACTTACGGCACCACTGCAAGCCCTAAACCTAGAGCCGACGCGAAGTTCAATACAATCATGGCATGGCCGTACTGCTTATCTGATGAGTTCGTAGGACACCTCAAGAACAAGGAGCCAGTCCCTCTTATTCTCCTAGCTCACTTCACTGTGCTTCTTCAGACACTCGACTCGGTCTGGTTTATGAGAGGGTGGGCAAGCCATGCCCTTCAAGGAGTGTCCGAGGCTTTGGGACCAGCATTTTGTGAATGGATTTGGTGGCCAACCATTCAACTTGAGAAAGCTGGAGTAGTAGTTACACCTTCGATGGTGGGCACTGATACAGATTTCAGCCTCGTACGGTGTGTGACGATACCAACGTAAGGATTGGATAAACTTTGAAGCATTTTGATATAATATATTTGAGAACTAAGCGTCACAAAAAAGTAATTGGACGTGTAGATCTTGTCTCTGCCCATAGAAACCTATGTGTTCGGATCTCAAAACCTTTAGTCCTAGAGGCTAGTTAACACATTTATAATCTTCTATAATATTATTCTTTTATTTAACGCATTAAATGCCTTATTTTACTATACCAATTGAGAACTTCGTAAATTATAGAATGCTTTAGGACCAACTACCGCCTCGGTTTCCGAAAATCCTACTACTGTAGTAGTATGTGGCTTCTACAGCACAAACGTCGCCGGATCGCCAAGAATTAGTGTTCCCCTAAAGGCTTAGCTATATATAACGTTGCTAAAGCGTTGAGACCTTTGTTATGTACATAAGCCAAGGGCATCATTAGTGGCATTGGGTCAGACTCTTCTCAAACGATTGTTCATCACCCCCTATACTGAAGTCATGACAATTAGGACAACCGCAAGATGAAGCAACTCACATTCTTACGACAATACGAAGAATAAACCCTTCTAATATTGGCTCACTTAATTCTAGCAGGCACTGAGCCTACGTCACACACACGGCTTTTCATGGCTTTACCCTCCTATGTGGTAGGCTAGAATAATACTTCGACGTGCAGGTGACAAGGGCTACTAGGGTAGAGCTTAGAATAGTAGTTTAGTCTAGTCTTGACGGTCTTGGCCGTGTGATGGTCGACCATTAACCTTAATAGACCTAACACCTTTAGTTCACTACATAGCAGACCAGCGAGGTGCACCTTAAGCAGCTCATATATATTATATTACTATCATTAGCCTCATTAATAGACCGGGAAACCTTTGGCAACCCATAACCATAGACCATAAGGAAATGATTACTTTCATAGTATCTTCACACTGTGTGTGGCTGGCTTTCCTTTCCTATGTTCAATTACAAAGCCGTTCTTGGCTCCTTCTAGGTTAGCGGAGACCTGTGAATTGTGAAGCCGTTACTACCGGGACGACTGTAATTAAAGTAGCATGAAATCTTCTAGCTCGATACCGACGTCAGTGCCGCGTTTACGGGACGCCTCCCCGAACATGATGCCGTGAATGTAAGTTTCGCCTACGACTTGATACCCTTCACCCGCAGGTCTCAGGATGATTGGCATAACTAAGCCACTTAAAAGGCAAACCAGATCACCCTCCTTCATCAGGCCTGGCCCTAAGCCAACGTAGCCGTTGTCAGTAAGTAGCAACTTTCGTCCCTGACACGCATTTCTAAATGCTAAATCAAAGCGGTAGCCGTCGGCTTTGGCTGCTGGGATCTTGGGCCTAGATGGCAAAGCTGTCAGCAATTCTTCGGGGTACCTCATCGAATTTTTAAAAGAAAGGGCCGTATACAGATTTCGGTACTCATGGCTATCTTCACTGCGTATGTATGCACCCATATCAGCGAGATGTTGCGGAATATCATCGACCAGCTCCCCGTTCCAGTCCTTTCCTGCTGTTAATACTAAACACCAGGCTTTTAGCTTTTCGTCTTTCTTGTACGCCCAAGAGGATGCAAGATAGGTCTTCCAGGCAAGACTAATGAGGGATTGGGGTTCGTCGTTGAAATCAAGATCCCAAGAGTGAGAACAGGTACGCCGTACCCGAGAGAACTTTCTGCCTTGCACAGACAGTGTATCATTCTCGATATGTGGTATAGAGGGTGGTAAAGCAGCACAGGCATTGAATGAAGAGAGCTGTTCTGATGGAGCCATCATAGGATACATGTACCTATGCCATCGGGGCACCCAGCTCGGAAGGGTTTTCCAACCTTGATCTTCGTTCGAGTTGTTCGTCATCTGGACGTGAAGAAGAAGACGAAGCGACTGCGTCTTTCGTATGATTTCAAAAGCACAATGACGATACACCTCTGCGTCGCCTTTCATGTAGTCTGGCTGGACAAATACATTCCCCAAGCTTGGATCGCAGTCAGTCGTAGGAACCCCTAAAAGCCCGTAGACCTTATCTCTTCTATCCGAGCTCTTGAATTTCCAGGATAAAGCCAGCAATTCTAGAAAAGACACCAGCCTATTATGTTTCAGGTCGTCGCCAAGCATGTGCATTAAATGCGCGTTATTGACACCTCCTGTGGCGCTCCCGCGAAGCAGTTGAATAGGGCAAGAACGAATCCATGTAGCAGTCTCGGCCACAATTTTCCAAGGGGCAACCTCTTTACCCCATTGAACATCAGCATCAGCGGCTAAAATGACCTCCTGTAAACACCATATACGACTAAACCAACTTTTTCTGAATAATCTCTCGACATCCCGCCAAAATAGGTCTTCATGTGGTGGCACCACTGTGAAGTCCTGCTTTGTCATTGCGTCCATAGTCTCGAATACGCCTTTCGCAGACTGCCTGATGTCCTGGCCTAACCATACTATCACTTTTTTTGCTTTCATAAAGATGGACCGCATTCGACGGACCTGGCGGCTCTTTTCGGCTTCGTCTTTTTGGTTTATGCAGATCGCGTCGACCCATAGGGAGATAGGATGTGATGGGTGACGCATATATGTCAGTGCGCGACAGAGATTCAGAGGTATCTGGATACGTTGCCCTTCGCAAAAGATGGTTCTTAACGCCATCCTATTCCCCCAGGCGTACGAAACAGCAGTGTATTGCTGTCTTTTACTAATAGATATGTGTTGGATTTGCACCTGTATCGGATCATCGGTTTGTCCCGGTAGAAGCCGCAAGATCCGAATACTACTCGGCCCAGACAGCTTTGAGTACCTGTAAGCTTCCCCCGCCACAACCCCCGCTTCAATTTCCGCTTCAATTCCCGCTTCGTTTTCCGCTTCAATTCCGACTTTCTCATGATGATCGTCGACATCGCTTGAGCCCTGCGAGGAATCGCAAGAGCAGTGCCTCTTGGAGCAGCCTGTCTGGACGGTAGGATGTGTGCGCTTGGAGTTCCAGCGCTTCCAGGGAGGCCGGTACCTTTTCCGGACGGCAAACGCTACCATGATGAGACCTAGTTCGGGCGGTCTTACTTTCTGTAGGTCTTGCAACAAGAGAGGGTTAGAAGTTAAGATAGCAAATAATCATGATAAAGATAAGAAAACTATGTACGCAAAGCCATAAGAACTTTCGTGTTGCAAATGGCGGTCACATATATACATATGCACAAGCCTCGGGTGCCTCAATCAAGACATCATCGAAGTGCCAAGAAAACAGGTGCCTAAACCCCATTTCTTGGCATGAATTGTTAGTGAATCGCTAGAGAAACAGTGGCTATTTGTATATATTGCCCATCCGCACACTAACAGCTCAAGTGTATAATCTCGAGCACCCCATGCCTCGTACCCAGTTACTTAAAAGAGATAATACCATTGTTTTTAATAGAAGGAATTTATAAGCGGAGTGAAACAAGAGTCAACTCCATTTTACCGTCCTTCCCGACGAAGGACAACAGAGTAAAAATACCGTGAATGAACGTAGAATGCATGCTAGTACTTTCGAGTTTCGAGTTTAGTAGAGTGCTAAGAAAGAAAGAGTTTTGGAATGTGCGCGTTTGCTTAGTAGATTGGCAAACATAAACCTTCAGTCTAGAATTAACCCCGAAGACTCTCTTGGGTAGTTGCTTGTAAAATGCGAGTTAGCCAATCTGCGTAACCGATTCATCTACTATAGTGCAATTGCCATCTACTATGCCGAACCTTTTGTCAAACAAGACAACCGGTTTAGTCAGTTTATAACAGGACGGGGACTACTAGTAATTATTTTAACCTCGACTTGAATCCATTGGCGATCAACGGCGCCGCAATCAGCACTGAACCGTGTAGTAACGTTGTTGACTGAGAATCGAGAAATTAATAGTGTGTTAGAAACCTCACTCTATAAAGAGTATAATATAGCTAGGGCGGGATTTTAAGCTATTAGTCCTTCAACCAATTGTTTTTTTTCTCTATTTGCTTTACTTAGCTTTCTTATATGGGGTAGTCTGTGTAGAGAATTGCCATTATGTATCACGTTATGTAAAGATTCATTTCTATTATATCAGAAAATCGTGGTTAGGGAATAGCACTTCGAAATTTCCAGCTGACTGAGGGTATATCGGACTAATCACGATTACATACTGATTTAATATGTAAATTAAAACTCCTGCAATGGGTCATACATACCGCCTTTTCCAGACGCCTAATAAGGACGTAGTTTTGCATGGGTTTTCTACCTACTCTAGCCTCCCTCCCACTCAATCGCATTATACATTCGATTTTTTTTATTGCCCATTTCTTTTCATTCTCTACTACATACATATATATTCGAGAAACTCAAGTCGGTCTACCCGGTGGGCAGAGACACGCTAGATCCATCAATATGCCATGATGCATCACAATCCCGGGGTACTTAATTTCAAGAGCTAACTCAACTAATCTAGTAAGGCCGGTTCCGAAATTCTTTTCAGACGACTAGGCCGTAGCGGCCCGGGATCTCGGTCATTAAGCGAATGACGGAGCCGCCTCGCGCCAAGGGGGTTCACCGTAGGTGATCCCAAGCGGCGGCTTATAATACGAATACGAATACATAACCGCAACATCAACAACAACTTCATCGCCTTATTCGTGTAAGTATTGAGTATGTATACCAACACGAATAAGACATTGTTATCCGATACCTAAAATATTGTGATGTAGATAAGTAGGACAGTAACTTTGTGGTTTATCTTCCCTATTATCTCTTATCATCATCGGAACTCATAACGAACGACACCTATTTAATCAAAATTTCTTGATTCTTCCTATTTACCTTTCCTTCATATACCCAGTAACCATAAGCATCTCTATAGCTTTCAAGATGGTCGATACCGCGGTCCGCGGCGCGCTGTACCTCCTCGTTGCCGTGCTAACCTCTATATTCATCAACGTGATCCGGCAGCACCTCCCGCGTCCCAAATCCGAGCCGCCCCTCGTATTCCACTGGCTACCCATCATCGGCAATGCCATTGAGTACGGGACGGACCCCTTCGATTTCTACCGACGCTGCCGCGCCAAACACGGCGACATATTTACGTTTGTGCTCCTAGGCAAGCACATGACGGTATGCCTGGGGCCCGAGGGCAACGAGTTCGTCCTCAACGGGCGGATATCCGACGTGAATGCCGAGGAGATCTACGGGCCCCTGACGACGCCCGTGTTCGGCTCCGATATCATCTACGACTGTCCGAACGCGAAGCTAATGGAGCAGAAGAAGTTCGTCAAGTTCGGATTAACACAACAGGTCAGTTGCCGGAGAGTCTCCCATGCCCGATTTTACGTGTCTCGGAAGTATCAGTTACCTTGAGTCAAGAGTTTCTCTGCCCCTAACGCTCCTGCAAACTTCTAAAGCTCTTTTTTTTTTTTTTTTTTCAAAATTCACAATTATTGACCCCGGAGACTGAGAACAGGCTCTCGAGGCCCACGTGCCGCTGATCGAGAAAGAAGTCCTCTCCTACTTGGCATCCAACCCGAAATTCCAGGGCGCGCGTGGCAAGGTCAACGTGTCCGCCGCCATGTCGGAGATCACGATCTTCACGGCCGGCCGGGCTCTCCAGGGCGCCGAGGTGCGGAAGAAGCTAACAGCCGACTTTGCGGAGCTGTACCACGATCTCGACATGGGGTTCCAGCCCATCAATTTCTTAATGCCCTGGGCCCCGCTACCCCAGAACCGGCGTCGGGACGCCGCACATCTAAAAATGAGGTCCGTCTACATGGATCTCATCAACGACCGACGGAAGTCTGCGGGCCGCAAGGTGATCGTGGAAGGCAATGAGGAGCCCGACAGTGAGTCATCCTTATATCCTTTTCTTTTTCAAGGGGCTGGGGCCCGCCCCTTTTTGGAACGGGATCAGTCCCTCAAGATTTCACTCACAGAGCGTGCTCGAAATAGCGTTGACTGACTTCGAATGTTGTAGTGATATCGAATCTAATGAGTTGCGTCTACAAAAACGGCCAAGCGATCCCCGATAAAGAGATTGCCAATATGATGATTACTCTGCTGATGGGCGGGCAGCATTCTTCTTCGTAGGCCCCCCCCTTTCAAATCTAAACACAACTCCTTCGTGGCTACACAGTCTTCTCGGTTTAGCAACGTAGCAAATGCTAATGGATTCATCTCCGTAGGTCTGCCAGCGCGTGGATCATGCTCCGCCTTGCCTCGCAGCCTAGCATCGCAGAAGAGCTCTACGACGAGCAACTCCGGCACCTCGGCCCAGACCCAGGCAGGGCACTCTCACTCAGCGACCTAAGCAGGCTACCGCTCCTCTCTAATGTGATCAAGGAGACACTGCGCGTCCACTCGTCAATTCACACGCTGATGCGTAAAGTGATGAGGCCGATCCCGGTGCCAAATAGCGACTACGTCATCACGCCAGACAAGGTGCTCGTGTCCTCGCCCATCGTCTCGCATAGTGAGTACTTCTCGCGGCAATTTTCTTCTTGGTTTCGATGAACTTTAGAGTGCAAGGCTCCTTTTCGTGCTGGAATTGCATTGTTTCCAAACACCCACGGATTACGCCCAAATTGGCAATCATCGAGACTAACGAGTTGTCGTAGTGAGCTCGGAGCATTTCCCGAACCCTGAGATATGGGATCCCCACCGCTGGGACGACCACGACGTCGAGGACATGGCTGGTGATGACATTGTAGATTACGGCTACGGGGCCACGAGCAAGGGCACTAAGAGCCCGTACCTGCCCTTCGGCGCCGGCCGCCATCGGTGCATCGGCGAGAAGTTCGCCTATCTCAACCTCTCGACCATCATCCTAACCATTATCCGGAATATGAAGCTCAAGACAGTTGACGGCACATCGTTGGTCCCGCCGACGGATTACACGTCTTTGTTTTCCCGCCCTGTCCAGTCCGCCGAGATTCTTTGGGAGCGGCGTCGGCCCGAATAATTATAAGAAGACAAGATGAGAACGTTGTACAATCTGCCAATCTGCTAGCATGAAGGTAGCGTGTAGGGGTTGGGACAGGGGTCGTCTAGGCGAACGCGTGGGGCAGCTACTACCTACCGCTATCTCCCTGCCCATAGGTGCCTTAGCGCGGCACGGACCGCAATTAGACTAACGCGGGGGCAGGTTAAGCGTTCTACCTTCCACGACCCCTCACCTTCCATCCCCTAAATAATTTTCCGCGACATATCAACATGGCCTCCTATCACTATACCCGCAACAGCGTCGCTCTCTGCTGCTCATATGACCTAGAGGATTGAGAGGTTTGAACGGCCAACCCAGCACGGTAGACTAGGCAATAAAAGGCGTCAAAAGGAAGGGAGTCGGCCCTTAGACAGAGGCCGAAGATGGGTGTGCATATTCCGCTTCTCATATGACTCAAATCACACGAACATATACCTCGAGGGTGGTCAGAGTGTAAATTTATTTGTTACCGATTTGGTTTCCCTAAAACTACTTCTTAGATATCCAAGACACCTTGTTTTTATAATCTACGATGTCGTAGCCTAGCGTTAAGGAGTTGTTGGTGTATACAAATCCCGCAGAACCGACATTAGATAGAAGGACGGCACTATACTAGGCATCAAGCTGTGGCCGCATCTCCGTTGACAAGATGTTGCTCTCTAATAAGGACCCGGTTGGTATCGACCATTAAACTCATAATGGTTAGGCCTTCTTACACTAAGCAGCTTGCAGTAGCAAACAAGCTGTTATAACATATAGAGTTGACTATAGTGCCCAAGATACCTTACAAGGACTCCACCGGCAGCGCCTTTTGCAGCCTTCTCTAAGAGCAGCAGAGAACCCAAGCGATACGAAGAGGCGGTTTGATTCCTCCCCGAATCCGAGGCAAATCCAAATTTGCCCAATATTGTATTTGGGTTCGAGTGTATGCGAAAACAACAGTGATCAAATGTGAAGTTCTCGTACACTCTTAAAGACAGCTCTTTTCTATCCCACAAGAGCACTTTACACCCCTGCCATGGAAGATGCAAATCCGAATAAGGGGTAGCATACGATCGCAATCTCACAATACTCGGAAAACGAAGAGAGTCCCTGTATATAGTGATAAGTGTAGTTAGTTACGAGGGCATTACAGAAACCTCGTGCATCAACAAGTCCCACATTCTCCCTCATACCAGTAGTCCTGGTGCGTCACGTGGCTGGCGTCCTCAGCCGCACCAAGCACTTCGCCCATACCTATATACGAGGATAAGACTGACTCACGATTAGAGCAAGCGTATACAGTCTTAGTCATAAAGGCATATACTGATTCCATAATAATATATCGGCGGTACCGTGCCTCGCCAGCCATGCGGTTGGCTCACGCAAGGCAGCGGGCGAGAACAACATAAGTAGCTACGAGGCTATCTTCCCACCGACGTGTCTGGTCTTCGAGTCCTCCTATACGACCATGATACTGTAACAAGGGCTCATAAGAGGGCTTGGAATGTGCATTCGAATCGCAATAATTCTACTAGGGTTTAGAGATTTCTATGACCAATTCGGAATCCTTCCGGAAATGGCCCTGGAATTCCTAGTCTATATATATATAAAAGAGTTGGCAATCGGCTACTATGGTTGCCAACCTAAAAGAAAAAAATTGCCGACCTACTATGCCTATTCTAGACATCCTTACATACACCTATCCAGCTATGTCTCGGATTAATGTAAGAGATGTCGGATCGAGGTAAGTAGCTAGGTAAGTAATTCCGGAACACCGAGACATCATATGATTCCAGGGATCATGGTGTTTATCCATGTGACAGATACGAATCTTCTCAAGAGCGACTTTCGGGAGTCGATTGAAGATATGCAGACGATGCTCCTCGAGTTAGTAACTACGTTTCGAGCTGACAGTCAAGAACGTCAGTAAGTAGAATATACAGGCTAAACAGCCCGTTATTTTCATCGGGAATAGCTTAGGAGGGTTTCTCATTAAGGGGGTTAGTCAAGTCGAAGGTCGATCGGTATATATCATTTCTCATTACGAATAAGCACTTCTATACGCAAGCAAGAAACAACACTATGACATGTCGAAGACCTATGTTGAGCTGCTTTTATTTAGTATCCCTAACCATAGGTTAGGAAACAACCAGCTCTCTAGTCTGGTGAAGGGTCAACCTAACAAGTCACTAATACAAGATCTCCTTATCGATTGAGATATAGAAACATTTGCGTTCTGGAAGAGGATCTCCAGTCAGTTTACAGAGTTCATATCCCTGGGACGCCAAGAAGAATCCTTACCCCATAGTTTTAGAGTTATCTCGCCTTTGCTTAAAGTCTAGTTCTTTATTGACGCGCAAAAATAATTCATCTAATCTAGCTAAGTGGCGAGACTAAGAAATTATAAAGTGGATTATATCCTAATTCCATGTTGTATTTGTCCTCGTAGCAGGTCTTATTTGCTACTGAGGAATTATTCGATGTTTTCTTCGTTCCCAATCGCGAATCGCGCTCGCTGAAACGTTTTTGGCCTTGACCTAGGGGGAATAATTAGCACATACAATTTCTTAGTGTGAACAACGGTTACACGAGTCCATATAAAATTAAAAGGGGTAGAGGTTTCCTATCCATCTGGTAGCTGTGTTCAAACTTGCAAGATGAGCCTAGGGATTGAGGGAAAATAAATAACATACCCATGACGCCGGCCACTGTGAGATCAGTGTTAGCACCAATTGTTCATTTTATAAAGCATATATTCAAATATGCGTATTAAGGAAAGGGGGTCATTTCCCCTCCTATCAACTTGGTACAAGAGGGTGATGGCAAATTTTACTCACCTGAGCTCCAGTTCTAGGGTCTCGTCCCTCCCATACGACCAAATACAGTCCACTAGGGACCTCGTTGATAATTTCACGTACCTCATACCAATTGCCCTTGTGCATTGATATCGATTGAGACTCACTTGGATTGCTCCCAAGTTTTCCACCATCAAGAATACTCTGATCTACGAGTGTCATTTCCCCAGTAAGATTTGTAGGCGAGTCCGATTTACTGCATAATTTTGGAGCTGAAACGAAATAAGAAGATGGTTTAGGCGGGGAGGAAGGCAATTTAGTCGTTGAAGATTCTGATACCAGAGATAGTTCCGGAATCAATTCTTTCGGAGGTTTCAAGGGGCTAGATATTATTGGCGTAAATGGAGATGGGAAAGCTGTAAACGAAGAGACAGAAGGTGTGCTATTAGGCTGTGACGAAGTTTCCCCGATGTATCCTCCCTCCATATGAATTATGGAAGTATCCGAGCTGGCTGCTGGTGATGAGTCTGGAAATGAAATAGTGGCTATGTCTTGACCACCTAAGTCTGACATGGATCCCTCAATAGTTCTTTCAGAAATACTAGTTTGATCAGAGCTTCTCTTATCTGATGCATCGATACAAGAGTTACTCTGTTCAATGGCACTCAGACTTTCACGAATAGCTCGACGGAAAGAGCTCCGCTGGGGCCCAGAGAACGATACAGCTTCGTCTTTGGAAGCGTCTCCCGCACCGACGGCTTGATTGTGATTGTCAACACTCCGCCTTTTGGTAGGCCCTAGACTCAGTACTGGAGATCGTTCAGGGTCCAGTTTTGGGTAGTGTGGCAGTAAATCCGAATTCTCTCGTCTGCCGTCTATTTCATTTAGGCTCTCGCGGATAGCTCTTCGAAGAGAACTGCGTTGGGGTTTTATCTCTAAGGCTAGAGTACGAGGAACTTTTGGTGAGCAAGTGGTTGTAGCACGAGTCACAATCCTTCTTTGAATGCCTTGAGTTCGATTCTTAGACTCTTCCGCCGGAACTCGAAGTTCCACCTGCATTAAGTTTTGGGGAGCCGGTGCAGCAGTAGAAGGCACAGGCGATGCCATCACCCCTCTTGAGGATAATACCCCACGGCGCATCATTCCGTCTGATAACTCCAGACTTTCGCGTATTGCGCGGCGTAAGGAACTTCGCTGTGGTGAGGCGACTCCGTGAGCATGACGGCGGTAGAAGGCATCGTCCTTGTTAGAGAGGTGTTTACCCGTAATAACTGATGTGCGTTTCCCGCGACCTGACCTGTGGTTGGGGAATGCTTGAGTCCGGATCTTGGCTGCTGGTGCTCCTCGTAAACGCACACTTGATCTGGTGCACAGTCCTCCTGCAGGAGGTAATCTCAAACTCCTCCTTCGGAGCTGTCGTATTGGGGCCATTGCGGTAAGTCTTGACTAACAGTAAGTACAATAGAAATGTGTGTAGCTGGTATGATTGGACATTGGGCTCAGTCTGGAATCATGTAACACTGGTGAGGTGACGGAGCAAGACGAGGTGTGTGGATCGAGAGATACCAACTGTTGAATGAGGGTGAATTGGGTTAAAAGAGATATAATGGTGATACGCGTAGGTGAATGGCTTTGACAGACAAACCTAAACAACCCCGAATATCTAGCGCCGTTTCACGAGGAAGGGGAACCTTGGACCGGTAGGTTAAGCTAGAGGAGGAGGGCGGACTGGGACGAGGGCGGATTGGGACGAGATGGGATGAGATTAGATGAGATGGCGCCGTCGGGTCGAGTGAGCAGAGCATGACATATTGATGCACGGTAAAAACGTGGGTGCTTAGAAGCTGCTCGCTTTGCGCTGGTGAACCTTAATGCTGCCGCCGTTTCCAAGTCGGGCAAGACCCAATAATCCGGGAAGTACGCACCATGCCGCGCCTACCTACCTCTCTATACATGTACTCACATGTACTCACGTAGATGTATGTGTGTGCTTTGATACTTACGTTACAAGAGAATGGCAGAGACCGCAAAACATGTAGACGGCGGCAACGGCAATTTCGATGTGTATCACGCTGTCTGGCGTCATACCAGGTATAGTCTATTTGTTTGCCCTCAACATAGATTTGTGGTCCGCTCTAAAGGTATTTGGGGTTTAAGTGTGTGTGTGTGAGAGAGAGAGGACGGGTAGGATTGGCATTTGGATTAGATTGCTACACAATACATCACCTTAACGGGAAATAAAAAGGATGCCTCCTTTACCGTTATTATCATTGTGCTTGCTTCCATATTTGGCATGTATCGACCTAGACCTTATCAGAATAAGAGCAGTGTTGGGACCGGAACAGGTTTCTCGCAACTCTTTGCACAACGATAATGCACCGCTGGGTCTAAAAAAGACCCGACAGATCGACGGCGCGGTAGAGAGCTAGCTAGATAGCTCTCCCGCCGATGCATCTCTCTCGACTTTAATACATCCATACAGCTTCCTCTCCAATATTACTTTGTGTCATGACTTGCCTCCGTATTCATTACTTCGTGCGCTCCTGCTCCGATGCTGGTCATGGCCTCGGGCTTAGAATGTCTCTTGATCGTCCAGTCCCTCACCTTCGGCGGGGATCTCGAAGCCCTCCTCAGTAGAGTATAATATCGCCTGGATCTGCTTGATAAGACCGTCTTCTTGCTTGTCAAGCTCCGGGTCTTCCTCCACGGCCTGCTGGATCAACAGCTCGATGTCCCGCAATTTGCTGAAGTAGAAATCCCTTTCGCGCTCGAGGCCCACCACCGTCTCCTTAAGAGTGGCATTCTCCTGGAGAAGGGCTGCTGACGCCGCACCACCGCCCGCACCGGCCTTGACGCCTAGACGGGGACCCGTCGTAGGGGTTGTGCCTCTCCGAGCGGCGCCCGCGCTGCCCGCCGTAGCCCGAGCAGTGGGACCCCCCGAAGGGGGTAGTGAACCTCCTTTCCTTCGCGCGACGGCATCGTAGTCCCCCCCTGGGAAATACTGGTCCCAGAACTTCTTAGTCCACTGCAGAAATTCGAGGTTGTCCTGCATTTTGCACTTGGTCAGGGCTTCGACGGGGATGGGCTTATCGACATGGTGCTTAGTGAAGGTATCTACAACACGTAGCGTATAGGCGTCAGCATGGCGACAGCGACAAGTATGGTGGATAGCGGAACCGCCCAAGGGTTGGACTAACTCTGTAGGATCTTGAAGTTCTGAACGTAGGCCCATTCACCCGTTACATTGAACTTGACTCGCGACATAGGCACATCGAGGAAAATGCTATCGAAAACCTGGCATAAGGCAGCACTACATGATTGGGCGCAACGAGGTTAGCTAGTTGGTTCGAATATAGAGGTCAAAAGAGAACGGGATAGGTGCCGAGCTCTTAGAAGTTGAGGCAGCATGGAGCATTGCACGAGAATGATTGGCAAGTAGTTGGGAATAGGAGGTTAAGAGAGGAAGTGCTGAGGCTGAGGGCAGCTGTTGTTATAGCGGGGGAGGGGTAGTGAAAATAAATAACAAGGGTTCGCGATGGTGTTTTTTTTAATGGTTGCTATTGCGTTGCTGATTACTTACCCAGTACCACATTGTTCGACCTTGGTCATATTGAGCTGTAGAAGGCTGTTGAGCCATGCTACGAGCTCCTGTCTATACGAGACCAAAAAGAGTATTCGTTAGTTGCGTGGGCGTAGCGCGTGTGCGCGCAAGGCACTCGTTTTTCGTCTTGATCAAGTGCAAGCACTTACCGTGACTCTCCCATGGTTGCCTTGTTGTGCCGTTACTCGTCCGGACTCTCCAAGCAAAAGGATGATATCGTATGTAGAAGCACCCACGTGATGGGAGGATGGCGATGCTGGGGAGAGGGTATGATGGGAATAAGGTATATACCAATACCAATAGGAGGCTTGTTGAAGTGTATTTGTCAAGAAAGAAGGGCGGCGACAGGACCAGCACGAGCGAGATTGATTTAGACTGATTGATGGATGGAGGCTGTCCACTCTCGGACGCTTTCGTTTGGTACCTAGCAAGCCGCCAGCAAGCAGCCTCTAAGAATTCGCTAAGTTGTCGCCCAATCAACAGCTATGACCGTTACCTAACCCGCTCTCTATACCTACAGTGCCTACTGTAACTTGTACCACGACCTGCCCGGGGTCTCGTAGTGGGCCTCAAAAAAGGGTGGGTTAGTTTTTTTTTGGCATTCTCAAGGTCCGTTGATTTACATACTACTTGAGGTCACCGATCATTTTATTCTTTTTATCATCGATCGATGGATAATCATATTGGATATGTAGGGATTAATGGTTTGCGATGTTTTAAAAGAAATAACAAGTAAATGATGGCCACAGGTTTGTTACTTCTTATACGCATGTACTATGTAATAACAGCAGAATCCTGACCTTGTACCCACTCCTTTAAGTGCCTGGTATGTACATACACATGCAACTATCTACTACAGGTAGGTAGAGGTATGAGGCAAGGAATTCTGCCTTTTGGTTGACCTTACATATGGCCACTATTGCAAATGTAGTACATAAAAGCAACTGTTGGTTGTTTTTAATCGATAATAAATGAAATTTCTCTTATGTGTTACTTAGCCGTTGATGTTGATACTGCAGTTTACACGTAAATATCAACCCTCGCTTATGGAGTACGTAAGTACTTACTGAATACACCAAGTTTTGGTACGGTGCCGACTAGGGTCCCGCAAGACTGGGGTCCTGATGTCACCAGGTTGCATGCAATTCTTACTCTGCCTCTCAGAAAGACCATCTAAGATACCCTACCTGCTGCTACTACCATGCCTATTTGTATTCAGATCCTCACATATATATATATACCTAAGCTATAATCAGTTTCCACGCAAAATTCAGTCCGTCCGAATACCCGATGCCCTTCAGGTTCCTCGCTTCTTTTCTCCCTCTATCCATCATCTTATTGCTAAGAGATAACGGCACGACGTTATAGAGAGTACGTAGCCAGTACCAAGATACCAATACAAATAGAGGTACACCGTCTCTCACTTCAGATTTATTGGGACTTGCAGTTGTCGATTACAATCTATATATCTCCCCATTATATGAACAAGTAGCCTCTTTGATTCAATATCAAGGGCTGACTTTGTTGAATAAGAAGTGGATATCTTCAACCACGCTGGCGCCCCCTCGTCACCTCTTCCAGCGCCCACACCCTCATCACCGACTGAGCCTCGCGCGGCTGGTCTTCCCGCGGAACCTCCGCGACCGATACCGCGAACGTCTCATTGGCTTCCATCTCGATACCCTACCCTACTACAAGCATCGCTTTCAGAGTCGAATATACAGGTATATCCTCGAGCGCCAGCGCCGTCGTCGAGAGCAGTCGCGGGTTGTTGATCAAGTCTGGCGGCTTCTCTTCGGCCGGCCTGCTGCAAGAAACATAAAGCATGGAACCTTAACGCGTATCGTCGACATGACTTCCATGCCAGGGCTAGGTGTCGGGACCGGTAACTATGGCACCGACGGTGGTCGCGAGAGGGGGGCAAGGAGAAGGAAGCTAGCTGCTATGGCCGGCAGCGTTTATCGGGCTGGTGCCGTAGCCGTGAATGAGATCAAGGAATCCTACAATCAGACGAGGTCGGGTGATATCGACACTCTTGAGACTTCCAAGATAACTATACCGGGATCCTTCCCCGACGTCGCTATCGTGACTAAAGGGAACGAGCAGATGGTCTTGTTTCCTTCCTATGCTAAACGGCATATTAAGGCAGATCCGGCGCAATTCGCCCGTCCCGGCGGGCCACCGCCTCCTTTGACTGTAGACATGAATGAGCAGGAATACTGGCAGCAAGAATGGGCTCGGCATGAGGACGAAAAGGCTATCATAGATGTAGATGTTCGAGGGTGGATATACAATCCCCATCGAGGCCCGATGACCCGACGCAATCGAGTCCTTATTGGGTTGGCGAGGCAGCTGAGCGGCATCCCCGCCCCTAGAATGCAGCAAACTGATAATACGGTGGATGCCGATTCGTCCTTTTCTAGCATACATCAACAACGTGAAGAGGAGCGGGAGAGACAGAGTATCGCACGTGAAGCTCGAGAGATTGAACGCAGGGGACGAGCCGAAGAAGAAGCCGCACAGCAAGGAGACTACAGCGAAAAACCGAAAGACGCATCATCTGAAGATGATGGCGATAGATGGGGGCATCCTGCAAGCAGAACCCCAACGCCCCCTACATTGCCTTCAAGAACGAACACAGCCGGAAGTTCAACCTTAAGCGATACCGAATTGGCCGTTGCCAATGCGAATCTGATGGCGCGAATCGGTCCCTTTATGACTACACCCTTAGTTGAATTACCCATCACGCTCTTCTTCTATAACGATGTCCAATCTCAGTCACGGGTAGTAACGACCGATGATTCTGGCCACTTTATTATGCGGGCAGCATTAGATTTCATACCGACCCATGTTCGAGTCTTGGCAAATGAAGACATCTCCTGCACCGAGGCTATACAGGTTATCGAACCCCATGGTGTCAGCCTAATCAGTGATATTGACGATACTATCAAACGCTCAAATATAGCTCTAGGGGCCAAGGAGATTTTTCGAAATACTTTTGTGCGAGACCTCAAAGACTTGACCATTGATGGTGTTCAGGGTTGGTACAATAACCTACACAATATGGGCGTAAGAATACACTACTGCTCCAACAGCCCATGGCAACTCTATCCTGTCCTCGCTACCTACTTTAAACTTGCCGGTCTACCACCCGGCTCATTACACTTGAAGCGATACAGTGGAATGCTTCAAGGTATTTTCGAACCTGTAGCCGAACGGAAGAAGGGCACATTGGAGAAGATCATGAACGACTTTCCAGAGAGGAAATTCCTCCTCGTGGGAGATAGTGGCGAGGCTGATCTAGAAGTGTATACCGAGCTGGCTGCCGCCTATCCCGGTCGAATCAAAGGGATTTTCATCCGAGATGTGACCACACCCGAGCAGCCGGGCTACTTTGATGCGGCGTACGATACCAGAGAAAGCCGCAATGTCTCTCGGGTCACACTAAACTTGCGGGACCAGAAATCCAGAAGCAGTTCAAAGGATGACCTGAAGAGGAGGCCAGCTCTTCCCCCTCGTGACACAGCCGCATCGAAGACTGAAAGTTGCGCAATGGGCGACCTAATCGACCTCTCAGATAACCCAGCACCAATAACCCGTACTCAGTCGGGGAGCATCATGCCAAGCGCAGAGCAAGTATCAAAACTAGGGGCGCAGACCGCAAACCCGCGGGGTCGCACGCCTCCCCCTAAGCCGGCGAAGCCCTCGGCCCTGCAGAGCGCTCAGACTGTTCCGACCATGTCCACAAAAGGCATCAACTCCAACGGCCTAAAGATGTCTCCCGCACCACCACCGCCCCGCCGGTCATACCCAGGCTCGGAGCCATCTTCCAAGCCCCTGCCTCTCCACCCCCTTTCGCAGATCCACAATTCCTCTGATCAGACGCCCGAGCTCATCCCAAACCCATCCAACCACTACGCCAAGCCCGGCGAATCTGCGAGAACAAACGGCGCGCCACCGCCGCCGCCCCCACGCCGCCACGGCACGTCCTCTAGTATGCCAGGTCCGAGCCCGCGCCTAATGCCCAGTAGGCGCCGAACAGGTGACTCGGACGTTGACTCGGACCCTCTCCCCAGCACTGTGACAAGAAACAGCAACAGCAGTCCCGGGACCGCGACGCCGCCGAGCCCGAACCAGGCACACCTAAACAAGAAAGTCGAGCTCTGGCGGCGTCGCCTCGAGCGCGCACAGGATACCCTCGCCCACCACGGCGTGCCGCTGTACACGTGGCGACGCGGCGACGACGTCATCGCCGAGGCGATGGGCATCGTCAAGGAGGCGATGGCTGAACTCGGGGCACGGCGACCCTAATTAGGGAATAAAACGAAGTTCAGCTGGGAACTAGCAGGCGCACGATGATTGGACGGTCATAGAGAAATGTATTAGCCCTAGGCTACATTTCACAAAGCTCACGAAGTGAAATACATGGTGAAATAAAACACGCATGTGATAGACGAGAAACAAGAGAAAATTCGATGTCCGACTTGCGATTGCACAGTACTATTATCGCCTTTTTGCGTCCCTATCAGTGGTGATATATTAGGTACCTATATAACAAAACTATCCGTACGTAGATTTACATGAAAGAACAGGCGGAACAGACAGGACGTCCAACTCGAATCCACCAGTGAATCATCGGCTCTCGCCATCGCTTATGCGGCACGAACCCAGCCGATGATTTGTAGGTATTGGCGTACTCGGGCAATAAGCGATCATCCCAGGTACACCTCCCGATGCGCTTTAAAGAACCGACGAGTTTTATATGCTGGTCGAATACATCATTCGACGATATCTCTTATCACTTTCGTCTAGCTGAATCTGCGCCACGCGCGAGTGAGAGCATGAATGGGTAAGTATATCTGTCTACTTTGAATAAATAAATAAACATACAAACCCTCACTCCGACTCCCACCTCACCGCGAATGCCAATTATTTCCTCACCTCCTCTTCCCAGCCGGCCTTCCTCTCCCGGGGACTTTCGCCGAGGCCTTGGCCCCAGGGCCAGGCGTCTTCTTCTTTTTATCCTTGGTGAAGTTCAACACGGCGCCCTTTCCCGCGCGTTCGGCGGCGCCCTTCTTCCACATGCGGCCGCCGGCGCCCTCGGCGTCTTCTTTGCGGGCAGAGCGGGCGTCGAGCTTCTTCTTGTCCTTGTTGCTTAGCTTGCCGCCGCCCTTTTTCTTCAGGGCGTCGCGGAATCCGTTGAGCTCGGCGCGTCCGGCTTCTTTCGCGGCCTTCTTGTCGGCCTGGGTCTCGAACCAGGTGCGTTTCGGCCGGCCTTTGATCTCGTCCTCGTGCACCACCATGTTCTCGCCCTTGCGGATCTGCATTTCAGCCTGTGCGAGCTGGCGCTCCTCTTTCTCCTCGCGGGCGACGGCGGTGATCTCATCCTCCAATTCCTCGATGCGCGCGTGCCACTTGTCCGCGTCCGCGGGCTCGATGATCAGGCTGCTGATCTTGGCGCCCTGGGACTTCCCTGCCTTCACGGCAGCTTTGACGACTTTGCGATCCGGCTCCGCTGCGAGCGTTATAGCTACACCGGAGCGGCCTGCTCTGGCCGTACGCCCGACACGATGCACGTAGATCTCGAGAGTCTGGGGACCCTCGTAGTTGATAACTGTGTCAACACCCTTGATATCAAGACCACGGGAGGCGAGATCAGTCGCTAGAAGAAAATTGACCTTGCCATCACGAAATGACTCGACACTTGTAATACGCTAGGCACGTGTGAGACAGATATATAGACATAACGCGTCGATCATATTGATCGTTTAGGAAGAATGAGTAAACATACCTGGCTCTGGTTCATACTACCGTGAAGTTCAGCACAAGACAAGTTAAACAGGGCAAATATAATACGCGCTCGATGCGCGTCTTTCTTCTGCCGGAAGAAAATGATGACCCGCTCGGTATACATCGTCTTGCAAATGTGAATAAGGTACCCCATCCGCTTCTCCTCTCTACCGGGCCGTAACCTGACGAATTTCTGCTCGAGCTTGTCGACTGTCTTTTTCTGCGAATCCACCATCACTCGCACGGGTTTGTTCATCCCCAAGCGGATAAGACGGTCGACGGATGAAGTCATGGTAGCTGAGAAGAGCATAGTCTGTCGCGACTTGGGTAGTGTCGTCAAGATCTCGTTTAATTCGTCTGCAAATCCATCCTCCAGCATACGGTCGGCCTCGTCAAGAATAAGAATCTCAATAGTGTCCGTAGCGAAGCTGGCCGAGTTGCGCATATGATCGATGAACCGTCCAGGCGTAGCAATGATAACATCGGGGCGTAAACGCAGTTCTGCTTCTTGCACCTTTAGACTCAGACCGCCAACTGCCAGGCAGAATTTGATGTCCGTATGGCTAGCTAGCTTAGTGGCTACAGCGTGACATTGGATAGCCAACTCGCGCGTCGGTGCCAAGATAACTACTCGGCTAGTAGGTATCTTGTTTGGCCTATAGAGTAACCGCTCGAGTATGGGTACTACGAAAGCGGCTGTCTTACCCGAACCCGTCACGGCGCCACCAACCAAGTCTCTGCCTTCCAGTGCAAGTGGTATCGTCTTGGCCTGAATAGGAGTAGGAGTGTTGAAGCCAACAGTATTCAAACCTCGCAGTATAGGGCGGGAGAGTGACATGGTTTGAAAGGAGGATTTCCCACCCTGTTTTCTCGACGTCTTATCTTCTGGGGCAAAGAAAGCTTCCCTTTTAGCAGCCTCTTCAGGGTCTTCCTCGTCATCTGTGGCATCGGACTGGCCCATATCGTCGGGGTGGTCGACAGGTGTCGCAACGGAGTCATTGTCGGAGGCGGCGTCGTCATCTTCATCTATACCATCCTCTTCCTCTCCATCTACACCGTCGGCTTCGTCTCCCGATTCATCATCTGAAGCGGCGCCCATGCCAAAGCCATCTTCGGCCAGCACCTCGTCATCGTCGTCATCAAGATCAATGTCTTCGTCTCCGTTTTCGAGTTCGACGTCGCTGTCTGGCTCAGGTTCATGATCAGACTCGGGTTTAGGCTTGCCCTGCTCGCCCCTCCGCCTCCGGACGATGTCGTCAACATCGACTACTTTCTTCTGTGCACCGCCATTCATGGCCTTGCGCGCACCTTCGAAGCCCCAGCCCTCAAAGTCCTCTGTCCTAAAGTCTGTTGTCTTGTCCTCGATGAACTCAAACTCGGAGTCCATAGCGCCATCATCCTCCTCCTTTTTCCCCCAGATGCCATCCTCGACATCGTCATCGGCAGGGGCGCCTTTCTTGGACTTTTTAGACTTCTTCTTGGGTGGATTCGGCTCGATTATTTCTTCATGGTCTGGGATATCGTCGTTATCAGACAAGGTATATATGAAATCATCCGCTTTTCTTTTAGAAGCCATGGTGTAAAAGAGAAAAAGAATGAATAAATAACACAGGGTTAGTATGTCCTAGAGTACAGGTCTGCTATGACCAATGGCAAGGTGACGCCAATTGAAACCAAGTGATGGATATCTCCAAATAATTATTTTTTGCGCCGGGCGGTGAAGCTAGATGCCCCGCATAGCGGAATGCTACCGCACTAGAGGTTACCTACTTGATCAGCTTCGAAGGCCCCACCTCTCACCTCCTACCTCAGACCACTCTCTCCCTACGCCGCCCTCCCTACCTAAGAACTTAGAGGTAAGGAGGTACTAGATCGCCTCATTTTATCTTGATAGGGATAGGGATAGGGATAGGGATAGATGACGTGTACTTGTGAGACACAAGCAATCATGCCACCCTTTGTCTTTCGTGCACAGCCGCCCAATATGCCCATGTCTACTTGAGTATAAAAAGGGATAAATTAATACCAAAACACCTTTGCAACTTCAACCTCGAAATCTTAGAATTGGTAGGGAAAGTACGAGGAGGGGTGCCTGCGCCCCTCCTAGTGGATGCCCTCAGTCACTTTACCCCATTACTTCTACAATATCAATATACCCAGACTGGCCATCACATTCATCAAGTATCCGTGTCTAAGATTCACGAGAATAAAACGCTGTTTGAAGTGTGATGGTAGATTTGGAAAATAGAGTCGCTGTATCCTATATGCCCTTTTATCACCTCTTTAGCCCCTACGCTTATACCGCTTGTGTCGCTTAGGTATATAACTTAAGCGACTTATACATCAACCCAGGTGGTCCCTAAAGAGACTTCGGGCTACAATAATACCAACAATAATAACCTATCGACCAACTCGAGTCTGAGAAAATCAAGGAAGAAATGGCGCTAGAATACTAGGCTGCGATGCCAAACACGCCGAGGCCCAGCAGCAAGCTATACAACCGCGGTTTGAGGCGCAAACCAAGGTTGACGGAAACGGCGCTAGAATACCAGCTGCTATCTCGAACACGCCGAAGCCCTGCAGCAAGCCTACAACCGTGGTTTGAGGCGCAAACCAAGAGCACAGCTTGAACAGTTATTCGGCCTATACGGCCCGGCGCCCTTCATATTCAGCCCCAGTAGTAATTCACGGTAGCTATCGGTACCGCTTCGGTGGTGTACGGATTGGTAACGTCCGTACGCCTCACTAGTTGTTCCCATCGCCTGAGAACCATGTGATGGACAAGCCATTTGGCTTGTGTAAAATCAGGTGCTAAATAGGCACCAACTCTTTGAGCCGCCGCGAGAGTCTCGTCGTTGAGAATCTGGGCGAAGGCGGCCGCCCATTCAGACCTCGCAGGAGCGTTTCTACTACCTACGACTTGGCCGTGGCACTCTGGCATTTCAGTCTCGCCAAGCTCGGCTATAGTGGCAAGCGCGACACCGATTATCTTGTACGGGCCACCTGCCGGCGCGTCATCTCTCAGAGTGTTCCAGCACTCCAAGATCGACACGCTGGTTTCGTAGCCGAAACCTAGGTGGTTGAGTACGTCTATATTCCGAAGCCCGGTGTCGATATCATATGACTGGGCTTCATAATCGCAGAGTCTAGTGGCGAAATTATCAAGACGTCTGCGAAGATCCCCGTACTCTCTGCGGAGATCGCCAAACGTTGTGACGAGCTCCCTGGGATTTGCCGGGATACTCTCGAGCTTTATGTGGGCATCTTCAGGTAGTGATAGCGCGAGATGTATCGGCCGTACTACCCGTTCTCTAAGCTCATCTGGCTGCGTTTGGTATATTTTATCATGTCGTTTACTAGTATAGTTTGTGGTAGCGTGGCGGGTCATTGTCGAGTGCGAAGCGTCCTAGCAAAGAGAGTTAAGGGTTTCCACTTTGCTCTCGACGCAAGTGCTTCACAGTTTTCGAATATCTAAACTTCGATTATTGAAATAAGGGGTCGAATAACACCACGTAGGTATGTCAGTGGCTGCTAATCGAAGAAGGTCAGCGAGGCCAGATTCGCAGGGGAGGCAGTTATCTAGGTATGGGAGATGGGAGAGATGCTGTGGGGTCCCGATAAGTTCTAGATATAGATGAGCCGCGATAGATCGGTCGACGATAGTAGCAAATCAAGCCGTGCCTTCGAGGGTCATCCTTTTCGAGATCTAGAACCATAGAGAATGCATCATCTACTATTATCCCGCTCTAGATAATACAGTCGAGTCGGGGTAGATGGGGCTGCCAGCCGCGAAGGCAGTCCTTCTGTGCCGCTCTTCCAGAAGAAGAAGAAGAATGTGAGTAAGGAAACTTCGAGTAAACAATAGATGGAGCGACAATGTTGGCTTTTATAAGACAAAGCCCAGGTGGGTGGTTTTTTGAAGACCCTTACCTTCTCTCAGTCGCCTTGTGTCACTTCAGTCCAAAAACTACGGTGACTGGTTTATTCCGGTCCCATTCGCTTCTCCCTGTGCTTGCTTGCGGCCCAGTCGCGTCTGGTACAACCACTCTCAAATTATGCCTGCCGGGACTAACGAGCAAGTAGGTGTTCGGGTAACGCAACGCTCGATGAATCCCCCGTGCTCATAAGTAAAGCCCGATGGCTCTTATCCATCGCACTTCTCCACGCACGATCCTTAATCACGCGCAACTAGTTGAACCTTGACATATTATTATGCTTTACAATAAGGTATGAAAACTAAAGGGGGCCAATACACTCAGCGATATTCTATTCCATTTTGTTTTTTTGCCACCAGTACTCCGTAGAATTAGGTATATAAAGCTCCCTTACTGCGACTAGGTAAATATAAAATGGTGCTAATTATGCTACTTACGTGTTCCAATATTTTATTTCTATTTGGGTTTTCCGATTGTTTTGTGTTTGTGTTTATTGTTATCACTCTTACTATTCTTCAAAAAGGAAAAGAAGAAGATAGGAATAAATAACCCTATTAATTAGTCATACACAATGATCAAGTCTTTGTTTCGTTTTCTGTTTTTTTTTTTCCTCTGCGGGTTTCCCTATTTGAATTCGTAACATTGACACCAAACCCAAGGTAGCACAACACTAAAGTACCCAGGGTATACGTATTTTGCCCACTGGGCATAATTAAATAATAACCTATCATCCAGTAATCACAGCCTTGTTTTGAGATGGAAGGTTTCACGTTACTGCTCCCCCACCGAAAGACTCGATCCCACAGCGGACCCAAATCCGCTTCCGTTCCCCCCAAGTCTTAAATTCAATGCCTAAGCAGAAGAGGCGATGTGAGCTGTAGTAGTTTTGGTGTAGGTCGTCTATTGTAATTTTGAAATTATTCCTCAAGTTCGCCGAGAATTTAGATCATGCCTCATCTAAACAGCGTCCGTAGTACTAGCGCAGCACCAACCCCCACCACCACCACACACACACACAGACAAACCCCTTCCTGGGGACGCAACACCCTGGCCGGCGTGGTGACTCTCTGCATGTGGTACAACTCGAGCCCTCCTAGCGAGGTCTGGCAAGTGTCATCTTTTAGCACCTAAGTTCTCTTTGAACGAGGGGAGCCTTTAAAAATAAAATGAGGGAGAGGGAAAGAAAACCCTCAAGTCAGTTGGTTATGTTATTTTCTCCTAGATTAATATTGTAGTATGTTGAAGAGATCTGGTTGGTTGGTTGGTTTAAGTGTAACTAAACAGTCTACCATTTTGAAATGGTCTTTGAAGAGTTTCCCTACGCACCCCTAAGACGATTACTATGGCATCGAGTCCTACTAATCCGAAGGGTGGGATCACGGTGTTATGAGTCCTGTCATAGCCTTATACATCGAAACGCGCATAGGTAGGTATGGGGTAAGATGAATAGTAACTATTTCACGAGGAGCCTGACACTCAAGGGTCTGTCTGGTCATCTCTACTATATACTAACGATAGAAAGTAGCCCCGGTTGTGGTATCTAAGCAGAAACCCCGGTATTATGTGTATTACAAATTACACATAGCTAATTTCACATAGATGATGCATTCTATTTTAATGAGGCGATACCAAACCTAGAAGAAGTAAATAAATGTTATATACGGCTCATTAGCTGAGGCTTGGGGTAAGATCTAATACACTAAATTATCTATTATTGTGATAATGAATATTGTTTGTGTGCTATACGGTATTATCTAAGTAGTTACTAATAGACGACACTAGAATGGTATAATTTCAACTCAAAGCGAGCTTAGAACCTATTAGGCTAGGCCGTGAATAAGGACAAGCCTATTTTTCTCATCAAATATAGAATCAAGATCTCACCTATCCTATCTCCAAAATTTAAGCTTCTTTTAATCTCTTTACACGCCGTAATTCCCAGTAATGACGCTAAGAGTTGTGGCATATCTCTGTAGGAGTGCTAAGGGATACAAAAGCTTACACCGAGGTAGGTCCATCATCAAAGTAACCTCCTTATATTATATTGAGATCAAAATGGCCTGACACAGAGATAGGCCCATCTACAAGGAGGTTGCTAATACCACTAATGGGATAATTAATTATTTGTTTAGAATAAAAAAGGCATTTGCCATTTGCTTCCGACACCTTTCACTCTATTTACCTATATAGACGTGGGACAAACAGAGAACGACAAGTAGGCACAACCCCTGTAATAAATATTCCTAAATCCCGAAAAGCTTATGCAAGGAGTAATCGGATGAAGTCGAAAAATAATGTCTATGTAGTAGCATATTCACATATCTATTCGAGTCTCATGGCTATTAACAAACTGTCTGACGTCATTGAATACTGAATGCTGGATGCAGAAAGTGGATCCTTCCCAGTGCCTCCAGTATGCTCTACTTGGGTATTTACAGCAGCCATATACCTACCCAACCTTAGTAGGTACGAAAGTGAGACACAATATATATAATAGTAAAAGAGACTGGAGGTGTTGATTAAATCCGTCTTCGTGCACGTGTAGTACAGTTGAAAGCATATATCAGCCATGCCAGTCCCGGGCTTAATTCAATTGTTGGAGTAGGGATATATGGGGTAGGTGGGGATTATCCGTGTAGGCATTATAGTGTAGGTAGTGTAGCAAATCTAATGTTACTGACGTAATACACACGAAAACAAAGTTGGCCAAGACAAACAATAGATCGGATCGGCTGGGGATCAAGGGAGCGCCGCAGATTCACTCAAGGACATAGAACTGCTTCCGCTCCGTACTTGAACAGGCCCTCACAATTCTCTTCTCTATATTGACGTGCACCCTTAGATAAGTAGAAAAAGGAAATAATTCATCCGGCTCAAGGTACCAATGCCGTGGGAGCGAGCTCAAGGAGAGAAGAGCTGTATCCCTGCAGCTTCATGATGCCTCCGCCGCCCCCGCTGCTGCCGAGATTCTTATTTAGGTAATACCTACACTATTTCTGTACCCCTTCGGTACTGTCAAGTGCTGTCAAGTGCTGCACTAATACCGTAGTAGTAAAGGGTATTATCAAGTTCATGAGTGACAACATTGTTAGCAACGCGGTTCCCATTAATCGTGGAGTATGACAACCTACTTAATATCAGGTCTTTGTCAACATGACAGTATCGATGTCCACTAGATTCGTCGATCCAGGCCTAGCGAGCCAAGCCATCGCATTCTAGTGCTTTTCGCGCTTTGTGGTAGCGATGGTGGTGTCACCTACCGGCGCGGTCTTTGAGCCAATGACGTAAACGATCCATGTAAGTGCCTTGTCCAACCTCGAAGCTTGTGGTGTTGTTTCACGTCATCATTAAGTTGTCTGGAGCCGGGTGCAGAGAGCTAGCTTCCCAAGACTCCCGAGCTCTCCCTCCTACATCATCAACTGAGTCCGATGTACCTTGTTTCTATAAGGAAGTTCTTCCAGTCTAGGCTGAGGTGATGAGATACATGTGCCGCCCTCAGTGATACTCAACGCTCAATGATGTAGGCTAGAAGCTATCATGTTTCAAGAGATCGACCACTTCCTCTCTCAGGTCAATAGCTATAAACCCCCTTTATTCCGGTTTGCAACTTGATGTAAACTTAATTTTTCTTCATCATCTATTCTACTCAACATAACCATAAACCTAAAAGTAAAAGGCTCTAATTATCTGGAGCTCACCAATCATCATTATATTATACCCCCTTTCCTAATATACCCACGCGTGTATTCATCTCGTCATTTTCTGATACCCGATAATCACAATAATCAAGATCCTACATCCTAACCTGCAACACGATACTTTCTCGTCTTCTTCCTCTCCTCCACCTATATTCTATCATTCCTAGTAACCACTCACGACGTGGGCAGAACGCCTTCACCTAATCACGAAAAGCCATGGCAACGGTTAACAAACCTACCGACACGAAGCAGAAAGAGGCCGATATCAACCGCAAGCTGCAGTTATACGGCATCTTTAGTGCGTTCAAATTGGGGAAAGTACCTTCAGTAAGTCAAACTCCTCACGCTTCACATTACCATTCATTGCTCAACGTCCGTTGGAATCAAAACTCACGATCCTTGTGTCACCTAGAACGACCAGATCGATATTGCTCTGAACAGCTTCATTTCTAGCAGGGCTCTATCCAACCCATCCCAACGGCTGTCGGCCGAGGGGCGGGAATTAGTGGCCGATCTTGTGGATGTTATCAAACATGCTAAGCAATTGATCTTGTCCAAAAATGAGGGAAATCTTATTCAAGATTTCATTTGGCAAACTCAGCACTTCGACGCTGCCACAGTCAGCACGCCCACTTCTCCTCTTACCAAGGATGAGGCGAAGCAGCATGGTGACAAGGCATTGGAAGGACTAAGAACATTGGGAACTTTGCTCATAACTAACGGCCAGTTCCGGAAACTATGTAAGTTACAATACAATATCTACTAGAGTATCCGCTAATTCATATCCCTCTCAGTGAATGATGCCAGTATTCTCATCCGTGATATGGCCGGTGATGCCGCCACAAACACTGCTACCAAAGTGAGACCATCAGAGGAAAAGTTGAGCCAGATAGATCAACCTGCCGACGACAACACTTGGCATGAAGCTCCCAATTTCTCCAAAGAGAATATCAGATCTCAGTTACGGAGTGTCTACAAAAAAAGCCCCACCGAGGATGCGAAAGAGGCCACAAACGCAACTATCGAGGGAGCCCGTCAACCCGATGGTACCCTAGACGCCCAAGCGGGAGCTCAGACGGCCTCAGGCGTAGTCTCAGAGAAGATCGACGCTAATACTTCCGAGGAGGACCGTGAGTCAGCGAAGAAGACGGCTGCTGAGTACCGGCGTCGGGCCAGGGAGTATTTGAACAGCAAGGTGCCTCAGGAGCGACGCGATCAGACTGTATGGCGACTTAAGGCAAGCTAATCACCGTACTTCAACTCTAGAAGTCAGAAGCTAACAGCATCCTAGAAAATGGTTCTTGAGTGCCAGCAGCACCCCGATTATCAGCAAGCCATTACAACATTGCTTGATTTGGCTGAGCAGTACGGCAAGCACGGCAGATCCGTGACAACTGGCGGAGCTGGTACAGTCAAGCAAACAAGATCCGCCTTTGCTGCAGCGGAGGCCGATCTCAAGGTACGTGTTGTTAACAGATACTGCAGCATGCTCTAATCAATACTAATATATTTCATAGGTTCTCATTGAGAGATTCGCTAATGGCACCTCGACTGATGACCTATGGTCCTCTATCAACCAACTTTATAAAGACGCTGACACGGACCCGGAATTGCGAAATTGGTTCAAATCAATGAATACCTACGTTCGCAAGTGTCTCCAGCAGCAAGGCTACATCATGGAGGAAGACTGTAACCATCAATGGCACCACCTGTATGACCGCGGTAACTATCTGCTTCGGCAGAAGTACAGGACACACACCAATCGCATCATTGATGAGATTAAATTCCTAGCCGACCAGTTTGACCAGGATCCCCACAATCTGGCTTTCAGTGCCTCCCTTCAGAAACTGTTCAAACATTTAGGGAACGACGAGAACGGCAAGCCGAAATTTAAGCCACATCTCGTCAAAGATTTGACGGAAATCATTATTCCCGCAACCTTCGAGAACGTGGCGTATATCCCTATCCCGCGCATCGAATACTCCGATCCGGAGATCGATGCTGTTGTTGAGAATCTTGTTCTCGAGAGTGACAATTTCATGCCCAACGTGCTCGAAGTCGCTAGTGATAACTTCTTCCGCTGGGGCCGCAAGAAGATCGCCAGCCACCACAAGAACTCTATTGATGTCAAGGTCAGCGGCGTGCAGATGGATTTGCGCGACGTGAGCTTCTACGTCAAGCGCAAGAAAGGCTTCCCCTCTGTGAGCGATCAAGGCATCGCCAATCTCTTCCTAGGCGGTGATGGGTTCTCTTTCCGCATGAAGTTATCAACTGCGGATTCCAAGGATACCCAGCATTTCTTCAAGATCGACAAAGTCGATGTGGATATGAAACATCTCGACGTCAAGCTTGTCAAATCAAAACATAAGCTTCTGTTTGGCCTCTTCAAGCCCATCATGCTCAAGGTCATGCGCCCGGTGGTACAAAAGGTGGCAGAGAAACAAATCAAGGACCAATTCAACCAAATGGACCAGACGCTATACTTGATCAAGCAGGAGGCCGACCGCGCTCTCGAAGAGGCGCGTGCTCACCCCGAGAACGCGCCCAACATCTACCGCCGCTACATGAACGCCGTTCAGAAGCAGATGCTGGAGAAAAAGCAGAAGGCCGAACATATGGCCGCCAAGGCCGCCGACAAGAAGGTCAACCTTGCCATTACCAAAGAGGACAGTATATTCCAGAACATCCACCTGCCCGGTGGTATCAGCTCCAAGGCGACCGAATACAAAGAGCTTGCGCGCCAGGGTGAGAAGTGGGAGAGCCCCGTCTTCTCCATCGGCGGCTCGGGCAAGAGCACCGATATCCCCCTCGCGCCCAAGGTGGCGCGTAAGTCCCACGCCGTAAACGGCGGTGCGCACCCCAGCGGCGCCGGGGCTAAGATTACCAACGGGGGATACACCAACGGAGCCTCTATCACGAACGGCAAGATTACCAACGGCAACTTCGCGAAGCCCGTGATTGCCACCCCTAACGCCCCAACAGTCTCGATCTAGGGGAAACTGTTACTAGTAGCTCAATACCAGGTACATATCTTTGGCTGCGGAGCGGCGAGGCGGAGTATAGTTGGCTATTGGATAATCTACCGATATATAACCCCTAGGAGCGGTGCGGGGGGAAATAAATAAAACAAGGGGGAAAAGGACGGGAAATACGGTTCTTGGGACGGACGGCATTCAATGGACTTACGAATATGATACCTAAGTTGGGGGGTCGTAATAAAGGTCGCCGATTCTCGGGTTTCATTTGTAGCTACAAAGAAGCATAAGGATAATATATATCAATTAATAATAAATTTAGCATATCAAAAGGGAAAGAATAGCAACATTCAAGTTGATCGCTTGATTTGTATATATCTGAACCTGGTTTCTCCATCTCATGAGCAACACCTTCCTACCGAATCAAGTCACAGGCACAGCATCATTAAAATCAACAACAAATATTCTCAATAAACAAATAATAATCTTATCTATTCATTCGCCCATTCCATGCCAAGTCAAACTCCGAATTCCGAATCCTGCACTACGCCGCGCCTAGGTATCAACAAGCCGCTTAACACCCGTAACCCGTGTATTTCAATCTTATGCCACCATTCCGTACGCCTAGCATCATGTATGCAATCCCATCCATGCGGCCTTTCTAGTTATGCATGTGGTATCAATGCGGTAGACAAATCGAACGGATTAATAGGTAGGTGCGTACCATCTCTACCGCAAAGGGAAAGGCCCGATGCACGCCCGTCTGGTATAACCGAGCCTAATCCAATAGGTAGGAAAGAAAGAAAGAATAGCTCGTATCACAGCATATCGCATAACAAATCGTCGTCATCCCATTCCTCTCCGCAGTCGTAATCCGTCTCTTGTGATGCGGAGATGATCGCCGCCGTCGCGTGAGATTCTTTCGTTATTTGGTTTTTCTCCGAACATCTGGCGCCATCGCCTCTGTCTCCGTTCGGCGGGCTTGATCCATGCCCTCGCCGCGGTGGCGTCGGCCCCTTGTCGAGCAATTCTAGCATTGCCTCATACGACCCTTTTGGCCGAGTGCTTCGCTGGGATTTCCCGCTGCTGCTAGTACCTGATCTCGATCGTTGAATATCGGGCGGCTTACGCATGTGGGATTGTGCGGCGTCTCCTACGATCGGGCCCGAGCCGGACGTCGATTCCCGCGCACTTCTATCCAATGAATCAATATGAGTGACATGAGATGGCTGAGCCGGGCGCATGGGTGTGCTATGCAATTGCGTGACCGGCGATTCCCCCCTCGTTGTCTCCGGCTTAGTAGCGCAGTTTTCTTCGACGGGAATAGCTTCCCTACTATCTCCCCCTCCCTCATCGGGGTTGTCAAGAAGCGCCTGGAGGAGCTTGTCCTCTTCCGCCTGGAAACGATCCAGTTCCTTTCGTGCTTTCCGCTGGGCCTCGGGGCCCTCCCATGCCGCTGTTCGGTTTCGTTCCATAATGTATTTATATCGCGTCTCACGACATGACATATTGAAGAATTGTTTCGGGGAAGGCCGTGGTGGAGTTTGTTGTTTGCTACAGTCCTTTGAAGGCATAGGCATTGGAACCCGAGCTTTAGGTGGCGGCATAGGGTCTTCTTCGATGTCTTTGACGTCTTGAGATGATAAAAATAAGTCTTGCGTAGAGAAAAAAGGCATCTCAAATGTGGATGCCATGTTTTCAGGTATTGGCTGGATAGATGGCCGGGGTACGGAGTTTCGAGGCTCGGTATAGTTAGTGCTCTGTTGGATGTGACGAGGCCCCCCTGGAGTGATATCTGGCGCAGAAACCACACTTCTACCGTATGGTGCAGCCAGTACTTTCGGGATGTGCGTGCTCGACCTCGAAGTATTGCACCTAGTACGCGTAGCCTTTAATCCAGCCTGATTATTATTCCTAGCATGTTTCCCTTTTGGCTCTTCAAATATTTCCCGTATTTCTTGGGATGGGCTAGGGAGAAAGTCATCCAAGTGACTAAGAAAAAACAGTTGTGTGCTCGGCGGCGGCTGGTTTTCTCGAGCCTGCTTCGGTTTGATCATACGAGGATGGCAAGATGATCCAGGGGGGGTACGAGAAGGGAGGGGAGGTTTAAGAAATTGAGGTGTCTTAGGAGGGCTAGTAGAGACCTTGGAAGACTTAAATTTTGGTGGAATAGGAGGTGGTAGCATAGGACTTCTAGGATGATGAAAAGATCGCGAGCCCGGAGCAATTGGTTGCGATTTTTGTATATTCGAAGCCGGCGGGACAACAGTAGAACGGAATGTCGAAATCTGCTTTGCTTGTTCGGGAATTGAATTCCGACGTAGTGTCTTCGCTGTATCAAGAATAGGCTCGGGTTGGGTAACCACTTGACGGGGAGGTAATGATGATTTCGTTGGCATTGCCGTGCGTTCTAGGTAGGGTGGTGAGTCCTTTGGAGATGGCACACGATTTTTATAATCAGGTGGTTTAGGTGGAGGAAATTCAGTTGGCGGGTTTTGGCCTTGTTGCTGACCAGATATTGTCTTGTAGGGTGCATTTGGAGTCCCATGGACACTCTCTGTTTCGCGAAGCAAGTCATCAAGCAGGTCCTCCTCGCTAAAATCGATAGTTGAGAAACTATCGTCAATATTCAGTCCACCTTGTTCCGCGTCAAGAGAGGTTTCTTCTATATGTTCACTAGTGACAGATATTTTTCGATTGGGCTTTGGAGATGGTGAAGCTACCCCACTAGCTATAATAAAAGGGGTCCCGGTTTCCTCTTTGTCCTCTAGAACATCAATCCTACGTTTCTTGTTCGGGGGCTCTGCGGGGACTCTGACTAGAGACTCCCCAACAAGGCCACGATCATTATCTGTTGCCACCACACTGACTTGGGGGGGAGCCTTTTCAAACTGCACGGGAGGCCGTACATTCTCCTTGTTAGTGTCGTCGAACTGTCGGGTCTGACCCGAGCTTCCAGGAATATCGCGCTTGGGGGTTACATTCCGTCTTTCCGTCTCACCCCCTTGTAGCTCTGCGGCCGGCAATGGGGAAGCGCTGCAGTCCTTCTGGCTCTTCGGTTTAGCTCGAACAAAGCGAGCAATAGTGTCCTGGGAGGCTCGGACATTGACCAGAGGCAAACCCTTCTTCTTCTTCTCAGCACGCTCGCGCTCCTCTTTCTCCTTCTTCCTGTCGCGAGCAGCCCTAGCGCGAGCCTGATTCTTCTCCTTTTCGAACTCCTTGCGTATGCGATCCTGCTCAAATAGCTCTTGGCGGCGTTGCTCGGCCTTGGAGAGCTTGGGCCCTTTGTTCGCCTTCTGATATGCCTTCTTGACTTGCTTCGTGGTCATGGGGGGTCGGCTCGGACGAGTGCCGGCGCCACCGTGGTTGCCATTGTGGCTAGTATTGAAGGCGGAGGGCACATCGGGGACGATAGTGAAGGTATTCTGAATGGGTGGCATGCTAGGATACCATGCACCCGGGATGCCCAACGTCGCAGCCGAGGGCCATTAAAGCATGGTACATCGAGATGTGGCGTATCAGCTAATTTCTGGCCGTCGATTGATTGGGCTGGCAAGGAGTCGACGCTTGGAGAGAGACGCAAAGGATAGAAAAGAAGTGGTGAACAATTGTTAAATGGGTACACCCGACAGAATGGCATCACAACTATCGGTACCGCGTCTCGAGTTTACGCGATACAATGGTGGGGCATTCTTAGGTAAGGTCCATGTACTACCTACCCTGAAGTTGTACCCCACTCATCCCCAGGTAGGTATCTCTCCACCACATCTGAACAGCATCCACTCAGACCCTTGTACAGTGTAATACGGTGCATTTTACTATAGACGGCACTATACTATACTGTGTAGTAGGTATTTGATGTGTCCCACCGTCGACCAGCTGCCCGATTAGGCAATATTCCTCATCTACGGTATACCTACCAGACGCTGCGTTTTATTCCGATGCTAAGGCTGCCTAACCTACTACTGATCGACAGAGTAGTATGCATTTACTGCCTGAGGCAAACTTTGAATTCCGAAGCTGTGATGACTCACGCTATATACGTTGTATACGATACGCTATAGGTAGCCAGGTATATAAACACCTCGTCTTACATACTTACCTACCACGATCTTCACGTTTTTATAGCCCTTCTCAGCCTTTTTTGTAGTGCTATATAAGTAGTCTCGGGTAGCTCACTCGCTCGGAGGCTACGGAGACTAAGGAGACCGGAGAGAACGGCTGTACTACCCATCTATCCACACATATAAGTATATACCTCTTGGATGGCGGCCATGCCTTTGCATTTAACTGCGCAGCCTCTTTCCTTCCTGCAATGACACTTAGCATCTCACAAAAGTCGGACAGCCTCTACAACTACAATTCCTGCTGATTTCTATCGGTATTCCACATAAACTACCTACCTGCGGCTATCTTGTGCTGGATATCTCAGACTACCTAGGTTAGGTACCCCTCAGATCGACGCCGTGGAACTACACATAGATACACGGTGAAATAAGACGACGTTGGGTATATAATATCTCAATGAGACGTGGTATCTAATATTTGAACTACACTGTGATCGTTCACCGTAAAGGGGTATAACATTCCTCATCCATCCATTATAATAATCTCTCTCCTCCTCGCCGCTTTAGCACTCGTTAGCCGGGCAGCCGACATTAGTGCCCAGAACGTCGCCTGACACGCCGGCAATCTGGAGGATGGCGCCCACGACACCACCCAAACCCTCGCCTGCGATAAAGCCTGCGGCGACAGCGTAGCCGTAAAGCTCGAAGGATGACAGCTTCCACTTCCTCCATGCGAAGGCCACGAGGGCCCCAAAGAGCGATGCCGTTGTGAACACGGGGTTGGGCAACACGAACGACAGCGCGATGGCACCCCAGTTGGGCAGATAGTCACGTACCCATTCACGCTTGCCGACGAGGTAGAAGTGACGGACCACTACCTGTCCAACACACACGATCGCCATAACGATGGAGAAGATGCCAGAGGTCCATGGAATACTGACGTTCGGGTCCGTTACGGCCTGTGCGACGGCAGCCCAGGCTGCTACCGAGGGGACACCGAATGGGCAATGCTCATCACCACCGCTGAGAATACAGGGGTATGCTGTCGAGAATAGAACGAAGAGACCGGGCGCCAGGAACACGCTGATAAGTGTTCCCATGGATTGGGCATACCATTGCTTGTTTGGGGGCGTACCGAGGAGGAAACCAGTACGGAAGTCCGACGTCAGCGCATTGCCCACATCGGCGGCGCCCGAAGCCAGACCACCAGCCACGAGGTTGATTCTCTGCGCAGCTTTAATGGAGTAACCCTTGCCTGATGTGGCAGCGCCGAAGACGAGTTGACTGGCCTTGGAGGCCGCTGTCAGGGGCGTTTGATCCGTCACAGCACCGATCTGGATGGCTAGGAACGAGAACAAGAAACCTAGCAAGCAGGCCAAAATAGTCAACCCGGGGTTCATGCCCCATTGGTATTCGAAGACGATAATGGCAACCACGATACTCGCGACGAGACCCAACATCCATTGCCACATGGGAACCTGATCCTCTGGTCGAGCAGAGTCGGCCACCATATTAGGATCATCCGCATACTTGTTAGCTTGAGCCGCGAGGTAGGCAGACGGCTTGCCAGTGAGCTTGATCTTTAGATCGTTCAAGCCACTGCACATGGCTTTCCAGGTGGCCTTACCAGCATGTGCAAGCACCTTGTACTGGACTAGTAGCTCTGCAATGGAGGTCGCTACCATGATTAAAACACCGGGCCACTATAGTTCGCCAGAGTCAGTATTACTCCGTCAGGTGAAATAGGCATGTGTTTAAGGAATTAAGCACGCTCCCAAGACACACGACTCCCCCTAACGGGAAATTTGTGCCTCCGCAAGCAGCTATTGTAGGGAGAGTATGATTCTAGGGGTTAACTTACGAGAAGCCAATATCGGGGGGACGGGGTTTCGTGACCCAAGTTACTGAGCGACGAGAAAGTGTACAGTGAGTCCCAGTACGGGTCGTCTGGGTAAAGCTGTTTGCCAATACATTCGCCATAATGTACAAGCGTGGGCGCGATAATAGCCCAGGCTATGATAGCACCAGCGAACAAGGAGATGGCTGCGTTCATACCGATCAAGATACCGCTACCAATGAAGGCGGGTGTCCATTCCCAGAACCAACCGTACGACTCGATGTTCAACGCCCAACTTGTTCCCTTGCTCCAGATATGGATCCAGGTAAACGGGTGCCAGTCGTATAGAATACCAATGGCGTAATAAGAGGCAACACGCTGGATGAGGGCAGCAGTGAATGCTAGGGCGAGGGCCTTGAGCTTGCTAATAGCTTCCTGAGCACCTGCGGCACCCGCGTGCATCGATCGGATGGTCAGAGCCACGGCGGTGGGGGTAGGGAAAAGCAACTTCAATTCGCGAGCGACGCGAATGATGAAAAACTTGCGGAGGGGTGTGACGAAGAACAGACCGAAGAAGGAACACACGAGGGTAATGGTGATAAGGGGACCGAAGTTTTCCTGGGGTGTGCCCTCGATGGCCTGTAGCCGATAGATGGCGGGGATACCAGCAACGAAGATACCAGCAATACCACCAGAGCCTGTGGCTGCGGCTTGGATGATGGAGTTCTCCTGGGGACCGAAGCTACCACCAAGGATAGGCCAATTGTGACAGTGCTTGGACAGGAGCTTGACGATACCGTACCCGAAGATGGAACCGAAAATATTGGCCGAGAATGTGAAGCCGGTTTTGAGACCTAATCGTCGAAGTTAATATCGGGTCCAGCACAAATGAATATAGGCCTACAGGCCAACTTTGTGGTATGTACGTGTGGAACCTACCAAGGTACAGATTCGAAGCATTGACTAGTGCACCGAGCACGATACCAACCACAACAGCGCGAGCAGTTAGAGGATTAGGTTCATACGGAATGTTGGGGTCCATCTTTAGGGGAACGTAAAGGTCGAGTTCCTCCTCGATCTCCTTGTCGTCGACCTTGACGTCGTCATACTTCTCATCGAGCTTCTCCTCCATGGGGGAGGACGCGGCCAATGCGTCGGCCACATGGGCCTCGCGCACCTCAGTTGATGCCATGACTATAATCGTCTGATCAATCCAAACTCATTCGCAGCCGACGGGCACGAAGGGGTGGGGCGGTTGTCGATATCAGAATAAAGTCGAAGAGGGATGGAAGAACCAAACGAGAGGTACGAGAGGAATGAGAGGGAGCAGCTTGGTTCATATACTGAGACACGCCCTACAACATGTTGCTTTTCTGCCGGTGTACCGGTGTACTGGGGGTCCCCGGCCGCCAGTTAAACCAACTAATCAACCAAAAGTCAAAGAGAAAGTCTCCATTCATCGTACATCGTACATTGTACTATCTCTATCTACACAATAGCAAGCAGGGGTGTACTAGTGCAGTAGCCTATCCAAGAGCTCGGCTCCATTTCATTTTGGAGCTAAACCAAGAGAGCCGATGTATCGCTCTAGTCCAGTCCACCAGTTCAAGAACTAGAGTTCCGATTCCGCATTAGGAAGGCAGAGAGATACAGACAAGATCCCTCGACTCCTCGAAAGGTTTGAGAGGCAAACCAATCCACGGTAGCACGTCTCACAAGATAAGCCACAGGGACCTACTATTATGTTGATGCTCCCGCCCATGGCTTAAACAGTGTGTGTGTACCCCGCAGGATATTTTCCTTGGAGGCCGCGTTTGAGAATATATTGCGCATAATAAGTTATTGACGCTTGGCGTGATGTGTTTTCTGCAAAACCACCTTGAAAGCAAGTACCTTAATCTTCCACATTACCACCAACCCCACAACGAGCCAGGACCAACGGGATAAAAGCAGTCTACCTACACTACTGCATGCTAGTATCTACTACACTAGCACATACACTAGCACACTTAGCTGCACGTGGTGCATGGGACAAGAGATATGATTACCCTAGTAATTGCTTATATTCGGCCCCGCTCACCGAGCCAAGGATGAAGATAACAGCGGCTGGCATCTGTAGCTAGCTCACAAGACTTCCCAAAACTTCCAAGACTTGATCGGCCCACCAAGACTAACGGTGGTCGCCGTTAGTCGTCCGCTCTCCAGTTCATAGAGCTTGTACTGGTCTTATATGGAAACTACACTACGACAACATTATGAAATTGGACCTTATGCTAAAAATATCCTGGCCCCCGTAACTCGGGTGGTTAATCAGGTCAATCAGGTCAATCAACGAGCGATTCGTAGATACCTCGGTCACAACCAGCTAACGCGGGGAAGATACAAGTCGTCTTTGGGGGAATTTGTAATTCTCCGTTTCTAGTAAGTGACGATATCATATGCGCCAACCCTGTAGTCTGCGGCCAGACCTGCAGAACTAATCATGTCAATCCAAAAGCAAGGACACAACTGGCATGCTGAGGGTCAACTCGGGTATTCCCTCTACACTACTACATGTATAACTCGCACTAATAGTCATCTTTTTCTTCTAGAACAATTCATCTGGGGAAGTCAACAAATTGTACTACTATGTACATTATAATACGGGAGATCATAGCAACAATCTCCGAGATCAAAAGCCCCAGATGGAGTTTATGACCTATTAACTACTTTACCTAATGGCCACTTAGGTAACTAGGTAGTCAATCTGTTCCTCGACAAACCATGCGCCAGCTTGCAAAAATCTTATACACTACGTTCCAAGAAGGCTCAATAGGGTACCCTCATACGAGGAAAGATAATGCTAGTGTACAGAAGAAGCGAGAAGCGGCCAGTCCAAGAGAAGAAGGTCTCCCGAAGCCTGGATACTCAGTGGCAAGGCTACTCGGCAAGACCCTCTGTGATTTGCCGGAATAAGTGCCCCTAATCGGTATCTGTGGACCTCGGCTGAACATTACATGCAGTAAAGCTAACGTCGTGAAAAGCACCGGTAGCAAAATAACACACAGGTCACGAGCAGCCACCAACGGCCGTAACCCGCCTACTAGTGTAGCGCTCCCCGATCTATCTATGCTGTGCACCACATCCGCACACTAATATTGGGCAAACTAGTCGGTGCGAGACGCTATTTAGTCGGTCCTGACCTCATGTAGAAGGCAAATAAGCATTGACTGAATACGACCGGCGCCGGCCCAGCTACGCGATTCATCTCATCCATGAGTTATCGGCCAAATTGATAATTACACACTAATAAGCCAGTCTCGTTCGTACTACACAACCTATTTAAAAAACATCAGCTTTAAGTTGCATTAAGACGGTCTATTGTTGCTAATGAACGCCATCCCGTCCCCCAAGCAAGAACGTTCCGCTATCTGCCGTCAGGAACCTAGTATAATTGAGTCCCAGCTCTAGCGCCTTGGAGCTGAAAACCTTCTGACAACTTATCTCTTTGCTTCAGCAGTAGGCTACACGGGAATCAACCCATTCTACCCCGAAATGGTTAGTTACCCCGAGGCTACATCCGAGACCATCTGACTCGTCTGAGAGAGCTGATTGTTACGCCACATGCCGTACGGTACACGCCGCATCCTTCTCACTACCTTTCGCACTCAATTGGCCGGTATGTTATCAAAGTATAGCGCATTGTGATACTACAATCTAACAAAGGCGATCTTATTAGACCGGTACGACTGCTTCCGATGCTCTGGTACGGCGTTTCAGCACTGCTGAATGTAATGCAAGAAAAAAACATTAATGAATCCTCACCGCCGATCCTCTACCATGTAGGTATTCAGCAGCTAACATCCAGCATTCTAGAATTCCACCTGAACAACTGACAGCGTGCTAAATCACGCGACACCTCGCCAACCCCTAGAAAAACGGGAAGCCAGCCGTTCTCACTTAGTCAGGGATCTACATTAGTGCGAAGGCCAAGCCGTGTAGAATAGGCAATTAATACTCAGTGTACTAAGTACATCAGTCGTAAGAATATCATAAAAAGGTACGGTCCCTATTAACCGATTGAATATGAAGATTCGATTATAATTCGATTCGACAGTCAAGAATAGAGCAAACAACCCCTCCCCCCAACACACACCGCTCTACACTGGTGTGGGTAAATATCTACAACTGGGCGGCACAGTAATCCGTCCCACGACACCATGATATGTAGTTAAGCCTTTTTAGTCCCTATCAAGAACCCCAGGTAAGCGGAACGAAACCGCAGCCAAGCCAAAGTCTTCGCTCTACTATAAACGTTCTACTAGTACACTATCAACTGACAAAACCAAACCTCGGCACATGCGTCTTGGTGTAGCTTCCTCTTACTAAAACGTAAGGAGTTTCAATTATCTGAGGATGTAACATATTTTGCCGGGTCGGGGCGAACAGTTAGCGAGTCTTCATTCTCGTTTCCAGTACCTCGGGTCCGTCTACAAGGAATCGTTATCTTCCAGTGGCGTAGTGCTTACCGTCGACTGCCCAAGTTATCCCATGTTTAGATCCTCTTCGTGCAAGGATAGCCCAAGAGTATTATCATAGGGCTCCGACGTTAAGCATGCGCGCGCATGCATGCAAGCAATCAAACGATGCAACGTCGTCTATGTGCTGAGGCACCCGGCACAACATCCGCCTTTCATTACCTGACACTAGGTAGAGCATCCTCGTGGGGTTTGTTCTAGTGCTTCTAGCTCTACCACTTTTTAACTTTGTAAAGCCACACACGCGGCCATGTCAGTTGTCTATAAAGCTAGGTTTACTAGCTAGAAGCATCGCTAAGGTTCAGTCTTCTTATACCTGCACTATATATTAACATAGTAGTATCCTAATTATTAGCCATTCTACCTCACGGGTAATAACTAGAGGGAAAGTATGCATGCATTCAACTACACAGTGCTCAGGTGCAAAAAAAACATAGACACCATAGGGCATCCTGTAATATACATAGAACTCGGCTCCTCGGCGAGCCGTTCATATCGCACCCGAAGCCGAAGCCGTACCCAATCATCGAGCCGCCTCCCCTTGGAGTCATCCGTCTCTTAGACGACCGTTACTGATAGGACTTACAATGCGGCTTACCCAGCCGAATTCTAGAGCAAAGAATGCCCAGTCTCCCGGAGTCCGTACTGCAAAAGGTTCCCTGCGCCGCAGGTAGGTGGGCCAACAGACGGTAGCGTACACATCTCAATACGCCACACGGCGTGCGTATACGGCGCGAATCGGGTCATGGTACTTTAGAAGGCAGGTAAGCGGTAAACATCTATCGCACGATAAGAGCGCCTTTGCCAACAGTCTCTTTTTCTCTCTCTTACCGGGGACATGAGACGAGTTTGTATGTCGTGAAATAGGCCCACGGTATGTAGGTATGACTTCACCTAGTGTAGGCTTATTCATGCCCCTCAATATCATGTTATGTTCGCAGATAGATAAGCATACTTCGAAGGAGAAAAAAAAGGATGTAGCTAGAGTTAGTAAATCCGAGTGCGTTGCCACCCGCAAGCACGTGCGCGCAAAGTTCGACTGGTCGTGATAATCGATCCTCGACGCATCACTTGGGTGGGTGTGCTGTGTATTCTGCTGAGGCCATTCCCACCTGGAAAAGAAGAGTCTGCCCAAGGAGGAGCCCCCGCCCTGGAATGGGCTGCTTTTAATTGCCAATAAAGTATAGAGGGGTTTTAACTGGTTGTTTGCCTCTAGCAACCTCGTGGTCGGAGGAAGGCTGGCCGTTAACGAAATGCCATAGACATTGCGACAAAACTCGGATGACCGATACAGTCCAGTACTAGTTTGGATCTTCTTCCTTTCGACTCTTATTTAATATCCGCGCATTACCTCGTCCTACCTCTCTATCTATTCTTCCTTCGCCTCTCGTTCGTTCGTTTCGTCTTACTAACTAGTAGTAGTGTCAAGGCAACCAAATTTCGAGCGCCGCGTGTGGTGTTGTATTGGTCCTATAACCAGCCAGACTCTATCTAGTGCAATGCCCACGCGAGGTATTCAGTCAGTCATCCTGACCGTTCGCCCTATCGACCCTTGAGATTTCTCCCTAGCAAACCCCCCCAGTCCTGTTTTCGTCATAGTTATCCCAACCAGCTAGACAGGTTGCTTGGCCTAGCTATTTCCGGTCAATTCGAATGCTTCTAGTTTTATTTACCCTAGAATGAAGTCCCCCATGTTGTCGTCGAGGGCCCCCATCATCTTGCCGACTTCTTCATAGCCACATTTTTCCTACGTTCTTACAGCATCAACCCTCCCGTCTCTCTTTCGAACCCTCCATACCGTTGTCAAGGTCCTAGTCTACCTACACACAACCCCCTGCCTCTACACCGACCTTTTACAAGCTTTCAGTACCGCTGTACAAGCGATGCCCAGCCGCAAGGGTAGAATTATGTCAATCAAGTTCTGGCCGTGAAAAAGGATCTAGGTTTTGTTAATGGAAATAATCGGATTCGTACATGTACTATCATAAGGAACTCTTGCTGATTGTTTTCCGAACACGCAATAACCTACATAGCATGACCAGTCCGAGACCCATACAGTTCGAAATGAGATGAAAAGGGGAACGAGGGACCCTAGCAGAAGGCTCAGTAATCCCAACATGGGCTTCCCAGTAGCAAACGGCAACTACCGCCGTAGCGAGCACCCGTGCATTTCCCCAGTCTACACTATCTAGCTCATCATGTGTTTTCTTTTTTAACACTAAGCCCAGATATCTCGAGGTTCTATATTTAGTATGCAGGTACGAAGCTTGAAGGACTACTCTGGTAATCTCGTAAATCATGCGCTCAAGATTCGATTCTAGCCGAGTGAACAACTTTGAACTGCAAAATTATTTTAATCGCAGTCTTAGCTAGCTTCTCTTAGTGATGAATGCCATTCATAACTGCGAGGAATTAATGGCTTTGTGTTGTGGGTATCTGGCGAGGTATGATAAATAGATATATTGATGGCTTAGTCTTAATGGACGCCCAGGCGAGTCTAGGTAACTACCAGCATTAGGTTGATTCGACGATCAGACTGAGACACAGATTTGAGACATGCTTACCCTTTGACGTCGATTGGAAGTCATTACTCTAAAGTAGTAGCTTTCCCCTAGAACGAACCGCTAGCCCTAGAAAGGCATATTAACGGAACATGAATCAAAAGTATATATTAACTCTTCGTGTCATCTGACCAAACATTAGTATTTTCAGTAACACCATACTCCGTACTCCCCACCCGCTAGAAATATCGCGTCTAGATGAATGTTGGCGTCAGTATCGAAAAAGACGTGTAAGCCTCACCCTTTCTTCTGCTGTGAATTGCCCTGCTCCCGTTATACACGAGTGGTAGTTGAATAGACCGATGGTAGCAAAGTTGGTATGGACCTACTGCCAGGACCTAGGTAGGGCAAGTAAAGAAAGAATACATACTTATTGTTACGCAAAAAGCCCTAGTGCCGATTAAACTACACGTAGTGACATATTGCTTAAGAGGTAAGTACAAATGGCAGCTTCCTAGCCTACGTACGTACCTAGGTAAACATCCGTATTCCTCGATGACTTGATCTAAACACGCCAAAGAAGCAAGTTCTGGACAATGGCAACAAGTACATATGTAGTTTCGTCTATCCGTCTAGTCATCGATCTAGGTACCTACATAATTCATTCACTCATTCATTCGAGACAATCACCACCCCAGCCCAACTTACATACATAGGTACTTACTAGGTGGGTAGCACTTATACCCTTTCCTCCATTCATCCCACCTCATCCCCGGCATCATCTACATTTACATCTACACCAAACAAGCACGTAGAAAAGCAGAATCAAATCAAACAAACAAACCTTCACCATAGCATAGAACCAAGACAATGCAACGCACACATACACATCCATCCCAAGCAGACGGGACACAATAAACAGATCCCACCACCCAGGCCCGAGACACTTACAGGAAAGATTCAAGGATCTGTAAAAATACCTGCTCTTTATTTCATGCATTGTTCTGTACCTTCCCCTCCCCCCTTTCCTCTCCTGCCCCCCGGTGAATCAATCATCGATGTATCGATCAGATGAGCCCGGGGAGTATTCGGAAAGAAAGTAGGCAAATAGCTAAGGACGGGGTAGGGTAGGGTAGGTATGTAGAAACTTTTCCAGCTAGGTAGGCAGACGGACAAGGACATCTCTGAATGCATGCTTCTAACCAAGGCAACCCCCCGCCCTTGATTCATTCTATCATGTGTTCGACCTCCAGTCAACCCCAACTGCCCGTCTTTGGAGGAAAAAAAGCACGCAAGGACGAATAGCACATATATAGTATGAGTCGTGTCGTATTATTCCATATAGCTACACCTTCTAGTGTCTAGCTGCGGTTTCCTCTCTGCTCTGCTTTGGTATCGGCACGCACGAACCCAGTACAATGTTGGTGCCGTGTATCGCTTGTGATATCTCGTTGAGGGGGGGGAATCAATAAATAAATCGCGTTGCTCCTTCCATTCCGTTTCCGTTACTTCCCTATGTATGCCGTATGCCGTATGACTCCCCGTACCGTCATAGCCGTCGACGCCGTGCAATGCACCAGTAAAAAGAATAGGGGAAAAGCCTCCCGGAAATAAGTATCAGGAACCCAGAGATGAGTCGCGGAGAAGAAAAAGACACCCAACTTTTCTGGCCGCGATTGCTTATTACATGAAAATGCCCACCCATGCCGTCTTGGCACCGACTTCCGACTCGCAATCTTCAACGGCGCAGAATATCTTTCTGCTTGGCTGTGTATCATCTGGGCGGAAACCCACATGAACGTTGCTCCTAGGGGAGGGCCGACGATTGTCGAAGCACCGTTTGCAGTAGACCTAAAATTTCTTGTCAGCATCCCAACTAAGTACATGTAAAATATCAGTCATAAGCTTACGTGACCACAAGCTTTGACAGCCCAAAAGTGATGTTCGGCCATGGCTTTCTTGGAACGGGGCTTCTTAACCGGCGTGGCGTGGTTATCTTGGTCGCCTTCAGGATTATATGCTAACTCTGCCTCGCAGCTCGGGCAGACAGCAACCACGTGCTCGCCGGTATCTCGAGTAAAACCCGGTCTAGCAGGTTTGGGGGGCTCATGAGCGGGTTTAGGAGGACCAGCACCAGCAGCAGGCGGCGGCGGCATGGGGAAAGGATGCGCGCCATAATCGAGATGGATGGGACCTAATCCGATGAATTGCTGACCCTGGCCAGGAAATGGTCCCATGTTGGCGAAATTGTTTACATTGCGCTCGCCTGTAATGACAATATCGTCATCGGGGTTATGATTGCGGTTGGCCATCACAGCGGGAGCGTTGCTTAGGAACTGGAAGAGTGGTATATTATGTACGAGTTGTGAGAACGGGCCGAGGCGACCACCCAAGGGGTTCGGGTTATTGTTATTACCGTTGTGGTTGTGATTGTGGTTGTTGAGATGGTGTGCTTGCGCAGGCGGGGGCCCGGGTGTAGAGGCAGAGCCTGATTGTCGAAGCTGGTCACCGAACCTAGCGTTTCTAGCACTACGGCCAGGGACCAAATTTTCGTTATGGCGGTTAGGGTGTTGGTTATTGTGGTTAAAATAGGGTTGGTGGTGGGTTTCGTTTCGTCTCGGGGAGGCACGCATAGGCCGGTCCTCATCGTCGGAGCTTAGGAGAACAATGACTTGCTGGTCGTTAACGTAGCTCCCGTCACTTCGACTTAATCGTGGAGGGGCATTTTGGGGATGCGAGCGTAGTCTCCGCTGGTTTTCTGACTGTCTCTGTGGTATAGACCGCGCAGGTTGATTTGGCCGGGCTGGCATCTCTGAGTCGTCGTCGCCTGTAAGATCAATAATGTCGGGGAGCGGCTGTCTCTGCTGTCTTTGCTGGCTGCCCGCCGCGTCGGCGCCATTCCCCTGCCCTGCCACCTCGACCTGTACCAGTTGGTCTCTCTGAATCCCGCGCCTTGCAGCCGCACCCATATGAGGCGGGTCCATGATGGGCGAATGAGGGCGTATCGCCCAGGGTTCTTGAGCGAAGTGGTGTTCGAGCTGATGTAGCAAAGCGTGATGTAGGGCACCAAACTGACCTTCGTCTGGAAAGTCTAGATAATCATCAACAAACAATCTCTCTCCGTCGTCGGGAAACCCAAATTCTTCAAAGTCGAAGTCGACGCCGACGTCTCTCAGATCAAAATCATCAAAGTCAAAGTCTTGATCGTAGTAGTCGTCGTGATCGTCTTCGTCCTCGTCCTCGTCGTCCTCTTCCGCTTCTGTTGCTTCGTCGTCCAAATCAATATCCAAATCGCCGTCGTAGTCGGCTATCTCTTCGTCGTCCAGATCGTCTCCGTCAATGCTGATATCCTCATCGTCCTCCTCCTCTTCAGTGTCCTCTAGCATAGAACTGTCATCGGATGGAGAGCTCTCGTATGGGGTGAGGCGGCGTCGGGGAGGGCTGCGGGGCGGAGAAGAAGCGTATCGACCTGGAGAATCTGAGTCGGGGATCTCGGCCATATTATGTTGCCCGGAGTTGAAGGGAGCTGAGTGGCTCTGGCCCGGTAACAGCGTTAGTGGGTGCGCCGAGTCATTGGCTAGGAAACATGGGAATATGTATATACCGACAATGGTTGGTGAGGTGGCGAAGAAAGCACAAACCCCGTCGTGTCAGGGATTGTGTAAACAAGAACCTATTATAACACGGTTCCCACCATTTCGGAGCTACCCAGGCAAGGCTGAGACTGGCGTAAACAAGGCAAGGATTACGCTGCCAGGGATTAGGTTTTGCCTCTCGGGATAAGACTCTAGCTCTGCTCTGAGGGGTGTGATGGCAGACCTAGTAAGGGCGGGCGGCGGGACCACAATGGGAGCACAATGAGCAGAGGGAAACAAATGCTACGAGGTACTTGATGATGATTGAAGGCCGGGGGGGATGAATGTCGCGCGGTGGGTACATGTACCAGCAGCAGTGCACAGGTTGTCGAAAAGTGTCTATTGTTGTTGTTCTCGGGCTACATTATTAAGAGGGACTGGAGATTGGAGATTGGAAAGGAGGAGGAGGATGGTGCTATTGTGAGTTGTGAGTTGTAGTAAGTCTCAGCCTCAAGTCAGGTTCATTATTGCTTGTACAAGGTGCAAGGTAGTGCAAGGTGCGGCGGCGGCAGCATGTAGCATGTTTTGAAGGTGGGAGGAGGAATTGTTGAACGATTCAAGGCTCAATAGTTCCACTCACTCATGCATGCACCACAACCTCTATCGGGTCCGATCCCCGTCTTCCCATTCGTGGGTTCGTGGTCGTGAAGACGATGGTAGTGAACAATGCGTACCTCCAGGTACTATGTGATAATAATATGGGTTAATATGGGTGATAATTAGACGGCGCAGGGGTAGCGACAACCACAAAAATGTGACAGAGCGCTTACCGGAAGAGTGCGGTAATGGGTGGAGATAAAAAACATGTGGCCATCACGCAACCATACAATGTATATCTATGGTATCATTGGCGTGTACCAACACCTCACTCATGTACCCAAGATAAATACACTACACTATTCACTATTACCTACATACCTCATTCAGACGGGAGAAGAAGTACATATGCAGGGACTCCATCCCTTGTACACACACTACCTGTGTAGGTAATAGTATTACTATGTAGTATTTGTGAGCAATGGTTTATACGAGAGATTTGCTCGAGTATACCTACGTAGGTACATAGTACTATACCGAGATATCGGTACACCATAGCCAGCATACCCAATAGCGGAAACTTCGAGGTCCACAGGCACTTTTGCCCCTCCTGATATCCCTCATCCCTCTCTCATCTCATCCCTTGCAACTAACCTAGTCTAACCACAAAACAAATAAGAAAAGAAAAAAAAGTGTTCCGCGTCATTGGCACACAATAACATTCCTCTACCTACCGTACGTAAGAGGTAGAGTAAGAAGAGTAAGACCGCACCGTCTCACCATTATCTCTCAGCTATTACCAGCTAACCACTAAACTAAACCATCTAGACCGCCTTCCCCCACGCCCATGGCACGATCGAAGTAGATACGTACCTAAATCAAGTACATTGTCACCATCACATACAAAACATAACATCATAGCTGTGGTAAAAAAAAAAAAAAAAAGGTATCATTCACATTTATGATGTACAGCAACTATAGGTGTAGTTCTCTTACCTCACTCGACCTTACTGTCCAAGTGAGAGAGAATGTTATTGTAAACCAGCCCCTACCCATGATATTTTTAATCACTGAATTACCCCTCTCTTCAACGAGCCCTCAACAAGCTCTCAACTACGCCCGCGCGAGAGAGTATAAATCACTGAAGATTGCTGCGAGGTTCAGGGAATTATGACTCCTTAGGCCCCAGCACGCTGATAACGCCCTCGCTATTCACCACCAAGAGTTTACCGGCATTAGGACCCCACGCCACACTCACGGCATTATTAACCGCAGCTCTCAGGGGTTCTGACCACGACTTGGAGCTCTTGTTGTACTGCTGCACCGTCACTCCGGTCGGACCTGCGGTGGCAAGGAATTGCTGCGAGTAATCCCACGCCAGATGTTGTACCGCACTGCCGATATCCAGCACCTTGGCTTGTGCCGCGTCGCCTTGTTTCCGTAAATCAAAAATGGTAACTGTAGTCTGACCCTTGGCCGTAGCAGCGAACCAGAAGCCATTTTCCGAGAAGACGATGGCCTGGATTGGGGCGCCTAGAGAGAAAGCCGCCGCTTCCTCGCCCGTATTGGTCATAAAGAGCTTGATCTCACCACCATCTGTACCAACCGCGAACAGGTGGCCGTCAGGATGGAATGCGCACGCCGTCAAAGCTACAAAAGAGAGTTAGCATGGATGCGAGTGCATATAGCTATTACGAGGAGGCTCAACTTACCAGCGTTAGTATAAACACGAGTAGCCCGCTGTAAGTTTTCTATATCGTAAAACACGAAGCTTTTATCGGCTCCAACCGAGGCCAAGATGGCCTTGCTAGGATGCATAGCAAGACCGGTGGCGGGTCCGGAGTGGTCCGTAAAGGATGCGACCTCGCTACCGCTCTCAAACACCTTGACCGATCCCTTGGCCGTTGAGAAGAAGATCTTGGGCCCCTCCCATATCGAGTCTGTCACTGGCTCACCCACGGTGAAGGAACGCTCCAACTTATCCGCCTCGACCGAGTAGATAGCCACCTCTCCTTCTAAACCGCCAATGGCACCATATCCTCCTTCGGATGCAAGAGTTGTAGGTTTAGCGACGGGTAAAGAATTGGAGGCTTCGACAGCAAATGTTGTGATATCATCAGGCGTCGTCCATTCCTCGGGAACGGGGCGCTTCTTTCTGCTCTTAGATAATCTGATGACGAACATGTTAGCTCTATCGTTGCCTTGGTTACAGGGCTTGCATTGCTCACCTTGCTTGCGTCTCATCCACCTTAGCAACTAGCTCTGCCGGTAAGCCTTCGCTATCGACAGCCATAGCATCATCATTGCCAGGGGCACCGGCAGAGATAGAAACTCGGGAAAGCGCATCGCGGGCCTCATCACGCTCCCGAGTGAGCCTTGCAATGACGCGAATGGCGGCATCGTGTTGATACAAAGCCGTGGCTAGCTCTTCACGCGTCCGCGCGAGCTGCTCGTTCAAGTTATATGTCTCTAAGGCGAGGGCGTCCCATTCGTTCTGGAAGGTAGAGAGGAGGGCGGGTATAGAGGTGAGGGTAGGAGGTCTCGGTCGGACAACGCGAGCGGATTTGATTGGGAGGAGGTCGTCGAGCACGAGGTCTTCGCCCGAGACGGGGTCCTTGCCGTTCTCTTCGATGTACTTCTCAATCAATCGCTTCTCGAAGACGGAACCTGACAGTTTAGAAACAACAGGCTCCTGGGGAGCTTCGCCAGAGACTGGTCCCGCGTTAGTATACGTGAAAAGGGGTTGGGAGAACCTCGAATTGAATTACTTACGTGCGCACAGCATCCTCAGTACAACTAACTCGAAAATGGCGGCTCAAATGGGCGAGATGTGTTGGAACTCGGAAGGCTGTGATTTCGAGGAAATTCTGGGGAAGTTGAATCTTTGCCTTGCCATGTCGCGTTGTAAATCATCCTGATTGGATCAACTCGCTAGGACTGCTGCAGCTTACAGGCTTGGCACACTCGAGATTTGGCAGCTGAAGAGACCGCCCAACAGACATCTACCAGCTGGTAAATTATCCTGTGGCTAGTGGTGACAAGCCACGACATAGTGTAGCGCGGAAAGAGGCATTCTGAGTGATTCAATACCAATCGTGACATCACTCTATCGCGGTGTTCCCCGGCTACACCACACATCAATGTTGATATCCACAATATATAATAATACATAGTGTACAATATATTGCTGTATTTCTCATCACCCTATTTTTATTTCTAATTCTTTCAAGGGATATCAAGGTGCTAGATAAAAGTAACTCAGTTCTCTACCATGGCAACGGCAACGTCAGGCCTCCCGCCCATCTGTTCACTACCTCAAGCAGATGAAGGGACTATTAAATCCGTTCTAGACACCCTCTTTGAACCATCACCAGAGATCCATGCCATCGCAATCCCAGTTATCCAGGGGAGAAGGCGCATACCCGCTAATCCAGGTCTCACAGCAGATCTCCCTGTCCCCCATCCCTCGTCTCTCCCACCCCCCACTGTCCCCGATGATACACCCTTCACTAGTTATGCCTCTTTAATTAAACACATCGGAACACTACTTCACCAACTCGCCATCTCTTCTTCATCGTCTTCATCTCCCTTCCAGCCCCCAGAACGAGAGAAGCTCCACGCAATTCTAGGGTCTCACCCCCGTCTCGGTGCCAAGAAGGTTGATAGCGCTCAGAGTCGTGCTGAGCAAGCCCAATTAAATGCGGGCGCCGGTGATGAGGCTGAACGTCTCGCAGCCCTGAACCGCGAGTACGAGGAGAGTTTTCCTGGGCTGCGGTATGTTGTCTTCGTCAATGGGCGAAGGAGAGACATCATCATGGAGGACATGCGGAGACGTATTGATAGGGGGGACATCAGGGCTGAGGAGACGGAAAGCATTCAGGTTCGTCATATAAAACAGCCACCACAACAGTCACGCAATGCTATAATGGTCTTTTTAATTGTTCAAAATTCACTTGGGTTTGAGATAGACTACTGACCACTATTGTAGGCCATGGTTGACATTGCGCTAGATCGGGCTGGCAAGTTAAGCTCTACCAGCTAAGATAGCTTCAACTTGTTGGTAAGACCCGCCTATTCCAAGGCCAGTGCATTTGCCTCCATGCCCCAAGGCGACCAATTTCCCCGTTCTTCTAGTCCGCACGACTGCATGTAGGGGAGATTTTACCTCTTAGCGCCTCGCCAGAATCGAAGCTTACAAGGATGGTCAGAAGTGCAGACAGTATTCTGCCGGAAAGGAAGCCAGTTGATTAGATATAAACAGGAATAGCCGATGCGATGACAGTCGACAGACAGTCGTTTTCGGATCGAGCTTAGACTCCTGCTTGAAGTGACCTGTACATACAAGCCACCTTTGATTGGTTCCTACCATTGCTGTCCTATTTCCCGTTCCTATGCGCTCCCTATAAGCCAATGCTACACTTTCCCCATTTTTGAATCCCCTATTTTGCTGGTGCCCATCACGTAACCCATACACTCCGTCGTGAGTACAACGCCTGAATTGGAGATAAGCAGATTCCCATACACGGTTCTCATCCTTCCCAAATCAAGTTAGTTTGGCCCTAGCACACACACGCATATTTATACAAACAAGCAGTACCCACGCAGGCAAGCCTTCTTAAACAACCCAAGGGATTCCGTCAAGCTCATCGAGATACTCCTCATAATACCGCTCCTCGACGGAGCTATTAGCAGTCCTAGGCTCAGGCGACCGGGAGCCAAAAAGGACGCCAAAGTCGGCATAGACATCGTCCATGTCATCATCGGATAGATCTACGTACGGGTCGTGGAAGCTAGCCGACGGAAATGCCGTGTTGTCCTCCTCATCACTGGCATCAGCGGGTGCGGGAGTAGGCGGAACAATGCTAGGGACGAAGTGTCCCGGCTTCGGGAAGGTTCCTTCTTGTTTGCGCGCGTTCGTGCAGGTAAGCGCTGCTGTGTTGTGGTTATTGGAATAACATATCTCCTTTCCTTGGATAGCGGTAGTACTAGCATTAGCGCACTGCACACTAGGGCGGTTCATAGCAACCATGCCGCCGGGCTTTTGCTGCTCCTGCTGCTGTTGATGGGCATGATGGTGTTGCTGGTGAAGCCTGGTATCTATTGGCGGGTGAAAGCTCGTAGTATGCGGGCGCCAAACAGGTGGGAGGGTTTCCGGTCCATATCCATGCAATATTGTCGACAAATCAGCAACAGGGAACGTAGCACTAGGCACAGGCGTGGTAACAAGCAGCAACCCATGATTGAGGGCGTTACCGCGCGCCGCAAGCTCGGCCATGATCGTATGGCCCCGCGAAACAGCTGCCTGGCGCACGCCGATGCGCACACGATTAAGTATAGCAGCTTTGCGCACAAGAAGTGCACCCTGGCCCGTAGCGCGCCGAGCCCCTATAGCCGCAAGCTGATGAATCCGGTGTAGGCTATCACCGCTTCCGCGGATGAGAATATGCGTGGCTGGCAGCGAGAACGGACGCGAGAGACGCGACGTCACAATGTACAGTAACAGCCGCCGCTTTTTACACGACAATGCGGCCGTGCCCGGGCCGTCAACATCGTCGGACGAACGGACGCGCTTTGCCTGTTGCCGTACGGGGAACACAACTTCCAGCTGGCTGGAAGGATGCTTCGTAATCAATTTCTCCTCCTCCAGTTTATGTAAAATACTAGACTCGTGTGGTTTAGGGGCTGGTGGCCATGGTTTCAAGGCACACCCCCTATCAACGGTAGTACTGACGGCCCGGTTCGGATCCCCTACTCCTTTAAAACCTCCATCGGTGCCCCTCGGCGTCTCTTTTGTGCACGGATGCCGTGGCTGGCTGCCGCCCATCTCCGTCTCGTGCGGATGTCTCACATGACATGCATACGACCCGAAGGGTCCATATGATATCTGGTAGGCATCGAGCTCCATACTTCAGGTGACCTAGATACCTCCAAAGTGATACCGGTCATTCGGTACCAATCAAACAATGGGGGCAAACAAATAACTAAGTTATGCCCAAATGCAACAAGTTTTCAAGGGGGCAGTCTCCTAATCGGATCCATGTATTCGAGAAGAGACGGGGGGAGAGGGTTTCTCGGCTACCTTGAATGGCGTGGCATAGTCGATCGTAAATCGGTTAGAAGGTCAGTGATGTTAGATCTACCATAGGCCTGGGTGATTAAGGATATAATATAAGTAATAGTAGGCCAGCAGTGCTTAATTCTGTCCGAGTAAAATTTCGTATCTGCCACATATAATAGCGTCTAGGGAATCGACAGCGTATTGCCTAACAACACACAACGTCGCAGTCCAAGACCTGATATCGCGAGGGCGAAACTTCGACAGACAACCGCGAGACCGGGAGGGAATTACCAGAGAATCTCAAATTTCGAGGTGACTATCGAAGAAAGCAAGAATATATCGGGAGGGGAGAGACGGGGGAGCAAAAGAGAGAGAAGGAAGATTCCGGTATTCCAACCCCGGCGTCGTAGTCCCACTCCCCGAGGTGAAGACGAAGCCAAAGAGGCGTATCCCGAATAGCCCGTGCATACGTTGGAACGCTGTCATCCAGGAGAAAACGATTGGACCAAGTCCACGTAACTAGCCGCCTATTGGAAGATGCAGCAGTACGTGAGCAAGCAACTGGAAATTGGATGAGGCTGGGGCAGGGTCACAACGTCGGTGAAGGGACTGCCTGTGACTTATTCCTACGTAAGCTGCACGAGGGGTCGCTTGGAGCTACATATACTGCACTGTACGTCGTACGTTTGAAAAGCGCCGGCGGCAGTGCCTATTCGTGCGGAGTCTGCGTGTGGTCTGCACTACTGTAATAGCCGGGCTATATATTGGTCAGATTAATCTGGACATTAATGTGTAACCATGGCAAGGTGGTGCTTCTTTTTTAACGTACCTTGTAGCCTAGGTACGACCCGTATTTAAAGCTCTTTGACAGGTCGTTGAAAAATGCTGTAACTCCGCAGTGCACGATATTGTATATGTGGCAAGTTATTTACAGTAATGAATCACCCTGAGCAAGCAATCCCGAATACCGATTATCATAATATACCATTTGTAGTAAACTGGCCGGCGCGGCGTCGATGGTGAAGTCTGACCACAGCTGTGCGTATAAGTAGGTGGGATAGGGAGGGACTGGGATAGGGTATGGGGATGGATGATGCAGGACAGCAAGTATATCCTGGAGAACCCTTGTTTGTTCGTGCAGGCCGGGTTCCTCGGTTTCGCTCAAGGACAAAAGTAGCATGGCTCCCCAGTATGACCACAGTTGCAATTCGTCAAGTGAGGTGAGTTGGGGATAATTAGCAAGGGGTCCAGAACCATCACGTTTCCGTGGGTAGCCCCTGAACCGACCAGTCAAACGCGCAGCCTCACAACCACTGAAAAGATCCAGCCTACGACAAACCCTACACCCAATGAGCCACCATTGCCCACCCCTCCTCCTCCAGATGCTCCTCGACAGTACCCCAGATTCATCTGACGTTCCCCGGGGGTGCAGGAAGCCGACATCTGTGTTCCCGTGAGCTTAGCGTTACGCATGCAGCGGTTTCGCTTGCATGACACGTATGGTGGTTTGCTCCAGACCACCGTATTCAGCCTGGGATCTTCATACTACAGGTAAGCGGCATCGCGCTGCAACACATAACGTTGGCTGGCAGGTTGTCTACACTAGGTAAGTAGGTATTCGGTCAGCCCAATAGACAAGACCTTTTAGACTGTCATGGGATCCAAAGCCACGGTCTCCTCCCAAACCTTGACAGGTGATGTGTGTTTTAACTCATGATTCGCCTGTATTTGGAGTAACAGGAGGGCGACCGAGGGATTCTCTTGGTTTCCGGGACGCACATCTCCGATGGTCTCATCCACCACAGCGGTCAGGCTCTGTTAAGTAGCGATTACTAACTCCTTTCAGCCGGGGCAGCATCGCACTAGGCTAGGTACCTACCAGTATGTAACTAGTGTAGTCGGGAGCCCGAGCTAGTGTAGAGAGATCTGGGGGGGGCGATCATCTTGAACGTATGAGGTCTACGCTAAAGAGATACAACAGGGGGTTTGATCCTTCGGCTGTCTAGTCTTCGTGTAGTATCGATCGCACCCTTAACGGCCAGAAGTCCCTCCAATGAGAATTACTCATCAGAAAGGTTTCTTCTGAAAGTTTTAGCCAGCTGAAAAGAATGAGAGCTAATAGAATCATGCGCGCGCGAAGGCCGGGCGTAAAGGCTTTCCAGCGTGGCACTCGAATATCAGTATCATCATCAATTGATTGCTGTTCCATCACTTGCACTATTTGCTCATATCACATATCACAGTAGCAAGTAACTTCATACTAAGCTTACTCTATAGCAGCCATAGATACTAGTGTAGACTGCTCTGTAGTGCCTATCACAAGGCGTCGAATTAACCACATCCTGTTGCAGTTATGAGAAAAAGAAAACTAGGGAAATTTTTCAATCATCGCTTACTACCGGCTGGATCGAAGAGTTCTAAGGATTCAAGGCGTGAAGCGCATACCCTCGAGAGCCTAGTGTCCATGCATGGGACCCCAAAAGGGGTGTCCGGCATCGACCAGCCTACATTTATCCGACACGCCCATTCGAAGCCTGTGTAGTTATTAGATAATTCAATGCCTGTTGCATATCCTCTCTGCAGCCAATGTTACCTTGATATTGATCACGGGATCAAACAGAAAATTCACGGTCTCTTATTTGTGAGCGCAGTACCTACTTACCTGCACCCTCTGCTTCGTATCCACCATATTCCTAGCCGCTTTCAAGCCTTTCTCTCGCATTGTAAGCCTCCCCTTCTTCAACGTAATGTATGACGCCCAGCCCTTCTAGAACGATTTGTTTCCTCGGGGCAGGCATCAGTGGAAAACATGTTCTCCAGGGCCCGTAGCGGCGGGACGGCACTCGCGGGAACGGGATTGTTTCCGCTTTCCAATATTTACTCAGCTATACATCCAGGCACCTATTGTGAAGCGGCCAACAGCTCGGCGTCTTACACGCTTTCGCTGAGCGATAGGCGAGAAAACTATTTTTCTTCAATGACAAGGTTTGATTCCCTCTGCCCACGTGGTTCCAATATTAGGAACTACCCAGACACACCTACGCTACTTAACTTGCATACCTACCTATTCCAGAGTTGGCGTGTCAGCTTAATCGCAGTGCCATGATGCATTTAGAACACACGAATCCTCAATTCCTTCTCTTTACTCATCATTGCCTTAAATGGCAAGCCGAGCGAAGGAGCCATCAAACGAGTTCGGTGTAGGTATGTCAACGAGGGTTTCATTCGTACTCTGTACATCCCCCCCTGGGATTCACTGCCTTCTTTCAACGACCGTCTCAAACTCAAAGTAGGTTAAGAATACATAAATGAAAGAGAGAAGAAGAAAAAAATGTATTTGTGCCTCCCCCCCACCCCGATCCCATATAACAGGTCCCTACGCCGGACTCCAACCGTCATGTTTCTCCTTGTTCTCGTCACATCGTTCCGCACTTTACACGGTAGAGAACCAACCACCATCTACGACTAGCATCTCTTCATCTAATCCATCCGAATTAAAAACTCAACCCTGTGCTTTCTGCCGGTCCTCATTTTTGGGGCAAGAATAAGTCCTTATCACTGTAGGGCCAATGCAGTGATATGCTTCCCGGGCTTTTTTTCACGTTGGTGACTATCACAGGAGTTGATATAGATCTCAAGGGTTGCGACCCTTGAAGGCATAGATTGAGAGCGACAGAGGTGAATTGAAAAATGAAAAGGGGGGTGTTAACAATCCAGACACGGATATCTGTTTTGCGGTGAGAATGGAAATAGAGTCAAAGGGGTGAATTTTGTGTGTGTATGTCTCCAATAGGCAAATGGGGTCCCTAAAATGGGTAATGAAACGAAGTTGTCAAAGCCAGCCAACGTATTGTGCTTTAGAACAGCGTCAACAGCCCTCTTTCTCTCCCCAGTTGCATCTCCTCTTATCTCCACAACTGTTACCATACCGAACTAAAGTCACCAACTTCCAGCTGAGCTAGCAGTAGCCTCGATCCGAGTCCCGGCCTACATTCCGGCGACTACACCAACGCCACGTTCGTCTCCCGGCCGCCGAGAAACCTCTTTCTCTTTGGGACTCCGCGGGTGAGTGTCAACCCCGAGGATAGCGCTAATGCGTGTCTTGTCGTAAGGACTCTCACGGTCATTAGGGCTGGGAGCCGGCGTGATAGGAGTTTGACTTCCTCCTGAGAACATATTCGCTTTCCAAGCTTGTTCTAAAACGATTGGGCTTACGCCAGAGCCGTAATCGGCCGCGATAGCGCCCCAGAATGACGACCGATGAGCAGCGTAAATAGCTTGAAGGCGAGGGATGTCGACTTGGGCCGTTGGGGGAGGGAGAGTGCAGTCAAGTCGGAGGCTCGGAGTCTGTCCTAGAGGCGATGGCTGGGGAAACAGAGACGGTCCTAGGGATCGTGCACTATCCGGCATGGGTGTTGGAAAACTCAACGCTGGCGAGGTTATACCTGTTGAGAGCGTCATCGAGGCCGGCTTTGGTAGAATAGTTGGCAGGCGCGGGGAGACGTTGTTTCCTGACATTATTCTAGGCAGCTGGATCGTGTTTTGATAGTCAGGCGAGCTAGGCTCATGGCTGCCGGCACTCCCAGGAGGAGTCATATCTCGGGACGATGGAGACTCCTGGTTAGGGGAGGGATTGATGGACGGTAGCACCGGAGATTGCTCTGACGAAGAACCCGAAGAGACAGATGCCGTGCGTTTGCGGCGGTTACTCCCATGGCTCAGCTGATGGTAATGAAGGCGGCATGCCAGCTCTGTCTTTTTCAGGTGTGCGGCGATATGTTTGTACGGCATTTTTTGAAGGCGAGTCTGTAAGAGATATACTTCCTATTCCACGCAATTAGTATTGCTCTGGGAACCATCATTTCTCAGCTGCATCGCTTCCTATACCCCTCTCCCCAAATTACAGGTCTTATAAATGCCCTTCATCCCCGCGGCGTTCTTGCTTACCTCATCTTCACTCCAAGCTCGTCCTCCTCCGGTAGAAGCAAGCTTCCTATTCTTTGAGATGCCGAACTCATGGCGATCAAGTGCATCGCTCGTTGGGGTGTACGGGGTACCCTCGTGTGTGTTTAACTGAATCGGTGGTGCCATTTTATGATATTAGGAGAAGTTCGGGAGTTTAGTAGACGAATGAAGACGGTGCGGCCTTGACGAATAGAAGCGTGAATAAAAGATATTGAGTTAAAATTTGCAGACCGTGCTGCTTCAGGAATCGAATGGGTTGAATAAACTTGTATGTAAGTACGAGTATCTGACTTCCTCGGGGCGTTTCGATCTGGCTAGGTCACCCGTTGATACGTTGGGCGGATGGATGTCTCGCCTGTCCGACCGTGCAAGGGGGACTGAAGTCGTGAAACAGAAGACGAGTTAGAGGGATAGACCAGAAACGAAAACTATCGGGAGCATGACCATAGGTCAGGAATTACACCGATGACGAATTTGAAGGTGGTTCAAAAGAGTGTAAGCAGCCAAGCCAGTTGGGCAATGAAAGAAAGTGGTCGCTAGCTGCGAAGAAAGGAAAGAAAGAGGACGGCGCGCAACAACGTCGTGATCGATGCACAGGTTGTACGTGGAGGGCAAAGAAAAGTAATAGAAACAAGAGAGAGATCAAAAAAGAAGGGGAGTAAGTAGGATAATAACGATAACGCATCTGATGCTTCACCCTATTCGGACGTCGCCTCATCCAGGAACAAGGGCTGAGGTTGCTGGGGGTCGACTACTACCCACCCCATCATGCGTGCATACATAAGGCCTGCTACCACACTTGTCGTCGACCCCGGTAATATGGGGTGGATGTGACAGAATCAGAAGCACGACCTTAACTTGATCTGCTATGTCCGCAATCGACTCCGCCGATGCAAAACAGCTGGCCCCGGTCAATGAGAAGAACTGGGAGAACAAGGCCGCGTCAAAATGGTGGGCAGGGGTATACTTTTCCCACAAGGTGAGTTAGTGCATGAGACGAGATTTTCAAAAACTAGATCTTCGTATTATTTTTTATTTATTTTTTTCAATCAAGATTAGGGACTAGTCAGGTCAGATCAATAAAGCCAACGAGGTTTCTTGAGATTCGAATACTCAGAATTGACGTAGTATAACCCGACGAGTCCTTTCGCGTAGGTATATCGATGCATAGCTTAACGAGGTTGAGTTTGTATCGTGGGGCTTGGCCACCACTAGGGTCGAAGCGAGACAGGGCTGTCTAGGATGACAGACATCCATTGAAACGGCGTTGAGGACCAGGAGGGCAAGCGCGCTATATTATTATCCTGTTTTGTTCGATACGCAGTAAACTCCTGGCCTTGCCGTGTTTCGATAGGTGGACACATGGAGCGGCCGGCAGGTTCCAAAAACGAGGAGGCCCAGATCAGATAACTGGGCGCCTGCTGTCATGTCACGTCGTGTTGCTCTCTTTTTTACATCGGAATTCCTTGCTACCATTGCCTGCAGCACTTCACGGACGGTTGTTTCTAGTGCACGTAGGAGCTAGACGTATGAGCCACGGCATCGAGTGTTTGTCAGAGGACGAGATCATCTTTACGAGTGACGGTCTAGTGCAAGCTTGGCATCCTCATCCGTTCCCATGCAAATTTGTATCGTAATGCATGAAAGAGTCAAGAGATACATCTCTCGTCAGGGTTCAGCGGGTAGATGCAGAGGTATCAGGCGAGTTGTTTTGTTTTTTGTTTTTCCTCCCCCGTTCGTATCGAGAACGAGGTTTGAGTTTGACATTCGACGTCTGACATCGCGCAGGTTTTGTGTGGGCGGTGCCTCAACATGTTACAGAGATGCGCTTATTCAGGCAACCGGGGTTGTCATTGGGTCTCGAGTCTTCTCCAGTCTTCTTCTCAACCCCTGAACCCTCTGCTCCCGGTCTTACCCCTGACTATCTTGGAGCCCCTCAGTTTCCAGTTTCGTCAGCAGCTCTTGCGTAGACTGCTTTAAGCCTTTCTCAATAACAGAACAGGCCTACACACTACCTATTCATTCACCTTGCCTTCTACTACTATCTTGTACCGCCAAGTAATAAACCTAAAGCCGTCGGTATGTCTTTGGCATCTGATGCTAGAGGACGGCGTATGTAACAGTGTAACTGTCCTGATCGTTAGAGCTTCTCAGATGTGAAGCTAAACCCAATATCAATCTAGCCTCTCAGTAGCCTCTCAGTAGCCGCCAAGGAAGCTCAAGCGTCATTCCCGTTTTCAGAGTACCACTCGGATTGTTTCAATTAATGGGCGGTAACTATGATGGATCTATGCAGACCATCAAAACATCGAGCGATTATACGTAGATCGAGATTGATGGCTGTGAGGTTTGGTTATTATAATTCATTACAGTCGTACCACACCAGAGGAGTTGGTGGAACTAAGAAGCCAATACTACAGAATACTTTAGCCACCATCTCCGATAGTTCCCCAGCGGTGCCGATGCACTAGGTAGTATCGTATAATTGAAGAATCTGGATAGCTGTGATTTTGCGTTTTATATAATATAGGTATAGCCTCTGGATGGTGAGCTTCGCTTATGGTTGTTCCGATACAGCCCTTGAAACTCGCTAATAAGGATCTCGGCAGGGAGCCGGGTCTGGCTAATCCCGCCCAGAGATACACTAAAAGGAAACCCGAAAAGAAAAAAAGCCCAATTTTGTGCACTTGGTGGTTATTCCTGCATGGAATCGCACGTCATAGAGTTTAATTGTCGACTTACCACTCAGGCACACAGATAATGCGCCGGCCTCTTGGATTATCCGTGGCTCTGGAGTCGGAAGCCAGTCTCGTTGACATCGCAGGGTCTGGGATTCTGTGTCTGGGTTACAATCCATTAGTGTTGCCGAAACATATGTAGCGGTTACAGTACTTCTGCGCGCCAAGAACGCACGAGACACATAATGAACACCTGGGACGAGACTAATGCACCTGTCCAGATAAGGTTCCCAGGGGATAGACCAGTAGTAGAAAAGCCGCAACGCCTAATGCATAGTATAGACATTTCGTCTTTTTAAGTGGTCGATCAACTTTCCTACACTAATACAACAACAATGACGGCGGTTTACGGCGGGTGATGGCGAAGTGGCATTGGTTACGAGCGAAACTTTGGCCTTCATAATTCGGCCTAGAGCAAACGAAGTCCTGGTTATGGGGGCGGATTCTAGCGCCAACCATCTAGTGTAGGACACCAAGTCTGTTCCATAAAATCTATTCGACCTGGTCCGCCTTGCCGTTGTGAGCAGAGATCGCACCGAAGATCCGGCCCTCCCCCGCCAATGCCATCGCGTCGATGAACGATCTGTTAGAGTTCTCACCTCCTCGTTTCCGGGGCGCATCACAACTTCTCCGAGGGGGAGGAGCAGCAGTGCATCAAAGGAAGCACCCGTAAAATCGAAAAAAGACTAAGGATGTAGGGGTACAAAGGCTATGAATTAACTATCAATTAACCCATACTACTCTTCCCACACACCAAATATCTTTCTTCCTCTAGGCAACAAGCTACATTCACAACCGGAACCTCGAGGCGAATACCGTTCTCCAGTCGTAAAACCAAGTAAACTCACTATTTCGATCTTCTTCTATCGAAGCGGTATGATCCTCTTCTAAGATCCCACCAGCTCGTCTCATATCATTACGATGACACGTGATCGAGAACTCAAACGGTTCATGCACGCAAACTAGCGTTTATATAGCGATGACCTAGACCTCGTGTGTTATCGCCCCTCATAATGCAATAGAGGATCGCCGATTGTTGATCTCACAAAGCGGACGCGTCCATTGGGGTCGACGTAGATCAATCGTCTGAACTCCGTATTCCTGAGCGCCAACGTTCAATGCTGGGCTGTGGTGGAAGTTGGAACACAGGATTCTTCCTCACGCTAAAGGTTTTCAGAGTAGACTCGTGGCTGGACCTACAGCATTGCGTTAATATCAATTCCTCGAATATTCAAACAACACCAATTTTGAACCTTTTCCCAGCAAGCGTCTCGATGTTCGGAATTGTGATAAGGAAAAGGCTGATATAATCGAAATTGTTTCGTTCTTCTGTTCTATTTCGAGAGAGTGAAAACTTCCTACTATACTCGTAGCTATTTTCCGTCATTACTAGATATAATCCGCCAACCATATCCTTAGTTATTCCTATGGCTTTACGAATCATCCCGTAAAGGGCAACTCAGTCAATCACCTGATACGAGAGGACGTCCTAATGAGATCTAGCCGACGGTAACATGCCCCGAGCGCCTATAAGATATATTAGGTAGCTATACAGGCGCGCATGAACTAATAAAGTAGGGCTCGCCCGGTGGACTACCAGAAGATATACACGATCGGGGCGGAGGATTTCCATGATGAATTTATCCTAGATTTGCGGAGTGCCTGGTGGCTAATTACTGACGACTTGAACCTAGTCTGGCTTCACATTGGTTGACGCCATTGTCCAGTCGGACCCCGGATTCACCTATAACTACTCCTGTTAGGGTTCGTGGACTACCGTAGCAGCCGAAGTAGGCCGCTGTCACGTCGCACAAGGCCGACTTGGGTGCATTACGTACATAATCCGCAGGGCTGAGATGTGTGTGCCTACCAGGCGCCCGGGTGTCTCGCGTCATGGCAAGCGAGGTCGATCGTAGGCACGATGTAGTATACACCCATTCATTGGACTACGGCACAATACTTGCTTACCCTGCATCTGTGCGGATTCGAGTATAGAAGGTCTTGACAACTAGCGTGCGTGGGAACTCCGTCTCCGCTTGGCTGAGGTCAGCAGAGCCGCGTAGACTCAAACTGTATTCCGACTGATCTGCGACTGCGCCTGTTTCATCGTGTCCATCCTCACCCTTGAGGACTGCATACCTTACCTAACCCAAAGGGATAATGTACGCATGGGTTGGTAGGAGATATCTATATGTCTATCTAGTGAAGATAACTAAGAGACAAAAAGTATAAGTGAGATTGAGTAGTCGCTGGTAACTAATGGTGTTGGGATATATATATATATACATAACCGTTTATTATTTCATCCTGACAACCCACAGTCTCCTTATACCTTCGAACTTGGATAGTCCTACTAGTTACCTAGTCTACAATTCTCTGTGTATACTATGTAAACGGATGGATAGCGGTAATGAAAACAAGGAGAGTACGCCAAGAGACCGGGTTGGCTGTGTCCCGATGTTTCAATTCTGGAGATGTTTACTGAAACCGAGGGGTGTTGTGCCCCTGTCCTGGTATGATGTCGGCCATACAAGCGCACTTACCGTATACTACTACACTAGTGTAGTCTCGTGTGCCTACCTTGCAATGTACTATGTATGTAGTAAAATAATCCACTGCATACTACCTATGTACTTTAAAGTAGGTACTTAAGTGTACGTAGCTGGGTTGGTTACCTTTAGATACTTAGGAGTACGTGCACTCCAGGTCATAACAACACTAAGAGGCACATGTAGAAAGATACATCTAGATTAGGCTAAGTTACTTGTAGGGAAGGTTAGGTATAGTAGTGTAGTGGAGGTACAATACCTAGGTATACCAAGGTTCTAGGGTTTACTTAGTCACCTGACTTGCGATTAGGTGAGCCTGAGGAATTAAACTACCTACATCCCTAAGGTACCTATGCATACTAAGTATAACTACTTATATTTTATGTACTACAACAACCTTGATTTGCTCTCAATTAGGTTATATTTAAGTGTATAGGCCTGCAAACTCCCTGGCTATTGTAAGAAATTACCGTTGGGCTCGTAGGTAAAGAATAGTGTATAGTAGAGTCAACTAACATACTGTATATAGTGCTCTGCAATACTATGATTATAACCCCCAAGTAGCTACACTACGTATACAGCTCAACTAACCCAGATTATTGATATTTGACGTCCATGCCTACATCCTACCTAGGCTATGTTCATCAATTTCATGTTCACACTATCTTGTTTTGAGATCTTGCACGAGTGCACACCCTGTTGCCGCTTAATCAATCTATAAACCTACGAAACCTCTCATCTTGTTATATGCCGCTCTTCTATAAATACTTTCAAGTCAAGCGCTTTGAGATATTATTACCCTCAAATACCTATTCAAAAGTATTACGTATAGAATAAATTCTGTTGGGAAATCGTCTGCGCCCGAGTTGAGATCTACATGAGCATATCGATAAGGAGATCTCTTATAGACTCACTTGCTCATGGACTTACCAACTTATCCGCCAACTCAACTTCTAAGGTACTCTCTAATCACCACTTAGCATCTCCATACATATTGATTTCTGTGGTATACGACAGCTCCTCTACGAGATAGTCACTGCCTATAATATAACCTCACTTTTTCCGGCGTCTAGTCTCGAAGTGAATGTACGATGGGACTTGAATTCTTTGGAAACGATAGGGAAAGAATTTAAAGATGCTTAACATATTGCCAGCCTTTTCTCTCATTCACACCATTCTATCCGTCAATTATTAATGCCTCCCTAATTATATTGCATGATACCCAACCTTCAATGGCTCTTACTCATAACTCCCGTAGCATTACAAATATCCGAGGCCACCTAGACTGGCCGCCAGTTTCTGTTATTCTGGCCGCCGACCCTACATAGCTAATTAAAAGTATCCACTCTATACAAATTTAGTAGGGTTTCTACTTGGCGTGCAGCCTTTACTAGGTATTTTTAATTTACCTCTAGGTATTTTTTTTACATAATAAATCTATACTACTACTTAATAGAATTAATTGAAAATTTAAAGACCTATAAGGCTTTTTTTACTAACCTTATAATAATTTTTGCGATTTTTTTGGTATTATAATAGCATTTTTTTCAAAGGTTTAATATAATTCTTTTAAAAGCTTTTGTTTTATTAATAAGCTAAGTACTACTATAAAAAAACTTTAAAGTTAGCTAATTTGTTATATTTTAAACTTTTTTTTATAATTTATTTTTTAGTAATTTATATAGTAAACATATTATATTAAAAAAAATAAAAACATATTTAGCTTTATACTAATATAAAAAAGTAACTTATTTTCTTATTATATTAAAAAACTTTTAATTATGCTTTAAATAATAGCTTTATAGCTTTTTTTTTTATTTATTTTAGTAATTTAAACATAATATTAATATAATTAAAAAGGCTATAAGCATATTTTGCTTTTATATTAGTATTAGCAAAAGTATATATTATTTATATATTAAAGCTATTATAGTTTATAATAGCAACTTGTTATTACTAACTTTTTTTTTAATTTTTGCTTTGTTTTTATACTACTTAGTGTTATAAATAATAATAGCATTTGCTTTATAATAAAGTAACGCTTTTACTTAGTTAACTATTTAAAGTTAGTAAATAGTACTTTTTTTTTAAAGCTAAATTTTTTTATAATAAAGTACCTAGCAGCTTTTATTTTATATAAACTATAAATGTTTATAAGGTTTATTGTTATTAATATATATTTTTATGTAATTTTTATTACTTTATTATTTTAAGTAACGCTTTTTTTATAGTATAAGGTTTTATATAAATAATAAAAAGTTATTTAGTTATTATAAGGCATTTTAAAGCTATTAATAATAAAAAAACTTTTTTTTATAAGCTTATTGCTTTTACTTATATAAATAAAAAGCTTATTATTATTGCTTTTAGCTTTAAACTTTATTTTTTTATATAAAAAATACTAATATAAAATGTTTTACTAATAAATAAAGTTACTTATACAGCTAATATTTTTTTTACTTTTATAATAAGCTTTTATAATAAGTTGGTATTAAAAATATGCTAACTTATATGCTTTTTAGCTAATACTAAAATATAAGCTTAGGTTTTTAAATAGGTTTTTAATATACTATTTTTAATATATATATATTTACTATTTGCTTTTTTTAGTTTTAAAGTTTTTTTGCTTTTTTTTGCTAATATTGCAAATAATTTTAATAAGCATATAAAAGCTTAATTTTATATTTTAAAAGTAACATTAAATCTTTTAATATATTAATTTTAATATTAAAAATGTAACCGTTTTAAAATTACAATATTTTTTAGTATAGGCAAAGTATTATTTTTTTTAAACTTTTATATAAGTTGTTTTAAAGTAGTTAATAATATTTAGTTAGTTTAAAAATTTTTATTAAAAGTCTTTTTAATATATACTAACTAACTTTTTAAAAAAAGTATATACTATATACTTTTAAAGCATTAAAATATTATTTAGATTATAGTTAATAGTAAGCTTGCTATTATAGTAATAGCGTTTAATATAAGTAATTTTTTTAAAAATATAGCTTTTATTATAAGTTGTAAAAAGGTTTAAATTTAATATAACAGCAGTTTTTTTACTTATATATAGCGTAGCATAAACAATGCCTAAAAATAATAAAAAAGTATTTAAAAAAATAAGCATATATTTTAAAAGCAATATTTTATACTATTTATTTTTAACGCTTAACTTTATATTTTTTATAACATACTAAAAGTATAATTATTATTAAACTAAAAGCTAAACTATTAATATTGCTTTTTTTTTAAAAAACTAAAAGTTAATAATTATTATAAAAAAAGCCTATTAAATATTAAGCATTTAACGTAGCTTTTTACAACTTTTTAGTATCTAAGTTAATATTTTAGCCTATTTATTTAAAATAAATATATATACTATAGCAAAATAAGTGCTAATTTTAATAATGTTATTAATTTAAAAAAGAAATATTTTATATTTATTTAGCTTATATATAAAATTTATTATAAAAACTTTAAAATAATATTACTATATTTTTTAGCACTACTTAGTTATTTAAATTAAGCTTATAAAAATGCTATTTTATATTATTAGTATATACTATATATTATTATAAGCTTAAAGCATAATAAAAAAGTTTGCGTAATTACTAAAGGCTTATTATAGTTTTTTTTAATAAGCTATTATATAATTATTAACGTTTTTATAGGTAAAAAGGCATATAAAGTTGCTAATTTAAAAGAAATTAAATATAACTTTTATTTTTTATTTGTAATTAATGCTTTTTTAAATAATTTTGCAAAAAGCTTTAATTATTATATAATATACTAAGTAATTTTTTACGTAGCTAAATAGCTTATAGTTATAAATGCTATTAATAATTTAAAACTACTAACTTTTATATTAAAGTATAGCAAATTTTTAAAACTAATAGTGTTGGAATAACTGGTGTTAGTTATACCTATATGCACTTATATATATAGCATGGACCACACATATAGTGCCGTATAAGGCTATCGCTACATATAATAGTTTACCCCTTTTCTTTATCTCTCTTTATCTTTTTAGCTCGTACGCTAGCAAAAATTTCTTATTTTAAGTAAAAATTTTCTGCTTTATATAAAAACTTCTTTTTTTGTTAGTTAAATAAACAATAATAAAATATAATATAATATAGTATATTTTATTTTAAGCATATTATATATATAAATTTATATAAAGCCTATTTAATATTAATTAGTAGTTATAAAAATACTTTTTATATAACTATAAAAATACTATAAATTAGTAAAAATAAAAACAAAGTTATTTATAACCTAACTAAATTTTTATATTATACCTTAATTTTTTTAGCTGTATAAATATTACTTTTTTAACTTAACTAGGTATATTTATTTGTTAAAAAAACAAAAAAATTAGATTTATTAATATATAAAAGTTATTTTTTTAATTTAACTAAATACTTTTATACTTAATAAAAATAATAGTATATAATTATACTAAATAACTTGCTATATAATAGTAATAATAATAACTTATTTGTTTATATTTATATATAAATATAGCTATAAAAGCTTTATATAATATAATAAAACCTGCTTTTAAATAAAGTTTAATTAACTTTATATATAAAAAAATTATTATAAACTTTAAAATTAATATTAAAAATATATAACAATATATTAATTTTTAATACTAAAATTAAAAAGTTAACTATAGTTATATAAATAGCTATTAGCTAAATATATAAATAGCATTTTAAATTATTAAATACTAATATTTAAAATATATATTATATAAACTTTTAAAAATATATAAAAAAAATTTTAAAAGCTAAAAGTTAGATAATTTTTAAAGTATATATTATATAATATATAAAAAACTATTTTAACTACTTAAAACTAACAGCATATAACCGCAAATAAAAAAAACTATTAAAATAACTTAATATAAAGCTTTAAACTTAATTTTGCAAAAAAAATACAAACTAGTAAAAAAAAAAACAAAATTTTTAAATATTTAAAACAATTAAATAGCTGCTATATAAATATTATTTATTTTTTTTACTTTAAGTTAGCAACTTTATATAACTTTTTATAAAACTTTAATTTTTAAAACTGCTATATAAATAAAAACAGCATTTTTAAAAACATTTTAAAATATATATTTTAACGCTTTTAAAAATTATACCTTTTAATATTATATATAACTTATTATTAAATATTAAAATATACTTAAACTTATATATAGCTATATAATAAAAGTAAAATATAAACTAAATTTTTAACTTATATATAAGTACTTTATACCTTATAACTTTTTATAAACTTTAAAATAGCAAATATATTTTTATATAATATTAAACGTTATTTTAAACAATTTTATATTAAATATACTTTTTATTAAAAATATATAAAACAAAATAGTTTTTTTTAAAAAATATATAGCTTTTTAAAAAACTTAAAATAGTAAAAAAAACTATTTAAGCTAGCTATATAACCTATTTTATAATAAAGTAAAACTATTTATTAATACCTATTATAAACTAAAGATTATAAAAAACTAATATTATGCTATATTTTTTATTATTTTAAAAAATTATATAAAAAACTATTATATTTATTATATTAGCTTAAATAAAATATAAAATAAAATCTATTATATAATAAATATATATTTTAATACTAATATAAACTATAATTAATATTAAATTAATTAAATAATAATTACTTTTATATAAATAAAAAAAAAAAACCTAGATTTTATATTATATAAAATATTAAATCTTATAATAAATAAGCTAGCAAAAGCATAATATATATTTAGTATAAGCTATTAAAAAAAAATTTAGTTAAATATAATAGTTATATAAATATATTAAAAAATATTAAAATTAGCTATAGTATTTATACTTTAGAAATTTATATATAAAGCTTTTTTTTTAAACTTTAAAGCATATATATAAATAGTAATAAATAACCTTTTAAAATATTTTATATAATAAGATAATAATATTTATTTTACTAACTAAAAGTATAATTAAAATAACTATATAAAAAGCTAATAAATAAAGTTTTAGCTTAAATTTTAAACTATATTATTAAACCTAAATAAATAAAAATACTATATAAATAAAAAATATTTTATATATTATAAAAAAAGCTGCTAGTTTTTAAATTATTTATTTTAAAAAAAGGCTTATATAAAAAATATATTTTTTAATTTATATAAAATAATTTATAAAAAAATTCTAATACTAGAAAAGTTTTTAGCATACCTTATAAATTTTAAAAAATACCTTAAGTTAAATAAAAGCAAAAAAAAAACTAATAAAAAATTTAATAACTAAGCTGCCTAATTTTTTATAAATAATATTTTTATATATTATATAACTAATAAAAATATTTAAAAATAAAAAACAAAAGTTTTGTTTAACTAGTTTGTTTTTAGTAACTAATATTATATAAAATATTAAAGTAAACTATAAAATATAAGCATATTAAACTATTTAATAGTAAAAAAAGCATAATTAAAAATATATTTTAAAATTTATTTTTATATAAAAGTAAACTAAACTTTTAAAAATATATATATTAAATTTAGCGTTAATAATATAATAAGCGTTATTAGCACTATATAAATAAAAAATGCTTTTAGTATAACAATATATTATATTTTAAATAGCTTTACTTTTTTTTTATTTTTGTTAAAAAATATAAACTGCTTATAAGCATATTTTAATAATATAAAAAACTTAATTATATAAGCAAATAAAAAAACTATTTCTATTATATAAAAATAAAAGTATTTATTTTTTAATACTAGCTTATATAAGGTAAAAATATATTTTATAAAAATAAAATTATAATAGTGATAGATGCTTCCTAGGGTGTGTGTGTAATGTAATGTATTGACTAGAAGATGTAGGAGAAAAGGAAAAGGCCAAAACTCTAGGTCTTGGAAAGAATCTAATTATAGACATGGTGTGCCAGCTGCCTGACAGCCGTCAGGCTGTCACAATGGCCTAATGGCTCAATGGTCAGTGGCACACAAACAACACGCGTTCTAGCGCGTGACACGCGATACACCCCCTATGGGGTCGTATCAAATAGCTATACTATTGTTTTAAATATTTTTATATAAAAAAATTATATAATATGCTTTATTATATAAGATATAATATTAACTATTTTATTTTAAAAAAAATTTAAAAATTTTGCTATTATTACTAATTATATAATTAAGCATTTTAGCGCTTTAAATTTTTTATAAAAAATAACTACAATTTTAATTATAAAGTTATTATAAATATTATATAAATAAAAAATAAATAAATTGTTGTAACAGTAGTATTGACTGCGTACGAGGCTATATGCGTACAAGGCTACTTGCGTACAAGGCTACTTAGATAGCTTCGTACGCTAGTTTCCTAGCCCAACTAGGAAGGCGGCATACGCATGCAGAATTCTCGTACTAAAGAAGAATTCTGCGTACAAAGGCTTCACCTTCATACTTAAATAAAAGATAGATCGATATAAAAGCTATTTATCTCACCCCTTTGTTTACGTACGATATCGTACCCTTTAGCCACCCAACATAAATACTTTATATAATTAACATAGCTATATTTTTTTAAGTAGTAATATTTTTAAAATCTATGTTTATATAAAATACTTAAAAAATATTATATAAATGCTAAATTAATATATACTAAAGTTCTTTTAACTATATTATATATAATTTAAAAACTAATTTTTTATTTAAAAAGTTTTAAAATTAAGCTTAAATAATAAGCTTTTAATACTATATAATACTTATAAAAATATACTAAGTAGTTAGTAAAATTAAAAAAGCTTATAGCTTTTTATATTATATATATAATATTTTAAAAGTAAAGCTTAGCAACTATATAAAAAAAAAATTAATTTTTTAAATAGTAGTTAAAGCTTTTAATAATATAGCTAGGTTAAATAGCTTAATACTAATTTTATTAATTTTTAAAGCTTATTTTAAAATTAACTAAGATTTTTTTTTTTTGCTAAATATTATATAAAAAGCTAAAGCTATTAAAAAAGCTATAAAAATATTACGCAAAAAAAAAGCCAAAGTTAAAATTAGCTATATAATTAATTAGTATAATAAACTTATTTTATATAACATACTATTTTTTTTATTTAAAAGCAAAGTTTTAATATAATATAAAAAAATAAAATAAAATAGTTTATATAAAATATAATTAATTAAAAGTTTTAACATAGTTATTAATTTAATTAATAGCTTTATATATTTTAAATAAATATAAGTTAAGCTTTATTACTATATAATAAAAAAAGCAATATTAAATAAGCAAAAAACAAAGTAAAATAAAAAACCTTTTTAATTTTTAGCTATATAAAAAAAATAAAAACGCTTTTAAAAAGCAAAAAATGCTTATATAACTTTTATATAGCAAGTTAGCTAGCTATTTTTTACTTTTAAAAAAAAACAAAATTATGCTTTAGCTATTAAGTTATATAAAAATAGTATAATTAATGCTTTTAAAGCACTATTTAAAAAATCGGATATAATAAAAATTAATAACTTAATTATATAAAAAATATTTTAGTTTGTTAGGTATAACGTTATTAAATATAGCAATATTTATATTTTTAATTTATAACTTATATAAAAAATTAAAAAAAAAACAACTAAACTATATAAAAAATTAAAACTAATTATATAAAGCTATAATAATAATAAAAAAAAAATAATATTAACATAATTATTAACTATATAATAAATAAGCTAATAATTACTTTTTATACTAAGCTTTTTTTTAATATATAACTATAATATATTAAGCAAACTTTAAAATATTATATAAGCATATATATAATTAAAAAATAAACTAGCTTAAAAAATTTTTATATAACTTTTTATAAAACTTAAAACAAAATATTTTAAAAAAATAATTTTATAAATTATATAACCTTTATATAAACTTATAAAATTAAAATTATATTAGTTTAAAATTTATTACTAGTATTATTATAAAAAATTAAAAATAATTGTTTTTATATATAATTTATGCTTATTATTTATAATAAGGCTTTTAAATAATTTTATAATAACAGGCTTATAAATAAATAATACTTTTAGCTTTATAATACTAGATTTTTTAGCTAAAAAAAAACAAAAGCTATAAAAAGCTTAGTTTTATATAAAGCTAAAAAAAACCCTTAGGCTAGGCTACTTTATAAAGTTTAATAAAAATTAAATTACCTTATTATATAAAAGCAATATAACTTTAATTTAAAAAAGTTAAGCAAACTAACTAAAACTAGTTAACTTTTATATAAAAAATTTTATATAGCAGTATATATTATAGCGTATAAAAAGCGCTTATATTAGTAGCATTTACTAACTTAAAGCTATATATAATTTTATAGCTGTTATATAAATAGTAAACTTTAAATTAAATAATATAGCAAACTTAAATAAAAAAATCTAATAATAAATAAATAACTTAAAATAAAGCTTAATTTTTATATTTTTAAATTTATATTATATAAAACTATTTATTTTTATAAACAAATTATTTATAAATAATATTAATATAACTTTATAACTAAGGTTTATTATTATATTAATAATAAAATATTATATAATAAAAAAATTAAATTTTAAAATTATAAAAAATATTATATACTAAAATTTTAGCAAGTATAAAAAAATAACTAAAAGCATATTAGCTAATAAGCTATATAGTATAATTAACAGCTTTAATAGTATAATTGCTTTTTATATAATGCTGCTAAAAATTTTAAATACTTTAAGCTTATTTTTTATTTTAACAGTTTTATATTTTAACTTAAAATTATTATATAACTACCTAATAAAACTAGATATAATATAAAAAAAGCGTTTAATAATAAATATTATATCGCTTTAAAAGTTATATAAAAAAAAAAAAAATTTTAAAATATAATAAATTAATAGCAAAAACAACTTTATAAATATATTTATAAAAAAAATACTAAATTAAGTATTAAAAACGTTTATATTTATAAATTAATTACTTATATAAATAAAAGCTTATATAAATAAAATATAAATATATTATATATAATTTATAAAAAAAAAAGTATATAATAATAAAAGCAGTAAAACTAATATATAAAAATATATTAAAGCTGCTAAAAAAAACTAAAAATAATAAAAAATAATAGTTTTTTATTTTTATATAACTTAATAAACCTTTATAAAAACTACCTTTAAACTTTTTTAAATATAATAACTATAACAAGTTTTATAAAACTGCTATATATATAAAATATATATATTTTTTTAATAGTTAGCTAATTAATAATATTTTTAAAAAAAAAAGCTTTTATAGCTAGTATATATATATTAGTTATATAAAATAACTTAAATACTGTATAACTATATTAAAAGCGCTTAAAAATACCTTTTATATTATATAATTTTTGCAAAAAAAAAAAAAAATAAAGTTGCTTAAAAGCATTTATAATAAAACGTTAACAAAAAGTAAAACTACTATACAAAATTTTTTGTTTTATATATAAAGTATATAATATTAATAATATTACTATAATTATTAATATATAATAAAAAAAAATATATATATATTAATATATAATGCTAATATAAACTGCTTATTTAAAAAATTGCTTATAAGTAAGAAAATAATATTAAAACCGCTAAAAAAAGTTTTAATTATAATAATTATATAATTACTATTACAAAATAAACATATAAAATTTATAGTATATGCATATATATATATATATATATAAAACGTATAAATAGCAATAGCAAAGTAAACAAAATATAAAAGCTAAAAATATAAAAAAAACAAAGCTTACACAAAAATTTTAGCAGAATTTATATATAGCAGTTTTTTTATATAAGCGCTTTTTTTATATAAACACTTTATAAAAACGCTATATTATTATTAGGCATGCTTTTTTTTTAGGTATATAACTACCTAAAAAATTAAATAAAACAGCTTAAAAATTACAAATTTTACTAGTATATAAAAGCAAATATACTAACTAGTATAAAATTTATAGCTTTATAACCTATAATTTATACCTTTTACTAATTAAATTAATTATATAATTTAAATAATAGCTTTATTATACTAGTTATAATTTAATTAAAAAAAAATAGCTATTAATTACGTTTTATATAAACAAATAAATATTTAACTAGCTTATTAGCAATTTAATAAAAAATTAAGCAATTGTTTAAGCATTATATAAGTTGCAAATTATAAGCTATTTAATAAGTTATATTTTTTTTTTTTTTTTTATATAACTATAAGTTATAACTAAAAAAAAAAAAAGCTAGTGTTAAAATAACTAGTATTAGTTATACTTATATATACTTATATATATAATATAAACTATATATATAGTGCTATATAAAGCTATTGCTATATATAATAGTTTACTTTTTTTTCTTATCTTTTTTTATTTTTTTAGCTTATACGCTAGCAAAAATTTCTTACTTTAAATAAGAATTTTCTGTTTTATACAAAAACTCCTTTTTTTGTTAGTTAAATAAACAATAATAAAATATAATACAATATAGTATATTTTATCCTAAGCGTATTACGCGTACAAATTTATATAAAGCCCGTTTAACAAATAGCCTATTTTTTTTAACCTAACATTTTTTTTATTAACAATAGCCTTAAAAATATAAGTTTTAAATCGATTATAAAAAATTTTATATTATATAATTTTTTTTTTTTCTGTTTTTTTTTTTCGATTTAGTTTAAATAGCATAGCTATAAGTAGCAGCATATTATTAAAAGCTAGCTTTATATTTATTTATTAAAAAATATATATAATTTTTAAAAAAAACAAAAAATACTATACTATTATTTATTTTACTTTATATTATTTTATATAAAAAATAAATAAAAAAAAAGCTAAAAATAAAAAAAATTTTATAATATAATTTTTTTTATATAGGTAGTTTTAAAGGCAGCGTTGCTACAGAGTATTATAGGCAGTAAATAAATAGGAACTTTTAAAATAAAAAACCTTATATACTAATTGTTTTTTATTATGCTTTTAAAGTTAATGCTGCCAAAAGCTTTTTTTAAAATAGTTTAAATATATATATATATATAAGTTTATTAGTAAATATATTTTTATAAATATTTTTTAATAAATTATAACAGCAGCTACTTTTTATTTTTTTATTTTTTTTAATTTTACTTTATTAGTAAAGGGAACCATAGGGTAAGGCAATATAGTATATTAAATAATAAAGAAGAAAGGTTTTCTATCTCGATTGCCTGCGGCAATCGAGATAGGAATACCTTCCGCGGTCCTACCTACGGTAGGGCCCCCTATATGCCTGTATTAAGTGCTAGGGCATAAAAAAAGTTGCAGTTGCTTTTAACTGCTTTTTATTTAACTATTTATATATAATTAGGACTTAATTTTTTTTAATCTTGTCTACTTTTATATAGATAACTTTTTTTTTTTTTAACTAGTCTAGTTTTAATGCTATTTTTTTTAGAAATTGCTTTTTTGCTACTTTATTATTTTTAGTACTTTTAAACTAAATTTTTAAAATTATATAGTTGCTATTTAAATTTTTACTAATTATTTTTATAGCTATAACTTTTTTACTTAACTAGGTACTTAAATCTAAAGCATTATTAATTAAGTTGATATTTTAAAATAATTTTAATTTTAAAAGATTTTTTTTTTTTTTTAAGATTTAGTTAGTTATTAAAAACAGGTCTTAAAGCAGGTATAAAATAATAAAACAGGTTTTTACTTTTATGCCTTAAAAACAGGTAAGCAATAAAAACTATAAAGTATATTTTAAACGTTTTAAAAAAGTTAATTTAATAGGCTAAATAGCTAATTTATTTTTTAACTTTTTAAAAACTAGTATACTATTATAAATATTTTTTAAATAGTTTATTTAGCAAGTAGTAACTATTATATAATTTAAAATAAACTTTATTTTTTATATTAAACTTTATTAGCTTATATTTTTAATTATAATAATGCTTAGCTTTTATAATAGCAAAATTTATTGCTAATTTAGCATTTTTATATAAATATTTTTAAAAAAAATAAATATTATTAAATATAAAAGTAGTTATTTAAGTTAAAATATTATTTAATTTAAAAAAGCAAAAGCTAAAAAGCTATTTATAAGTAAATAATTTAATAAAGTTAAAATAAATATTATTTAAATTTTATTAAAAAGCTAAAAATAAGTTTATTTATAAATAGTTTAAATATTTAAAGTTATAATAGCAAATTATTATTTTTATAATTTAGTTTTTTTGTTTTAATAAGCTATTACTTTATAAGTAATATATAGTAATTATAAAAAATCTAACTTTAAATATTTTTTATATTTTAGTTTAAAAAGCTAATATAAACTTATAGTTTTTATTAAAAATAATGCCTAAAAATATGCTTTAATTATATAAAAAAAGCAGTTTAGCTAAAATAGTACTTTAGTTTTTAGCTTTATAAATACTATAGCTTAATATTAGCAGTAAACGTTTTAAAATAATATAAGTTACTATTATTAAAATATTATATTTAGCAAATCCTTTTAATTGCTATAAAGTATTAGCTAAAAAACTAATTAAAAAACTAATAATAAAGTTTATAGCTATAATTTTTATAAGTTTTAAATTTTTAAGTTAAATTAGTTAGTAATTATTATATAGTTTTTTATAGCTTATAATATAAGTTTAACAATTATTATAATAATTAAAATAAGATAGCATTTTATATATTTTAAAATAAATAAAATATTTTTTTAAGTTTTATATTATTTATTTTTATTTAAAATAGTATTTATTATTATAAGCAATAGCTAAAAACTTACTAATTTAGTTTTTAAAAATATATAACTTATAAACTTTTTTATAGTTAATATTATATAATAATTTATTTATTATTATAAATAAATAGCTAAAACAAAAAAAATTTTTAATATTTTTGTTATTATTGCAAAAAGTTTAAAAAACTTTATAGTATTTAAAGTCTTTTTTATAATCGGCAGTAATTTTTGCTTTAACTAACTTATTTAAAACTGCTTTAGTAATAACTTTATTAAACTATATATTATTTAAAACAGCTATTTTATTTAATTGCTTAATTTTGCTATTTTTATTAAGTTTATTTATAATAGCAAATAAATAGCTTAATATATTAAACATAAAGTTTTTTTATTTAAAAAAATAATATACTTATAAACTATACTATAATAAATAAATAAATATATTAATTAACTTTTTATTAGCTTTATTTATAAATAATATATTTATATTAGTTTAATTAAAAATATTTTTTATTATAAAGTAATTAATTAAAACTAATATTAAGTTATAAAATATTTTTATTATTATTTTAAGCTTTTTATAAGCTTATATAATATAAGCAACTTTTATTTTAAAAAAGCTATAATATAATTTTAGTTATAATATATAGCAACTAAAAAACATAATAAATAATACTTAAATTATAAAAATTAATATACTTAGTTTTTAAATATAACTATTTTTAAGGTAAAAAAGCATAACTTTAAATTTTTATTTAAAAGATATATTTATTTATATAAATAGCTGTTTATTAAAGTTATAATAATAAATTATAATATTTTTATATATTAGCTTTTAAATTACTTTAAAAAAAACTTTTTTTTTTTTTATAAGTTTATATTAGGTTAATTTATAATAAGCTATTTTTTTTTTAAAGTTATTACTTTTTAAAAGCTTTTTTTAGCAACTTTTATTAAATAAAACAGTTTTATACTATTATAATAATTCTATAAACTTTATATAATAAAATAATAATAGTTAAAAAAAACTAGTAGTATTAATATACTTTTTAAATATTTTTAATTAGCTAAAAAAGGCAAAGTTATAAAAAGCAGCCAACTTTTTTTTAAATATAAATATGCTTAAGCTATTTACTTAAAAGCTAAATAATTTAATAAAAAAGTATTTTAAAAAAAACTTCTTTGCTAAAAATATAATATTTTTTTGCTAAAATATAGCAAAACTTTGCTATAAATATTTAATATGCTTTTTAACAATATCTAAAAAAATAACTATATTATTAATAAATATTTTATAAAAGTATTAATATAGTTTAAATTTTTTATTTATAAATTATTAAGCATAAGCTAAAAAATTTTAAAAGCTTATTATAGCTATGGTAAATTTTTTTAGTTTTTTATAACTAACTATTATAAAGCAGTTTTAATAGTTAAAGTAAACAAAAAATTAAAAAAAAAATTTTATTACATTTATATAAATAATATATTTTTTACTATATAATATAATAATAATTTTAGATTAAAGTAATAATAAATAGTTATTTAAAATAGTAATTTTATTTAAAGCTTAAAAGTTAACAACTAGTTTAAAATATAATTTTTTATAAAAAATTCTTTTTGCTATAAAAATAAAATATATAAAAAAATATAAGCTATTAACTTATTTTATTTTTTTTTATTTATATAGTTAGTTATATAGTATATTAAATATTTTATAATTTTAAAAACTTAAAAAATATAGTTAGCTATTTAGCTTATATTTTTACTAGTTATTTACTAAAAGTACTTTTATTTGCTAATTTTTTAATATATTAATTAATTTAATATTATCTTAAATATTAGAAAATTTAGTTAGAACTTTTTTAATTAAATTAAGTATATAGCTATTACTAATATAAATAGTTTATTTTTTTAGCAAAATAGTTTTTTTATTTTTAAGTAGTTTTTTAATACCTATTATAATATAAACTTTAAAAATTTTTAGCATAAAATTATCTTTATTTATTATAATAGTTAATATAATATTAAATAGTATTTAAATAAGTTTAACTAATATTTTTATTATATTAAATATAATATTAAATAATAGCATTTTATTTACAAGTATATTATTATATTTAAAATTATTAATTATATTAGCAAAATTGCTTTTAAAAAGTATACTGTAAGCTTTTATTATATTTACTAATATATTAATAAAACTATTTATTAAAAATAATAAGTTAATTTATTTAGTTACTAAAGCTTTAAATGCTAATAATAGCTTATATTCTTAATTTATTATATATGCTTATAGTACTTTAAAACTATTAAAAAGCTATAATTAGGTCTTATTAATAATTAATTTATTTAAAGCTATAAATATACTAAAAATGTTATTTAATCTTATTAAAATATTAGCTACTATTATAGCCTATATATAACTTTTTTAAATTGCTTTAATAAATATTTTATTATCTTTTTTTTAAATTATGCCTACTTAAATACCTTTAGCAATTTTTTTTATATTTAATATAAAATTAAATATTATTACTTAATAAAAAATAATTAATTTTATTAACGCTATAATAAAATTTTTATATATTAATTTAAACATAAAATTGTAATTAAATAGTAAAGCTATATAATTATATAGTATATATAATATTTTTTTTAAAAAAATAACAACTTTTTTTTATAATATTACTTTATATTAATATAAACACGCTTATAAATATATTTTAAATTTTTAACTAAAATTTTCTATATTAGCAAAATTAATATTTTAGCTTTTAAAATTAATTATAGCTTTTTATAAGTTAAAAAAATTTATATTTAGTAGCAAAAGTATATTAAAGTCTGCTTTTAATACCTATATAAATTTTATTATTTTAAGTAAAACAAAAAGTTTTTTATTATTTTAACTTAGCAAATATAAAGTAAATATAGCATATTTTATATATTTTATTTATTTTTTTTTAATATTTTTAATTTTGCTAGCTTTTTTTTTAGTAATATATTTTAAAATACTAAAAAGCTTACTTATAATTAAGCTTTTTTTGCAGCCTATATTATAACAAATTTTTATATTAAATTTATTTAGCAAGCTATATATAATAGTTTTAAAATAAAAATAGTAGTTTTTTATTTATTTATTTGCTATTTTGTTTAGCTTATATAGTTAAAGTAATACTATATAAAGCTAAAACAAAATTACTTTTTTAAGCAATACCTTATTTATAAAATATATATATTTAGTTATTATATTGCTTAATATATTATTATAGTTATAACCTAGCAAATGCTTAAATAACTTATTTTATAACTTAAAAGCTATATTATATTATATATAAGCTAATTAAAACTTATATATTAATAGTATATTAGTTATACTTTTAAGTAGTTAATACTTATATTTATATATATGCTAATTTTTTTACTTTTTTAAGTTAAATATTTTATTATAAAACTTATAGGTTAAAAAGTAGTTAATAACTATATAAACACTATTTAAATTAAAAATATTAAATATTAAGCTAATAAAATTTAAATTTATACTATATTATAAGTTATTATTAGCTATATTTACTTAATTATATTTATATATATTTTTATATTTATTTTAGCTTAATTTTTACTTATAGCTTTTAGCTTTTTAATATTTTTTTTTATTTTTTAACTTATTTTTATTTTTATTTTGCTAATTATATTTATCGCTTTTATTATTTTTTAAGCTATAACTTTTATTTTTTTAAAAACTTTTCTAATTATATAATTAAAAGCATTTTTTTATTTTATACTAATATTTAATATACTTTAAGTACTTATTTTTAGCAGCTAATAATAAAAGCAGTTTTACTTTTGCTACAACTATTATATATTTAGCATATATTTATATTGCTTTAAAAACACAAAAAAAACTTTTTATATTAAAGTCTATAGCTATTTAAATTTATACTATAACATTATACTAATTATTGCTATTAGTATTAAACGTTTTTATTATTTTAACATATTAGACTTTTTTTTAAATATACTATATTATAGCATTTTTATTACAAGCTATATCTTTTAAATATAAGTTTATTTTAGTAAATTTTTTGTTAGTTATAATAGGCTATATTAAAAATTAAATAAACATTTTTTTAAAAATTGCTGCTAGGCCTTTTTTTCTAAATTTTTTATAGCAAACATTAATAAGCTTATTATTTTACTATAACAATACTTAGCCTTTTATTAAAATTAGCAATATAAACAAAATTTATACTTTATTTATTTTAATAATATTTTTATTTTTTATTAATAACTTAATATACTTAATAAAATAATATATATTAATAAAAATAATCTTATTTTTATTTAATACTATTTTTATATTATTAAAGTTATAATAATTTAAGTTAAAAATATTAATATTTATTTTTTTTAAATAGTTAAAACTACTTATAAATAATTCTAATTTTATATTAATTAATATACCGCTTAATATGCTAAATATGCCTTAATAACTGCTATAGTTATTATAATTATTATTAAAAGCAAAAGGGTTTAGTTAACAATTATTATTTCTTCTGGTATTTAAGTTGTTATTGCTATTGTTATTATTATTAAAATCTAAGGCTCTGCCTACTTTATATAACATTTGCTAGGCTTATTTTTTAGCTTTTGCTAACTATTAATAAAAAATAAAGTATATTAATAGTTTATTAATATTTAGTAAAAACAAAGTTATATTTAACAAAAGCAGATTTATTACTTAAGTAGGCTATTTAATTATATTTGCAGTTTTGCTAAAGCGTACTATATTTTATTTCTGCAGTTTCTAAAGTTGCCCGATTTAAATACTAAGTTATTTAAATATTAAAGCCTACAGCTGCGTTAGCTAAACTAGCAATAGTTATCTAAAGGCTAGTTAATTTATATTATTTAAAAACAGTATAATTTTAGGCAAAAAAGTTAGTATTATTAATAAAAAAGTTAATAGCAGCGCTTATCTCTTTAATTCTTTGCATAATATAATAAAATAGTTAGCTAAAAAAATATTTAAAAATAAAATATAAAAAAAAACAAGCTATAGCTAGGTAATAGCAAAATACTAAATTAAAATAGGTAGTATTTCCAGTTTTTTCTTTTTTAAATTTTTTTATATTTTGCTAAACATAAAATTAACTATTTTATTTATTTTAATAACAATATTGCTAACTATATTTATTATTTGCTTTATTTTAAATATTTTTTTATTAATAGCAGCAGTATTTACTAAATAATTTATATTTTTAGCTAAAGTTTAAATTTGTTTATTTTGCTAAGTTAACTTTTATAAAACCTAATCCCAAATCTCCTTATTATTTATTATTTATTTAAAAAAATTAATATAACTTTTATTTATATTTAACTTAAATAAAGCTAATAAAGCACTTATAGTATATAAATTCTGCTGCTATTATAATAAAAAACATAAGGTTGCTAATAAAAACTTCCTTAAGCCTAAAACTTAATATATAAAAAAAAGCTATATTAATAACAAAGTAAACTATTTGCTTAAAAAACAGATAACAAAACCTAAGTCTAAAGTATGTAGCTCTAATAGCTCTTAGTAGCCTAATATGCTAATAAATATTTAAAATCTAGCTAAAAGCTTAATACAAAATTTCAGATTTACTAATCTCTTATTAAAAGCTTATTAGTTAATAGTTTGCTATTTAAAAGTTAGCAGTTTAGCAAAAAGTATAAAAATAAGATTAATTAAAGCAGAAATTTTTCTAATCTTAATCAGTTCCAATATAAAGTTCTTAACTATTAACAAGGTCTAAAACTCTTTATATACTAAAAACTCTAGCTTATTTTAGCTATTACTTAATATAACAAAGCTAAACAAGGTATAGCAAAATTGCATAAATAAGGTAAAATATACAAAATAAATAAACTATATAAAATAAATAAAATATATAAAAAAAATAAGTTGTATAAAAAAGATAATTTATATAAGTTAGGTTATAAAGTTAGCTAAACACTAAATCAGCTAATTTCTACATATAAGCTACTAATTTAGGCAACCCTATATACATAAGAAGAATTTTTACAAAAACTAGAAGTTAGAGTTACAGTAAATCACATAGGTAGCACAAAAAAGATATATATAAAATAGTTCAGAGATTTCAAAAAATTTAAAAAATTCAGAAAATTCAGGAAAAAAAAAGGTGTTTTAGTAAGGCTAGCAGAAACCTAAAAAAACACTACTATAATACCATAAACGTTAACTATAGTCAAATACAGTAATATTAAAAGTAAATATAACATAATATACTACTTAAAAAGGTGTAAAACTAGGTATAACTTAACTTAGCTAAATTACATAAGGTATTAGCTATAGACATACTTCTTAGCTATAAATAATTCTTAGCTATAAAGTTAATTAATAATATAATTTAACTAATTTTATCTTAATAAATAAATAGTATTAAGTTTTGCTTAAATTGCTAACAAGCTAATTTTTATATTTAAATAACTTAGGTCTTTAAATTATAAGTTATTAACAAACTAACCTATAACCGTTAATCTAAAATATGTTAGTTTCTTAAGTATAGCTGCTAACAAGCTAACCGTATAATATTAACAACACAAAAAAAACTAATTGTAAACTAAAATAAAATAAGGTTGTAATCATTTATTTACCACACTATTTAGTAAAAAAAACTATAAGGTAAGGCAATATAGTATATTAAATAATAAAAAAAGAAGGTTTCCTATCTTAATTGCCTACAGCAATTAAAATAGGAATACCTTCTGCAGTCCTACCTACAGTGGGGCCCCTTATATGCCTACATTATTTATTTTTTTTTTAATACTTTTTGTTTACTTTTTATTTACCTTTTTTAATATATATATATATAACTTTTATATATTATATACTATTATTTTTATTATATTTTTAAACAATTAAGCCCTTTTTTAGATTTTTATAAGCTTTTATTATTATTTAAAATAGATATTAATAACTACACTATTTTTTTTTTTTTAAAAATAGCTTTTTATAGCTATATAATTATAATTAGAGATTAATAAACCTTTTGTTTTTTATAAAATACCCGATTATTTTTATTACCTATTAAAAAGTTTTTTAAACTTAAAAAAAAGTATTTAAAATCTGTATATTTTTTTTATAAACTAGCTTTTTATACATTATTTTCTAAGGTTTATTTTTTTTAGGCTATTTAAAAATAATATATATGCTACGTTTTATATATAAAAACTAAAAAAGCTTTTTTAGTTAGCTATTTTTTTAATTATAACAATATTCTAAATAAAGTTAATATTATTATTTTTATAAAACAATTATATTTAAAAAAAAACTATAAAAAGCTACTTTAAAAAGGCTTAGTTTATTTTTATTTAATTGCTATTAACTTTTTAAAGCTTTATTATAAAGTGCTGCTTTTAGCTAGGCGCTGCTATTATAAATAATAAAAAGAATAAGCGGCGCCGGCCCTAATAACAAAGCAACATATTGCTAGCGCTATTATAAATAACAAAAAAAATAGGCAGCGCTAGCATTAATGCTAAAGCTATAAATTACTAATAGCTATTAGTAATAAAAAAATTTTTAATAGCCTAAGGCTATTTTAAAGTTTTTAATTATTTAAAGATATTAAAAATATATATATAAACCTTTATTATTTACCTTATAACTAAGAAATAAACTCTTAATATCTGCCTTATAACTAAAAAATAGCTGCTTATTAATATAATTATAATTTAAAGTTAGCAACTTAAAAATAGTGCTTAAAAAACTAAATATTTTTATATATTAAACATACTATTACAAAGCTTTTATTTAATATTTATAATCTTATATTATAAAACTATTTAAAAATATTAATACTTTTTTTTTTAAAATAAAATTATAAACTATTATTAAAATAGTGCTATTTTTTCTTTTTAAAACAGCACCTTTATATTTTAAATTAAAAGTTTTATAAGGTAAGGTAGCTATTTAGCAAAACTATATAATTAAATAAATAAATTAGGCTTTAAAAAAGTCTAATATATAAAGGAATATTATAATAATAAAGAAATAGCGTTAAAAAGATATAGCAGTTAAAAAAAAGCAGTTAAAAAAAAGCAGTTAAAAAAAAGCAAAATAGTTAAAAGTAAAGCAGTTAAAAATAAGGCAGTTAAAAATAAAGCAGTTAAAAAAAAGTAAAGCAGTTAAAAAAAAGTAAAATAGTTAAAAAAAAGGTAAAGCAGTTAAAAAAAGGCAGGGCAAACAGTATAAAGTAGGTTATATAGTAATTAAAAGCTTTAATAACTACGTTTTTTATTAATTTTAGCGTTTTTTATTAAATTTAGCGTTTTTATGCTGTTTAAAGTAGTAATTTCTAGTATAGTAGCAAAAGTTTTAGTAGCTACTATTACCTTTTTTAATTAATTTCTTTTAATTAACCCCAAAAAAAATGCTATTATAACACTAAAAAAATCGCAAAAATTATTATAAAGTTAGTAAAAAAAGCCTTATAGGTTTTTAAATTTTTAATTAATTTTATTAAGTAGTAGTGTAGATTTATTATGTAGAAAAGATATCTGGAAGTAAATTAAAAATACCTAGTAGAGGCTGCACGCCAAGTAGGAACCCTACCAAATTTGTATGGAGTGGATACTTTTAATTAGCTATGTGGGGTCGGCGGCCAGAATAACAAAAACTGGCGGCCAGTCTAGGTGGCCTCAAATATCCAGTGCGACTTCAGTCATTTGTCGTATCGGGATACTTAGCGGACCTAGGTGATCCGAAGATGTACCATAGATCTAAGCCTACGGCATTGATCATCACACCGAAACCCCAGATACCCGCTTGACCACAAAAGACTAGCTGGCCATCTTCTTTACGCTCAAGCTAAAAAACGGTAGGCTTTGTAATAACAGCACGCATGATTTATGAATCCACGGCGACGATTAATCTGTGTTACGATCGGAGAATCCTACGGTTCGCATCAGCCGGAGGTTGACTTTGTGGACTTTTTTACTTGGGTACCGCGCTATACTACTAACCAGTAGAATAAAAACGTACTGGACACGATAGTGTGCTGGTACAGGGTCCTGTTGTGCTAAGTTGTATGCACTAGTTACTACCTAGTAGAATACTAGGTACTGTACAAAGATGATGTAGTCCATGGCGCGAATCTACTATGTCCTTGTATATTGTTCTGAATACCACCTAGAAGAAAAGAGTCAGAAATTGCCGTTTTGGGTAAATTCTGCACTCATGAAACATGGTCTTAAGAGTGCAGGCAAGAGGCGTTATATATATAATGCCAGCTTTAAATGTTAAGTTCGTGTGTATAATAAAAAAATAAAACATATTTATTATTTTGGCTTTTTTTTTAAAGCTAAAAAAACATATAAAACTTTAGCTTTAAAATAATATAAAATATTAACTATAAAAAATATTAAAATATTAGCTTTAAAATAATATAAAATATTAACTGTAAAAAATATTTTAGTAATAGTTAGCTGTTTATATTAAATAAACACTTTTAAAAAACGCGTTAAAAAAATATTTTTTGTTTTTTTAATAATGCTTAATATAACTACTTACTAAAAACTATAATAAAAGCATTAGTGCCTAAAGCTTAAAAAAAGCAATTTTATATATAGCAGGTTTTTTAATAAATAAAAGAATTTTATATAATATATTTAAACTTAATATGCTAAAAAACTTTTTATATTTGTTAAAATATAATATAAAGCGTTTAATTTTTAAAGTTTTTAAATAAGCCTATTTAATATATTAAAGCTTTTAGGTATACTATATAATAAAAAGTGCTTTAGCATATTAATATTATATAAGCTATTAATATTATATAAGCTATTACTAATAATTTTAACTTAAAAAAAAGTAAAGCTTAGCCTAAAGCAGCAACATAATAATAAAGCAAGTAAAAAAAATATATTAAAGCAGAAGATATTTAAAAAAGTTATACTAATATATAATATTAAGCTATTAAAAACGTATTTGTAGCAGCAGCAAACTTTATAATAGCTATTTTAAAAAACAAAAAATATTTTTAACTAATATATAAAAAAACTAATAAACTTTTAAAAAGTAAATATAAAGTACTTAAAAATATATATGCTATAGCTGCAAAATTAAGTAATATTAAGCCTAAAAAAAATTGCTAAAATATTAATATTTAAAAATTGCTTTTTAATTAAAACTTTAAGCTATTTAATACTTTATTATTTCTGCCTAGCTTTATAAGCAAGCTAATAAAAAGTATAAAAATATTAATATTTTAACTATATTATACTGCTATTAAAAGTAATTAAATAGTTTAATAAGTAATTATATAAAAAAGTTAAGCTTAATAATTTTATAAAATATAAATTATTTAAGTATATAAATAAGTTATATTTATATTATAAGCTATTTTATATAAACTTAGCTTATTTTGTTTTTAAGCTAAGTTAATATAATTAAAGCAGGTATAAATACTAAAAAAACGCCTGCTTTTTATATTAATAAAAAAGCAAAGTACTAAAAAAATATTAAAAATATAATCTGCTATATTTAATATAAGTATAAAATATAGTAATTTTGCTTATACTTATAGCTAACTAAATATAATAGCATATTATTTTAATAATATATAAAATATGTTTAATTTAGTATAATATGCTTTATTAAGCATATAGCAAAGTCTAGTATAACCTTTTTAAATTATATAAGTATAAATATGCCTACTTAACCTTTAAAGCCTAATTATTACTAAAGTTTGTTTTTAATATAAGCTAATAAAGCATATAGTTTAACCTAGCCAATATAAGCGCAAAAGCTATAAAAGTAGCAATAGCAAAGCCTAACCTTATTTATAGTTTTTATATATAAATTAAGTTATTTTATAAGGTTATAAATTTTTAAAATTACCTATTTTATAAATATTACAATTAAAGTAACAAAAAAAAAGCAGTAAAAGTTTATTAAATAGCTAAGCTTTAAAAGTTATATTTAGCAATAATAAAAAAAATAATTAGATATAGCTAAACTAGTTTAATTATAATTATATTAGCAAACATATTAAAAAACAACTTTTACTAAAAGGTAGTTAAAAAATAAAATTTTTAATAAAGCTGTAAAAGCTGTATAGCTTACGTAACCTTAAAAATTATAATAAAAAAAAAACTATAATATTTTAAGTTACTTTATTATCTAGTTAACTTTTTAGCACTAGCAAATATATATAAAAAAATACTATTTACCTATAGGTAATAATATATTATATTTTAAAAAAGTACTTATTAATACTATATAATAATATTTATAGCTAGCATAAAATAATAAAGTTAATATAGTATATTTATTATATAAAGCTAGTATTATAATTTATATAAATATAGCTAAAAAAACTTAATTTAAAAATATAAACATAAAATATAAATTAGCAACTTTTTAAAACTTAATAAAATTAGCACGTATATATAGCCCTTAATATACTAAATAAGCATATAGTATTTTTATTGTCTATATTATAAAAAGTATAATATTATAAGTAAATAAAAGTAGATAAAATAAAAAGGTGGCAAGTAAAGGTAGGTGTAGGTGTAGGTGTAGGTGTAGATATAGGTGTAGGTGTAGATATAGGTGTAGGTGTAGATATAGGTGTAGGTATAGGTATAGGTAGCAAGTGTAAAAAGTAGGTAAACTACCAATCAATCTACCAAAATTAGCATAGTTGTCTAAATTAATTAAAAAATATATAATAAAAAAGCTAAAAATATATTAATTTTACAAACGCTGTTTTTATTATCTAAATTACAAAATCTATAATATTATAAGTAAATAAATTATAAAATAAGTAAATATAAAATATAATATTAATATATAAAGTTATAAAAGCTGGTAATATTAGTAATATAGGTAATTTAAATATAAGTAAAAATTAATAGCATTAGTAAATAAGTATATAATTTAAATATAAAATAGTAAGTTACTATATTTTTAAATAAAATAATATATAATATTTAAACCTGCTTAATAACTAATTAAAATTAAATTAGTTTTAATAAGTTTTTTATAAGCTATAAAGTAATTAATAGCTATAATAAATTACTTACTAAATTAAATTTAATTTTATAACTTATTTATTTATTTATTATATATTAGTATATATTAGCTATTTTTTATTTTAAATAGTTATTTAACTTAAATATAATATAGTTTTTACTAAAAGTTAACCTTATTTTATATACTTTTTAAGTAATTTTAAAATAGCTTTAATTAAAAATAAGCTTAAAAAAAAAAAAAAAAACTATAAAAACTAAGTTTATAAAAACTACCTACAGTTCTTATAAAAAAGTTATATTTTTTAGCATATTTAATTTTAATATATTTTTTAAAAATATTTAAAAGTATAAATTTTTATTTATTATTTTTATTTATTACCCTATTTATATATTTATTACTTTTTATATTTATTATTACTATTAATTTTGTTTATTACTATTATTATTTTTATTATTATTGCTATTATTGTTTTTATTATTTTTGCTGTTATTATTTTTGTTATTTATACCGCTAATACTTACGCTTGCTTTAAGCTATTAAACTAGATTTTTAAAGCAGCTAATTTGCCTTTTTTTAGCATTTAAATAGCTTAATATAGCTGCTTATAGTTTTTAAAACTTAATTTTATTATTAAAAGCAAAAATATATTATAAAATATTACCTTAGTTATATAATTTTTATAGTAATATGCTAGCTTTATAAAATTAAACTTTATATTTATTAAACTAAGTTATTAGCAAAAGTTAAAAAAATTTAAAATTAGCATACTTTTTTAACAGCAAAAAAGCTAATCTTATAATTTTAATAGTTTTAATAGTTTTAGTTTTAATATTTGCTAATAAAAATAAACAAAATTTAAATAAATATAGCTAGCTTTAGCTTATTAATAAGGTTAAGCTATTTATATTATTTACTTATTATATAATTTTTTTATTTATTTAAGCTGTTAATACTAAGTATTTTTTATATATATTATATTTGCCTTTAAAAATAAGATCTTATAGTATTAACAATATATTGCTATTATTATTGCTATTGTTATTACTACTTAGCAAAAGTAGCAACCTGCTTAGCAGAAGTAGCAACCTAGCTAACAATATTAAAATAAGCGCCTAGCTTTTTTATAACTCCTTTTATTTATAATAAGTAAATATTTGCTATAGTAATATAGCTTAAATACTTATTATTACTATAAGCTTAAAACAGTATATAAATTTAATTATATTTTTTTTATTGCTTTTATACGCTTTTATAATATTAAAAAAAATATAGCTAAAAGTAAAGTTTAAAAGTTATATTTTATAAATATAAATTTTAAAAATTAACTTAGCGTTTTTAAAGCTTTAACTAACTTTAAATATAAAAATCTTAAAAAAGTTAGCAATTTTTTTTAGCTTAGCTATTTTTTTACTAAATAAGTTATAAAAAAGTTATATAATAATAATATTACTTAAAAAATTATTTAAAAACGCTATTATAGCTATAACTTAAAAAATATTTAATAATATAATATAATAAAAAGTTACTACTAAATAAATTTTCTTATTTATAAGCAATAATAACTTTTATTTTAAATAAAAAATATATTTAATAAATATAAAATATATACTATAATATACTATAATAATTTATAAAAATAAAAAAAAATAATTAAAAACAAAAAAAATTTTTATATATAGTAATATATATTAGCAGCAATATATATTAATAACATTATTATTTATCTTAATATTAACAGTTTTATTATATTTTAAGCTAATATATAATTATTTTATATTATATTATATATATAAATAAAATTATTACTTATTACTTAAATTAGCAAATAAATTATTAAAAAAGCTAAAAATTTAATTTTAAATATTTTTTAAAGCTATTATCTTATTTTAAATCTTATTTTAAAAATTAAATAATACGCTTTTTTTATAGTCTAGCTTATTAAGCTATTTTTTAATAGCCTACTTTTTTTAGTTAATTTTTTTTACTATAATATATATAGTTTCTAATTTTAATATAATTATATTATTATATTTACTTAAAATATTTATAAAAAAAAACAGCTAAATATTAGTTTTAGTTAAGCAGGCTTAAAAAAGCTTTAATTTTAACGTTTTAAAAGCTACCTTTTAGCTAAAAAAGTTAAAAAAATATAGCGCTATAAAAAAAGCAGCATTAACAAAATTAATTATTAAAGCTAAAAGTTTAAACTTTTTTTTAAATATTATATTAACTTTAGCATTTTTTTTATTTAGCTTATTTTTTATTATTTTAATATTACAAGCAAAAGTTATAAATTAAGCTAAACTTTTTAGCTTAATTAAATCTTTAAGCTGCTTGCTAATTTAATAAGTTATATTATATTAAATAATATAAATATAAAAAAAGTTTTTTATAATATTTACTAAAGCTTTTTTATTATTATTATTATTATTATTATTTTAAAAAATTTATAAAAACAAAATTTTGCTATAAAAATATAAAAGCTTAAAATAAAACAGAACTTTATTAATTATGCCAACTTTAAATATTAACTAAAATAAAATAGCTATATTTTTTGCTTTTTTAATAATAATATTATTTATTAAATTTTCTAAGCCTATAATAAAACTTTATATTAAGTTTTTTAAATTATCTAAAATATTTATTTTTTATATATACTTTTTAGCAATAAGCTTAGGTTTTATTATTTTTTTACTACTTTTAAAAATTGTTAGCAGATTTTATATAATATTTTTTTTTATAATTATTAAAACCGTTTTTTTATAAATTATCTTATACTTTTTGCTTAAAGTAAGCAAAATCTAACCTATAGTATTAAATATATTTATTGTTTAACTTATAATATTTAAATAAGCAGTTAAAACTAAAAAAGCTTTTGCTTATTTTGCTTAATCTAATTTTTACTAATAAAAAAAGTAAAAAAACTATTAAAATACTAGTTAATAATATTCTAAGCTTTTTTTTTTTGCTAGCTAAGCAAATATTATATACTTATTTATAAAAATATTAATTACTAACTATCTAAAGCTTTTACGCTATATCTAACTTTATTTTAAAACCTATTTATAAATCTAAAGTACGTAATATTATCTTTAACATTTTTTTAAAACTAAAAGCTTAGCCTATAGTTTTATAACTATAAGCTATAAACTTAAACCTTTAAATAAACCTTTTTAATTTAAAGCTTAATATTAAATACTTTAATATATAAAATAACATTTTAACATATATATATATTAAATACTAAAAAAGCTTATAATCTTATTAAGCAAAAACTTGCTATTTTTATAAATAAAACTTATAAATAAAACTTATAAATAAAACTTATTAAAACTACTATTTAAACAAAACCTACTTTATAAAGCAACTAAAAATATCTTTATTTACTTTATAGCCTAATTTTTTATAAGCAGCAAAAAAAAATTAATAGTTTTAAGCTTAGCTAGCTAAAAATTATTAATACTTATTAATTTTACCTATTTTAATCTTTTTATATAACCTAATCTTGTTTTTTTTAAGCAGTAATATTTTACTATTTATATTTAATAACTTTTTAAAAAGTAAAAACAAATTAATTAAATAGTTATATAAAAAAAAAGCTTTTATAAATTTTATATATATTTAGCAGCTTATTATAGTTTTACTAATTATAAAATCTAGCTAACTTTATAATTAGTATTTATAAAACAAACTTATAAAATTTAGCTAATCTTATAAATAAAAAAAAAAATAGTTATAAAAAATATAACTATTTAAATAAAATAAAAAAATTATATTTAAAAAATAAATATATTAATTATAGCTTATAAACATAATAATTTAAATAAGGTTATAATACTTAAGTAGTTAAAATAAAAGCTTTTTTTTTACTTTAACTATGTTTTTATTTCTTAAGTCTTTAATAGCAATTAAAAATTATAGCTAAAAAATATAAAAGCAGCATAATTAACAATATTGCCAAATAAGCAAAAACTAAAATATATAAATATTATTTTTAAATATAAAGTTATATTATTAATAATTTTAAATTAATAAAGCTAGCAGCTAATAAAATATAATATAATAAAAATTTAACTTTGCTATAAATAATAAACTTTAAATAAAGCAAAATAACAACTAGCTAATATATATTTTTACTTTTTATAAAGTTAGTTATATACTTATTAACAAAATAATAAAATTAAAATATATATACTAATTTATATTAGCTTTATTATATTTTAACAAAGTTTAAAAAAAAGTAAATTAAAAATAGATTTAAGCTGTAAAATAGCTTTGCTGCTAATTTGTTGCTAATAAAAACAGCTTATTTTTTTTTAAACTCCGTTTTTATTTAGCAAAGCTAACTAATTAAAAAATTTACTAAAAAACTAGCTTTTTTAATATTACCTTATTATAAAAAGCATAAAAATAAAATTTAAAATATTATTATATATATATTGAAATTAAAATATAGAACTAATAACTAAAACAAGAAAATAGCTGCTAAAATTAAAATAGCAACTACTACTAAAGTTAAAATAGTAACTACTGCTAAAGTTAAAATAACAACTACTGCTAAAGTTAAAAATATAACTAATATTTAAAAGTATAACAAATAAACAAAAGATATAAACGTAAAATATAATAACAAATAAATAGTTAAGTAGCTAAAACTATTATAAAATAAATATATAAATAGCTAAAAAATAAAATATTTATTATTAATTAAAAGTAATTATTTTTATTAAGCGTTTTAATAAAGCATTTATTAATTGCTTTAAATATATAATAGATTTTTTTTATTAATTTTTAATAAGCTTACCAAACTTTTTAAATTATATTATTTTTACTTTTGCTTTAATTAAGTTAAATAACTACTTAATATTAATTTTAGTTAGCTTTTATTTTTTTATTATCTTTTTTTATTATATACGCATTTTTTAATTACTATATATACTTTTATTATATTACTTACTTTTACTACTAATTTTTACACTTTATTTATTTATAATATTATGCTTTTTATAATTTAAGCTATAAAAATTATATATATATAATTAGCAAATTAAAAGCTATATATATATATAATTTTTATTAAATTTTAAAAGTTGCTAAGTAATGCTTTTTTTTTACATTTTAAAATCTAATTTTGTTAGCTATACTTATATAAATTAAGATATTAATACAGTATAACAAAAATATTTGTTAGCTATTACCTACTACTACTGCTACTACTACTTATTATTAATACCACTACCTATTATTAACACTACTACTTATTATTAACACTACTACTTATTATTAACACTACTACTTATTATTAATACTACTACCTATTATTAACACTACTACTTATTATTAACACTACTACCTATTATCAACACTACTACTTATTATTAACACTACTACTTACTGCCTAGCCTTAATATTAACCTAGTACGCTAGCTATAAATATTATTATATAATACTAATAAGCACTTTTCTAAAGTATAACATATTACTACCTATAAATAAATAATACCTTTTTATATATATCTGCTAGTATTAAAAAATTAACTAGATAATAAAACAGCTTAAAGATATTAAGGTATAGTTTATAAAAAGCGTTAGCATATTACTTAAAGCTATTTAGCTACATATAAACTTTTTTAGCATTATACTTTAGTTTATATATTAATTTAAATATGCCTGCTTTTTAAAAACTTTTTTAAAAACTTTAATATTTTTTATGTTATTTTAAAAAAATTTTAGTTTTTTTTTTATACTTAAAAACTTTTTTTTAGTTTTAAGCTGCTTAATAACTTATATTTTTAGCTAATAAATATATTTGCTTAGCTTTTAAATAAAATATTTATAATTAGTTTTTTATTTTAAGTATTTTATGCTAAAGCTAAAAACTAGCTATAGCTAGCAGTATTAAACGCAAAACGTGCTTTTAGCTTTAAAAACGCTATTTATAAGCAGGCAAATATTTTTATAGCCTAATATTTAGTTTAATAAGTTTAAATCCGCTTTTAAATTTATATTAATAATTGCTAAATATAAGTACTAAGTAATAAAGCTAAATGTTTATAGTTTAATATAAACTAGCTTTTTTAAATTTTTAGCGTTAGTTTTATTTGCTTTTTAAGCTAGCACTATAGCTTTAGCAAAAAAAAATAACTATTTAGCAGCCTATCTACTAACCTTAAATAATTTAACAGCTTAATTAAACTTAAAGTTTTTAATAAAAATATTAATTAACTTTTTGCTAACTAAAAAGCTATATAGCCTTATTTTTATTTTTACTATATTTATTTTTTTTATAGTAAGCTTATAATATGCTATAATATTTAAATTAATAATATTTTTAGTTTATATATATTATATTTACTATATATTTTTTTTTTTTACGCTTTTTAGTATAATTTAATAGTAAATTTTAATATTAGCTAGCTTTATAGTTAAAAAATAGCTAATATTATAATTAATTATTTTTTAGCATACGCTTTAAAAAAAGCTATATAATTTATTTTAAATTATATATTAAAATTATAGTTTTAATATTTTTAGTAGCACTAGCTTATTAATTATTTTAGTTTTTTTACTTTTTAGCTTTTAGCTTTTTTTAGCAATATTTTTATATATATTATTTTCTAACTTTATAAGCTAGTTAGTTAAAATAATATATCTGTTTTTTTAAAGCTTTTTATTTATTATAAGGTTTTATATAATAAATAGCTATATTTAAAAGCTTTTTATACTGTTTTAATAACAAGCAGCTTTTTAAAATATATCTGCTACTATTTTGTTAGGTTTTTTTGTTTTATTTAAAATAATTACAATTTATTTAATAAGCAATAAGCTTAAAGTTTTGTTTTTTAATATGCTAATAATTTTTAGCAGTTTTTTTATATATAAGTTAAGGTTTAAAGGCGTTGCTACTAGCTTAATTATAAAAAACTTAGGTTAGTTTTTAGCAAGCACTTTTTATTAAGTTAGCATTTTTTGCTAAGTTAGTATTTTTTACTAAGTTAGCATTTTTTGCTAAATTAGCATTTTTTATTAAGTTAGCATATTTTTTTAAGTTAGTGTTTTTTGTTTTCTAATAAGTATATTATTTAGCTTAAAAATGCTGCTAATAGTTAAAAGTAAGCTTTTTTTAAAGCTTTTTTAAAAAATAGTACTATAGGTTTTATATAAAAATATATTGCTAACACTATGCTATAATATTAAGTAAAAGCTATATATAATAAGAAAATATAAAATAGAAGTAATATAATAATATAGTAATATAATATAAAGCAAACTAGGTATATAAAAATAAAAAAAATAAGAAAATATTTAAAAAAACTAATATAATGCCTTAAATATTTAGAAAAACTAATATAATACTTTAGGTATAATTTATTTGCTTATTAGTATAGCTATAACAACTATTTTAAAAAATATTTTACTATAGGTATAAGAAAGTCTAAAAAAAAATCTATTATAAAATTTATTATAAAATTAAATAAAAAATCCTAATATTTTATAATATTATAAACGCTTATATAAACGCTTATATAAACGTTTATAAAAGCATGTCTTATGTTAATATATTTTTTTTTTTTTTTTTTTTTTTTTTCTTTTTTTTTTTTTTTTTATATTTACTTTTTTAATAAACCTTATTATTTAAAAGTGCTAATATTATTTTACTCTTATTATATTAACTTTTTTCTATATTATTTTATTAACTTTATTTTAGCAACTTTATTTTAGCAACTTTATTTTATTAACTTTATTTTATTAACTTATATAGCAAACAGTAAACAGCAAACTACTTAGTATAATTAATACTAAAACTTTATTATTATAAATAAAACTTATTATTAAGTACTAATATTATTTATTATTTTATTACTTTAATTTTTTAGCTATTTTATTAAATATTTATTTTATTAACTTTATTTTATTAACTTTATCTTATTAACTTTATTTTATTAACTTTATCTTATTAACTTTATTTTATTAACTTTATTTTATTAACTTTATTTTATTAATATTATTACCTAAATAACAAACAATTTAATATAATTAATAATATTAAAACTATTAGCAATATTTATACCTATTTTTACTTTTGCTTTATTATTATTTTTTAATTATTAGTTGCTTTATTATTATATAACTTTAATAATTACTTTTTTTATATTTGCCTTAGCTTTGCTTTAGCTTTTTTTAACTTTGCTTTTTTGTTATTAAATTAGTTTTTTATTTATTACTATTACTATTTTTTTAACTGCTGCTTTAGCTTTATAATTAATATTACTTGCTAGCACTTTATATTTACTTAGTTTATTACTTTTATTTTTTTTAACCTATTTTTTACTTTTAATATAATTAAAAAATTAGCAAGCTAAAAACTTAAGCTTAAGCTTAAATTTAAGTTTAAATTTAAAAAATAAGTTAATAAAGCAGTAAATAAGCTTTTTATATAAAAAAAGCTAAAATAATTAGCTAGTAATACTATTAATAATAAAGTTAGTAAAAATATAAACTTAGAAAATTTTAAATATAAAGCTTTTATATAAGTTAAATATATAACTATTAAACTTAAAAATAATAAAATAGGTAATAATACTGCTATTTATATAATAAGTAATAATAATATCTTTATTTAAATTAAGCAAAGCTTTATTTATATTATAAAAAAAGTTGCTTTTTTATATATGCTGCTAATTACTTATATACTTAAAAACTTTTTTAAAAACAAGATTAACTAAATAATTAAATAAAAAATATTAAAAAATATTTAAAAAATTAATCTAAAGCAGTTTGGTAGCAACTTTTACTTTAATATATTAGCTTTTAATAATTATATTAAAGCTGCTTTTTAATATATACTTACCTTTTTTAACAAAAAAAATAATAATATTTTTATTAAGCAATATAACTAAATAAGCTTGCTATTACTATTTAACTTAAGCTTTTTTAATATATTATTAAAAATAATATAAAACTATATATTTTTAATTATTAATAGCGCTATAAAAAGCTTAGCAAATTATATAACTACTAACTTTTTTATAACTATAGTTGCTATAAACTTTATAAAAAAACATTAGGTATTAATAATAATACTAGTATTAAATAAATAGCTTTATATTTTTAATAATAATATAAAAGATTTTTAAACTAAAAAACTAAAGTTAAAGTTTTTATTTAACTATTTTATTAACTATAGCATGCTTTATTTTTTTTTTAATATATTATATTTAAACTATAAAAATTAGTTTAAAGTATATAATAAAATAATTAATAATAATAATAAAAGCTTTTATAAATTTATTATAACGTTATAAACTAGCTTATTTAAAAGTATTATTAAAAAGTAGCTAAAAAAATTTTATAAAAAGCTAAAAAATAGTTAAAAGTTTTATTTTTTTTTAATTAAAAATATATAAAAAAAATATAATAAATACTATTAGTTTAACTAAGCCTACTATAACTATATATACTTAATATTTTTTTAAATTATTAAAAAGTATAATATTAGCTAAGCTAAGTTTAAAAACTTTTTTATTATTTTATTTATTAATATAAAAAATAAAAAAGTTTATTACTTATTTTATATTTAAAATAAACTTTTAGCTAAATATATATACTAAAATATTAATATAACTTAGTAATAAGCTTAGGTATAGTTTATAAAGCTTAAAAAATATAATAAAGCTATATAATAGCTTAAAGTTACTAAAAAACACTTTAGTTTTAAATACTTAATATTTAAAATAGTTTATTAAAACTATTTAAAATTATAAAAGCTAAAGCTAAAAAAACTAAGTATAGCTAAACTTTAGTTTTAACTAAAGCTAAACAAAATAAGCTTTTTTATTATTTTGTTTATTAACTGCTTAATTAAAGTAACTATTACTAAATACTTTTAATATAATATTATAATAAAAACTAAATATTAAAGCATTTTAAAAAAAAACTTTAACCTTATTTCTAGCTAAAATAAAGCCTGTTTTATAATAAAGTTTATTATTACTATAACTAATTATACCTAAAAATAATATAACGCTAATATTTATAATAACGTTTATACTATATTATAATATATTTTATAAAATAAGCTTTTTGCTATACTATATAAAGTAATAAAAAAAAAAATATAAAAAAAACTTTGCTAATAATATAAAGTAACCTGCTTTTAGTTAAATTTTTTTTTTAATATTTTATTTCTAAATAATTTATAAATTAAAAAAAAAAAATTAAAACTTAACTATAAAAAGTATTATATACTATATAGCTTAGTTAAAGCTTTGCTATAATATTTATTTAATAACTATACCTTTTTAAATATAAATACTTTTAAATATAGCATTTGCTATAGTTAATTCTTTTTAGTAGCAGCTTATTTTTACTATAAAAAGCATTTATACTTAAAAAATCTTATTATATTATTAACTAACTATTAAAAATATTAAAAAAATAAATATTAATATTTAGTTTTAAACTATATTAAATATGTTATTAAATATTAATTTAGTAGTTAATATAATTTTAAACGCTATATAAACGCTATATATTAGCAGCTTAGGCTTTATAGCTATATAAACTATAATAAAGCTTTTATAAAAAATAGTAGTTTTTTATAATATATTAATAATATATATAAAAATTTGCAGCTATACCAATATTTAAATTATAGCTATTTATTTTTATATATAACTAACTATAATATATATATAGCAAAGCTATATAAATATACTTATAAAATATATATATTTTTAGCAAGCTTTTTTATTAAAAGTAAGCTAAAAATATATTATATTATTTATTATAGCAATTTAAACTAAGTATAAAAAGTTAAAAGGCATTTTTTTTTATAGCAGCTTTAAAAATATATTAAATATTTTTAAATTTGCTTAAAAATAAGTATTTTTTAATAACATTTTAAGTTAAAGCATAATAAAACAAAAAAAAATATATTTAAAATATATTGCTTATATTTTGGCTATACTATAAAATATTAAAAATATTAAGCTAATATAAATTTTATTAGCTATTATTAAGCTAAATATAAAAATTATTAATATAATATTTACTAAGTTATATTTTTTAATACTAAAGCTTACTAAGCTTATTATAATAAATTTTATATTGCTAGCTATAACTATAATATTAATAGTATAAAATAGTAAATATTTTATATATTAGCTAGTAAATAAAAAATATGTTTTTTTTATAAGCATATAATAAATATTAATGCTTTTAATAATTATATAAATAAAAAGTATTTATTTTATTTAATAGTAAGCTATAAAGTTTATATAAAATAACTTATAAATTTATTTAAGCATTTAAAAATATATTTATTATGCTTATAATATAATAGTTATATTAATAATAAGCATATGCTATAAGTATATTTTACTAGTTATAAAAAAAATGCTAGCTTTAGTAAAAAAAGTATAAATATACTTTTAAATAAAATAATTTTATAGCATATTATAGCCTAATACTAATTATAAGTTTAAATTTAAAAAAAATTATATAGTACTTAATATATAATATTTTAAGTATTTTTTAAAAGCTTTAAAAATTATTTTTTACTAATAAGCTAATTAATATAAATATAAACAAGTTAAAACTACTTATATTTAATATATTTTAAATTATATAAAATAAGTTAATTAAGCTAGTTAACTTAACTAACTTAATTATTTTAGTTAACTTTATTAATTATATTAACTAGTATTATTTTATAAACTTTAATTTATTTTTACTAAATAATTAGCTTTAAAATAATTAGTAATATATAAGCTATAAAAGCTAAAATATACTAGCGTATACTATAAACAGCAATATAATATTAAAAAGTAATTATTTTAAAGCTATATTAACTATGCTTTTTTATAATATTTTTAATAAAATATTTTATAAATTAGTAGTTATACTATATTTAATAAATAAAATAAATATTGCTAATTTTTATATATATATAAACAACTTATTAAAAAAAGATTATATAATTTAGTTATATTATTATTATTTTTTTATTTTATTTTTTAATTATTTTTTGCTATATTAAATACTAATATTATATAATATAAATAATAAAACGTTATATATATTTAACTTATTATTTAATGCTTTTTATATTATAAGTATTTTTAATAGGTTTTAATAAATATAAATAATAATATTTAAGCTAAATAATTAAGCTAGCTTATTAGCAGCTTATATAATTTTATTTATTAAGCAAGTTAATAGCTAAAGCTATAGTTAATAATATATATATATTATTTATTTTATTTAGCAAAACTAATAAAAATTTTAATATTTTTTTAATTAGCTTTTAAACGTTAAAAAGCTATAAAAAAAAATAATAAAAAATATTTAGGCTTTGCTTAAAAAATAGCTTTTTAAAGTTATGCCTAACGTTTTTACTATATTTTTGCAAAAATATGCTGTTGTTACTGCTTTTATAATATTATTTTAAAAACATGCTAATAAAAAACAGAAAACTAAAAAAACGCTAAATGTAAAGTATAGCGTTTTTTTAAATCTTTTATATAAAATATATTTTATTATAACTTTTATAAAAAAAAAAAAAAAAAAAAAAAAAAAAAAAAAAAAAGCTAATTTTAATACTGCTAAATTAAAAACTTATTACTTAATTTTTTAATTTAGCTAAAGCTAATTTTTTTAGCTTAAAGCAAAAGCTAATATAATATCTAAGCTTTTAAATATATAGCAAAATAGCTTGTATATACTTAAAAAGCGGTTTAAAAAGCAGTTTAAAAAGCAGTTTAAAAAATTATTTAAAAAATTATTTAAAAAATTATTTAAAAAGCAGTTTAAAAAGTAAATTAATTACTATATAAGGCTTTATATATAGCAATAAGTTTAAAATTAGCTTAAAAAGTAAATAAATTACTATATAAAGCTTTATATATAGTAATAAGTTTAAAATTAGCTTAAAAAGTAAATAGATTACTATATAAAGCTTTATATATAAAAAATAGCCTTAAAGTATTTATATATATATAAAGAAATTAGCAATTAAAGCTGGTGTTAGTTTGTATAGCATTGTATATGCAACGCCTCCCGCCTGCACTCCCAAGACCCTGTCTCATAAGTGCAGAATTTACCCAAAACGGCAGTTTCTAACTCTTTTTTGGTAAGTATACCGGGGGGGATCATAGGCCAAACACATACTAGTCGAGTCGTGCCGGTACAGGGTTCCACGGTCACCCTATAATGAATGTAACAACATAGTGTACCTTAGATAGTGTAGAAAGTACCTCTAGTTATTCTACTGCATGTATAAGTACCTGCTTATAGGTAATGACTACATAGAACAACACACGTACAAATACTACGTATACTCATTTCCGCATTGAAATCATCGAAAATAAGTGAAATTGCAATGGCGTATAAGGAATATATTCCTTCAAATATTCGATCATTCCGTGTTTCAAGCTGAGGCTTAGGTTGAAAGTAGTGTGGCTCAAGCATCTAGAGGGGTAAGGAGGGATGGATGAGGCTTGTATGCTGTGGCTTAAGACTAGATAATCATCATGTGGCTTTCTCAAAAGAAAAAAAACCAACCAACTACCAAGCCAGGATAAGATTAGCCCTAGATTAGCCGGATCTCCTACCCACCACTACTCCGTACTGCAAGCACATTCTGCAAACTATCGACAACGGCCGAATCGGACACTACATCCTCTACACCAACACCGCCGATATGCCGACCCGATTCAGCAAGACACGCAAACACCGTGGTCACGTCAGTGCTGGCCACGGTCGTGTTGGCAAGCACAGAAAGCACCCCGGTGGTCGTGGTATGGCCGGTGGTCAGGTAAGGGACTAAATTCCGTCTAGGTTGATTAATATTCACCGTGAGAGTGTAATGGCTGATTTTGGGGTCATTTCGAATATAGCACCACCACCGCACGAACATCGATAAATACCATCCTGGTTACTTCGGAAAGGTCGGTATGCGCCACTTCCACCTACAGCGAAACCACGAATGGAAACCTATAATCAACCTCGATAAGGTGAATACTCTCTCCAAGTCCGCACCGCGGCAGTTACCTAGCCACCGCCCGGACTAATACAATTGGACCCAGCTCGTTACTCTACTCCCCGAGGATGTGCGCGAGAAATACGTCTCCGGCGAGGCGAAAGACACAGCCCCCGTTATCGACCTGTTGAACCTTGGCTACTCCAAGTTGCTGGGCAAGGGACGCCTGCCCGAGTTCCCCTTTGTGGTCCGCGCTAGATACGTCAGCAAGCTGGCCGAACGCAAGATCACAGAGGCCGGTGGTGTCATCGAGTTGGTCGCGTAATGTGTCGAGAAACCAAAAAAGGAATTATAGAGCCCGGACATAGGTGATCGAGCATTTGACGGTGTTTGGGATGATTCGGACGGTTCTACCAAAAAAAAGGGGGGAGCCGTATTAGGACGATAGATCCTAAAATGATCAATCCATCACAAATTTCACCAGATGAGACGCTGAGACAAGTTAAGAACTGATGCTCGAAGAGTGGACTCATCACCCATATTTTCAATAGCTCTGCTGTATCAACTATTGGATCACGAGAAGCAAGATTGTGTTGCTGTGCATGAAGCCATAGCACCCAAAATTGTACATGTCCATCAAATTGTATCCCAGCGTAACAGATCACAAGTGACAATTCGTGTGCCTACAATGCTTGACGCGCTGCCGATTTCACGCTCGGAGAATCAGAGGTTATTCAGAAGAGTAATGTTATTTCGGTTATTGGTCTTTTATTACATCATTCGTCGATCGTCAGATTGTTAGGCTACAGCTCGTACAAGTCAATGTTAACTTCGTTAAATGCTGCTTACCCTAGAGCCGAGTGTCATTCCCCTTCAAAGTACCTATCCAGATCTTATGTAGCTGTCACTTGCTGTCGTGCTCACCACCCCAAATATCATTTTTGATTAACTAGTCCTCTAGGAATTGTTCCAAGACGTATTGTTTAGTAGTATTGAACCTTGCTTAATTGGGCGGACAGCACGGGATTGTACTTTAGGGATCGTAGTTGTGGGGACGGATATTTACTTTTCCTGGCGACGAAATGGCTCGACTTACCGATACGAGAATTATTAGCCCGGGAGAGGCTCAACGAATTTCCACGCATGCTGACAACCTGACTAATCTATATAGTCTTGCACCTTTCGTATCCAACGCACCCTGGCCTGGTCTAGAAAAGGGGAGTGTCGTCGTGTAGTTGCGCGGCTTAGGGCGGCAGCAATCCAACAACGCGGCTCATAAACCCCTCTCATTTCCCCCCAAATAGTCTGAGAGATCCAGGCTCCCAAACTCGAACCCCATGAATGAGTATACCCTTATACCCTTCAAGGCCCGCAGTACGTTGTAGAATGGAGCAAACGAGGCATATACCAGCAAGAACCCGGCATGGGCAGCGCATAATGAACTTCTTGTAGCCTCGAATGAAACAGTCTCAATCTGCGGTGAGAACAAATGCCACCAGCCGGGAAGGACTATACTGTCGCGGATGGTGGCACATGGTGCATCGCCCCATATCAAGTGCTGTGTTGCCTCCGACTCATTATCTTGACGCTGAGCAACTTATGTCGGTTTCACTTTTTTTTATAACCAACTGCTGTAATCGTGTCTGCCGGGTAGTGGTGGGGAATATATCTACGCCGGCTGACGAGTTCGCAGATATGGTGTAGGCCATAATGATTTTGGTGCCCGGCCTCTGAGGTTTGATACCGGAATATGCAAAAATAACTCACCTAGACAGGTTGCGCACTCTAGGGTTAAAGAAAAATGTTGGTAGGAGGTAAGTTAGGTAAGTAGGTGTGGTGGACGAGCAACTTATACTACATTGTGATGGTGAGGCTACATTGCATCGACGTCCCTACATCATGTACCATTACAACTACGGTTATATAGGTACCTGCGGGACCAATAGATCTAGTATCGTGAGAAGATGCGATCATTGCGGGGATATATAGAGTACGTCGCAAATACTTTGGGGTCCCGGGTGTCGGTACATACAGTACTTTAGGCTTGGCATTGGCAACCTCTTGACAAGGTGCATGTAGAGATGTAGTTAGTATACACATGGACGCATGGTGCAACTGTTCTAACACCATGAGGGAGGTTAGCTGTCGCTCTTATTCTGCGGGGAGAATGCATTAGGCTAATTTTGGCCTTTGCATATATGACGTTTATATTCTTTTTGCTCTCTCTTCTTCTTTCTTTTTATACCACAGCATAGGCGCTTATGTAAAGAAAATAGGAGGATATAGGCGGGTATATAATGATAACAACAGATAGCTGCTAACTCCTTTGATCTCACTAGAGATCTTATTCAAGGGCTACCTTAGCAGTATAAACTCGAAGAGAATCTCTTCCCCCAGCACTTGGGTACAATCTTGAACTAGATGCTAACCTACACTATATACCTACATTAAGAGGTACATACATATGTAGACAGGTACACTTGGAAACCTGTGGGTAGAAACACAGTGTACACACTGGCCTCGTACCGTAAACCTCAAAAGTGTCTATTTTCTGTTTTCGAGATTGGCTGGCATGCTCTGTGCTGGGGCTGTGCTGCAATAGTGCTGCAATAGCAAGCCCCTCACTGGCTCCTTATACCTTCTTATACATAGGTACTTCTTCCAAGGGTGCCACCACGTACCGCCCACCTTTTCCAACATCTTTTCCCCATTTCTCTTCCCACTCACTTCTTTTCTACCGACCCTGGACAAAAGAGAAGAAACCCACCACAGCAGTGCAGCGCATGTCGAAGGCGCGGGCCGTTTGCTTCTATTAGCAACTTCAGTATACAACGCTGTACCTCGGTACAATACCTCCCATCTGCCTACCTACACTATACCTAAGTAAGTAATCTGCGTCCCTTGGCTACATAGGTATCCCGAGTCGCAAGACAATCACGCAACGGTCAACACCGCCTACTTTATCAATTTTCTCACCAACATTGCTATTGCTAAACAAACACCTCAACTCGACTCGACGTGGAGAGAGAACTTCCCTAGAGGTATTGCGACATCTCAGCATGTTTCTTTTTAGTCATACAACCCGATCCTGTTGGCCAATTCCCTCTAGTCATTCATTCCATTCTTGGCCCGCAGCAGAGGCGACTCAGCTACAGCTCAAGCTCAAGTTACACCCACCCTCAACACATACATATATGCACATACACTAGGTACATGTACCTCCTCCCCTAATAGTGCTACTACCAGGGAAGCGGCCGGTTGCCGTTGCTTGCCGTTGCTCAAATTGCAAGGTGTGCCAGCCAACAATACCCTGCGCATATCTCGTATCAACCAACAAGTGCCATCAACATCTTACCGTCTTCTTCCAATGCATACAATATAGTCTCATCACAATCTTTCTATCTTTTTTTACCAATCCGGGTGCAAGTGTACCATCCCAACATGAAGCTTACGCGAGCGCGGTGTTTATTATTAGATTTGACCAATGTGACCTTTTATACTCTCTGCTTACAGAATACCTATACCTAATTTGATTCGATTGAGGCCGTATATGCCGCCCCGATTAATGAATCAATTCTGTCTGAGTCAGACCCACTTAAACTTATTGGAGCCAATCGTGTCCCGCACCTACACCGCATTCCTGTTGATTATTAGGTATTTAGAGGTACCTAATCTTTACTGCAGTCGGCTTAGGTAGCGGAGAGTACCCTCGTCTTCCAGCGACTGCATTCTCTCGACCCGGACATAGCCTACTCTTGTCGCTGATCGCGTTTGAGAAACCCATCACTTTGTTGGTCTTACATCATTCCATTCTACATCGGCAGTAGTCTGTCTACGTACACTGGATGAAAATCACCTCTTTCTACTTTTACTTCTACTTCCATTCTATCTGTCCTCTGCACTCAATTCCCTGAACGTGTTTGCAACGTTGGGTGCCTGCTAAGCTATTAACGTTGGCGCCGTCTCACGTGGCTGACGGGCAGTTCTCTAGGCATTGATTGATTGTCTCGCAAATCGCGATATACTTCATATACATTGAACGATATTCCTAGTTCGCCTGGTACTCTCTAGCCTTTCTGCGGTACCCCCATAACCTACATACACAGCTTTCCTGCCACCACCTAGTTTGTGACAGTACAAGTTGCCCTCAGGTACAGTACAGTACTTTAGAGCCCCCCACCAGGTTGACGAGTACACTACGAGTACGGTACACGGCCAGTGCACGGCGGCACGGGACACAAACACGAAAGCGCTGGGGCATAACTCAGACAAACGAAACGAGACGACACGGGAGAGCTTGATCGACCCGAGCAGTACTGCGCGTGCGAGTCCCTTCCTCTATCTAGTCTTAGCCTTCTGGTCCTCTGTCCAGCTTTGCGAGGCAACAAGTAAAAAGATCCGCAGGCGGTAAGTATCTCCCTAAAGTCACTCTCTTCTCCCCTTCCGTCCCCTTTCTCAGCCCCCCGCTCCACACATGCCTCTCTTCGGAAGTACCATTGTACCTTTCTCTTGATCCGTGACCTACCCACTTTTTTCCTATTTTTTTTTTATTTTAAAAATTCCTCTTCTCCTCTCGGACCCACTCTGCCATCAGGTTTTTTTTCCACTACCCTGCCCACCCCCCCGGCTTGCTTCTGTCCATACCTTAATCACTCACCATCCTCGCCCACCCGTGACCTTGTCTGTCTACTTGTCCACTTCGTCTCTCTCTCTTCTTCTACTCGGGCGCTACCTCGATCTACTTTGCATGCACCCGCGCACGCACACGATATACATTTGCGCAAATCCATCTACCTACTTTCGCGTGGTTCTTGCTTCGACTTCTAGTGCAGTCTAGGCTTGTGTCTTACCAACATCAATACCTGATACCCCGGGTCTATAGCTGTGGCCCATCCGACTGCCTAAGTACTGTACTTGCCATCTCTCCTTTGATCCTCTTCTACCTCCTCGTCGTGTACCCGTCCATTTGTTTCCCTGCACATTCCTTACCTCCACCACCCAAACCAACAACGCACCAACAGTACCACGCAAGCTGCACTCAGGCATTTCGCGCAAAGTACCAACCAACAACGTCTAGCCTACCCACCCTGTACCCTGACTTTCGTCGTCTATACAAGCTACAGTGTACCTGCAACCTCACTCTCCATTTCCTAATTGACTTCACGGACCGTGTTTGGTCACTTTGTCAAGATCTCTGGTGTCTAACCATTGCCTAGTCGCGACAAAGTTACACATAACCTGCCTCGAGACCACCAAGGGGAACCTGCCGCTACAGAGCACTACCTCAGTAGTTTCTGTCTGCTTTACGTTGCCCGGTTTGTCGACGCGACGCGTTTTTAAGAACTCGGCTCGTGTCATCAATCTACCTCATCGCCGGCCTAAACTTCTCTTGGGCTGCCTTGTGCTTGCTCCCATAGACCCCTTCTATCAACACAAGGTCGGAATTATTCGAACAGGTGCCCGTAAGTCAATTCTTGCATTTAGTCATATATCTGTGTGTATCTTAGTCGATATCTTGTCACGCTCCTACAGCACATCTCGTTACCTGGATTATTGCTGGTAGTATCATGTATCTCGACTTGGTATAACGCGTGTTTCCCGCGCTGCATGCACTGTCGCGACACGTTACTGGGCCGGTCCATGCACCACTATCCACTATACTCATCGCCTCATGTTCACTCAAGTTCAATCATGTATCGGTCCTTGTATCGCGCTCACCCTCGACTCCTCATACTATAACTTGAACAGCAATTTCATCGTACACCACATATCCGACTGTACTGCGCAGTCTCTCGGTATTACCAACTCACCTAGCACAAAACACCGCCCACATCCCCAATTCATCTTTGTATTCATCCTCGTTGGCTCTTGTTGGTTGGAAAATGATATTTGCTATTACTGCTACCTTACGCCTACCCTCCCTTCGCCCTCCTATACCCTTGTCGCCGTCTTGCTTTTCATGCTACTCTTTCTTGTATCTTGCGCGATTCTTCGACTCCTGAGCCATTGTCACCCCGATCAGCGTCTACTGTAACTTGAATATATCATGTATCTGGATTTACTTACTTTCATGTTTCACTTATTTAAATTATTGATTTTGTATCATTGTTTTCACTCATTCCTCTCACCTAGTCTCATTTCGATTTTAGCTGACACTAGTTTGCCCACAGATCATGCAGCAGTGGCAGGTCGGCCCTGTGCCGGAGTACCTCTACGGCTCCGCCCAACATACAGATGGCATACAGTGAGTACTATGCATTTCCGATGCGCTCCTCTTACACCTTGCTCAACGCCATGCACGACATATTCCACCGCCAAGTACCAGATTGAGGGCTACACCTGCCAGTTCCCATTGCTTGCCTCCCTTTTAAGCAATGGCTCTCCCTGTCTCGCTGCCTCCCCCCTGCTTGTCCCCCAATCACCCTAGTTCTACTACTGTAGCCTTACACGGCCCCATACGTACTTAATGCCTTGTGGGATCAATCTGTGTTATTCTCAATATATATTCCGCAGGCTTGTACACCTCGGGTTTTGGAAAGCGAACTGTTGCCGGGTGGTTTGAACCAGGCTTGTCCTTTCCTCCAGCGCCAGATGACTTGGACTTAATGATGGCTTCGTCTACTGTCGAAAATTCTGGCAACACGGTCTTCCCTACAGTCCCCTTTGCCCCCAGCTAGTCTCTCTCACATCTCACAGTCTGTACATGTCGGCAGCATAGGATGCTGCGACTATGTTGACATGCCACTGTGCACCTGCTGCTATATTCCATAGATGGCTGAGCTGTTATGCTAATATTATACTGTAATATAGTACGACACATCCTTACCAGCCTGATATGTCGCGCCGTAATGAATTCGCTGGTTACGCTACGCCGGGCCAAAATCCTGCTACCCAACACCCGCAACATGGCCAGCAACATCATCAGCAGCAACCGCAGCATGGACAGCATCAGCCACACCAGCCGCAACATGGACACCAGTCGCATGGTCAACACGGCGCGCATACGCAGCATCAGCAACAACAGCATCAACACACACAACATCAGTCCCAATCACAACATCATCAGCAGCATCATGCGACTCCTGTGCCGCCACCGATCAATCTCTCGGCTCCGACTACAACACCGGCCCAACAATCCACTCCTACGCAGACCCCTGCTCAGCCTGCCGCCCGTGGTCGTAAAAGGCCAGCACCTGGGCATCAACAGGCTACTCAACAGTCCCACCAATCGGCTCACCCACAACCGCACACCTCTACCCCAACTCCGACGCCTGCTACTCTTGCTACGCCAGCTACTACAGCTTCGGCTGCTGTGCCCACTACCCCCGCTACAGCACCTACACCCGTTCCTGCGCCATCAGTCACTCAGCAAACTCCAGTTCCTGCGCCAACCCCTGGATCCGACGGTGCCGACACGCCTTCTCAACCTCCGGTCAAGAAGAGCCGTACGAATACCCCATGGACTCCAGCCGAGGAGCTGAGATTGAAGCAAATGCGAGATTCAGGCAATAGTTGGGCTGAAATCGCCAAGGTTTGTCTTTCTCTTTTTGTTTTGTTGATGAGCATGTTAAGTAACTCGATATGACCAGACTTTCCCAACGCGAACGGAAGGCAGTGTCAAGAAACACTGGTACAAGGTATGATTCAAACTACCTAGATGCTTTACATATTGCTGACTAAAGTAGGATATGCACTATGCCGAGTTTGCCGAAGACGAGAGCCAAGCCCTACTTAATGCTATCAAGGACTATGAAAATAACAAATGGAAGACCATTGGACAAAAAGTAGGCAAGCCTGCGAAGGTTAGTTTATCTACTCATCGACCCGTCTGCGCTTACCTATCCTAATCATATTACAGGCCTGCGAGCAATATGCCAAGGAACATTTCCCTGATCTTTTTGCGACCCAAAAGGCTCGCTAAAGAATCATTGTTGCTTTATTCATTCAATGTCAAAAATACCCTCTAGGTTTGGTTCCTGGCTGTTGGGCTTATTCCCCATAGGCAGCTTAATACACGAGCTCATAAATTAGCAATTCAAGCAAATCGCTAGGGCCTGTAACCATGATAAATTCGCCTTTATATGAGTATAAGGTGTCCTATACAGGCTTATACCCTTATATTATACACGCCTTACGGTTTATATCTGATGCCTAACCTCGCCTCAGGGAAGAGCATTGTCAACCTTTGGATCGGACAGTTACCGACCTGTACAACTTATGACCATGAGCGTGTCATGGTCCCACTCCACTGTACTAAATTCGAACTTATTGCCCCGGCTTGTTTGCTATATTCAACAACATCACTACTCTGGACATATCACCATTCACACCATGAACCATATCCTGACAAGGAGCAGGAGTGATTGCCTTTGTCAAGCTTATGTCCATTGCACGGAAAGTATTGATTATCTGGTTTTTAGAGGTCATCAAACCTTGCCTGTGCTGAGTGACTCAGAGCAGTCTCTGTATTGCACTCGACTTTTACAAAAGTTGTCGTTCATCACAATACCCATCTTGCGTTCATGGCGAATTAAAGGCAACCAAAAGAGGTGGGTTGTTGTAGAACTGGGGTTCTTTTCTTAGTTTCATAGGACATGTTGGCCTTTCACTTCACCTTCATTGTGGCGGTGTCTTTAAGGAAGGGCGATATCATGAGAGGGAATGGAGGATGGATGGACGGACGGATGAAGGTATTGCAAGAGAATGGACGATAAGGGAATTCCTGGTTGCTCATTTGTTTTTCTCATGTTCAGCTCTACATAATTCCGAGTAGACATTTGTCCCACGGCAGATTCAACGCAATGAAATTTATTTGATTTGCAAATTCATACTTTATCTTTTTTTTTGTTTTAATATCTGGTGTCCTCTAGCCTTGCAGAAAATTTAGAGTAAGCTAAGGTCAGTTCAAGCATCTTATATACAAAGTGTACAGAGTTGGCTGACTGGTGTATTTGCAATTTCATGCATCATCAGAGCAAATATTGCTAGCTTCAACAACGTTATTTACAAACCCCCTGTCGAAATCCACTACTCGTCACTCCTCACCTTTCTCGATCCGCGTTTCCCTAACACGTGTCGAACCGTAGGGTAGATATCTCGGCAGACAAATCTTCTGCGTCTGCTTCAATTATAATGTAAATCTCGAGCGGTTTTGCCTTGTTTGTCCTTTGGGGCTAGATCCATGGCAAAGGAAAACCGCGCAAGATCGTGGCATCCTTAAAGTGCGAGGGCTGGGAAGATCCGACTACACACCAGATGATTAACCTTGCTATGTACGTGTCTATCGTTCAAACTTAGATAAAAATAACATGGGAATAGAGCCCAAATACCATGTACGTATGACCTATCCTAGACGTCTGGTCGTGTCAGTCAGACATCTCGACCAATATGAGCTTATTCCTTTACAACCCGGTCGGTATATTGTCGATGCGAGGGGCGTTGAAGGATGGGACAACTACGATCTCTCTGGCGATTGTCAGGAGGGCCTCCACAGCCCGAATCACACCATCATCAACAGAAGCTTGAGAGAAAGCGCAATGATTCTAAGTTTGGATTAAATTCTGGCTTTCGCAACACCTACCCGACGGACAGGACCCAGGGACATCTCCGACTAAGCACGATGAGATCGGCGCTACTTCCATCTCAAAAAGCTATACTCGCCATGTCCGGTGCACGGTTTCTTGCTTACTTGCGATCTTCATCCGCAGATGGCGCACGGCCTGTATCCGTCCTGAACTATACTGGGAATAAAGCCACAGCTAATTATGAACCCTTTGCTTATGACGCGAGGGGCGGAAAGTCCCCGCTAGGCGCCGCTGATAAACTCTCGGTAGGCGTGTGCATCTTCCGCCTCGACGAAGAGACGCTGCGGCCGACGGTCCTGCTTCTCCGGCGCTCGCCGCGGTGGTGGCGTCGCCGCGTCTTCGCGTCCACTGGGGGGAGACAAGGGGCCGGGGAGTGGGAATTACCGGGCGGCAGGATCTCGGATGACGACTTCTGCATATCGGCAGCTATTGGGCGCCTCGTAAGGGAGAAGACGGGGCTGCGAGTCACGAAGATCATGGCGATGCTCTCGGCTGTGCGGTGGCGGGCGGAGTTGAAAGTTTTGCGCTGGGAGAAAGATGAGAGGGGCGCTGCTTATTTGGATAGTACTGAAGAGGAGGACGAGGACGGAGATGGGGACAGCTGGGATGATGACTATGCACGGAAAGTTGACTCAGGCGTCAACATAGACTGGAGCAGCATAATCACCACCACCACCACTACTACTACTACTATGGGAGAAGAAGTAATAGGGGGTACTGTCAATACAGAGAACGGGAAGCATGGCGGCAAGGCGGGAATACTCCCGCTCTCCGACGCGAACGTTCTGGGTATTAGTGCCTCGAAAAGCCCATCATCGCCGAGGTCATCGCCTGTGCTGATAACGCCCGACTCAGCCTCCGTCTCGCCGCCGCCACCGCCACCGCCACCTAAAGACGACGTATACGACGACGGGGATGCGCACCAGTACATCCACCACGACGATTACGGGTACCTGTACAACTACGACCCGGACCATGACCCATCGCTAGAGCCCGCGCCACTCTCGCTCCCCTCGCGGAGCGCAGCACCGGAAACCACGGCGGGAGGAGAGGCGCGCCAGGCCCTCCGCCGGCGCAACACGGCGTCCTCGACGACTCTGCCCCTGCCTCTGCCCTCGTTTTACGACGGCGATGCGCAGGGCAGCGGTAAGGGAAAAGGCAAGGGCAAGGCGGATGGCAAGAGGCGGGATGCGCTGGTGATTCCGTACAGGATAGTGCGCAAGGAGCACGCGCAGCTCAACTTTGTCGTTCTGGTGGACGAGGACGGGGCGGATGAGGGGCTGCCTGGGTTTCTCGATGGTGGTGGGAAGAGAGGGGAGGTGTGTGAGCATGATGCGCTCGAGTGGGCGACGTGTGCGCGCGTCGAGGCCCTGCCCATGGGCGAGGATCTGCGGCGCGTGGTCCTCGAGGGGTTGGAGTGGATAGGGGGGTTGACTGGGGATTTCTTCTGAGGATGGGGGATGGAGGGAAGGGGGGAATAAAGGAAGGAATGAGAAGGTGAGATGGAATGTTAATGGGGAGGGGGATGGACGATGTTGCTGAGCTCGGCTTGTATGAGGTTCGTTATTATTATCGTAGATATGTTAGATACTTCAGTATAAGAAGGCCCTGGGCAGGTTTCATACCGGTTTGTAGGTGAGCTAAATCATGGCAATTCCATCACATATCGGCGAGGGAATTTCGTGTACGATTAGTTGGTATATGGCTCTTGCTGGTGCATGGTTCGCTCGAATATATCGCGTTGTGATATTGGGCTGTCTATCCCTACTACTTACGTTCGACTCAACGTATGCGCTCGGCGTTGCAAGTATAAATAAGTAACTAACTTCCAATGCTTAAAAGCATCACCTACGTAAATATATCACCAGCTAGTAGTAGGTATATAAACCGAGACACCATGACTCTAGCGATATTATCAGCGAATCACCAAAACCGTGAATCCTGTCCAGGCTGACCGATACTATACGGCGTTTGACAATGTCATAAACCGGTGATCGCTTTTAGATTACCTAGGTTAAATGATGTTTTCAGAAGCGTTTAGATCGCAACTTCAGTTTTTTTCTTCGATTTTTCGCTACATACATCCGTCTGTAGATAGTATCCCATTAACACCCTGAGGTTTACACCCAAACTGCCTATCAGAATCCCCATGTCAACTTTGAACTTTTATCGGAAATGCTCTTCCGTAGATCGCCTCGGACACAGAGCACCCCAACAACCCAGGGCCTTGACTAAGACATTAGGTAGTCGCAACCGTGACCTTACTAAGTTCATGTGGTAGCGAGTATTAATGTTGCTTGTTGTTGTAGCGTGTAGATGTTGGAGATATCTTCACATTGCTTATTCACCTTAGTAGCACTTACCATCTGTCTCCAAATAAGGATCTGCCAATACGTGTGTAGTGCAGATACGCATATACATATATATGTAGGGAAATACTTAGTGTGCGCTGCAACTGTTAAGCGGGAAGTTTAAGCAGGGGGTGCGGCTGTTACCCGGGAGGTTATTTTGGAAGGTATCCATACCTAGGGCCCTATGTATGCTTAAATCTACGATGTTTAAAAGGCCTAGGCTGGGTTTCTGAGATCGTGGACGGGCTGCTCTAGGTGAGGGATAGATAGATACTTACCTATGTAACCGGCGGGCTTGTATCCGGGATGAAGGATTTAGGAGTGTAGATGATTCAATACATATACTTAGTAGCTTAACTCACCATAACAGGAAGGAAGCCTCCAATAAGCAATCATTCCTCCCACCTACTAAGTATTACTATACTCCAATATCTAGTATCTACATGCAATAGGAACTGAGATTTTCTTGGATATTGTAATGACAAGGTTAACAGGAGGTAGTGTAGGTATACACTAGCTATTATGTAGACCCTATACATTAAGGAAGTATATACTACTATGTAGTAGTACTCCGTATAGACGGGTAAAATGGAACTTGCAAATGGAGTGGTAGAGAGCACACGCTAATACGTACATTAGGTACTTTACGAACTTGGACTCATTAGAATTCCAAAAGAGTGGAGAAAGTAGAATACGAGGTCCAACATCAGCCACTATACCTGAAAGAGAAGTTCATTCAGATCCAGCGTGAACAAATGAGGGTATAGTAAGGTACTGTATGCACTACCTGCACTATTATAGTAGCGCAGCTCGGCAGCGCTATATCTAGTTCTAAGATCTGAACCGACCGTTTGATATGCTAGTACTAGCAGTAGTACTTATACTATAGCAAATACACTAAGTAGGTACCCTTCTGAACGCCAAACTTACCTCTTCGTACCTAGGTTTCCGTCTAGGTATACTATAAGTAGCGTACACTAGGTGTCTTAAGTACCTAGCGCCAGGTGGTAGATTGTATGCTGCTATAAGGCAGCTCCACCTCCACAAGCGCCTAGTGTAAGTTTTGTCTGGGTTCTGTGGGTTCTGTTCTGTCTAGGCTGCAGGCTGCTGGTAATAGCGGGGACTCGGCTGAAAGCGTTGCATCGACTCGCTTTGTTCTTGTGCAGTTATGTAGTGTAGGGTAGTGTAGGTGGCAACAGCGCCGCCTTGGGTATGATACATGTACTTATCTCTACTGCCTGTTTGCCTGGAAGATTAAAGTACCTACTATGTAGATCCCATCCGACAGTTCCTTGATATGGCCCGGTCCGTAGTCCCCTGCTTTGATTGTCATCGTCTCTACACACATTCTTCACTCTCTTGTCTTGTCTTCCCCCCCTCCCCCCTATAATAAACAATCCAACTCGGTGTGCTGTCGTGGTCATCGTCACATACTCTTTTGTACTTGGGTCCTCTCGTTTTCCCGTACATTTTCCTTAGTGTCTGTGCTCTAGCCAGGTTGAGTACCTACCTATCTATTTGAATACCTAGAATATCCCGGGGACAAATAAACAGTCGAAGCTGTGATCCATTAGTGGTCATAGTGTTTTCGCTTTTGTTATTTCGCGTCTTTTTGTTCTCCCATTCGCTGCCCCATCTCAATTTCTACCGACCTATCCATCCAGCCTACCTACCACTTTTCGGGCCTTCGCGGTTCTCGTCCATCGTTTCAACCCAACTGGCACGCCCGCCTGAAAAAGACGGCGGCGACTCTCGTTGACAAGTGCCTTCACCCTATCCCGTAGACGATCGACTTACCAACGCATTTGATACCCTTCGCCTTGATTATCTATAGTATCGTATCTGTATATATCGCGGCATACGGCTTTTCAACGTCCAACTGCGCCATTTCGTTTACTGAACTCCAGCTTTTCCAGTAGTGAACTAGCCTGGCATATCTCAACTTATTCTTTGCCCGTTCACTCACTCGACCACTCGCTTGTATCCCGCTGGGCTGCCGTATATACATATTGCTTGGCCGCTTTGGCTGAGGATTAATCTTCGCTCGCGATTATATCCAACTACATCCCCACCACGTAATATTATAATACCAATCTTCAAGCGGTTGCATGACAGCCATTATGGTGCTGTCACTTTCGACCTTGGCCACTCTGGCCTGCTTCGGTACTTCTGTTGTCGTCGCCCAGACTTCTCACCCGACTTGTTCATTAACACAGAAGTGCCCCGAAGAAGCTCCTTGCTGTTCCCGTACGTCCCCTTTCCCACACACTACTCGACCTTCAAGGTGGGCTACGACTAACACTGGATCACACACATGTAGAATATGGGCAATGTGGTGTTGGTGCTTACTGTCTCGGCGGCTGTGATCCCCGCATGTCCTTCTCTCTCGACGCTTGCGTACCAGCCCCTGTCTGCGAAGATAGGATAATGCCCATGAAAGACACGAGTCGTATAGTCGACGTGAGCAAGTACCTCGGTGATCCTTCCAAGGCCGATTGGGTATCCCAGGGCATCCCTCTAACCTATGACGACAACGTTATTCTAACCATGCCACCCAACTCGGTTGGAACCGTTCTAGCCTCGACCGTCTATATGTGGTATGGAACTGTCAAGGCCAGGATGAAGACTTCGAAGGATGCTGGTGTAGTCACTGCCTTCATTCTACTAAGTGACGTCAAAGACGAGATTGACTATGAATGGGTCGGCACCGAGCTAGATATTGCCCAGACCAATTTTTACTTCCAAGGCATCCCAAATTGTAAGTGCCATTATTTTGATTTGCTGATACGCGTATTGAATACTGATGGCCGACACTAGACGAAAACTCGCAAAACATCACCGGTCTTTCAAATACGAATACCGAGTGGCATGATTACGAGATCAGGTGGACCCCTGAGCAGATCGAGTGGTATGTCGACGGCAAGCTGGGGCGCACGCAACTGAAGTCGAAGACGTGGAACTCGACAGCAAACCAATGGGATTTCCCGCAGTCCCCTGCTCGTGTCCAGTTGTCCGTCTGGCCCGGAGGTGCTGCTTCAAATGGCCAGGGAACTATCGATTGGGCTGGTGGCCCCATTGATTGGAATAGCGATACTATCAAGAAGGATAAATACTACTACGCTTCCGTAGGCGAAGTTAGTATTGAGTGCTACAAGACGAACTCGGGGCCGGGGACGAACTCTGGCAAGAGCTATACATACAACAGCTGGCTAGGCACCAACAACACCGTCATTGATGGCAATAAGAACACGATCCTCAAGTCTCTCCTCGGGTCTGGTTTGGACATGGATGCCGACTACCCTAGTGCAAGTGGCAGCGCACAAACTTCACAGGAAGTCATCCCTGGCCTGAGTGGTGGCGGTCCCGGCACAAATGGTCAAGCAGCTGGAGATGCGCAGGGCAGCGGCAATTCCGGAAGTAATAATAGCGGCAGCGGCAGCGGCTCCTCGGACGGCACTGCGGCTGACTGTAACAACGGCTTCTCGCAGGACTGCACCTCCGGTTCCGGATCGGGTGGCAATCAGAACCAAGGCGCTCGACAGGAACATGTCTTGGGGGCCAGCGCTTTCGCCGCCCTCATCGCCGTCGCAGGCATGCTTTGGCTATAGGCATGTTAAAGTAGCCGGAGTTTAGAAATCGAAGAATTCGACATTGAACTATATATATATCACAACGATGGAGTGAAGGCCCAACATATTTGCGTCTTAACCCATTCATGGCATTAAGAGCGGCGTATATTTTGTGATGTGGTCCAAGGACGCGATGATTCTGTGGACTCTCACCCGGGTAGATTTGATGATTTGAAGGTTACTTAACTTATGGATTTATCTACTATGGGATTTAATGACAACCTGTCGTCCATTCCTTACTCGATGAGATGATAGTATGTATGATGGATGTACATTGCTGTAATAGGCATCTATAATGAGACTGAATATGAGATGAACTTTTGTCATTCTGTTACTTGTGAGCAAACCTTCTGGGAATAAATGCGCTAATATCCAGCTGGGTATTTCGGACTTGTTTGGCGCCGCGCTTTATGGGACTAATACACTGCATGTCTGTAACAAGTTCTAGTTCTCATTCTAAAGTGTTTGTCCACGAAAGAGGGGCGCATTTACCTTCAAGTTCAGGGCATACTAACTAGAGTATATGTAAAAGCGGACGGGCTCAATAGAAGACTGAATTTCCCGTCCATGACATAGGCATATCACAAGCTATCAAGAGGATATATAACGAACGATAGACTTGTGACGGCGGGCATCTGACATGGAGGCTTGAGGAATATGCTAGACTAGTATACTAAGGGATAATTGCGTTGTTTTGTGGTCCCTACTTATATACATAGCAGTAGGTGAGATAAGTTCGTACTACATTCACTATCCACGGGCCCCCAAGTTGTGCGTATGATAGAGCGCTAATTTTGTGATGGGATGAGACATATGAAACATCCGGCCCCATGAGAGGTGTTGGAAGCTGCCTTTTCTGGGAGGTGAAATTCTAATGGCCATCACGGGGCTGGCTGAAGTGGATAAAAACTGAGTGAGTACGACATGATATTAACTGTCTAGCCAGCCGCCCCCAACGCCAACTTGCTTGTGCCTCTCGAATCCCGCCTTGAGTGCTGTGTAGATGCGTCTTATCCAATGGGATAGGCCAAGGCGCGGACGAAACTGCACTTGGACGAGGCTGATGGGAGCAGTATACGTCTCGTGGAATGCTACTGTCCCCCAAACTTGTTTTCTTGTTCTATTTATTCTCGAGTCCCAGTTCTGGGGAACGAGGAGAAACGAAACATGCCACATGGTTCTGCTAAATTGACGCTCTGAGCCTATCAATTCCTAACGGTTAGGCTCTGTTGCGACAAGTAGCACACAGCAAAGGGACAGGGGCGGCTTTTTGTCAATTAAACAGGGGCTGGAGGATCTGCACTAATGAGATCGACTGCCGGGCATCCTTGGTCGAAATGCCAAGAACACAGGAGCCCCATGAGCCCTACCTAACAAACAAATGACTGAGAATCTGCTCGCAGCCAACCAGCCGACGAATGTTGTTACTATTCAATGCGGCTCCAACTGTGATGGGTAGTACGATGAGCTGACGGCAGCCAGTGTGCGGCTAACCGGCTCACTATAATGCTAGCTGAGCCTCTCTACGGAATATTAGTGGATGCTACTATGTAGGGGCAATAAGAATAATGTAGGACTGTGGCTGTGGTGTAAACTGTTAGTAGATATATGTAACTCATTTGATCCTAGTTGGCCCCTGTGCAAAATGTGCAAAATAGTATTGTGTAGCTTCAAGTAACCAAAGGGAGCGAAAATGAATGGACCTGAGCAGACCTTGGACAAATTAGTGGTACACCAGATGGACGCAATTATCAACCTTGCATGAGAAGGTACCAAGGGATCAAGTAAGTATGCCGCCCTCTACTATATAATTCCCCTATGGCCCTCTAGGATCATCGCCCCTGATTACCGCATTCCACGTTCAATCCCACACCCATCTCAACTAGAGACCAGTCATCGGAACAGCTGTGTCGTTCATTTCTGCTTTGAAAATCCCCATTTGGTAAGACGCCACATTTTCCGAGTCATTTGAGGCCCCTTAGTTGTCGAATAGAGACTAATAATAGGAACAGTAGCCAATCAACTAACACCAACCCCCGATTCATTCTTTCGTTCTTTGAAGTGTGCTAGTCACTCATCAACACCATTTACATTCATTCAATTCTCTGTCATTTTTTCGTTGATCGAAGAACAGAGAAGATACGGGCAGATAAAGATCCATTGTGAGTAGTCTCTTTAGTCCCGTCAAAGAGAACGACAAGTCATTGTCGTAATACTGCGCATTTGCTAACCGGTTGACAGTCGAGACTTCAGCTGTGGCTATAAAATCTCAATAGTCGCCCATTACCTTCCTACCGTATACATTGCTATAACATTGATTGCTACCTACTTACATTCTCTACATCAATTGCCCTTTATTTTAGGCCAATATTACTTTATATTGCATACCCCACTATACATTTCGTTTATACCAATATAACAAACAAACAATTGTTCAACATGCTTCTTCCAAGTCTCATCACAGTCCTCAGCCTCGGCAGCATGGCTACCGCAGTCCCAACCACCCGGGCTCGGGCCGCGGCGTCCCACAAACTGCTCGTTGGCGGACCTGCTCAAATATTTACCGCTAACTTTGATGGCTCCTCTTTCGATGTCACCGTCGCGAACACGACCGCTGGAACGGGACCCTCGTGGATGCGCTACAAGGACACGACTAGGACCGTATATGCCGTAGACGAGAATGGCAGCAACTTGAACCAGTTCAAGTTCGCGGATGAAAGCCGCCAGAGCCTCACCTACGCCGCCTCTGTTGAGGGGTCCGCGGGTGTTGTCTTCCTCGAATTCAACCAGGACAAAACCCGCATGGTCGGCGCATCATATGGTACTGGCACGATCGACGTCTGGGACGTATCGATGGACGGCCCTCCAAAGCTCATAAAGAAGGTTACTGTGGAGGGTTCTGTTAACCCCAAACAGGGCACCCACCGTGCTCATCAAGCTCGCCTCGACCCTTCCGGACGTTTCATGATTGTACCCGATCTTGGCGGTGACCAACTCGTTGTGCTAGACACGAAGGACGACAAGTACGAGATCGTCAATACCGTGAGCCTCTTCGCCGACGCCGGCCCGCGGCACGGTGAGTTCATCAAAGCCGACGACAAGACGTTCTACACCGTCGTCGGTGAGACCAGCAACAAGGTCATGTTCTACCAAGTCGACTACTCCGACGACAAGCTCGGCCTCAAGGAGATCTCGACGCAGAGCACCTACGGCCCCGACCTGGGCCCCGCAAACGCCACCTCGGCGGCCGCGGGCGCTATCGCCGTCGCCAGCAACAAGCACGTGTACATCTCGAACCGGTTCTCAGGCAACGAGACGGACAGCATCGCGCACTTCGTCTTCGACGCCGCCGGCCCGAGCCTCAACTTCGCCAGCTCCACCTCTAGCCGCGGCATATCCCCGCGCGCCATCAGCCTCAGCAACGACGAGACCAGCAACTACCTCTTCGTCGCGAACCAGGGCGGCGACAACGGCCTCGTCGCCTTCATGCGCTGCCCCAGCAGCGGCAAACTCACCGCCGAGCCCGTCGCCGTGAAGGTCAACTCAGAGCTGAACCCTCCGGGACCGCAAATACCCAATGCTGGCCCGCAGTTCGTTCAGGAGATTTAAGCGGGTTGCCCAGCCCGTTGAGAGGGGGAAGAGAGGGAGAAAGGAACGGCGGGGTGGAACTGTACCATAGTACCTTGAGAAAATTAAAACACACATTCGTTAAACATTGTGCATGACTTCGTAGTATTAAGTGCAAAGCCTACTCATGTCAAGGCTTTCTGTGTAAGGCTATGTTAGATATGTTAGAGGTTGTTGCGCCCGCGGCAAAAACTACTCCACAGCGCATGGTGAAGGCCCTGAGTCTGGCATCGTAAGTGACAGTATTTATCCTAGTAACTTTAGTGTAGTGATTTCGTAGCAGAACAATACACCACTGCGGTATAACTTTTCTTATAGCGACCTATATATTATTTCACCCCAAGCTCCTTGGCTCAAAATCGTGAATAATATTTCTTTTTTTTTCCTAAGGAGGGGTTCCTGGAGGGGTGGACGAACCCCACGAATCGGGACCCAGCCGATGTTAAGCACCGCCATACCCGCAGCCAATGTTGCGTCACTCGTCCCTCACTTCTCCACAGTTCCCCGCGTAAGAAAACCCCGAGCTTCGGCTCTCTTAGGTAGTTATAGTTTAGTATGCGGGTTGGGCGTGTATAAACGTTAGATCGTACCCTCTTTATTATTAGTAGCGTCGTCTTTGCCGTCGTTGTCGTCCCTGCTAATGGGTTTCAAATTGGGTGAATGTCATTAGACAGCGTACTAAGAGGTGAATTTTTCGAATTTCCTTTCTATAATCTCACGATCTAAACGTTGGAGACTACCTAGATAGCTGGGTTCGATCAAGTACGCTTTTCGACATGTAAGTGAGCCCCAGACTGATGGCGGCAGGCCACATTCTCCACCAATATGACCAGTATCATCTCCGTTATAGGCTCGTCTAACTTGGCTGACAGTATTTTGATTACCGCCCGGTGAAATTGGAGGAGTAAACATATCACCTATCCGATATGGGCAGCGACGCGGCGGATGCCCATGAGGGCGTGGGCATTGTCGACGATAAGTCGGACCCCCAGTACATCCAATTCAGATGCCTGCCCCCTGGCGGCCCGCTGAACCGATGGTCTCATATCATCACGAGGGGGCATGACTTCCCCGCCGCTCAGGTATGTGGCAATGTGGCAAGATGGCGCAGTGTGTGAGATCGTCTAGAGTTGATTGGAGTCATCTCGTGGGAGTAGATGACACACTCGCTAGCTATGAGCTTTCAAACACGAGGTTTTGCTGACTGGTACGTAAGGCTATGCTCTACGGCGCCGGGGTCCCGAATGAGGATATGATGAAGAACGCCCCTCACGTTGGCGTTGCGACTATTTGGTGGGAAGGCAATCCTGTAAGTGACCGATTGGAGAAATAGGGTGATGTATGATATGCTAGGTGTAACTAACATCTTGGCCTTATTCTACGTAGTGCAAGTAAGCTTATTACTACCGGTATTTTTCTAGCGTATCATTCGTATTCGTTGATCATGATGCTCACGGCTCTAGCACACATCGTAAGTCGTTGTCACTCTTCCCCCTCCTCTAGGGCCTTACTAATGAACACAGTACTGGAATTTGGGAAGATCGTGAAAAGGGGTCTAGAGAAGCAGAAGATGCTCGCCTGGCAGTATAACGCCGTGGGAGTCTCTGACGCTATTACCATGGGTGGCGAGGGTAAGTGATTCTAGCCCCTAATATGGAGTATCATCACGGCTGACGAAGCGGTTGAGGAATGCGCTACTCTCTCCAATCTCGCGACTTGATCGCCGATAGTATTGAGACGGTGACCTGCGCCCAGCACCACGACGCTAATATTTCCATTCCGGGATGTGACAAGAATATGCCCGGTGTCATCATGGCCGCAGCTCGTCATAATCGCCCGTTTATTATGATTGTAAGTTTTGATGTGTTTAAAACAATACTTTTGCTCATACCAATCGGTCAAATCTGCACGCTTGTTTCATGAGAGGACGAGAAAGTGAGTACCATGGTGTGAATTTAAATGCTGATGGGGATTCCGGCAGTACGGTGGCACTATTCGGAAGGGTTACTCGAATCTCCTCGAACGCGATGTCAATGTCAGCACTTGCTATGAGGCGGCAGGAGCTTTCTCTTATGGGACCCTTCACGCGAAGACGAACTCCGGCGCGGCTGGGCGAACTCCAAGTGACGTGATGTCCGACCTGGAACAACATGCGTGCCCCGGCGCAGGCGCTTGTGGTGGTAGTATGTGTTTCTCCATAATTACCTATGTCCCCATTTCTATCCAAGTAGAGTTCTCCCACGGAGAGTGGCGTGATACAATGAGCACTTATAAGATATGTCATATGTCGTGGCCATATTGACTCTCCTCTAGTGTACACAGCCAATACGATGGCGACAGCATTAGAGGCAATGGGGTTGACCCTTCCGGGGTCCTCCTCATACCCGGCTTTATCACCGGAGAAGGCACGTGAATGCGAGCGCGCGGCAGAGGTGATCAAGACTACGATGGAGAAAGATATCCGACCGCGCGATTTGCTGACTCGAGAATCCTTCGAGAACGCACTTGTGATTACAATGATTCTCGGGGGGTCGACAAACGGCGTGCTGCACTTCCTTGCCATGGCCAACACGGCCGAGGTCCCGCTGACTCTGGAGGATGTCGACCGAGTGAGCAACAAGACGCCATTCCTGGCTGATCTGGCGCCTAGTGGACGGTACCTGATGGAAGACCTGTACAAGATCGGTGGCACGCCCTCGGTGCTGAAGATGCTAATCGCGGAGGGGTTGATAAATGGCAACATCCCGACCGTGACAGGGCGCACGCTAGCCGAGAATGTGGCGGACTGGCCCGACCTACCTGCAGACCAAGCCATCATCCGACCTCTGTCGAACCCGATCAAAGATAGCGGACATATTCGTGTATTGAGAGGGAACTTTGCGCCAGAGGGTGCTGTGGCGAAAATTACAGGGAAAGAAGGCTTGAGCTTCACTGGAAAAGCACGGGTGTTTAACAAAGAACACGAACTTGATACAGCGCTATCCAAGGGCGAGATCCCGCGTGATGAGAACCTTGTTTTGATTGTCCGGTATGAGGGACCTAAGGGTGGTCCTGGGATGCCAGAGCAGCTGAGGGCTTCGGCTGCTATTATTGGCGCTGGATTGAAGAATATCGCACTCGTTACTGATGGCAGGTATAGCGGTGCTAGCCATGGGTTTATTGTACGTTTCTTTTATTTTCCCTCAACCCTCCCTCCTCCCCATCTCCTTTTCTCTCCCGTGTCGGCATAGTTAACACCCTTAGGTCGGACACGTTACACCAGAAGCAGCAGTCGGTGGCCCTATAGCGCTGGTGCAAGACGGCGACACGATTGTGATCGATGCGGTGCGGAACCGGATCGATATCACCAACGTGGACGACGCCGAGCTAGACGCTAGGAGGAAGGTATGGAAACCGCCTGTCCCTAAAGTTCGACGGGGCGCCCTGGCCAAGTACGCTCGGCTTGTGGGTGATGCTAGCCATGGCGCTGTTACAGATCAGTGGGAGAATTAACATCTATATATGAGATGAGAGAGACATGCTACAATCTGAGGCTATGGTGAGCCACAGCCAGCTAATGAGTATATGGCATCGCTGTAATGATTCGGCTAAGGTGCTGATGCGGTGTGAAATGTTGTGAATGGGCTCTTCTGCCTCTTTTGGAAAGATTCGTCTGTTGGTAAGTTGCTGTTGGGCTGGGCAAATAAGGAGTACACCTGTATACAAGAGTACTGGCCTCTATCCCAGTCCTGAAAGACACTCTATCAACAAAATATCGATGCTACAGTATTCAAAGAAAAAACTCGGTGAGATTATTCATGATTATCTGCACCTGAAGAAACCCCTATGACCTTAAAGGGGTTATATCGAAGACGTACACTGTGCACTGTCCCTTAATATGGGTATCAGGTACGTACCTAACTAAGCCACCGGGTTCAGCCACATATCGCGGGGTTGCCCAACGCGGGGCAAACCAAAACTTTTTTTTAATTCTAATTTTTATTATTTCTTGTAGTTCTCGTCTCTTTAGAGCTTGCTTCCCAATTCGCTATCTTCTATTTACCTAGTCTCCTTCTATTAGGAACGCCATGTCGAAACGCATAGCCGAAGCCGGTGATGAGGATGCCCCCCTTAAGGGAGGTGGTCGTCCTGAGCCAATGGACGTAGATGATAAGCAAATGGGAGATTTCGAGGACGAGTTTGAGGACGAGTTCGAGAGCGAGGATGAGATATTAGAGGCAGGCGTAGATGGCAGACCCGATGCAGAAAGAGAGGCCGAAGAGCGCGCTGCAGCCGCTATGGATGTTGACGATACCAACGGAACCTTCATCGTCGGTCGCAACAAGCTCGAGCAGGGCCAACATCTTGCTCCCGATCTTGGCACATACGAGATGCTGCATAGTTTGAGCACGCCATGGCCTTGCCTCTCGTTCGACATCGTGCGTGACGGCCTCGGCGACAAGCGCGAGAAAGTGTATCCGGCGACCATGTATACCGTTGCCGGCACCCAAGCCGACAGCAGCAAGCCCAAGGACAACCAGCTGATGGTCATGAAGTTCAGTGGCCTCAGCCGCCAACAGAAGGATGGCGATTCAGATTCTGACTCCGACTCTGACGGGGAGGGCGAGGACACCGACCCCATCCTCGAGCATAAAGCCATTCCCTTGACCTCCACGACAAACCGTATCCGCGCCCACCAAATCCCCTCCACAGACCCCTCCAGGCCTCCAACCACTCTGGCCGCCACCATGACTGAGTCTACTCAGGTCTACATTCACGATGTGACGCCGCATCTTGCCTCCTTTGACAACCCGGGCACTATCATAACGCCTCAGCAGAACAAGCCTGTCTCCACCATTAGAGCCCATAAATCCGAGGGTTATGCGCTGGATTGGTCGCCTCTAGTACCAGGTGGGAAGCTCCTGACGGGAGACAATGATGGCCTGATATACGCCACTACAAGGACAGACGGTGGAGGCTGGGTGACGGATACGAGGGCTTTCCAGGGCCATACCAGCAGTGTTGAGGACATCCAGTGGAGTCCACAGGAAGCCTCTGTGTTCGCTTCGGCATCAAGTGATGGTACTGTTCGCGTGTGGGATGTAAGAAGCAAGAGCAGGAAGCCGGCTATTACCGTCAAGGTCAGCTCAACCGATGTCAATGTTATCTCGTGGTCAAAGTTGACGACCCATCTCCTGGCCACCGGTGCCGATGACGGAGTATGGGGAGTCTGGGATCTGCGCCAGTGGAAGGGGGGCGCCGACAAGCCTAGCCCCATCGCAAGCTTTGCTTATCACAAGGATCAGATCACCAGTGTTGAATGGCATCCAACGGACGATAGCATGGTGGCTGTGGCGGCTGGAGACCATAAAGTCACTCTGTGGGATCTTTCGGTTGAACTGGACGACGAGGAGAGCAAAGATACTGCCGGTGTGAAGGACATGCCCCCTCAGCTTCTCTTCGAACATATTTCGGAACACGCAAAGGAAGTACATTGGCACCCCCAGATTCCTGGCACCATCGTCGCCACAGGTCAAGAATTTAGTATATTCCGGCCTATTCCTGTGGTTTACGGTATTCACGGCAAATAAACTCCTGGTTGGGTTTGAAACTCTGAGACGGAATCATCCCCGTTGATTTCACTGGGGGGACCCTTCACCTTTGACCACTTCTTTCCTGGACTCAACATGACACCCGTTGATGCAGGTAGATAACAGCCCTTTAGAGCCGAACTAAGGAAATTTACCCCGGCTTATCTCGCGCCGGTATCACCGGGTGAAATAACACTGTCTACTGCAGCCGTCTCCACGGAGGCACGCGACGCTGCTCGCTGTAGTACGCCGGAGAAACCACGTAATAGCCGAGCGAATGCTCACCGCGGTCGAGCGATAGATACCCCTGAATCTGCCCTCTCCACAAGTCATGAGCGGCAAGCCACAGGAGAATGTTAGGATTATATGTGCATATACGCTGGTTAGGTGATAATTCATACTAGCACTAAGCTATGAGACTGCGGAAGGGGAGCAAGTATTAGTGGTAACAACCCTGAGTTACGAGAGGATACTTACTCTAAGTTACTCGATAAATAAAATGCACGCAACATTTTCCGCTGCTCAAATAGTGAACGAAATTAAATACCGAATAGATTGGCTGTCCTAGCCTCGGCAGCTCTATATCTCATCTAGCTCCTGGGTCATTAGTTGTTTGTGTACTTAGGGTAGAGTAGGATTCCCATACACCTGCTCTGTCGACTATCCCCGTTTCTATCCTATCTCTCTATACCTCATACATTACGTTTACACCCGCCGTATCCCTCTCATGGCCTTGTGTTCTATAATGTGCTGACGGGCCAGGATACCCCTTTCTGTTCAGCCGAGTTCGACCCATTTGCCGTGGAAGCCTAATAAGAAATGCTCGCTGCCGTGATGGTATATAGCGCCTGAAAACACCACTCAGCGGTGTATATAGATAGGATAGTCCATATAAGATTATGTATGTACTTCACACACACAAACCAACCACCACATAACGTAAATACAGCCTGTTCTCTCTATGAAACTATCTACATATATATAGATATAGACATATAAACAAAACGCATCGCGCTGTGTATATACATAGTATGCAAAAGCCTCTAGCACAACATCTCAAAAACGCTCAAGTTTCTAACCGTACAACGACGATAACACTATATCTCGCCAAGTAAGTAGTTTAAGTCAAGTTAAACCAACCCGCCAACCGTAAACGCCGCGACGATCCTGGTATCGAGACAAAAAAAGACGGCCTTTTTAGATGCGATTCAACAGCAAATAAACGTACACATGACACCCCGGTGAAGAATAGTAGTACATAGTTTATACAACGCGCATCAAATCAAATCAAATCAAATCAAACGTCCACCATGCGACCGCATTTCCCACACAGCAGTCTCTGCATGCCGCCGACTTTCTTGGCGCGGAAGTCGTGGTTTCCGCACTTGACGCACTCCATTTCCTCGCCGTCCTCGCTGGCTGTGAGTTCGGAGCTAAGGCGGCTGAGGATGGACGATGTGCGATTCGTCCGCGTCTTCGCCAAGGCGCGCTCGGGGGTAAGGAAGACGTCGCTCTCGTCGCGTTCCTCGAGCGGCGATGGCCAGAGGTGACGAACGTTGCCGCTGCGCCGTCGGTCCGCGAGGGCGTTGTCGTGGGTTTGCTTGGTCACGTCGGTTTCTTCCGGGCTCTCCCGCCCATCCGCGAGAGAAATAGCCTCGTCTGCTTTGTGGGAGCCGCTCACGGACCGCTCGTGTCTTGAGAGCGAGGAAGAATCGTGCCCACTGCCACGGGTCTGGCCCATATTGCGCCATTTATTGAGGTTCCAGAACGAGTAGCTTGCGCCGGCGGAGTCAAGGCGCAGATCGTCGGCTTCGTCATGAATGGGGCGGAAAGAGAAGCTGGGAGTGGGAGGGATTGAGGTCTCGGTCTCTCCTTGCGGTGGTTCGTTTGTCTTATTTGATCGGATACTCGCGGTCGGAGTTGTGGGTTGTAGGATGGGCGATACGATTTGTTTCCGTGCTTCTGCTGGACGGTTTATTTGTGTAGGTGATACGGGAGTGCGGGTCATCTTGGTTGGCGATGGTGATCGGACACTACCCGCAGGAGTTGTGGTAGCAGTCGCAGTGACGGCGATAGACACTGGTCGGCCGGGGTTACCTTCTACTCCTTGACGCCAAGTGTTGATTCTATCCGAACTGATATGGAGGGGTTGTGAAAGCGAAGTGCGTCTAGAATGCGGATCTCGACTGCTGACGCTACCAGTTAAGATGCTACCAGTTCTCCCGAGTAACAGCTTATCCCTGCCAAGTTTCCTTGAGAACGAGGAATTGGTTTCCCAATTGTCGTGCCGGCGTTTGGCGAAGGCGCAATCCTGCCGGAACACCTTGATAACACCAAAGTTGTCTGTAGTCACGATAATATTGCCATCATGATGAGCAGAACGAGCAATAAAGGCGGGGGTCTCTTCAGGTTTTCTGGCCTTAACAGAATACTCTGATTGAGCGTCGTATGTTGACGAGGCTAGATTGGCCGTCGACTCTTCTTTACTGCGCAAAGTGACGGGTGGGGGATTGCAGAGTGCGAAAATAGGGTCCTGAGAGGCTTGTAGAAGCTGACGAGTCTTCGTCGGGGCGAAAATAGCCGTCGTTACGATGTCTGAATGAGCTTCAAAATACTCGTGGGGGCACTTTTCTCTGCTTTCAGACCCGGCCGTCTCCCTTGACCAAATGAAAGCTTTCCGGTCCTCGCTACCACAGATTACAAAAGCTCCGTCATCACTAAAGCTTGCTCGGATCTGGTTGCACGCATTCTCGTGGCCTCTAAATTTCGCCTCGAGGGTTTTATCTGCCATATTGTATATCCGGATTCGCGAATCATTCGAGGTTACTAGAAGCTTGACTTCACTATCTGCCTCGTCACGGGAGAAATTCATCGCCTGGATGCCCGTAATCTTGCTCCCCTTTGCGTTTTTACCTCGTGAAGACCGCACATGTACCTGATTAAGATATTTGAGTCCCTCCGTCTCGTAAAACATGCAAAAACCATGGAGGGTTCCGGCGATCGCGGTTTTCCCATCGGGAGAGAACCCCACAGCAGTAATAATATCGGTTAACTGGCTCGAGTATGCAACGGCTTTGTCAGGTATACTCCATAACCGTAAGCTAGAGTCGAGCGACCCTGCGAGGAAGAAGCGGTCATCTCGGGGATGAAAGGCAATGGAGGCGACAAAATCTCTGTGCTTGAATGTACACAAACACTCCCGTCGGGTCATGTGCCAGAGTCTGACCGTTTTGTCCATGGATGAAGAGAGGAGAAAGTTGTTCTTGCTCCAGCTTAAATCTAATATATCGCCCTCATGCCCTATGAATTCGCGAGCTGGTTTGGGGTGGAAAACAGGCGCACTAAGGCGCTCTTCTTTCCCTACGCTGGCATTCTCTTCTTCGTCGTAGGCCTTCCGATCCTCTTCCGTGGAAATCACCGCCCAGACTCGTAGGACACGATCTCGGCCACCCGTAGCTAGGAACTTACCATCTTGACTGAATTCAACTGCCCATATGGGACCACCCGAAGTTGAATTGGATTTGGTATGCTGTACGGACGGGTCTTCTTTCGATGGTATGGCTTGTCCGGTAGGTGGCGTGGGGCGTGTCCCTATTAGTTCTTGAGCCAGAAAGGTACGGTTGAAGTCCCTGTCCCTCTTATTTTGGGCGCGAACCCTAATATAGCGCGGCGGCTCTTTATGGTGAGGGATATAGGCGGCGGCAGAGAAGGCAACGGCGTTAGCACCTTCAGTCCTCTGTTCGCTGAGCTCGGATTCGTTATCCAGAATATCGTCATCCTTCTTCTTGCCACCTATCATGCTCAATCGGCTTAGGAAAGAGACCCCTTTTCTATAACAAAGCAACAAGAGTAATTAGCAGTCGGATCTACTACGTTTCAGGTGGCGCATACTTCTTGTCTCTGACCGAGTCGGGTTGGACAGCTGACAGCTTGTTGGGGATGTCGGGACCGGGGCGTGATAAGGACTCATTGGAAGGACTCTCTGGGCGTGTGGAATTTAGAAGTCTCGAAGCAATTGAGCGTTCTGTGTTAGTTCTCGCAAAGATATGCTAGAGACAATATACTATATTAGTGATCTGACGAACAACGGGATAGCCGCAGGAGCAGCAGCAGTGGTGGTGGGGGGTAAGATGAATTGGAGAGGACCCTCGACGTACGTGGGACAAAGGGTCTAGGGAAGCCGAGGGATGAGTGGACGATGTGGTTCGTCCATTGGATGCAGCTCTTTGCTCTTTGAGGTCTTTAATAGAGTCTCTGGAATTTCGGGGTTCTTTGATGGTATCCTTTGAGACAGCCGAGACATCCTTGCGGGCGACTTTCGCTCTCTCTTTCTTAGCCGGGATTGGCGTCGACGCCGGGCGTTGTGAAATGTCGGTGCCTAGAACCGGCCGAGGCCAACCCCCGTCAGCAGACAGCCTCCTTCTTCTTCTATCTCCTTTACCCGACGGAGTAAAGTGTGCAGAGAAGAACGGGAATACACACCGACATCGCAAGAAGACGTCGTCGACTGCGGTGGATGATTGAGGCCATCTGCATTCGTCAGACTGGGCTTAGTCGTGGTGATGGTGGAAGTTGTGGTGGCTGAGGTGGCGGCGAAACTGGTGTCGCTATTACGGGATAGAAGAGAAGGATTCGCCGGAAGGGGAGGGTCAGACAGGGACGAGGTAGGGCGGTGTCTTGTAATGTCGCTGCCTGAGGCGGGGGGAGGGTAGGTCGACGACATATTCCATTATCTCTTTTGATGGTAATACACTCTGCCGGCTGTTATTTCATACGATGGAAGTAAGTCTAAGTGTAGTAAAGGGAGGCGTGCTCCCAGATCAGGATTTTTTTTTCGGTGATACTACGGAATTAAGTCAATATACAGCCTTCATTCACAGAGCAACTCAATATGGGCAATCGAACTTACCTAGTAGGGTACGAAGGAAATACATCGATGTCATTAATGCAACGTTGGACGGTAGGACATGATGATAGCTACATACGTGTATTCCGTATTCGTCGCCAGTATTGTCTGCATCGACTGCATGTGCTAATGCTAAGACGTGCATGACTCTTCTCCTTTGGTTATGAGCGCCGCTGCAGTTCGGAACGACCGGGTCATGATTGGATAAAGACACTACTAGTCTGGTGGTCACCCTTGCATCCTTGTCCTACTAGTACAGCCAAAGCTTATGACGTAGAACTAATATGTAGTCTAAAATTAAAGCTACTACTGCTCTGCATTGGCCAATATTAATTTCAATATGCAGTGACAATGTTATACAAATAAACACTCAAAGGGAGAGACAGAGAGAGCAATTGCATATGTAAGTAGTTTAGTGTGTATGGCCAAACTCAAACTTCATAGTCAAACCCAGAATAGCAAAATCATGCGCGTGTTTGTAGCTTCTTTTTTCATGTCACTCGATCAAGCGTGTCAGTCCATCATCACGTTACATATTGTCGCTAGACACCATCGTGTCATGGCCTCCTGGAAACAGAGAATACCATAATTACGAACACGTGCTCATAGCAATCACAATTTGGAGGTAATGGGAAGCGTTGAAGATACAATTTCATATTATCATTTCTTGGTCGCCGGCTCCGTCGTCGGCGTTGATGTGTTCGTCCTGGTTCTCGTCTTCATCTAGATCGTGCATGGGGTATGTGAGAAGAGCGGCGATGCCCCCCAATGCGTCTAATCGCTCTCCGCTCTCATGGTCACTACTCAATATCCTGGCATCCCCACCATCCTCTTTAACCTTGTCCACCATTGATACGTAGCGTTTCCGCGTCGCGATATCGAGGCTTCGGAATAATGAGTTGTTGATGAGCAGTACTCCGCCACCCCGGCCAACCGCGCCTTCTCGGACCGCCTTCTCCACCGGCGCCGTGCCATACCACGCCCGGCCATCATCTTTGCGCAGTCGGTCGAAGAAGTCGTCCATGAACCTCGTCTCCTTGGAGAATTTCATGTCCTTCATCGTGGCTGTGACCTCGGAGCTCTTGAGGATCTCATTGAGGCTGTGAAGGTGACCTGAGCTCGAATGCACCACCGTTGCCTGCTTGGCTATGGCAGACATGGTCTTGTCGGTCCTCCGCGTCCCCTCGTCCGAGATGTACTTTTTGAAATCACCAGCGACGAAGCCGGGACTAGCTAAGAGCAGCGGGCGCGGGTTAGAAAAGTCGATGCTGCGCATCAAGGTAGATAGGGTCTTGTCAAAGAACCGGCGCATGCCCGAGTCCTGGTCAGAACTAGCCGACCGCTTCTTGGGTATGGTACTCTCGACACGTTGTTTGAGAACGGTGCGGAACTCAGTGATGAGGCAGATATTGGCGATACCCTCCTGCATAACGACGGCGGCGACGGCGCCATCCTTGTCCTGCTGGAGAGCGTCGGACAAGGTCTCTCTGGCGACCGAGTCCCAGCCATACTTCTTCCAGAGCGTGAACGGCCGGTTAAGCTCGAGGTCGAGGGTATGGTACTGGCCAAGGTTGACGAAGGTGTTCTCGACGATGACGGTGCCCGAGACGTGCAGCTGAGAGGCGGCGGGGTCGAAGAAGGTCGAGGTGACGCGGATGGTCAAGTCGGTATGGACGCGCTCGGAGCTGGTGCTGCCCGTCTTGGACTCAGTGGTGACTTTGCGAATTGCGTGGGCCTTGATGACGTCTTGAGGGCCGATCAGGTTATTGGCATGCCACTGTTAAAGAGAGAAGGAGAGAGTTATTATTACCCCCACGCGTTGACAACGATGGGTCTGTTAGTTACCATGTCTTCTGGGTCAGTGGGCAGTAGCGTCACACTGCCCTCGCCAACCTCCTCTAGACGCTGTGAGGTCTTGGAGCCGACAAGCTGCATGATGGTGACGCCTCTCAGTGCCGTATATCTCAGAATGGAGTATGGGATGTTGCGCGGGGTTTCGCAGGGGAAGGTCGCACTGGGCGGGGACGGAAAGGAGAAGACGGAGGAGGACCAGGCGAGTAGGTCGATATGGCCGTCCGTTATCGGGATGTTGCAGCTTCGCCTTTAGTAAGTATAGTAAGTGGCGCCACGCTTGAAGGTGAGGTAGGGTATTGGGGTTGTCGATGAAGCTCGCGTCGTCTAAGTAAGTAGGTTAGGTATGTAATGTAAATATAGACACAGTAAAAACCCGGGAAATATTACTGTATACACACTCTCTCAGTTCATGACTACATCACGGACATACGCTATTTTGCTGAAATAGCAAAGTACCTCTGTGGTAATGCAAAAATGCCCCGCACTGAGCAAATCTACCCCGCGCTACTGTCAAGTTTCTGGCTTACAGTATACACATTCGAACAAGAGGACGATACAGCAGCTAATGATTCCCTCTTTATCTCTCTCTCTTTTCGCCGCTTAAAAATTCTTCCTTTCTTTCTTTCGAGGTGAGGTAAGCAGATAGATTAAGTAGGTTAGGTATTCAAAGCCACCCTGGCGGTTGTGGCTTCGGGCCTAGATGCTGTTACGTTTCACCCGAATGATCTCACCCGGATGGTCCGCATGTGCAGTCGAGACTAAACCACCTAACCTAGGTTAGTAATCTAAAGGTCTAGTGTTAAGAATATTATCGCCGAATTTACACTTAGTAATTGTTTGGGTATACAAAGCTATACGAAAGCTATACACAGGGGTGGGTGCAGGTGCTATGGCATAATCCCGTAGCGTGTATATATTAAGTCGTTGACGTCCGTTGTCTTCACTTTCTAATCCCTATTCCTTAGCATACCTCCTCGTCGAGTTCTCCACTACTTCCTTTTCTATATTCATCACATAGGTATCAGTCTATCCCATCACCAATCCAAAATTATCATTTATAATACTCAAGGTGTGTGAAATCACTCGTTCAGAAGTCTAATTAGTTGGCCCTCATTCTCATCCACGATAGCATGGCTTCCTCTTATAATATCAACTCAACTTTCAAGTTGAACAGCGGTTTCGAAATCCCCCGCCTAGGCTTCGGTGTCAGTATAACCATCCCTATTCAATTGACTTGTACTAACTCTACTTGATATAGGTTTACCAAACGTGAGCCTCGCTCTTTCTCTTTATACACGCATATAATTGCATATATTCGATAGTATCATTCCGTGTCTAATTCCATGTACTAACTTCAATCCAGGCCACCAGAGGCAACAGAGCAAGCTAGTCTCGAAGCCTTCAAGGCCGGTTATCGCCACATCGACTCTGCTGCGGCCTACCGCAACGAAGCTGGTGTTGGCGATGCTATCCGAGCTAGCGGTATACCTCGCTCTGAGATCTTCTATACCTCTAAAATTCCTTCCCCTGTCGTGAGGGGTGGGTACGAAGCTACAAAAGAGCAGATCGAGAAGAGTTTGAAAACCGCTGGCCTCGACTACATCGACTTGATGCTCCTTCACGCGCCCTACGGCGGGTCAGCCGCTCGCAAGGGCGCCTGGAAAGCTCTAGTTGAGGGCGTCGAGGAAGGAAAGATTCGCTCTATTGGCATTAGCAACTACGGTGTTCATCATCTCGACGAACTCGAGCAGCACATCGCAGAGCTAAAAGCTGAGCGCGGCAATGGCGGCATCATCTCCGTTGGACAGTACGAAATCCACCCCTGGTGTGCCCGGAATGACATCATCGACTGGTTTGCGAAGCGAAATATTGCTTGCGAAGCTTATTCGCCTGTCGTACAGGGAACGCGATGGGGTGACAAGACTCTGGCAAAGTTGGCCCAGAAACACGGAAAAACAGAGGCTCAGATCTTGATCCGATGGAGCTTGCAAAAAGGCCTAATCCCACTGCCAAAGAGCGTGACCCCTTCTAGAATCAAGGAGAATGCGGACCTTTACAACTTTGAACTCTCCCAGGAAGAAGTGGCCGAGCTAGAGACCGACGAATATGCACCGGTTTGCTGGGATCCTCTCAAGACTGGACTCGATAACTAGTCACCACATAGCTCGAAAATAATCACTAGATTAGAAGCACACGGTGACACGTGTATCTAGCGCGAGTAACCTAGCTAGTACAATCATGTTTATAAAGAAGGGAAATAATTCGGCGATAGCCATTACACCTAAAACTGCGAATCTCCATTGGCCATACTGACATCATAACTTAAATTTTAGACTATTCTCAGCTGGTTGTTCGATGGTAGTATTGGTCTTATTCAGCATTAGTCATCTTTCATGGTGAATCGTCCATACGGGAGCTATAGAAAGGTCTGACCGCTTTTGTCTGTGTCCCAGCGTCACATTTGCATCATTGCTCTCTTCCCAATCCCCGAACCGCGCCATACTCGCATCAGAGTCAAAGAGGTCTCCAAAGATTCGTATATCTACGCTCAACGGTGAACTGCTTATGTAGCCATGTTAATTAATTTGCGGCTGAATTTCTCACCCCGACTCCAGTGCACACTCTCACCATCGAACCATTTACCGCACGATGCAGATATAAAAACCGGATTATTAATCCAATCGGGGAACAGAGGCAAGATGGGTGATTATACCGGACAACACATTTCGCGTTCTATAAAACCGACGCACTCCGTTCCCGGACATCTCCGCTATATACACAATTGCCGCGGGCAACTCAGACCGCTCTTTGGAACAAACACCGAGTCGCTCGGTTCCCCGACCCTTGCATATATCTCCCTTGCTTCATCCCGGCCTTCGGGTCGACCTGCGAATCCCCGTTAGCGATACGCTCGCCTGGAGATTATTAATTGCTGTCATTCGCTGTTATATTCGTGGGCTTTATCAAATAGCGAGATATATAACTCCCATGAGCTAACATTAATCACACCTATCTAAGAATCGTGTAGGCGATATGTAGGGTGAGCTTGAGGGCAAGGTATTGGATAAGATATACTCTAAATCATAGAGAGTAAGATAGGACTCAGTGGCTGTTATTCGAGCATCAGTGATTTCATTCGTCCCTCATCATAACAACGGGATGAATGCGTGTCGGGTCCGACAGAAATATATAACGCATCTTCGGAAGCTGACATGAGATGAAAATGGAAGTTGCCTACAGGTACTCGCTTATCTGGTTAAAGGATCCGGATAGATTGTACCTACCTAGTCTAGACACATACCTACGTGTAACCTAATTCCTTACATAAGAAATTATACCAAAGATGACGTTGCTAGTGACACTGTTGATTATTCAATACATTTAAGAGATTATACTGAAGACGACAAGCTATAAACTAAGTCTTAACGCTGTTTTGGGTCGCGTTAACTCTCTGTGCTTGCGCATCATAAATACGGCGCCTAAGGGTAATAAATAGGGACGGATATAGGTACTAACGGCGCCGATGTTAAGGGGAGCGACAGAGGCATAAGCTAAACGACGACACTCAGCCGCCGCAGCCTCGTAGGCAACGTTGTGCTCTTATTAAATACCAATTAGCTATGAATCATATACGGGTAAAGGAAAAAACTAGGCACTTTGGTACTTTCTACTTTGTTAATTTTGGCGTAGGCAGCGCGATAAACGGTGAGGAGATGGCAAAACGCTTGAAGGCGGAATTGCGCAGCGGCGATTTGCTTGCGATGATTTTGGAACCATCCTAGATTATGTTGCTAGCAATCTGCGTTAGTAACAGCGGCAGAAAAAAGGTTGTTTATATTGGCGCGGCAGGCTTAGAATGTATAAGTACTTTATTTAAGGAGCCTGGAGATCCGTACAGCATCAAATTGAAGCATAACAGGAAGCTATATTGTGAACAGTGATTTTAGTATGATAGTAGGATGGAACAACTTATAGGCTTGCACGTTTTGCGGCCTTTATAACAGCTACAACAAGCCGAAGAGGTAACCTTATCGTAGGCACAAACGACTTTGAGAGGAAGGCCTAGGTAGTTGCTGTGAATAGATTAGGTAATAGGTAGGTGTATCGGGGCGAAAGGTGTAAAGATTAGCCGTATATAGTAATATTTTCTAGAACTTCTACAGTACTTAACTATATGAGTTAGAATGGAGTCTCTACGACAGAATCCGAACAACGAAATACTTCATCCCCTCAATTTTCTATCTATACAGAACCAAGCTATTTCTCCCAAAGTTGAAACCTTGAAGGAGGTAGGGGAACCTTTCACATCAGCTGTGTTTATATCCCCGGACCAATTCTAAAGGAGAACAGAAATGCCGTCGTATAAACTTGCGGGCACGGATTATCGTCTCAACAAGAAACACGGCGGTCGGCGGAGGAGTTTCAATACTTCGAATTATTGTTAGTCAGCAGCCGTCTAACTTCCGGCCAAGGCATAGGGAATAAGGCTTTGTAAATTAGTTGAAATACACGCACCCCATAGCCTGCCGAAGCCCAGGCTCGATAAGGACAGCAAGCAAACCGCGCGTGAGATGCTTTAAACATCCAGGTACACGCCCCAGCCAGGCGTCCAGTTGTTTCTGAGCTAGGAACACGCTCTCGGGCGACTTCTCCCTATTATTTTTCTCATACTGCCGGCCCCAATCCTCCAGCTCCGCTAGCCAGTGGAGCGGATCCCGGAATCCATCTTGAAAAGACGGGAGTTTCTCGAATGGGATTCTGAGTTCCTCGCCAAGTGCCTGCCAAAGAGTCGCCAGCGCGCAGCGTTCCTCGGCCGTCAGGCAGCGCCACTCGAATCTATCGATCCACCGGATAGTCTCCAGCGAGAATAGGCTTAGGACGTACAGTAGATCGTCATCGGACATCTTGCCCGAAGGCCGGTACAAGCTGTGGATGTAATTAACCCGGTCGATAGCCGCTCTTGTCTTCGGCGCGCCCGGGCGTCCTAGTAGGTCTGCTGGCGCCACGCTGAGGCCGGCTTTCGGCTTTCGAGCGGGCCCGCGATTACTCGAGGATGAGCGCTGCGCGGCTCGGGCGACGAGCTTCGCGATCGATGGAACCCCCTCGGCCTACGTGGTGCTTGTCAGCTTCTGTTATTTATGTAGCCTCACGGGGAAGCCCCCAGGGTGCGGGAAACTATGAGAGAATAAAGACAAATAAATGAAAAAGAAAGCGGGATGGAATAGAATAAAACTAGATGTTAATTAAGCGAGTGCTAATTCAATACATATCAGATGATCCTGCGCACGAGATAGATACCTTGAAGAACACAAAGTTCAGCGCCGCGGAAAAGACCATCGGGAACTCATCCTCGGCTATCCGGGTTTTGATGGAATATGCCTCATCCAAAGGCATGTTGCTAAAGTCATTGCGCGTGCTTCTCGACAAGCTTCGCCGCCTCTGGTGTCCCCGTAGGGCAATACAGCACAGGACATAGATAAGGGGAGGAATTATGAGCCAGAACATCCCGCCACGGGTGTGAGAACCTTCGAGGCCCCGAGGGGATTAATTACGATGTGAAGATACGATGGCCACGGTGTGGAATGGAGATTCTCGATGAGATTGTCCGAAACGTTTGTCTGGTTTATCGTTTTAGGGGGAAAAGAGCGATCAGAATCGAGTTGATGCGATGTACATGATAGGTATTGAGGCGTGAGAAATAGTGAAAAGTACCTTCCTAATATGTCCTACTCACTAAGTTATGCGGGTTAATGTACCATCTGATCCAAATCAGGTTGTAGGGAATGGCTATCTCTATCGGACCTTAGATTGAAAATCGCCGTAGGGAAATCAGCTTTTCTCTCAAGTACAATCGCGTATCAATGATAGACGGTTTCCGTCTTTACATATCCTCGTTACTCCCTCATAAGAATCAAGACATTGGCTGTTGGAACTCATCTACTGTCTTCTGAGTCCACTCGCCCGAGACGAGTGGTTCGCAATCCACAGCGAGTGGGCTGGTCCCAGACGTAACAACATGGACCGACGATCTTGGAAGCCCAAGGAGATTGAACTTCTGCGGAACACTCGCCGTGTCACATGGATAAACACTAGCCACCATGGTCTCTGGCTCGTGTAGGAAACATTCGATGTCTCGGTGTTGGGATTCGGCCTCACCTCGATCCGACACCCTTTACCTCGATCCGAGACACAACTGGATGAGTGTATGTAGGGGTGTCTAGAATAGGCATGGCAGGCCGGCAACTATCGTCCCTGACTGCTGACTCCTTTGTGTATATATAGACCAGGAATTCCAGGGCCATTTCGGGAGGATTCCGAACGGCCATAGGAATCTCAAGACCCTAGTAGAATTATTGCAATTCGAATACACACTCCGGGCCCTCTCATGAGCCCTTGTTGTTACACGCCGCGAGAACAACATTATGTACCATGTGTAAACTATATACATCATCTTGAAGAACGACACCCAACGCTGAATTATAAGACTAGATCTCTTATACAAATGCAAATGTGCATCCGCCGACTGAGCGCAGGAACCATTCGTGGCGCGATGCTTTGACGCGCAACTCCGTACCGACCCAGAGGTCACAGCTGGGTATTTGATATCTAGCTGAGCACCCCGAATGACGATATCCAGTTTTGTTCTCACAGGATCGCCACACCCGGCAAGAGGCCAGTCCTCCATTTCATAGCGCCATGCTCATTTGCCCAAGCTAGCACCGCGTCGTAATCGGCACATTGGTGATCGGAGCCCCAGCCCGGGCCGGCCTCGGTATCGCCCTCGAGGTTCGTGTCGGCCGCACACATGATGGATTGGCGGAGATAATCGAAGCAGTGGACCGAGTGGTGGGCGACCTCCTCCGTCAGGTTGGCGCCCGCATACCCGCGCTGGTAGTGGTCCACGATATACGACAGGCAGTGTAGCTGGTGGAAGACGGACATCATGTAGGCGGGCCCGTCAGTCGTCCGGTCCAGCGCCACTATGTAGGGGTCGGCAAGAGTATCGTAGGAGGCGTAGTTGGGAACCTGGACGTAGCCTCTCGCATCTAAAGATGCGGAAAAGAAACAAATGATTTAGCTCCGGTGAATATGGCAGCTTGCTGTTTTCTTGTTTCTCTTTGGATGCGCTTACCTGAGCTTAGGGGCAGCCAATTATGTAACGTGCTGAGCGTCTCCTCTTCGTCAAAAAGCATATCTTCGCTCGCGTAATGCGGGTCGGGCAGGAACTTGTATATCTTCCGGGGAACTATGAACCTGGACTTAGTCGCCTCGGCCGATCAAACGGGCTCGGAAGGTAGCATACACTTTGGTACTGGAGACGGTTTGGCTGCAACTCGCTCGCGGAGAATATAGGCCGACAAGAGGATTATGACGATAGCCATTGAAATCTCTAAAACTAGCCGCAGATATCGCTTCGCGTCGCGACCTTTTATTTCCTCAGACCAAACGGCATCGTTAGGACTCGATGACGGCGAAAGGAATGCCTGCTCCTCCTCAACCGCCGCATCATCTTTGGTATGGCTCATCTTGACATCGGGCTCAAGCTGTGGTGTCGACTTGAAGTCAAAAGAAAGGTAGAGTTACGTGACCATCGTTCGGTTTAAGGATAAAGTATCGCGCGATTCGATAACCAGCTCGTTTCGAGATGCCTGATGAATGACACCTTTGGGAACAGGGTTCAGTTTTGGCTAAATGCAACCCCCCTTGGCGTTCTCCGTTCCTGGCCAGGTTAGCGGGGAAGTGGATGTAAAGACTTTGGAGGGAATTAATTATGTGAATAAAACCACTCAGCATATCCTTAATTCTAACTTTTGGAGCAACTCTCGAATAGGACGACAAATGTTTGGGGGGTACGAAGCGAAGTTGATTGAGTATTTAAGTTTTGAATTTCAATATGTGCAAAAGTAAGGTCTATATATAATCATTAACCCCCAAAAGATATCCAGAAAGATGCTGACAATCATAGTCGCTATGCCAGTAAATACAACGAGTGACAATATTTATAAAGATCCGTAAAAAGCGCGAGATCTAGTCTATTACTCTCCAGCCGATAGAGCTTATAGAGTGTATCTGAAACCTTCGAGGGGCGCATCCTGTTATACACATGTTAGTCATGATTTAACGTCGTCAGGATATGGGGAGTGATTGGTCTTACCTCGTCGCATTCCAATTCCTTCTCGCCGCGGTCGGCCTTCTTGTTGTCTAGGTAGTATGAGAAATCGCATAGTGCTGTAAGGACCAAGACGAGGAGGGCAGCGGTGATACAGGCGTATAGACCAGGCTTGTAGCCAGTCTTGGCATCTTGGGCGCGGAAGACGAGAGCACCAGCGATACCACCAATACCAGCCAACCCGACGAACATGGCACTGCAGAAAGCACGCTTCCACTGTCCACGGATGTTGTTACCCTGGAGGGCAAGAGCCGAAGGAAGGTTGGCGTTGGCACCAGCGCAGATCAAGAAGGCACCGAAGTAGCGCACGTAGTTGTTAGAGTGCCAGCCGAGAATGGGTACACCAATGAGGCAGAGGATCATGTTGACGACGATGACAGGTCCACGGTACTTGAACTTGTCTCCGAGGTAGTTGATGCCGAACATGTAGATGGCGGCAAAACCGTAAGGGGGTGCAACGAGAATTTGCGAGGCAGCAGCGCCGAAACCCAAGTTGGTGTTTAGAATGATGGGCAAGAAGAAAGAGAACGAGTAGTTGATGGTGGATGTTCCCAATCCCATACCACCGTAAGCCCTATTAGTGAACACATGTTAGTCATCTTTCCGACCACTATGAAATTGGCAATATGCTGAATTACTCACCAGATTCTCCAGTCCAATCCACCACGCAAGAACTTCTTGAGGTCAAAGGCAGTGACTTCAGAGTCTCCACGGTCGTTCTTGACCTTCTGAACAACCCAGGCGCGCTCCTTTGCGGTCAAAAAGCTCCAAACCTTGCGGTCAGAGTCGGGGAAATCGACAAGTAGCCAGTAACCACCAGCGCCGATGACAACGGTTAGGATACCTTCGACAACGAAAATCCATCGCCAGCCAGCAAGGTTGGCCCGGCCATCAAGATGGATCAGACCATAGGCAATGATACCTGAGAAAGCCGAAGCCAAGCAACCGATAACGTAGAAGAAGGCATAACGCTTGCCCATTTCAACTAAGTTCCATTAGTATACCCATTCACACATCGCTAAGCGGACAGTTCAACTTACATCGAGTGTACCATGTCGACAGGAGGTAGATGACACTAGGGAAGAAACCGGCCTCAAAAAGACCAAGTACAAGTCGCAGAGCCAGAAGACCACCCCAGTTGTGGACCAAGCCGAAACCGATCAGAACAATACCCCACGCTATCGTGATGAAAGCTAGGAAGGGACGAGGACCAAGTTTCCGGCAAAGAACAGTAGAAGGAGGTTGGAAGAGGATGTAAGTGACGAAGAAGATGAGTGTGACGATGGACTATTAAGCTACTGGTTAGTACATATATCAAAATTGGTCAAAATATGACGAGCAAGTGTCACTAACATAACGGTTCATAATGGTTAGCTGAAGGTCCCTGCCTAGGCCGGCGACGTAGGCAGATCCCAAGTTTGTCCGGTCCATGACGCTGATACAGTACATAATACCAGTGACGGTGACGAGTCGGCGATCGATGCGGGACATGATCCCCTTGGCCTCCTGAGGAGAGTACTCGTCGACCGAGGAGGCCTCGACGTCGATGCGCGACTTCTCATGGCCGCTAGAGCTGTCGGAATCCATTGCGAGAAAGGGTGGTGGTTGAAATGAAAGGGTAAGGGGCTAAGTGAGAAGGAAAGAGAACGAAGCCAAAGCCTTAAAGAGAAAAAGATCCCTTTCAAAGGGCACCCGTGAAATGGCGTCTTCGGAATGGGGAGAAGAATAACGAAGTACCGCTGGAATAGGGCTGGAATGTAGATCAACAAAACGGCGTGGCCATAAGGTTATTATAACCAACTGAGGACCGGAGAGAACTTGGCGACTTGCTATTTACGACGCCCTAGGCTGTTGAATCTCCCAGCTCGTCTAAGTCATCTCACTCGAGCCCCATCTTACTCTCCATGCGTCATGGCCGGTGGGTTTCCTCGCAGCTAAGCTCATAGAACAAAGCCATCAAGGCAGGCCAAGGAAAGTCCCAACGCCTTGACATAAGCTTGTATCACGAACAGTGTTACTGGTGAGTGTGCTAACCGTGTCGAGAGTGGATGTAGTACAGGGAGGGGAGGTTGTATTTGGAAGCTAGGGTCTGGGCAAGACACCTTGCCATCCGGCAAGACCACCAATCCTAGCCCTCGATGGGTGTACGGCATACATGGATTCCTGAATAGCTTCGAGCAACCCATGCTAGTGCTGTAGTTTATACACCAGATTAAGGTTATTTTTGTCTCTCATTAACACGCCCTCAGCACCTTGGCTGAGCCTTGCCCACTTGGCAAGTAGTAATAACCAGATCGGCCAAGCTGCACGGCTTCATGGCTAGCTCTGGCTAAGGCTCTTGGTCGTTCGCCTGCCCCGCCATGAGTGTCAGAGACCGTCAGCACTCATGCCTGAATAGGAATCGAAATATCTGTTTATATTCCCGTCCGTCGCCTTCCAACTTGGCGGATTACTGCGACGAAAGAGGGATGGAGTGAGAAACTACACCACATTGTGTACACTACGCATCGCCAAAGAATGTGGGATATGGTGACTATCACGGAACCCCCTCTTCTCCCCCTGTTCCCTGTAATGTGCGCCATAGTCTCCTTGCCGTGGTACGTCTCGAAAACCAGTTCTTGTTGGTGGCGTCCGGAGGTGGCATTTACTCTGCAGTGTAACCAGCGTAATCTTCTATGCAATCTCTACATGTAGTGTAGTGTATGTAAGGGCAATAACCCCAGAAAGAGCAGTGTGCACGATGACGGACGTTAGAAGTTGGTGGTGAGCTTTGTAATGCGCTGACGTGATGGATCGCGGACTGTGCTGACACGCGGTTGGGCAAGGATTGTTCAGAAGAGGAAAGAAAACTCTGCCAGTAGAGCCCAGCGCCTTGGTATTCCGAAGTTCCCTGCAGTTTTATTATCAGGTACTTCACCTCATTCGCCAAGCGTTGCGAAGCCTGCATCTAGGTGCAGCTGAGCTGGTTCCAACACGTTGGACACCGGCAAAAAGCACGTGCTCTCGCCTATCAGTTCCCTCATAGAGAATAGGCACGATTTCAGGGGAGAAGAGCCTGGATCCTTGGGATAACCGTTCATTTGCGTACCTGTCATGCAGTTGCAACACTCAACCATCAATGAAGCGGACGCAGACCGCGTCACTTTTATCACGGCTATTTTTGCATCAGTAAGCTTTAGTCTGGAGTTTTGCCCATACCGCCAAGTTTTAGTTACTAGTTTAAAATTTCTTTTCCTCTTGATAGTTAGACTACCAAGCATTGTGTTAATTTAGTACGCCTGGGCACACCCCATCGTGCGATCCGTACAGTACACGACAATGCCGAGACAGCACATTTGTGGCGCAACACCATTAGTGTACAGTAGTGTACAGTAGGCAGAGCAGTAGGTAGGGCCTCATCCCGAATGCAGTTAATAGTTTGTACTTCAGAGCTGATCGGAACTCGCGCTAAACTCGCGTTGTACTCTAGCAACATATCTCTTTTTGGAGTCAGAAGACTAGTATGCTACTATGGCAGATAGCGTCAACTATCGGGATCTACACCATTAGTTACACGATGATATGATATATATACACTATACCCGGTGCGGCGCACACTACCTCTATGTAGTGTAATACACTGTAATATACTATCTAGATGAGAGTGAAGCCAACACAGCAATAATAATTATTAAGACTCCCGTATATATTGATCAATGAGGTATATATGTACATAGTGAAGGACCGCGTTGATAGTATGGAGCAGCTTCGGCGACACGAATAGGTATGTTACTTTTCGGCATTCATCGATCTCGCTATACCATTATACGCGAGCGTCTATCACAATGCAGGCCGTCAACAACTTCAAACCGCCCCATGAATTTTCGGGTTATTGCCAATCTTGTAATAGTTAGAGATCGGCAGTGGATATACACTATGCCCGCCACTCACCGCTGACCGATTCACTTATACTACCGCTCCGATATACATCAATATGTACTAAATCCGCCACGATCCTTTACATTCAGAGACAAGTGAACCAGTTCTAGAACGAATCAAAATGCTAGTAAATCCTCCCCTAGATATGCTCCTACGGCTCATAACTACCTAAGCTCTCAGCTAGAGAGGCACGTGCATCGATGCCGCGGTACTAAGCACTCAAGGCTGTCTGCTGTACTCACTACCGTAGTGTAAAATGGCGTACATACTAGCAGTACACTAATGAGCAGAACCCTAGCTGACCCATACTTTGTATTACACTACCCAGATTAGCAGCGTGGTGTGCTGGAGATAAGGCAACCTGCTTGTACCATGCTCCTCGCTCACGATGCATCTTGGCGCATATTCGTCTGCATGTGTCCAACTCTGAGGCGTCCAGAATCTGCTCCCGCACCCCTACTACCCTCACACGTGGAATGCTCTACACTACTGCTGTCAGTCCAAGCGAAGCTGACACGGACGGATTTCCGCTGCGGGATCAAGTCCTCGTCTATATCGCACGCTGCCTCCTACAAGTGTAAACTACCTACTTTGGTAGGTAACAGATAGCCCCTCACCTACAGTGGTATATGTTATCAAACTGCAGCGGGATATTCCGACTTGCTGTATCATCCTACCACTGACCTCTGTTGGTATGCAACGCACTTTATTGAGAATTAGAGCTGGGGTTAGACGAACGGCTAACAGTAGATCTTCCGTTCCGTTGCGGCCCCCAGACAAGCTTTGGCTTCGAGAGACAAGACGGGACGAGAAGCTTAAGTTTTCACAAGCGCCTTGACACGCCTTTCTGGGGTAGATGGCGCTGCGTTGGGCGGCGTTGGCATGAGGGTTAATGCCCACTTGCTCACACACTAGAAGCGGCGAGTCGAATAGTGTGTCTTGGTGTGCGTGATGAGATGGCTTCAACTGAAGGATTCGTGGCTTGTGTTCGACAGGGATGTTGCCGGCAGGCTCGGGCAAAGCGTCTTAATTGCCTGCCGAGAAACAATGTATCAATTCCTTACACGGACATTAATTTTCATGCAGTCGTGCTATGCCAGGGTACCATGCACGTTTCCTGGCCCATGACTGGCCAACATCCTATGCCGCATAACCCTCCCAATAGTACTCTAGACTGTCTAATGTACAGTAGTGGTGTAGTATGTGCAATCCTTCTCACCGTTTCAAAAGTTCCAAACTTATCATCGACTTGACTTATTACCAGAGCGAGCCCTCCATGAATCCTTTAATATGCTGTTCCTGACGATACAGAAGTATCCTGTGACATAATACACACATAAAGAGAGCGCCACATGATGAGTCAAGGAACAGTATACACTTATACTGGTGAGGCTTCGGGCCGCGCCCCCCGAACAACCAACCAGGTCTACGAAGCCGCTCCGCCTCTTTGACCTTTGGTCCACTATCATCGACCGAGTCTAGAACTCTAGTGCTTTCGAAATAGTTCATTGTGCCACTCTGATCTCGGCACTGGGACGCTTGAGATATGATTGGTTCAGTCCCACTCCCTAGCAGACTTCTACGAAATGGTAGCGTACCTCTTCTTCTGACTAACACTTTTTTTTACCGGAGGAGCACAAGATACATCACACAATACTAGTATAATACTCTATGACCATTAAGGCAGCTAGATGAATAACTTGAGTTTTTAAAAGCTCTTCTTCGTTGCCTTAATACTAAAACCTCCTCCCAAGCATAGTTCACTCTTTGTCGAACAACCACCGTGCAGCGAATTCAGGCATTTTGTGAAATAGATGAAGAAGGCATCATTACAGTACCCGTGAGCTCCAACGCCGAGCAACCGGGGTATTTATTTAAAGTTGTTGACTAACGACTTTCAACCCGCCAAGCTACAAACTTCCTGACTTTAAGCTCCTGAAACACTTGGTCTGCCTAGAGGTCCGCCGTTCCCACCGCGAGAATCGCTCCACACCAGAACGCACACCACACTACGTTATCGTGTTGTCGGCCGCCCCCTTTTGCCACTTAGTGCACTCATAGAGCCAAGTCAGCCGCCACTGAAATGACGATATGCTGACTAGCAAATGGGCTAATAATCCCAAGAGTAATTGCCAAGTCTGTAAGCACTCAGCTAGCTCCAGAAGATGTTACGAGCTAAATTTGCTACTACGAGACAGCGTGCAGCACATAGCGATTCACTACTTTGCCTAGCTTCGTTAGATTTGGTTGCTTATCCACGGTATGGCCGAGACCTGTATGTCAATATATATATATCGAGAATATGTCGCTTATTCGCCATCAACCATCCCTTACTTATGACTATTCGTATTGTATCTTGGTAATATGCCATGTGTGTTCAAATCATGCCTCGAAAGTCAACTTGAAAGCTCGTTTAATCCATCCAGCGCCTCCAATCCTCCCGCCTTGGTTATACCCTTCTTTTCGTGTATTCCCAAAGAGTCAGGGTGCCATCCGGTAAACTGTCAGTTTATTAGCCCAGACATATCTCGCCAAAAGACTTGGCCGTTGACGTTTCACTTGGAATTTCATAAAGATGAGGGAAGTGTTCGGGCGTGGAAGGTAATGAGGCAAACTCTTGCCGAACGAACCCGGCCCGAAGTGTAGAAAGAACTCATTGATACGTGGTTGGAAGATCGTCTAGGCGAGAGACAGAAGCTATATCATTGAACGCGACTGTAATTGGCTTGGATACAGGTCCATCTACATCACTAGTACGAGATTTTGCAAGCCGAGTGGCTTTCCCCAGCCATCCTAGATATCATCTAGGACTAAGCCCTAGAACTCGTTCAAAGTCCGGTCGGGCGTAATACCCTTGATTGTTGTATATTTCACGCCGTGGACCTCAAGAACCTCAGTAACTTTGTATTCCGTGACGATATGGTCAGCCGCTTCATGTGAAACAGCTACCGCCTAAGAAATAGAATAGATGGGAAAATATGGGAACAGCAAAATGCAGTACAATTAACTGGTGTGCTAGTCACCTCCACAACACTGAATGATAGCCTTTGCTTCACGGCGTGGCAACCAGGGCTGGTGGGGAGCGGTTCTTCCGGACATGAGCAGTAGAGCTTCAGGAAGAGGGTCGACGTACGACTTAACTGGGCCCATTTGCAACTTAGAAGGCCCAGATGAGTCGGGCGGTTGGATCCTTATCTGTACCAAGTGTTGGTCTCTATAGAAGTCGATGCTCGATTCATGTTCATTGCGGGATAACCCTTTAACTCGCATCACGGCTTACGAATCTTTTTTGTTGTCGCTTTTTGGTAACTGATTCAACAGTTTTGCTAGAAGCATCTCGTGAGAAGCTTTAAACCCTTTGATCCTAGCAATTATCTATAGCATAGGGCCCATTCCAACCCAATCCCTAAATTTTCCGAAATCCGATCCATATACACTTTGGTTGACAAATTAGAGTTAGCCTAGGAACTATCAAGGACCTACACTAGGCATTAAACCTAGGCTTTACAGTAGTAGTCTTCGAGAAGTACATTGTCTAACGTTGAGGTCAGTAGAAGTATAAGACAAGGCCCTTTTTTTCTAGAACCGAATGCGGCGAATATAGCTTCGATTACGTGCACTAGTAGAGCAAGATATCACATCATGCATCCATGCCAGGAGAGTAAGCCGTTGGTCTTGGAATCGTGCAGAGTGGGATTGCGGAAGCGAGAGAGTGGCACCGGATGCCAACAAACAGAATTCCTCAACCGATAGGCTTTATGACTGTGCCTCATGAGTCTTACGTGTAATACTGGGGTACCGTAAGAGGACAAGGCGGAGGCCAAGACGTCGGGTACGGCTATGGACTCATCACAGTAATGCACTTGGCAGCGGGAGGCCCCATGATCACAAGAAAGGAGCTGAGAGCGTGCTATCTTCAGCCTAGAAAACTCAAAGTCGTCCCAGGTCCTAGACTATTTCCCAGACATGTCGTATTATTCGGTACAGCGGCTAATAAACGATGTTGATGCCAATCCAACTTGTCTCAAGAAATGATTTTCAATTACATCCTTTGTTACAGACACCGGATCCCACGACACCTCATGCTCCCGGTTGCCCAGGTGTGAGCGAAGCAAGCGGTTAGCACGACTTCGAAAGTGGCTCTTAATCCTATTCTTTTTCGAGGCCATCTCGATGGAATAGGGTAGTGCGCTGTCAAGGCTTCCATAAGCGCTGAACTCTTTCGGCATGACTCATGTTGCACAAGGTATGGAAAAGCATCTTGACTCTACTACAATTAGTAAGAGTACGGGGTCCACGAAGTTATGTGCTTACAAGCTATGAATACACAACTCACTACAAGCTAAGTATTCAACTCAATCCCCCAAAGAACTTACTCCGGAAACCCTCTCTAGTCAAGGCCCAACACCACTCCCTTTTTGATTATCTTCCGAAGTTTGTCAATTACGCAAGAATCTCACTACAAGGCTCACACAATAGAGCACGACCGTAGTTACTCGGAACTATGGCATTGGTTATTTCTTATTCAATGTTGTAAGCATCCGAGTATTTACTTCTCCCACTCCCCCCCCTTTTTTTTCAAGACAAGGTAAACAGGTGCATCCACATCGAGAATCAGATAAAGAAAAAGTCACTAAAGTTTGGAGGGCTATATAGAACACCGATGGCAACTCTGTCTCTAGTCTAACACAGAGATTTTCTTAATAGGGTATTCCCACGTAGTGAACATTTTAGAAGCCGGTCTTGATAACGATTCCCTGGCTTGCGCGGTTGTCAGGCGTGGCTCATGAATACAGTTTCTCTATCGCAGTTTTATCCCTCTCGATGAGGATCCCTTCTTGGGGTCGGCAGCTCCATACAACTGAATAAGGATGTGCTTGCATTTGCACCGAAACAGGTCTCTGTCCATCAACCTATCTTCCTGATATCTCGGTAGAGCCCACCACTAAGCATTCAAAGCGTGGAGGAACTCGGTGCCGTATCCGCTGCCACAATACTCACTTCCAAATTTACAGCCGATCATCAACCGGCCACAGGCAAGAGGCGCCAACGTGCGAACGCTGCCATCGCGATAAGTTCTCTCGTCGATTTGAGGGAAATGCCGAAGTAGGTATGTAAGGGGAACGTGTGTAGGTTTGTGAGGGCGCTAATAAACCATCAAGGTTTTCCTGCATGTCACGCACATTTTATCAGGATAGTAGCTTACCGTGTACTTCATAGACTCCGGTTATCTCTGCAGCTAGTGAGGCCATACAATATCCGTTCGGGACTATGGCTTCGGTACGTTGCTGGAGATTAGTGGTCACTATTTGAAGAGCGCTTTGTAGGTGTTTTTAAATTTCACAGTCTTTTAGGGCATAAACTTAGCCTGGGGAAAGTATTTATACTCTCAAATTTGCGGTATAAAAGAGAAGTGACTCTAGGCATTGCGTATAGCGTTCGGTTTGGATCTCTAGATGGCTTTGGAGCTCTAGAGATTGAGGTAGTTTGGTTGTCACCGTAACCCAGGATTTTGCCATTTCGTGAACATGAGTATCACTGTGCCGTCCACCGGCTCCGCGTATGCCTAGAAAGTATCGCAATAGTAGTACTATAACATGGCTGCTCCTGTTGGGTATATTATTAACCGAAACACCTGGATTATCTCTCAAAACTTGGGTTGGGTTATAATCAATCGTCGTTATTGTGCGAGGAGCTTAATAATAACTTACATTACGGCCTCTATTATATTCAATCTAGAATGTGTGGTAGTCCTATCAAGTGAATAGTCAGTCCTAGTACTACCCTCGCATCAATTAGTCCCAACCACCCCATATCTTACACATTGTAGTAACACAGACTAGGAGCCGTAAGCCTTGGGTTACTTTACTCCACACACCTGGACAAACCACGTATCACCAGGCTAATAGATATTAGTTCCACATCTATTAGGTAGCATAACATTGGCTGGCCCCCAATACTTACCCCGCGGACTATAACTTGCTGATAAAGGAAATGCACTTCTAACATGAGATAGAAAAGGATTCTGAGGATGATAGAGATAAGAAACAAACTTGACACATCGAAAGAGCGTATATAAAGCTATTCGTACGTTTTAGAATCTAGGTACGGAATATGATAAACCTATTATTACGCAAAGAGCCTAATAGTAATAAGAATGTTGATCCCCGCGTAAGTGTAAAACATCCTTGTTCCAGAATGTGTAACATTAATGGTGATAGGCCCAATAATAGGCATGTGACAGTATGTACAGTTCCAGACGGCATCCTAACTAAGGCCTTCAGGCGAATCAAAGTGTTTAAGATAAGCTCTCGCGACAAGGTTGAACTAAAAGGAAATGTGATGTACGTCATATACCTATCGAGGCTACCACATACCTACTATGATTGGGAATGTCACCTACCTTCACGCCTTTTAGATCAAAAAGGATGCCTTGTATAGTAGAGATCATAATTCTAGTTAGTGTTATGCTCCATGTCTAACAACAAATATTCCTCTTCCCCCTAATCTAGGCTTTGATCATGTCAGTGTAAGGGGAAATACCTGGTGCTGTGCACCCCCACCGCAATACGTTTAATGCGCCTATAGGCCGTACGACGGCCGCTAGTTATACAATGATAAAAAGGGAGACAATTAAACTAGCTTTATAATAACGTAGCAATAGGGTTGTTATACTGGAGTCACCGTGAGAAAAGAAAAAAAGAAAAAAGGCCGTGCTCTACCCAGCTTGGCTGGGGTAGTTTGAGTATTAGCCATCATATCCCTCGCGATTGCCTAGGTTAACTTTAGCCCTTCTCTTCAAGTTCTTATATTAAATGATTGAACTGTGCGTTAGCCGGGAGAACTGCTACCGTTCTCACTGCTAGCAATTCTAGAATTAACTTATTATTGCACAGAGAAGAAGGTTCTATCAATGCTGGTGGCCTCTACAAAGTTAGTTTATATATAACGAGACAAGAGACTTGAGTCCCTACAAGGTTCTCTAATAAGAATCCGAGCGATAACAGCAATGTTAACGTAATTTATCCCGTTGTATCTATAACTGGGCCTCGACTACGGCGAGCCATAGGTCACAACGTCACCGTAAAACATTTGTAAGCCGAATACTCCTAACTAAACTACAATACGAGGATTCACCTTCGCCCGAGACCCTGTTGATCGAAATAAAACGTAGTGAGATTGGGTAATAATAATGGTATAAAAAGACTTTCTCCCCCAAAGCAAGAACTATACCTAATAGTAAATGTCGGCTAAGTAATAAATTTAAATAGCGATTAATAAAGCTACGTTTTTGCGAAATATAATTAGCATGTAAATAGTCTAGCCACCTTAATAGTTTTGACTCTTCATGCAACATCATTGATCGCAACCTATAATACCTAGAGTTCGGCATCCCCGATTGAGGTAAAAGGTGGTACCCACGACCACTTCATACGGCCCGGGCCGGGCCAGTCACATTGGAGCAGCCTGCTGCACGTTAGCTCCGGTACCCCGGAGTTCCGTACTGTAACGTTAAAACGTCTCGGAGCCAGAGGCGCCGATCCAATCTATACCCACGGAACCCTTCCACCCTTCGTCCATGATTCGACGTTTTTATATTATCATCGAACCATAACCATTACTTACAAGATGAGACTGCTACCAATTCAAGATTACGAAGCCCATGGATTTATGGCATCCCGGACTGTTCTAGGTCACCGCGTTCAGGAACCACGGCACAGGTTAGAATGTAGATCCCGATCCCAGTTCCACATAAAAGTTCCACACCACTCCCCGAAAAGGGTTGTACGCTTTCGGAAAGGACGCGCAAATATCCCTGGACAACTCCTTTACTAATACAATAGACTGGTAGAGGCTGGGACCGCATTTAGACGCATATCGGAGATGTTTGCACGCGGCGAGAGAATAGGTGTCGTACCGAAAGTCTGTTGCCGTGCTGTATGCGACCAAGAGTTGAGTCATTCCTAGAAGTCTACGATTCACCTAATGAATTTATGCCTCTACACACTCTAGGTTCGGATCCAATATCCCAAGCAAGTGGACGACACTAGCTTAACTATATTCTAAACTATCGTTATTCAGGTTCTTGCATGTTATGTGTGCAGGGTTGCGGCTAAGCCTTAAACACGAGTGAAGACTTGTCATATGACACGTAAAGGGCTGAGGTAGCATTTAAGAACTATTTTACTTATGTTAGGCAAAATTATTGGTAGGATACAGCTGGGAGCTAGGATGAGAGGCTGCGTTATTGTTATGATCCAAGCATAAGGCATTGATACCTTCGGCTTATGTACATGACACCTTCATTCTAGACTAGGAGATGGGAAAGTTATTATCGTTCTACGTGGACATTGATAGGGTCAACTACGAGTGTCTACACCCTATAGAACTCAAGCCCGGAACTTAAAAATATACTATAAGCTCTACATGGTAAATAGTAGGCGTTACTAATATAGGCTGGTACCTGCGTTCAGTCAAAGCTAATAGCTGGAGTGACATTAAAGGTAAGTTGTGCCTTGGCTTTTGTTGATGTGATACCTACCGTCTGAACTAATAGTGAGTTGGGTTCGACTCCTAACAGCGCTATTGGTTTCCGCTTTTAGCTTATTTGCGATGTAGAACGTCACATAGTTTAGGTTTAGATGATCCCCGAGAGATCATGAAAACGCAACTACAAACGGAATAGCAAGGTAAATCTACTCTAGTTAAGATTGAGTCTTGTTCGCGTACGAGACCTTTTTTTGCACCAAATATAAAAAGCACTGATAGACTTAAATATTCATAATTATTTTCGTTATGATCGTTCTGTCTTTGCGAGACACAAGGTTTACATTTTGTCACTGTACCGATATAAGGTGCCGTAGACCTCGAATGCGTATACGGCACCTACCGTCTGAACTAATAGTGAGTTGGGTTCGCGCAATTGGTATTCGCTTTTAGCTCATTTATGTCTTAGGGCTCTGCCAGCTAATTCGAAAGACGCCGGGAAATTAATATTGTTAAAACCTTGGTCCTAAATATACATTAATATGCCACAGACAAGTCGCCTTTTATGACCCCAGAGACTCAGCTACTTGGTCAGAACTTTAACCTCAACTTATATCATTATTACGGGCATCGATTGACGGAAATATACGAGGAATTTATTAAGTGACGCTGTCTTGTTATAGCCTATCTAGATACCGCCATTTGCCACGAAACTTTGACGAATCTGGCAGACCATGCCATTAAAATACTAGGGCGTCGGAGGCCAAAGGAGCCGCTACGAGGCACAAGAGAGGAGAGACATCCAGAAGGCAGCGTACCACTTCTCCGTGGTGCCTCAGAAAGAGAGCAATTCCCAATCGCCAGGTCTGGCATAATTGGGCCTATTAATGGGCCTATTGCTGGGTAGGCTAATATGAATAATCTACGCGGGCAACTCGGTATTTTCGAAGGAAACAAAGCGATACATGCTTACTACAACAGATGGAATACGACCTACTAGTGTGACCTAGTAGCATGTTGTACGGTTTAGCGATTTATCACTCCGAGAATTTCTCACCGTGATGCTATGAAGTCGGTAGTTAATACGAGATCTCGTGTGCGAAAAAGGTCTTACGAGCCAGCCCCCATGGTAGTACAACTCGGCTAGAGGCCCCCAATCATATTGCTAACAGGACACTTGCCACACCGCGTGCGATAATAATCAAATAGTTGGGTCTGCAACCATCAGTATCTAGAGCTCATGCCATCCCTCCCAGGGATCAACCTCTCGACACCAGATGGTTGTGGCGGGATTCTCTAAAGAGTCTGGATCTAGTGATATCGCCTAGGTAACAGGGAATAGGGAATGCATTGCTAGCTCATAATCAGTTTGCTAGTGATATCTACTCATCCCTTGCTATCCGAACTGAGTCACTGATGTTCCTAAAGACGACTCGGTGCTGCTTCTGCGGTCATAAGACGAAGAAGTAAGCCCTCTTGTGTGGCAACTTAGGAGCGTCTAATCTAGTGGACAAATCAATCTTGCCACCATTATCGTCTACACCGTGCAGAATAGCAGTACTAGGGAGACAGACTTATGGGCTAACGTATCATCACAGAGAAAGGATAGGCACTTGATATTGGGGACTATTAACCGCATCCGGGCGAGCAAGGCTTTTAGGCCGTAACGTTGTTCATGACGCTCTGTATACATACCGGATTTGGAGAGTGTAATCTCGTTAGCTTAACATGGATCCTTGAGGCTAGACGAGGACGTCGAAAACCATAGTGCGATACTCAACTTTAGGTTGAGGTAAAGTGGCTAGAGAAGAACATATTTGGGCCGTGCCTAGGAAGTATCAGGCCTCATCAACCTCGGTCATCGCGTCTTCACGTACTTTCTTTTCCGATCTTTTCCTAAGTACCTAGCCTGAACGGTGGCCTAGAAAGTCTGATGCAAATTGAATTGCATGCCGCGAGCTCGAGGTCTTCGATTGCCGTACGCATAAGCTTCTGCCTTGCAGAGTGGCTGGACGCCACCACTCGCTGTGTGACGGTAGAAGTATCCTGCTTGGTTTTACACCGAATGAGGCAGACACCGATCCGATTCTCTGATATATTGGATCGCCTTGCACGAAAACTATCGAATGACATAGTCACTTTCAGGCGGCTGTTGAGCAGTGTCATATGGTCAAATCTAAGCGTGATGCTCATACCACTTGTGAAGTAATATCCGGGGTGAATTTCCAGTGGGGCGAGAGGAATGGAAATTGCAGCATATCAGGTTTAATGGTGTTACGGGAGTGCGGCTATTTCCAGCCGGGCTCTGCTGATTAGGAGGCATTGGATACCCATCAAGCGTAACGCTGAGCGAGGAAAAAGGACCCTTTCGTGCCCGACAGAACAGTCATCCTGACACGCGAGGGGTAATCAATAGTGGTAGACTATCCATTGCGCCGTTGCCTAGGTATACCAAATTAAGTCATGGAATTGAGGAAACCGGGGAAAATGAACCCGAACCCAGAGCGCTTTAGTCTGAGACATGTCGGGAATGAGTGTCACGTGAAAAGCTAACGGAGCAGCCTTTGCTTCTGGCTTTGCGATCCTACACTAGGAAAAACCTAATGGAATGAAGCACGGGAGAGCATGAAGATGGATGGGGTACAAGAGGAGGCGGAGATGATTGTGCCGTGTAGAGAACGCAGGTTTGTGAGTTTTGGAGGATGGAGGGCACGGGCGTTGTTCCCGCGTTCCAATGTTGGCACAAACGTTAGTATGAGGAGGTGATGTGACCGACCGAGGTGCTACGTAGATGATTCAATTGGGCCGGCAGAACAACGGAGAAAGTTGAAACATGTACTGTTTAATCTCGGACACCAGGGATGATGTAGTGTTGGAGGCTTATACTTAGAGAGAAGAAAGGCCGGTTGAGTTTGGTGGTCCTGGTGGTCCACGGTTCGTTGGAAATGGCCAATACCATGTCTTTCCATCTAACACTAACCCATCATTCGTATTTGGTTATTTGGTGGTGTATGCTAGGGGGGGTGAATCATGTTTCGAAGATGCCGCTCCACTTAGTATTGATATTCACACGACATGGTAGATAGATGCCGCAAATGGTCAAGGCTGGCATCGTGCTTTATTTGGCAACAAAAGAACAGGTATGTTCGTTACATCGGGTCGGTTGCCCTATGTAGGCAGAAATGAAACGTTGGGAGATGCTAACGGTACCCTCCTTGCGGAAGGTACCTACTCTAGATTTGGCCCGATCGTTGAGCTTGACGTAAGTCTACTAATAGTGGTATGGGTATGTATGGGTATTTCGTGGGGAATGCGGCATGTTGCGTGATGCTGCCTGGTTACATGATCAGACAGGGCGATATTGTCGGCTACGACGGGCTGGAAAGTGCCGTATGATGGCAGAATCGCCGAGATGCTGAGCTACACTACACCTCCTCCGGGATCAGAAATATTAGTTCGCTCCACACAACAGAGGGAATTAACAAGGGCATTATACATAGGTATAGTTCTTAATTTAGTATAGTAAGTAATTTTTTTTGCATATACCTCTGCATACAAATTTGTATATAAAGTTACTTTTTATTTAAAATTAAAAAGGTATTGTAAATTAGCTTACTTTTAATAATTATATATTATAAATGTTTATAAACTATAAGAATATAATATACCTAATAATAATATAACTTATTAGGAAACTTATTTTGCAGCATTTGTTTTTATATATAAAAACGTATTTAATTAAAAAAAATTAATAATATAAAGCCTATTAAAAAACTTTAAATATTATCTAACCTTTTAAATTTTTTTGTTTTTTAATGCTATAAACACTTTATATGCAATTAACGCGTTAAAATATATATATTATACTAAATTATAAGCTAGATATATTATTAAATAGCTAAAAAATAAGGCTATTTATAACGTTAGGTTTAATAGGCTTATATATAGCTATTAGATTATAAATAAAAAAAAAAAAGGCCTAAAATAAACACTTTTTTATATAATTAACTGTTATTATAGCTAAATAAAAACTAAAGCTATAAAAAAGTTGTTTAGCAGTATATTTTTTATTTAGTTTTAAGCTTTAGTTATTTTAGTAAAACCGTTATTAATACTGCGATAAAGACCTTAGGCTTTATAAAACAAATCTAGCGCTGCATAATCTAGCTAAATTAAAAATATTGCAATAAGCATATTGCTTTTGTAAAATAAGCACTTTTATAATAGCTTTAGCTTAAAAACTGGCTTTGTAATAGCTTTATCGCTTTTTTTAATAAAACCTAAGCGTATAATAACTATATTTAAAAAGTTTAAATAATAATTTGGAATAACAAAAACTTTAAAGAATTTGCTTTTATATGTAAATGCTATTTAAATAGCTAAATAGCTTAAAAAATAATTTAGGATATAAAAAAAAAAAGCTTTTTTATTTATTTTAAAAAGCGTTTAGTAAATATAATAAACTATTATAATTAGATTTTTTTTATTATAGCAGAATTTACAAAATATAAGCTTTTTTTTTTTTTTTAATAAAATAATACCTTTTTATATACATATCTTTTTATAAAAGCTAAACTTATATAATTTAGCTTTTTAATGTTTAAATAGCCTGCATATAGCCTAAATTTTACGCTAATAAAAAATATATAGTTTTAAATAAAAAACTAAATAAAAAAAACTTATAATTTGTAGTTATTAAATTATAACTAATTATATAAGGCTATTTAAAAAGCGTAAAAAGTAGTGCCTAAAAAGTTTTTATATATAATAGCAGTAAATATGCTAAAATAATTAAAAAAAGTAATTAATAAAAATAAAGGCTTAATAAATTATTAAACTAATAGTTTTATATAAAAAAATAAATATAAAAAGTTTAGTATTTAATTTTTAAATAGTTTAATAAATTAATTGCTTTAATTTCTGCTTATAAAAAATTACTAAACTATTAAACTAGTAGTTTTATATAAAAAAATAAGTATAAAAAGTTTAATTTTTAGATTTTAAATAATTTAGCAAATTAATTATTTTTATTTTTGCTATTTTATACCCTTATATACTTATATATTTAATTTGCAATTTAATTTTTTTACGTAAAAGCTTAAATAATAAGCAATTTTCTGCTATATTTAAGTTTTTTTTATAAATTTTATAATAGTTTATTAAAATTAGTCTTAATTATAAGTTATATAAATTTTGGTATTAAATAATAAATATTTTATTTGCTTTTAAAAGCAGGCTATTTTAATTATTAAAGCTTAGCTAATTTAAAAAATACTTTATTAGCTTAAAAAACTTTTAAATAAGTAAGGTTATTTATAAATAAGTAAAACTTATAATAGCGTATAATTTTTTATATAAATAGGTGTTAGCGCTATAATAGTAAGTTATATAGCATAAAATAAAGGGTATATAGTATAATAAAGCTAGAAAAATTACTACTTATAAAAAAAAAAAGCTAAAAAATAAGCTAAATAGCGTAGGCTTTAATAAAAATAGCTAAAAAATACGTTTTTTAATAAAAGGTAGCTAAATTATATAAAAACAAAGTATTATTATAAAGTGTTATTATAGGTAGTATAATTAGTAAGTAAAAAACAAAAAATTAAAAAAATATTTAAAAGTATTAATAAAAAATTAGGTAGTTTTTCCCTATTTTTTTAATAAATATAGCTTTTTATATAAATCTTTATATAAAGTTATATATAAAGGTAAAATAACAGACTATACTAAATTAGGTAATAAGCCTTTGCTGATAGCCTTTGTCAATTCCCCCTGTTATATGGAGCGAACTAACATTTCTGATCCCGGAGGAGGTGTAGCGGCTGGCATTTGTAAAGCTCGCCAGGGTAGGGGATTCTATAAGAGAGTTGCAGATTCTGGTTGTTCGATGGCGTCGGTGGTGGGTGGGTGGTAAAGAGGGCAGATATCCAAACAGATGAAGGAAGCGATCCCGACCGCCGACTGTAGCTTTAGCACTAATATAAGTGGCACACTTTACTTACGTCGTAGGATTCGAACATGATACCTGATACCTTATAGTATACCTTATACTACCTAACGTACCTGTGCCCAAGTACCTGATTGTATACTATGCGAGCAGTGGTAGGCAATATGTAGCGTATGCAGAATAGTACTATGTACACTATATGCCTACACTATATAGTGCAGTGCAGCCCGCAAGTGTCCACTATCCATCCCCTGTAAACTGTAGTGTACATACCTCGTCTGTGACTGTGAGCCAATAACTCCACCTCCATCGAACCCCTGGACGGACCTGGACACACCTGGATTTATTCGAACGCCCGGGAAAGCATGAGAGGCCCCCGAAACAATCGCTTTGCTCAATACCATTGGTTGCCAGATCCATGTAGTCATTGATCCATTGATCGCCACCGTCGCCGTGCGTGTCTGGAGCAGCAATTCTCGACGACTGTGGACGACTGAGCTCGGCGTCACCACAAGGCAGTGTCTGGCAGTGGACATGATACTTGTCAGGGCATCAGCACGTCGGGTCGCCCTCATTTGTGGAAGCCGCTCAGGTATCATTATCTCGCAGATCACCCCGAGTTTGGACATGTCCTTGCCCTTGTTTGTTGCAACGTCTTGGATCATGCGCTCGTCTCGTTGTCCGCAGGCGGCGGCGTACACTACACTCAATATCCCTCCGATATCAACTCGTGGAGTCTTTATCGTGTGCGTAGTCTGGGTCTACCGCGACTAGGTAATTTCTTGCCGGGGTAGACCTGTCTATGCATGGCAAATGGTTTGCGAAACACCCGGGCGGATTGGCTGCGCAATACCACGGAACGAGTAGTGTAAGCGTATAAGTGTACCATCGTATTATGCACGCTAGATCATCGACAAGATCCCAAACTGCGGGCGGTGAAATTTACGAGTCGCATTCGTAACGTCGGTCAATACACACTACTAGGTAGGATCTAGGTAGTGCACCTAGTGCACTTTGATAGTTCAAGCGAGTACCGGGGGCGATTTGCGAGTCATAATCTGATTAAGTGTCTTGTAATGTTGGCGCCGGCAATTTTTATCACAAACATGGTATGCTTGATAATTACGATATAGTCATGGTATATGGAGTAGGTATACTACAGACACTATTGCGGTAAGTGAGTTTACCTTGGCGAGGCTCGGAATGATAATGGCACACCCAAAAGTTATCGCATCTTGCTATAGTCTGCGCTATAGTCTGCTCTTGTACTCCGTACATTGTCTATCTCTATACCCCGTTTTTGCTAAGGGTTACACGCAAAGTTCCTGGTAAGCTGAAGAAAACACCTCTCTCGCGGGTCCCGTACGATATACGGCATCTGATGCGAATGAGCGTAAGTGTATCGGAAGCAGAGCCATTTTTGACGACGTGGGATGCCATATTAGAGTACGTACATAGTAGCACGGTACGGGACAACCGATAATCGACTTGCCCACCTTGAGTTTAGTGTATCACTGTGACCTGGACGTTTGCTGATGGCCCTGCGTAGTACCGTATTGACTCTGTCGTGGGGTAGGCAAATAAAGGTGTTGTAGGCAGTTGTACTTACTCTGTAGATAGCCCTAGGTATACCACTACCTGCCTTGTACTATACAAGAAGCTGACTAGCTGGTGGTTAGGCGTTTCTGGCCATGGTTTACGTGGTCTACTTTAATGAAACATTATTTTCATCTCGGCCTGTGTACGTATTAGGCATTCCGCTTCTATTCTGTTATACCTAAAGAAATACAGTAGTGTAGCATACCTAATGTATCTAACCCAACTTAGTGTACCTTGAGAATCAAGTCCTATGATACAAATGTGTATAAGCGATGATGATGATGATGATGGTGATGTTTATGATGACTGGAGTTGTTCTTCTCTTTAACCCCTGTTATCTTTGGGTGGCTAGCTAGTTAGTTACCTTGATGATGTAGGTAGTGTAGTGTGTCTAGATCGTTTTTGATGGGGTTTCGGATTGGCATCCCGTTCACTGGTTGTCATTAGCACCAATGATCATCACACTGCCGGGTCATCCGTACGCACCACGATGACGACCTCGGACCATGGTGGCTGGTCGGCCCATCCGGCGATACTATCGAATACCACCACTACGGAGGAAGGTAATGACTCGTCACTCCTGCTGTCCTGCATCATTGTCTCGGCCACAGGAATCACGCCAGGGGAAGACGGTGCAGTCAATTACCTCGAAGGGTGTGCACTGGACAGCAATACTCCATCGAATGGCCAGCATGTCAATCCCTCCTCCACTCTGGTGCTTATTGCGCGTCCATCATCACCAACGCAAGCCGTCTTCATACTTTTCCGTGGAAGAGCATCTCTGACGAATGGTGGCTAGGGCGGAATCTCGTGCTGCAGCTCCCGAAAGCTTGGGTGCCACAGTGCAAGTGCTGCGACCTCTACTACTAAATAGTACATCTGTTCTACGCACACTACACTACACTACCAGTACAGCCCAAACAATTTAGGGTCCCCCAGTATGACATCGGCCAGTTGCTTGAATGATCTGCTGTCTGCTCGTCGCCTATCCACTCAAATAGCCCCATCACACATGTCCCATACTATGTACTGCCTTCTCGAAAAAGTCATCGTCACCTAATTAGCGGCCTCATCATGATCCCTCATCTAACAAGCGAGTTTGATTCGCTGTATACGTAATGCAGCGTTCCCATGAATGATGATGACTTTCGGTGACTACGTCCTTGGTAATGTGCACTACATGTTCCTTTCGTGAATTTTACTACTGATAGGCAAGGAGCCCTTCTCGGGGAGGCGTAAGGGACTTGACACCGTAGCCCGTCGTCTTGTTATTGCATCACCCGTGTGAAGAAGCCGTTGGTGAAAAAAAAAAAAAAAAAAAAAAAAAGCCCTGTCTGAGACGGTAGTGTGCTCTGGTAGGACAGCTAATTGCGCGCAGCCTGACTGTTCTGCTGCTGCGGACAGACACAGTTTCTTTTAATTAGTCGGCTGCGCCCTTAATTACATATGTAGACTCTCCCCTGTCCAACCATAGCCGCCTTCAACCGCCGGCTTTCCCCCTTCTTATTTGGACCGATCAATCATGAATATCGGCAGCTAGCGCGCTTATTGCTTGAGTCGTTTTGACGGGGATGTGTTCAACCGACCGACATTTCAGCCGTTTCGCGGCCAGCAGCAGCGTTAATGCTTGCCTCTACGGCAAGTTCTATTTTGTCAAAAGGATTCGATGAGCCATCCCATCCTACGGCCGCTCAGGCGCTGACGCCTGCATCTGCTTGGCGTGGAAGATGCTCCTAAAGACATGCTCGTACGAGACCCAACGGCTCATACTGTGGAGCTCAGCAGCGTGCTACCGCCCTGATACAGCAAACGAAGCGTGACATGGTAGGCATGTGGCTCCGTCGTCATAAAACTACCGTAGTGTGTAGTGTAGTGTGGTGCACTCAGATCTATCGATACCTTGGTTGATTAGTTGCGCTTGGAAATGCTGAAGCCACACTAATATTCTTCCATTCCCGCACCACTTCCGGAATAAGTGCTGACGCTACCATACGCTCTACACTACCTGATGGAAGACATGGTTCCAGCGTGTCTTGAACCTCGGCGACGAAAGCGTTTAAGCTAAGAGCGTCCAAACTACGGTAGCTTTGTACTACCTGGGTAATGTTTTTAGGTACCTAATAGGTAGGTAGTGTACAACAACTATTGAGGCCATTTCCACTACGTATACTTTTTCCTCTCTCTCTCCCCTTTAGCCTTGCAAATGCCTTATGCATGCGTCGCCTCCAGTGTACTTTACCTGAAGAAAGGGCCGTTCTACGTATACCATCTAGTGTATTCGTTTAGTGGGTTGCCCATTTTGTAAACCAATGATCCGCTATGTTGGGAAATTTCCATCCGCTGTCCGGATCCGTCCGCCCCTGCGCTCGTTACCGAGTTGCCAATGAGCAGTTTTCCCTTTAATGCCCTTGCAGTGGGGAAATTGTACTCTGTTGTCAGACTGGCACCGAGTTACATATCGCAGCTCGCCCTTCAGGGAATTCTCCATGCAGATTTTATGCATCGTTTCCAGGTTCGAGGCGAGTTTACCATATTAGCCAAGAGAACCGGTGTCGTAGTGTACTCCTCAAAAACCATATCCACCAAAGTACCAAGAATTCTCTACTACAAGTTTGACCGAAATATATCCAAGGCTCTGGGATCGGCCACCGCTCCGTATGAAGGGCGCCGACGTGGAGCCCGAGTAATGCCCCTCCCCTCATCTTCGCAACCACCATCACCATCACCCCCACCCGCAGCCAAGGTGCATATATGTTCCTGTCCGCATCTATTCTATAGGTCGTATTTCTGGTCGTATCTGAATCAAGGGCTTGCTGGGTCGTTGTCACACTGTCACTTTAACACCTCATCTAATTGAGATGTATCCCAGGCGTGCAACAACATATTCCACTCAACCTTACTCGCTAGTGAATGTCCGACCGACCCCATGTCTTAGGTTCTTTTCACGGGACAACCCCTCATTTTCATGTGGATATTCCCTCCTGTTTCTAGGGAGATACGCCATGAGGCTGCGAAAACAATGCTCATCCTTGATAGTCCAAAAAAAAAAGGATTTGCAATTGCACGCAGACTGCTCATCGATCCTCGTTACCGATGCGCCCTGCTGCAATACCTAATCTAGTCGTATTATTCGTCTCTCTATGGGTGTGCTGTAAATTGTAATATGGTAATACATAGAAATGTGTTGTAGTCAGGGGCAAATAAGTAACATAGCCGGCTTTCCACAAGCGAGACGGACCGTCTATTTTAATAATGCTCCAAAGTTTCCATGTACTACTCTCTTGACCGCCGGAAATTGACTAGTTGAGGTCCTGCAGGGCGTATGCTAATATCAGTATACCACAAATAGCTCCGAAAAATGCATGGTTTGGCATTTTCTGTTGCGGTCTCGAAACACAAGACGAAGGAATAGATGACCATCTCACCAGCGTCTGTCTCCACTGGCATCTACCTGACCTACTCCCAACAGTAGATTACGATCCGCTTGACGAGCTAGGTAAATGAAGCGAGCGCAGTGGCGACTCGTACGGCAAATCCTTCCCTCCGTTCCAAATAGGGTCCAGCTACCAACGTCGGCCTTACTGTACGCTACTGATAGATCGCTGGGGGAGGGATGGGGGCTCAGCGTTCTGGTGACGACGCAGGTTTAAGCCAGAAGTCAAAGCTAAGCCATCTAAGCCGAAGCAAAATCACAGGTTGCTGTCCCAACAATCAATCAATCCTCCTTTCTTGCGAGCCATTCTACACTAAGGAGATTGTCTCCACTGGCAAAAAATGCGTAGTCAAGCCAGTTAGCCCGAGACGAGGGCGTGAGGAGACATGGGGGATATTAATGTACTTGCATTGTACATATATTTTTGCTTTCGCTAATAGGCGGGATAGTGCGTGTTTCCTGATCGCTACTGTACTACCCAAGTACTCTGGCGTGGTGTAGTGCATGTAGGCACTATAAGAAGAATGGGTTGCGCTAACAACCTTAGACACAGCTTACTTGTCTTAGCAAACCGAGGACGGCTGGGGAGTTGTGGCATTCAAACAACGTGTCTGATTGGACACATGAGGAAGAGAAGAAGCTGGGGGTGAAGCAAAGCGAAGAAATAGAAGGATAAGAAATAATGACACTTGAATTATTGGTACAGAATGGTGTAGTCCCTTTCCACTTAATCCTCTACTCAAGAAATCACTCAAGGCCCTTGATTATTATATTCACGCCCCTACTTTTACACTAGGTGTACACTATAACGCCTCTCCCTGTCCATGTTGGACAACTGGGGTAGGGAGGGTATCTCTGGACCAGTAGACTACACTATGACCGAGTTTACTCAGTAATGTATTCGCAAGCATATAAGCAACACAACGAATCATACTTAATACATGGGGAAAAAAAGGAAAAAGGATCTTGTCAAGCAGTATGATTTGACACACCGGTGCAACATGGAATTATTTACAACGCCATGGAATATGGTGGCCGACTGGGAAAGAAAGAGATAGAATAGGTACCGTAGCCCGTCTTTGACGGATCGACCCATTTCTTCGTGCCGTTCGAAACGCTTCCGTCAAATGGATTAAGGAATTCTAAAATCGGAAACAGGGTGTGTATGGGGTGCTTGTACAAAACCTAGAACAATATAGCAAATCTGTAGCGTTCCATACATAAAAATCTACCTACATACAATTGGTGGTGTAAACGGGCGTAGATCAAACCTGCCTAATCTTTCTGCGCGTCTGTCAACCAAGAGTCTCTGTCGGTCTGCGGCTTTGTACGTCTGTACATTGCAGTAGATACCCATAAATACATCTACCTATACAATCTACACCCTAACTTAAGTAATGTACTACTACTATGTAGTATGTATGGTCAAGCCATGCATGCTAATTACCACCTAAACTACTTACCATATCGTGCGTAGTGTAAGTCCAGGGAGGCATTGCTATCTGCCTGACCTAAGGACGGGGGAAGGGAGCTGAGTCGGTCGTAGCGTAGTGTGCTACTACTTCACATGTGTATATCTCCAAATGCGTTCGTCTAGTTCCCCCTGTCCTAGGTTCATCAATATTATACACTACCCAACTGGACCCTGCTGGACCAGACTAAACCGGAAACAAAAAAGGACATTCGTATTTATACAAGTATAGTGTAGTAGGCGAACACGACTGAAACTGACGGCATAAAAAGTATGTGGTGTACGTACACTAGTGTAGTGTATATGTGCGTACACCTTGGTGGTATTGCGATTCGATCGATCCTGGGATAGGATAGGTAGCGTACCTAAGGCTGGTATGTTATATCAGCTACCATTAATTCCGGTATCTTGTTTTATTATAGAACGCTAAAGTAGGTACCTAAACTCTGAAAAATGCCTACACCCCTCCCCTAGGTAATTCCCCACCTATGGATACACGTACCTAGTGTATCAATTTGTTGTTCCGTGAATTCATTTTTTTATGGACATCTCGTCGAGACCTGATGCACGGATGACCGAGCTGCACATTTACCTGAGATCAGATATCCATCCAGCGTAGTGTACCAGCATTGAAGTTTGGGAGAGTCATTACTAGGGCATGCAGTGCAAGTCATTTATCCTGTCAGGATACAGGTTAGACTCAACCCTTCCCCACCTTATTTTCTTTGGTCATCATCATCACTATCACCATCGGCATAATGCAAAATCCATACTACACATGTTGTAAGGTTACGTTTCTCTGGATGTTGCCGCTAATTGCTTGCCCTTGTTGGTAGGGAATCTACCTACATAGTATTATTCTCGTTGCTTTAAACAAAGTATAGTGTACTATATAGACTCTAAGTACTACTATAGTCCAGCAGAACTGCTGTGCACTATACTACACACATATTATGTAATTCGTAGTGTATGAGCAACAGCCTCCTTTTGTCTATTTTGATTGCCATGTACACCGTGGACCTTACCCTACCTCACTCCTCATGGGTCGGGTCATGCAGTTCTCCCCTTATTGATCTATCCTACTCAATAAGGGAATAAGCTCCGTAATTGTTAGGCCCCTGTGACTGGGTCAGTCAGTGCCTGCACTAGTGCACATAATCATAATACGGGCTATGTATATATTTTCCCTTTCCCACGTCATCTTGCACAATGTGGATGCGAGACAGTTTATTATTATGATAGGAGCATATAGGTAGAGTTGTATGTAGTGTATGCCGAGAAACAACACACTGATATACAATGTAGATATTCGTGATGGATACCTTGAATACATTTTAGCTTTACAGTAGAAATATCTCTTATCTTGGAATCTGCTACCGAAACAAACATAACAACGTCACCGGCACTCACTGGATAAGGGACGGTATAGTAGGGGTATACCTTTGCTTTACACTACTACAGCAACTTATATGCAAGTAGGCGCATTTCTACACTAGTAGGTACGAAGGGGAACCTGGCCAGGTAGTAAAGGCAGAGTTGTGCACGCACTACCTGGTACATAGGTCCTACACTATTGTGGCTACAGGGCAATGGTATGTCAATGATGCTTGCTACCTATGTAGGTAGGTTGATGATACCTTGCCTCTTAACCTCACACCCACTCACTGTCTTGTGTGTAAATAATGGATTAGGTATCCGGCCAGTGGTGCACTTTCCTCCCTTTTGTCCCACAATACAAGGCTAACGGCTGGCTATTGATTGGATAATACCAATACTAGACTGTAGCGGGTAGGGGCTAAGAGGAAAAGGGCAGAAGGGCAGAAGGGCAGAAGGGCAATGGTATTACGCCTACCTCAAGAAGCAGGGAACAGAGTCCTCAAACGAACAAACCAACGAACAAACGAAAGCGGTGTCCTCCACTGCACGCGGACAGTCCTCGCTTAGTACATACATGTTTGTAAGTATATATATAGTATGATAATACACTATGACCATGTTGGTAGGTAGGTGGTAGGTACATGGAAGAGACCAAAGGCAAATATGTACTTGCACTTACCTAATTAGGTAGCGGGTAGGCACACCTAGTATAGCAGGCAATTGCCCCGGCTTTTACGTAGTATGTATTTGATAGATACCTGGGTACACTATACCATCTGCCGTCGGCCTATCTCATACACTACGTAGGTAGCAGGTACCTAGGTTAGTCATTGCTGGTAGAACTCTATATTGTCAACACACAATCAACCACCAACAATTTAAGTTGGCCACAATTATTTAATATTCAAGTTCCCCAGTCTCAATCCGGTCATTGCACTGCTAGGTACACTATACACAAAGGCAGTGTAAAAGTAGTGTAAGTAGAAACCTTCAATATCACTAACCTACCTTGGCTTTAAACAGAGGCTCCAGTGCAAGGTACCTACTTAGGACCTATTAGTATGTACCATCGTGTAGTGCACCCCTATGTACATACATCACATGAACCTGGACCTAACCTCTGGCCTAGGTCTGGCCTAGCAGATACCTACATACCTACCTAGGTACATACTGCCCAAGAGGTAGTGTACACACACACCCACCGCGCGCGGCGCAACTGCGCTAGGCACTAGTGGGTAATACACTACCTCACAACCCACTCGCTTTAGTGCGGTTACCGACTGACTTACATTACCACATGCCTCCAATCCAAGCCCTCATACCGAGTGTAATCGCCATGCCAGAATCTACTTACTTTTGCTCTTCCACGCTCGCTCAACTGTATCTATCCTTTCATCCATGTATAATATTCTTTAGACACCACTCCAAGTTCCAATTGATTGATTTTCCTTTTCCGAGCACGAGGCTAGATCCGTGAAAGCGAGACTTCCAGACCTAGGCATTTCACCACATCCTTCGACTATTCATCCGTCCGTCCACCCATCCCATCTTGCCCATCTATCTGTCGTTCAATATACTTTGCCATCCATCCCCGTGAAAGCCGAAACCGGGTCAGCTTCTGAGTGTTGAAAGGATAAGGAGAGAGACATCTCCACCGCACAAATCCACGTTTGCTTAACCTCACTCGTGCTTTGTGCTAGTTTCTACTGCCTGTCCTCCATCCCGCCCTTGAATCCGGTGCCGCCAGCTCGAAGCTACGAACAAGCCACGAGGCCACGACGAACGACGGCACATTCAAGTCTAGTATGGTATAGTAGAGGGCGGTACCCACGCGCCGAGAACCTCGTAGCTATTGGGAGAAGAATAATATTAATTATAATAATCGCAAGAGGATAAGGGGAACCACGACGAAATCGCCGTTACCTCCATACTACCACCACCTACATCTGACGATTATACTAGACGAGGCCAGGCAAGGCAAGGCAAGGAGAAACGAGACAAGCACAAGAAAAAATCCAAACGTAAACGTCATCGGCCTGCCACAAACAACCCAACGAACGCGGGTCAGGGCACTCCCATAAAGGCGGCTCTGATCATTCTTTCATTGTCCATTCGAAATGGCTCATCAGAGATGACCAACTTGTTCAACACTCAGCACACTCCGCATTCACTTTGTTCGCCTGTACCAACAGCAACAGCAACAGCATCCATTCGTCTACCATCTACCAGATCCTTGTCACTCACTCATTCACTACACGATATTGGTGTTGGTAGCTTCGTCTGATCATATCAACTTGGTTGGCATGTGGACTTGAAGACTTAAACGCACATATTCAGAGGCATATATGCGGGATACGATATAGTAGAGAACATCTATGAGAGCTCATTTGCTCTCTGACAAACAAAGCTGCAGCTTATGAACAACAATACAATACTCTCTCACCCTACTGACACCTGAGGCACAGCTGCTTTTCATTTAGTCCTTTTCTTCCCATTGCCCAAAACGGCTTGGTTATCTGTTGCTGGGTTGCTAGCACCCAGCTGATATTTACTCCCTCCGTCCCTCTACGCACTTCAACTTCGCCTCATACTTCTCTTCTACTTCCCATATGTCTTCTATCGCCACCTACTCACAACAGCTCCACCGATACCCTTCCTCACCATCATTCTCGGTGGGCTATCCGCAGCGTAATATCCCCCCTCCACTCAGTTTTGGGAAGCTTCAAGGTAGCCTCGCGGCCCAAGAGACTGGCCCATACGCGGGTGGTCTCCGAACGCCTCCGGCAGAAGACGATATGAGCGCAGCTTACCACAATCCTGTCGTTGCCGGCACTACGTACGACGCTCACGTTTCTCTTGCCCGACATCCGAATATCATATTACCTTCCTCTCGTCCCGGTAGCAGCGCTGTCATATATGATGCTGTCGTCCACCCGTACGCGAGACCGCAGTCTCACTCCCAGCTGCCATCGCAGCTTCTTACTACCCTTCCTGTGAGATCCCAACCTGGCTCGGGAGCATCACAAACTTCGACTCAGCCACCTACACCCACCGTGGCTGGTACATTAGGTAATCATTCCAGAGAAGGAACCGTTAGCAGTGGTGAGGACTTGGCTATGGTGATGCACAGCTTGAAACTACCGAAGTGTATCAGTCCACATGGCGGGAGCTTGCCTGATTTTGCTGCACTAGTACGTTCAAGAATGCCTGGAGCATTTGAAACGACCCCCGTCCTTTTCGCTTGCTAATGATGTTATAGATGACATGCTTTTTCTGGTTCGAGACTATGGACACAATAGAAGCCGCCGAAAAGATCAATACTCACCAACTATCCGAGCCGCTTCCCCCCTTATCGAGATATACAGAACCCTGTCCAGCATACAAGAAATGGGTCCATAGCATCTTGTCAACTACTCAAGTCACCCAGAATGTGGTGCTTTTGGCACTGTTATTTGTATATCGACTGAAGAAGACGAACCCCAGAGTGCACGGGAACCCGGGAAGTGAGTACAGATTGCTAACGGTGGCTTTGATGCTTGGGAATAAGTTCCTGGATGATAACACCTACACGAACAAGACTTGGGCAGAAGTTTCGGGCATTTCAGTCAAGGAAATTCACGTAATGGAAGTAGAGTTTCTCAGTAACATGAGATACGGCTTATTGACGTCCAAAGAACACTGGCAGGAGTGGCTGCGCAAATTGGCCTGCTATCAGAAGTATTGCGAACGGGCGAGGGCGGAAGAAGCAGTTCGACAAGCGCAAACCGTATCAACGCACCTGTCGCCTAACCAGGGGAGGTTCACACCTCCATTGCCATCACCCACGGCAATCCTTCCCACGGGCATCAATGGCTCGTCTTCGCTTGTGGCAGCATACTCCCCGTCTTCGGCGCAACAGAACGGCTGGGATAGTACATATCATCTAACGCCGATCGTGTCTCCATTAGCAGTTAAGCCAAGTCTAGGACATGCGTTGGTGCGCAAGAGAAGTTGGGAGGGCGGTGATGCTGTGGAACCTGCGCAAAAGAAGATGTCTCGTGCGCCCACCCAGGCTATTGTACCGTCGATGCGCCCGATCGCGGGTAACACAGATCCGGTGCGATTACCGGCTCCACAGTTGACTCTGGACACCAGTCAAGCTGTACTGCCCAACACCTATGGGTCGTCTAATTATCAGTCACAGTCTATGGTATCTTTGCCTCCTCTCAATCCCGGCATCCGGGCCATGTCTACAGTATATTCGACGCCAACTTCGACATGGGCACCAACAGGTGCAGTTTTACCAACCTGCGGTCCCCAAACACCGTCATTTGCGGTCCCTCCCAACTACGGCACGCCAACGAAGAGACATAGCCCCCCGAGTATGGCAGCCTTTGGGTCTTCGCCCTTAGCGGAGGCTTACGCCAGTCATACGCCTATATCCAATTCGCCTTTGGTATATCTGCAGCAGCGGCCTAGTCCCTATAAGCCGGTCCGCCGCGTAAATACACTTCTTAACCCACCACCGTCGATGCCTCTTTCAGAGTATCACCTCGGTTCGAGTCAAATGCATTACCAACCAATAGGTCGCCGTAATGATCTTCGTTCGGGCATCGTCCCCGAATTCTTGTCGGGCTACGGCCACCAACGGCCTCAGACTCACCCATATCAATAATTCTACCAAAGGTCTGCGCCGCACTTGTTTTTCTATGATTCTTTTACTGCGTTGTGTGGATCTGGTCACACTAGAGGTCATATCAGCATCTTGCTACTTGTATTTTTTCTATATTCAGAGTCATTTTGCATGGCCTCCGGCGTTTGGAGGCGGCATACGGTCGACACGAACTCGACACATGGATTCATTTTGGGATTTGTTAAACATGTCACGGCCGAGAATTCGACTTGCATCACACAGGGCGTTTTTAAACATTGTAATGCATAGAGCAGGGATCTACCAATCTGCAAGGCTGCAAAGTAGATCATGTTGGAAGTAAATGAAGGTATTGCAGCGGGGTTAGCCGAGTGTGCGGCATCATGGCTGCTATAGGGAGCGTTAGCAGTGCCATAGAAAAGGGGCGGGAAGACAAACCGATCTAGTCCCAAGAGCGAGCTAACCCATCCGCAATAACAATTGCGCATTTCAGGCCATCCGTTGTGGTAGTGCGTACACAGGACTCAGCTCAGTATCAAATAGTTTTCAGTGCGTTTCACAATATGACGATGAAGGAAATGCGTCTTTTCGTCAATTGACAATTCTATATGTGAACCTCAAGCTGGATAACTTTACATAATCTAATACTATGATGTCATACTAGACCACTGCCAGGTATAATATAGCCTTATCTTATCGATAAGACTGTGAATTGCGATTAGGTGGCTAACCTATTCCCCATGGTTCATTGTTGTAGTTTACTACTTTTTATGTTATTTCATATTCTCTTCTTTACTTTGCCTTTGTTACATTTCTTTTTTTTCCCCTCTCTCTTCCTAGTCTTTTATGCTCACGAGTAGTCGACGACGGTACTTCCATTCATGCCGTTAGGGCCTATCTCCCTAGGGTTTTCTTACGTCATTGAGCATGAATAGGGGGGAACGAAGACGGTATACAAATGAGACAGAACCAATTTGCAGAATTGAGTGCCTAACTGTTGTTTCTTTTTTGCAGTTTAGTGTTGATAATCTGCTCGCTCGGATTCCCCCCTCAAGTTCCTATCTTGAAGTCGAAATGACCGATATTAACGGGATTCACCCGCAATCTCGGGTTAGATGCATGCCTTCTCTAGGGAAGGCATCATTATGTTAGGTCTGATCAGATCGTTGTAAGAAATCAGTAGAAATCCATAGACATAGCTGTTCTTTTATATTGTGGTAAGTGCCCTGCACACGGTTGTATGGAAGACACAACTTGGGCTCCGAGGAGATGTCTATCCCGCTCGCATGTACTCCAGTCTTAGTATCCAGCCTGCTTTTGCGGACATGCCCCCCTTTCCGTAATAATGACTCACAGAAAGGGCCGTCCAGTATATAACTCGGTGGTACGGCTACCTACGGCCTGTCTTATGAGTATATCCTCGGTTATCAAGCAGTTGTGATAGGCCCAGGACGTATGTCTGTATGTGTCGTTGATGTCGAAGGAATGAAGCCCTCTATACTGCTAGTGGGTCGTGGTGGGTCGCCACCACTACGGATGCTTCAAATCGAGTTTCGCAGTGGCAGTCTTGTATATATATATATATAAAGTAGGTACCTAAGGTATTAGGTATATCTACATTAATAGGTATACGCAGCTATACACGCGCATCTACTCACATATGACACCCACTTCCTGATATTTTGTCCGCAATTCTTCTATTTACCTGCGGCGACCCCGGTTAATATTCGATACAAGAGTAGAAGTGTCGTCATTATCCGTTCATTGTGCCATCGCATATCACACCTTCGCTGTCGAGTCAGCTGAAAAACAGGAACGCCGACCAATGAGAGCTCTCACCGTACACATAACCCACCGATTCGCAACCACGACAAGACCCTTGACTACAATGTCGTCAGCCACTGCAACGAAGCTGTCGCGGATGCAGCGGTGGTTTCCCGCAACCGCCAGCCCGCTCATTGTGAGCGCGCCCATGGCCGGCGTGACGAATCCGAAGCTTGCGAGCGAGGTCATTCGGGCCAAAGGCCTCGGTGCGTCTCAACATCCCGCGCGTCTGCCTAGTGTCTCTACCTAGCGCCCCCCTCCGGCCCGTGTGAAGTCTCATACGGCGCTTAGGCTACTGCCGTCATTCCCGTCCTCCCGATAGCGAAATGAGGGGGAGGGAAAAAAGAAAAAGCGCCGGCAGGAACCTACCGCTCAGCCTCCCCGCTCCGCCCCCGTTCCCGGCCCCTCTTCGGAGCCTCCGACCATAGCATACTAACAAGTTCACGCATGGTGCAAAGGCTTTATCCAAGGCGGCCGAACATTCAAGCCCGACTCACCTGCCCTCGCTCAACTCGAAGAGCAACTATCGCTCACGAGGAGCCTGTTGCCGACCGAAAACACAGAAAAGTCTCTCCTTCCTGTGGGTGTTGGCTTTGTCCTGTTCTCGGACTGCGCGGCTCGCTATTTCGCCGAAACCACGGCGCCTATCCTTGCGCGCCATCGCCCTGCAGCCGTGTGGTTGTTCGCGCCAGATCCAGACAAACCTGACACACTGCGACGTGTCATCGAGGCACTGCGTGCTGCTGCCTCTGATTGGGGCCCACGAGTCGTCGTCCAAGTTGGCACCGTCGCCGCCGCGCGTCAAGTCAGTCGTTGCAGTCTCCTATTCAACCTTGTTCCATTATTGCAACAAACGACAATCACTGACTCTAGATACTTCAATAGGCCGCGGAGCTGGGTGCCGATGTCATTGTTGCCCAGGGCGCTGAGGCGGGCGGTCACCAATTTGTTCGAGCGGCCGGTGCCATGAGCTTGGTACCCGAGGTCAGGGACAGTAAGTTGTCCAGTCATGAAGATAGGGTTGCTACTCTTCTGTTCCCGTTCCTATGATAATTTATGAGTGTAATCGTGGCTCGTTTGTGGTTGAGAGATGCTTAAGGCCCTACTTTGCGTTTCCCCAGGACACAGACCTCGGTCGAGATGACAATTGCTAACCGTTGTACAGTGGTACGTGATGAGTTCCCGAGCAAGGAAATTGCTGTCTGGGCCGCCGGCGGTATCGCCGATGGGCGTGGCGTTGCGGCTGCGCTGGCGCTTGGGGCTGAGGCGGCTGTTTTAGGGACAAGGGTATGTTAGATCATTCTGTGTACGCTCGTTTGGGAGGACATAGCTTGATAGGCGTGTATACTTCGCTACTACTTTGAAGTGCTTTTTCTTGTTCGGGATGTTCCTCCCCGAAGCGAATCCCGCCAGACTACCTAGGTACTCACTAACTGTGCGTTACAGTATATGGTTGCTCCTGAGTCTGATGCCGAAGACTACAAGAGACAAGCTCTCTTGGCTGCCTCTGATGGCGCAACGAGCACTGTCAAGTATTACCCCCCCCCCCCACTAGCGCCCACGTAGGCGGTCTTCTCACAGGTTCTAGATCCTACGTCCACGACCACGTGCAAAGCAACTTTACCTGGCCTACTTTGTACGACGCCCGAGCCCTTGTGCATCAGTCGTACCACGACGATCTAGCTGGCATGACAATCGTGGAGAACGAAGCCCGCTACAAGGTGGCGAAGGAGAAGGGCGATGTTTCCATAATGGTTACCTGGTCGTAAGCTTGTCTTCAACTATCCGCTTGACTCATCTGAGTTTACCCCTCGATCGCCCGTCTAACCCTCCGTGTGTATTGCCACCACAACGTCATTAACACCACAACAACTATGAGAGCGATCAATTGACTTCTTTTCAGCGGATCTAGTGTGGGTCTTATTAAGAGCGCGCTCCCCGCTGCGGAGATCACGAAGCAAGTTAGAGATGAAGCCGTGGGAGTCATCGAAGGGTTGAAGGCATCGTTGTAGGGTACCACTTGAACCTAACATTAGGTGATGTCGATCCACGTGTATGGTGTACATATTGGCATTGGCAAGAACACATCCGATTGCTTCTAACCGTTCGTGGGTACTATGATTGGGCAAGGCCCCTGTCAATAGTGCCTGAGGCACGCATGCCTATGCCAATAAGACAAACACCATCCTCATCATCGTCGCGATGAATACCACAACTTCTTGCCGTCGAATATCCGGGCGGCTATAATTACCTAGGTTGGTAACCCATATGAGTGTCCACGGGCGAGAGCATATTGCGGATTCGATCAAGGAGTGACACTTACTCATACCTTACCAAGGGTGAAAGCCCCTCTATACCCCATTGTTGCGTGAAGAACTAACCGACAGATGACCTGTCATAATAATAATGAGAGCCCGTTTTTTTGGTCCTATAGGAAGTAGTCATGTTATCTACTACCGCGGGCTATTTCAAGCATGTGCCCAGCAAAGGGTTGCCTCGAAGCCATGACAGTATTGACCCGTGAGTAGTTTTTAACAATAATCTATACGACGCTGAACTTGAGTTCATGTGGTTGATCGAGCTGGCTCATTGATCGTTGTGGCAACAGTGATATATGAGACCTTGGCCTGGTTTCTTTTAATACCTAATGCCACACTAGGAAGACGCATAGTGTATTATGTCATATGGTGAAGACAGTGCTGTATAGGGAGGGCTAATAGGCGAAAGACCTACCTCGGCACCTGGGTGGTCACAGTGATTTAGCGAGATGGCGTCAGTATTTCCTTTTTCTTCAATTGTTGAATTCGATCGTGTTTTTTGTTTTGTTTTGTTTTTTTTGCCCCCCATGTGTAGGGAAACCTTGCATGCAGCCAACACGTGTTCGGAATATACTCCTGTACCCTTCTTGATGATCGACGAGGTCTACCATTGGGGGTGGGGAGGACGGGATCGTCCCAACGAGTTGACTCCCGCGTACTACTTCCCTCGAAGCCAGATGTTACCTCGTCGGTTCTCCTTCGCCTGCTATATTTAAAACCCCCGCGTCCACTAGCTCATCGATGCCTGGGTTGGATGTAACCCAGAGACAAATCAACCCGTGGGTCGTCTCGTGGCGGTCGCTGTGTCGCTTGTATTTCAGTGAGGGGAACAATGAAGAGAAGGATTGTTCCTTTCTTTCTTTTTCTTTTTTTCTTTTTTTGGCTGATGGTTAGTAGAAATTACAGTTTAGAGGGAGGTTGCTATGAGGGGTTTAATTAGGTGTCCGAGTATCGTATGTGTAAGTTATCGCGCGAGGAGCATAGAAGTACACTGATGATAGCTTCTGACAATATATATTCAAAAACAATGTCATTCATCCTAACACTTTTAACGCCTTCAGTTATGGGCGGGTTAGTGACTCCGCGTACTAGTGGGTAGCGGCTAACTTGCTACTAATAAGCTATTACTGCCTCGATTTTAGGATTCTAGGTCTCAATTTCCGAGCCCCGGCATCGAGAGCTGGGCAGAGCCGTGCTCACTGACAGCTCCGGGTATTTAAGCTTATTACTCTAGCTATTCCAATTAAATTAGGCTGCAGGATCAATTAATCACTGGATCTCTCAAGTTTATGGGTGCCAGAATCGGCTGCCCTGACTTCTTAAGTGGAGTTAGTTGAAAGAATCCCTTTTCTAATGTCTTTCCACGTCGCATAGCGCAAGTGTTAATTATAGCTAATGCCCAATTGCCCAGTATCACTGTCTAAAACGGATTTAGAAGTACATTATACGGTTTCTTAACTATTTATTCTCTTAGAGCACTTGCTGAGTTGTTCTGTATAGTGACCTCCGAAACTGAGAAGGAAAAAAATAGTCGTTAAAATGTTGTATTATGCCATCTAGAGAGCCAACGGGATTTCTTTTGTTAATTTGCCATATAATGGAGGGCCGGGTTGACACAGAAATCGATGCACATCAGATTCTCAAGAAATAAATGTCTTCCCCGTAGCCAATGGCTCGCCTTCTTCAGGCGGTTCCATATCATCCCACCCTCCATGATGACTTTCTTTCACGAGCATTAATATAGTCTGTAGGGGTTATGGGACGCTATTGGCTATATGAGCCATCCCAAGATCCCGGTCTTTGAAGCTAATACTTCGAAAAAATCCATGTTGTGTATAGAACGAGCAGCTAGCTTGATAGGTTATCTTCGATGCGGGCACTAGACGCGGGAACCGTATTAAGGAAGAGGCGATGATCCTCGATCTCCAGGCCCTCCTCCCATACCCATTTCAATCATGAGGGGTAATAGATACTATCCTATCCCAACCACGCCCTCTCCCCCAAGCTGCACCCCGACGTAGGCTCATCTCTCCTGGTGATATTATTACTGATGTGACTGTTGGGGGCATGGCATCATGGCGTAGCAAACCGGCTGGGTGGCTTCTGTTGAGTCGCTCGGGGCAATAAAGTGGTTCTTCCGGGGCCTGAGTAGATGCACGGTGGGCTAAAATGAGAGACATGCCTCAAGACAAACAAAATTAGCGATGATGTCGATTAATACAGTAAGAGGCCGGGCGAGACCTAGACCTCCCTCCGAGAGATGCGAGCGTAGGGGTTGTGTTGCCACAGTGCACCTGATAGGACTGGTATTATGTGGGCTGCAAAGGCCAATCGACGAGCTATCAGTTAGTATAAAGGGATCGAGCTGGCAGCCAAGTATAGTCTTCGCCCGAGATGTGCCAATACGAACGCATGGGGGTGCAGGTCCCGTGTACTTCTCGATGTACTAGTAGTTTCTAGTGTAGGGTATAGGTGCCTAGCGACAAAAATTTAAGTATAAAATAATTCCCTGATACTTGCCTAGACTGAGAAGAGAGCGATGGCTGTTGATCCAACACGTTTGACATCTCCGCTTGTAATGAGTGGAGTTTAGTCCTAATGATAATTGATCAATAACAGCATTCCCTTTCTCCTCTGACCCTCCATTTGCTAATTTTGTTATTAATATTTTTTAAAAAAAAGTTTTTTGATATCAATATGTCATCACTCCTCTCTTTCATCCTCGATTGCCTCCAGATCTAAATGCATCTTGAATGGGCCTAGATGGGGGACGTTAGACTTATATATATATATATCTATGTATGCGAGCGTGTGGACATCCAACGGACTAAAGTCCGGCGTGAATTCACCAATGAGAATGCTGCAAGGAGAACGGGCTTTCCTCCGGAAGCTGCGCGAGCTTGGATTGGCTGGAGGGCTCGCAAGCCTTGACGTCACCCCCGCATGACACGACGTACTGATGGTAATGGACAGTTATGGGCAGTTATGGGGGAGGTATAGGGAGTATAGGGGAGAGACCCGTGGAGTAATCTAGTAATCTAGTAATCTGGCAATCTAGTAATGCCTACACTACCACTGCTAGGTGCCTACCGATCTACCGTCCTACAGACCTCCATAGGTACACCATACCTCGGGCGAGTACTTACCTGTAAGCCGTAGGTAGACAAGGTAGGTAAGGTAAGTACCTGCTCAGGACAGGTCCCCTACCCATTCCTGTCTCTTTCTACCGAGTAGCCCTCCTATCCTCCCTATCACCTCGTGTGCTACTTGGTGTGCGAATTGGTGTGCTACCTCGTGTGCTACTTCACGTGCTACTTTGTGGGCCACCTCGGCTGCTAGGCACTAAGGTAGGTAGGTAAGTACATAGTAGTAGGCATGCGCCTCGGAGCAACGACCGACGCCTTCCTCTTTCTTCTTGCCACTGTGGTAACTGCATGTTACCTGGGTACCGTCGACGGATGCCTGTGGTTGATTGGCTGATTCTTCGACAGGTTTCCTGTCACCAGGGCACTTCTTCCAATACATACCTACTGAAGTACCTAACATAGTACCTTCCCAGGTACCTGCCCATCTGCCTGCCTCCTGTGCTACACCTAGCCGCCAGATTCGAACATGCTCGCCGTCATCTGGTTGGTACCGCTCTCTATTACCCGACCGTTGCCACCGATATATCCACCGTTATAATTCCTCTTGGCTTTTAAAACCTCTATTGTTTGCCATCGTTGTTCCTCCAAGGCCCTGAAGCTCACGCTCAAGTCTCGAGCTCAGTATTTTCACCAACGAATTTTCGCCCCAGTGTCGGTTCGTGCAAGCTTCGCTAGGCATCGATGCCGTCCCCGTCGAGTCAGATTGCTTCATGCCGACCCTCGAGCACGTGAAGAGTGAAGAGTGAATAACGCACTCGACCTATCGCTCAGCCTTCTTCCAACGGCCACTCCGCCATATATGAGCCCCTCCCGGAATGCAAGTCCTCGATAGTCGGAGCCATGCTGAGACGGAGCATGATTTTTACACCCTAGCCCCCAGCGGGATCGGGGATCTTCAATTCTACGATATCAACATGCAAGATCATGCTCTATGGAGGACGCCGCCGCGCATTTGGAATCTGGATAACTTTGCTCTCGAGCATCAGTCTATGGGTCATGTTGATTACTCTGAACAGGTATGTATCCCTACGCCTCGAATTGTTGGCTTCTCTCAACTTACTCTATATTAACCGTACAGCAGCAGCCAGTAATCAGAACATGTAGTAACGATGGCCACCAGGCCGATAATTTCCACCTTCCGTTCGAAGAGTGGCCTTCTAACCTTGCCATCGATGCGGCGTGTGACAGATACAAGAATCCTACGACTTCTTCTACTGCGACTCTATACCCCCCCTCGGCGCGGAGTAGTTTAGTTACAATACCAGAGACTTTAGAATCTTCGGAGCATATGGAATTAAAGGATGGGCTCTCGCCGCCCGTATCACCTATGAACCCCCATGGAGGTCCAACTACCCAGAGGAAACGTATTAGGAACAGGTTGGCCGCCGCAAAATGCAGGAGAAAGGCCAAACAAGGAGTCGACGAGCTCCAACAAAAAGAGAGAGACCTTCTCAGAGAAAACAAGATGTTGAGCGCTCAGGCTTGTCTCTTGCGTGAGGAAGTTCTCCTTCTCAAGTCTGAGATACTTCGACACAACAAATGCGACAATGACTTTATTCGCCAGTACATCCAAAGATCAGCTAGACAAGTGGGAAAAGGAATCGACTATAACTAGCTGTGTCATTGGTTTTTAAATTACCCTGGCTACTGACGATTAGCCAGTTGTCGACTGGCCTCTTTGTATCTCCTTTTCGTTAATTCTTTCTTTGATTCCAAAATCTAGATGATGAGATGAAAGGTAATTTTGTTTCGGACTGAGCGGGCGCATAGTAGCGAGGATCTATTGGATGGACCATATGAGCGTGTTTTATCATATAATACGAGCTGTTTTTGAGAGACGTATGCTAGGGACGGTATTAGTAGCGGAGTTATGGTCTTCTATAGATCAGATGCGAAGCATCCTCGAGAGATTAAAATGACAGGCTTTCAATCAAGTACTTAGCGGTATGTAGAGTCAAAAATAGCTCGTCCCGAGTTCTTGGGCGTTGGTACGGCCGAACATTGTATGATACAACACCCCCCACACGTCCTACTGGAGGACGGAGCAGTACTTTTCCTGTGTTCACATAACATCTACCCATGAACCCGACGCAGATATTCCCTAACTAGAAACCTGCGAAGATGCTTGTAAAGGGGTAGAGTTGCATTAGGTAGAGATAGGAATAAGTACCTGGGCAGGTAGCCAGGCGGGCAGGTAGTTACCACTAAACATAGGCTTTAAGACCCAAACTCTAACATTTTTCGCCATATATCAGATGAGACCCATCTCTCTTTAGGCCTAGATACGTAGATACATGCCCTTCTCTTGTCTGGCCATCACCATGACCAAACCAGCCATACAAATCCAACCAAGATGTAACTCGCCACGAATCTACCCCAGCCCTTGGATATATCGGTGTTGGAACCTAAAGATCAACTGGGTAGCCCCGTGCCTAGGTATCGTGGGCGATACTTTTTAGGTATCATATGCCGGCTTTTGTCTTTGACATGGATTTCGTGGTTCCTTTCTAACGTCGCCTTCAGCCATCAAGAGAAAACCTGGCGAGAAAACGCTACGGATCGACGAGAACGTAAGTCAAGACTCCAAGGGTACCCGACCTATCAACCATTCTCCACGGAGCGCTGCGACAACCCCCAATCGCCTCCACCCCTCGTTACGTTCCGGTTTTTAATCACTCGAACGGACAAAAACACCCGCCTTCGTTCCTTTACGCTGCTCTCTACTAAACCGTCCGAATATCCTTCCAGCAACGCGCCGTCACCACGATGCAGCGCAGCAAGTATCCGCGCATTCTCCCAGCAACACCCACAGCACCTGTGGGGCAGCCTTCCACGTCTGGCGACCCTAGTAAGACGGGAAAGGAACCCAAGAAGCGCCTCCCGTCGCAGCCGCGGCCGGGTGCTTGTATCGACTGTCGAACGCGAAAGTCAAAAGCAAGTATAATTCCTCGCGATTACCTCGGACACCTCGGACATCTAAGCCCTCATATTCTGATAAATCAAGTGTAGTGTGATGGAGTCCGGCCTGCTTGCAGTAATTGCTCAAAGCGTGGTAAGTCCTCATGTATCTACCCGGAACGGCTCATCAATGGCCATAACGCAATCGAGTTCGTGGAACTACTCAAGTCTTTACCCGAGGAATCCTCAGCTACTCTTCTAAGGCGCCTGAGAGAAAAAGGTGACCCTGCTACCGTCGTAGCTGAATTCAGAGGCGGCGCCAACGAGAGTGGTTTCTCTTCTTCAGGGTTCGGATCCTGGGCATCTAGACAGCGCCCTGGTTCCCTAGAGGACGAGCTTATGGCCAATAACTCAAAGGCCTTCCCGGCTCTCTCCCCTATCGACCCCATAGTCCTAGCTAGGAGTAATCTTCTTCGTCCCACACCACCCGGTTCATCACTTGTTAGTCTGTACGTGTCTTATATCCCATAAGCTTAGCTTGAGGTTATACGGAAACGTCTCATGCTAACCGTCCACCTTTAGAGGTCTTGGTGAGACCACAATCCCTCAACCTACCCCGTCAGATTACCCTGAGCCTTTGGAGAAGCCTGTCGAGTATTGCGATGAGAGACTTCAATATCTACAAGTTGGCTTTTGGACAAATATCAACGTGTCCAACGACTTTGCGGCAAAGGTCATTTCTGCATATATAGTAAGCAATATATCGATATTATGTAGCAACTTCTCAAATTTTAAGCCTCTATGCCCATGGATATTAGGAACTTTCTCAATTCTCGTAATGCTACTACATGTAACCAGCGCTGATACTTCCTAATCCTAACTCAGATAACGGATCATCCACTCTTAGGGCTATTCAATCCTCGTCTCTTCATTGATGACTTAGTTAGTCAGAAGACAAACTACTGTTCCAGGTTCCTTTTTCATGCTCTGATGTCTCTAGGATTTGTAAGTATACTTGAAGGCGAGTAGATGAGGCTCTTGGGATCGTTGACGCCTATCCCAGCAAACGTATAGTTCTTTCGACCAGAAATCGACACAATACATAAGGGAGTTTAGCCAAACCGCTGAGGCCCTGTGGAAATCTCAGAAAGACTCGTATTCATCTATGGCCGGCGCGATCTTACTCAGCATATCATTATTGGGACATGGCAACAGTCATGACGTGTTGCGCTATACGACAGACGCCCTGAAGATGGGAACACGGCTAGGTCTATTTGGTGGCAGTATTTATCAACCGGGCATCAACACCATCAACGACGATTTGCACGCGCAATGCTATGCAGCATGGGGTGTGTTTAACTGGAATGTGTAGGTTAAAGCGCGATATATCTTTAGAAAGAAACTTATGAGATTTTCAGGATCATTTCAATGTTCTATCGTCAACCGGGATCTGAATCGCCGGCTTCAGCACCCACTGTCCCTATTCCGGGAGAGGTAGACAATGAAGTGAGAGCCGGTAAGGCTAATGAGGAAGTAGGTGGAACAGAAGAAGGTGAAGACTATGGAGAAGATGATGATGATAATCCATCCGAGGACATTTTCCCGGTTCTGTGTAATTTCTGGCGCCTTCTACACGAAGCTCGATGGATTTACTACACTGTAGATCCAAGCCCTCCGACATATTTGAGGGGAGTTCTCGTCGAGTATGCCTATCGAGAACTGATCGCCTGGGTTGGAACTATTCCTTCCTTCTTTCTTCGTAGAGATCACAACCCACATTACGTCATTGTATTCCAGTACGTCTTTTTTTTTTTATATAGAGGAGCGGCCAATGTTAGAGCGATGATTTTGGAAGTCATACTAATTCGGAGTAGTATATGGCTGCACGCGGCAATTCTTGATATGTGGCAGCCATTCGTCCACAAAGACACACCTGACGCGGGCCAGTTAAGGACGTTCTCGGCAAGGGATAACACGATGGGTGCTGCTTATGCTGCATCGGTGAACCAATTGAAGCAGCTGGTTGTCGAATATCGAAGCAGGTACGCAGCATCCAAATACTCGATACTCTGGCACAATGGACTCATCTATCTCGCCAATGCTATGCTCAAAGGTACCGACCCTGAATGGCACATATATCTACTCCTCTGCATATACGGATATGAGAGGCTCGGCCACACATACCGCATCTCTGAAGTCATTGCCCGTGCTCTCCTAGTGATGACTATGAGAGACACCCAAATGTCGGGGACCGAAGCTTCCAAGATCATGGAGGAGCTTAAGATGAGCGGGATCGTACGCGTCAACGAAGGTATCCAGGACAGAATCCGTGCGACTTTCATGGCCGACCTCACCCTGGCCTTGACGAACCCGGAAGCCGCCAACGTCGAGAATATGGCGAATGATTTTAGCGACCTCGCAACTTTCCAAGATCTTGTTCACATGGATGATCCTATGGAATATTGAATCCCACTTTCGTTTTCGCCGGCATTTTGGTTACGCTCTCGGTTTCTCTTTTCGGGTTATGTCTATGATATTATAGGAATATTGGGGAAAATTTTTGGTCCCATTTGCAGATTGTGTTGGTTGAAACCCCAAAAGTCTATTTACAACGTTAGCGAGCGATTTTGGGACCGTATATATACTAGGATTACGGGATCGTTTAACTAAATGTTTACACGGGAGATTGTAGGCTATGTTTCCCCACATGCTCGGGTGATTGAAAGTGCAGCAGGCAGCGTGGCTCTTACCATCTAGACTAAACTCATTCCTTCGATATACATACAGTTAGCTTGACCCTTTCTTCCCCGGGTTTAGCACACGCGTCACATGACTTCATTGCTTTTTTTTTTTTTTTTACATTATTAGCCTCTATAGCTCCTCTACTTACCCCTAGTAGGAGATTGGGCTACAGTGTTCCCCGAATTCCCGCTGGAACGTCGATGTTGATACCAATTCTCACCTCAACGCAATTCCTCGAAAGAAAAAAAAACTTGACCCGATATTATATTGTGGGACCGGCGGCGAGAGGTTTCCACAGCAAGAGGATTGGGCAACGGTTGTTACACCAAGAGCCGTCCCAGATCCCCCCGCATCGGCCGCGAGTGTACGGTATTTTTGCTCTATCTCAGTGTCTGTCCACGCAATCGCCACAACTACGTCGTCTCTGGCGCCAAGTACTCTGTACATTGCCACGATTAGGCCGTTTTCATCTGTCTGGCCCCCCTGTGCACAGCAGGCTACCCTACCACGAGAGCGTCGTACCGAGAAACCAGTCAACTGACAGGCTTCACAAAGATGTGATCTACACTACTCCAAAGATGTCTTTTAATTTTTTTTTTTTTCCTTGGTTCCGAGCACACACGAGATCTAAGACGTCATACCGGAGAAAACACCGTCACAGCCTGCGATGGAGGAGGTTGGGCCGAGACCCAATTTTCCACGGGATTGCCTCCGGTTGGGAAAATGCCGGGCTGTGGTTGGCTGGCGGCTCTGTTTTCAGTAGGTGGTGGTAAGTTCCCCCCTCCCCCCCCCAAGTACCTACGCGTTATGTACTTAATCAGATGGCTACATGATGTCGTGGCGTGGTAGCGATGTAACGAGGATGGGGGGGGCGTGGGTCGTATTTTTGGTGTATGCCTACTACCTAATGACTCCCGCCTGCGTTATAGGGATATCGTCACCTACAATGATACTGGGCCACGTCGAGTACCGCACGCGAGCGCGTGGCAGGGGTGCGCGCAGGTATTTGCTCGATACCTTTGTGTTCAACGGAAATATTCATGCTTTGGTCTCCCCGTTAGATATCCTAGACAGGGCTGCTTCCTGTCTTAATACTAACCGTATCGAGATATTAACTTTCCTAGTTAGTCACGAATATTGCGGGAGGGGTAAAAGGGTATTAAGGTTAGCAGGGCAAGGCAGCTTGTTCTTTCATGGAACTTTGCGCGGGAAATCCGCTGGGTGTCCTGCCTCGTTCGGGTCACGGCCTAGTGGGTGCTGACATTGGGTACGAGAGCTTTAGCCCTCCCACTTCATATATTTCGCTCTTCTTGTTATTTCCCCTTTTGGTTAGGTGTCAAGGCCACTGGAGTGGTTGACTATATCTAGGTATGTATGGGTCATGATGTGGTTGCGCAGAGCGTGTACACGTACCACCCAGGCCGGTGTCCGCTGGGATAATCATCTACTACTCCTACAGCCTCTAGAACAAGGATTTCGCGTTGCATGTAGCCAAAATTACTAGTGTTTGGTGTAGAAATCACGATAATCATGACAAAAATGAGCACTGGCTACTGAGTTGAATTATCTTCCGCAATAAAAAAAGGCAGTTTATATAGACGCGCGGAGGTTACTAAGCCAACTACTCTGGGGGTTTTCAGTAGAAAAACGTGTTTAGTATATCTGTTCGTAGATAGAGTGGTGTTTAAGTTAGCAAATAAAGGAGCGATAATCAGTATCAATTTACACTATTAAACCTAATCTAGTGAGATAGTCGATCAACAATATCATCAGCCTTAAATGGGTAATTGTAGTCGAGTATCACTACCAACATGTGTTAACACTGGGAACCGGATAGATTATACTGCTTTTATAGACAGCCTCTGGTTCTCTTTGCGTCTTTCTTCTTCATTTTAATGTCGGTTGCCAACTATATCGGGTCTAATGTTGGGTTGAATAATAACTTGTGTTACACAGCCTTAGAGATCCTACACCTCCTGGAACGAGAAACAGCGTGTCACATCTCCATGACATTAAACAAAGGAATTCTTGTATATAGTAAATAGATAGTTACGAAGTTTCCAGCAACTTCGTGCATCAACAAATGTCATAATATACCATATACTAGCAGTCCTGACACAGCGGTTGTTGTTTGGTGGAGATCGCTAGTTAGAGACCGCCAAAGCTTGGGCATTGGGTATAATGAATACTTATTTTGCAGGGAGCTTAATACTGACTAAACTAATAGTCTATGCTTACATACCCAAGACTTTGTGTTAGGACTGCCAGTATAGGGTATAATATAACACTTGTTAATACATAAAGCTTCCTTGGAAACCTTATAGCTACACTACTACTATATACAAGAACTTCTTTGTTTCTTGGTGTCGCTTGTGACACTTTGTTTGTCATAGAAGGTGTGATTTCATATTGCGATTAGTGTCAACAACGTTGGTTTATATAGTAAGAGTTCCGTGAGAAGGTGCACATAACTTACATGGTTGACATCTCCCGCAATATTCTTTTGGCTAAATTAATACGTGGCTAAGGACATGGTCGGATATTTAAGGGGACATGGCTTTCATAGCAAATAATTGAAACAACGTCAAAAATCGCATCTCGCAGCGCCTTGTCAAGGACTACCCCTATTAGCCACAACAATGATTAAGCGTCTAAATACCCCGGGGGGGGGGGGGGGGGGGATTTCCC